>JAODXP020000027.1:57500-135332 GCA_027497455.2 Sardinella longiceps
TGGGGAGGAGAAGCAACATGACACTGTGTGTGTGTGTGTGTGTGTGTGTGTGTGTGTGTGTGTGTGTGTGTGTGTGTGTGTGTGTGCGTGTAGCAGAGAGAGAGACTAGTGTTCGATCATTCTGTTTCTTATGAGCAAATGTGCAATAGTGTATGTGTGTGTGTGATCAATCATTCTTATGAGGACAGAGAATGTGTGTGTGTGTGTGTGTGTGTGTGCTTACATTGCATTCATAGCGGTTCTCCTACACACACACACGTTCTGCGATCACCAAAGTGTATTAGTTGTACAGGAATGTGTGTGTGCGCTCAGTGGCCATTTCATTTGCTTTTTCCAATGAATCCAACCTGATCCGTTACACGCGAATGCCTGTGTGTGTGTTTGTGTGTGTGTGTGTCCGTCGCTAATATGCTAAATTGCACTAATTAAGACACTTGATGGTAGTGACGAAAATCTAAACTCTGTGTGTGTGTGTGTGAGAGAGAGAGAGAGAAGCCAACCATGTGTGAGTGTGTGTGAATGAGCAAGCTAAAAAAGGTAATCTTCATGTGTGTATGTGTGTGAGAAGCCAATCTGTTGTGTGTGTGTGTGTGTGTGTTTCTGTGTGTCTGTGAGCGAGCTGAAAAGCTGAATTCTGTGTGTGTGTTTCTGTGTCTGTGAGCGAGCTGAAAAGCTGAACGGTGTGTGTGTGTGTGTGTGTGTGTGTGTGTGTGTGTGTGTGTGTGTGTGTGTGTGTGTGTGTGTGTGACCAACCTGCCTCTGTGCTGTGTGATTTGAGCCATTTGGTCACTAGTGGAATAGAACCCAGAGAGTCATGATCTCTAACTAGCGACCACCTAACCACCACCACTAGAGATTGAAGAGCATTTCATAATGGCCTGTGCTACGCTAGGCTACTAGCCTAGCTAACACGACCATTGTTTATAAATGAACTATGGCCTACGCTACGCTATGCTGTACAGTACATCACATGGTTGGTCCATCTCTGTGTTGGTTTGGATCTTTCAGTGACAGTCACCTTAGGCAAACGTTTACATTGCAGTTAAATGCTAACTTACTTAGCTTTCAGTCAGTGGGTGACTAAGTGTGTGTGTGTGTGTGTGTGCGCTAATGGTGTGTTTGCACGTGTGTGTGTGTGTGTGTGTGTATGAGTGCACAGCATTTCTTTGCTCTTTCTTCCTTTCTTTTTTCGTTTTTCTGAATAATTTGATGGTATAATCCGTGCTGCCTGCCTATCTGTCAGTGTGAGATTGTTCATTTGAAGAGGCAGAGTGAATAATTTGATGGTATAATCCGTGATGCCTGCCTATCTGTCAGTGTGAGATTGTTCATTTGAAGAGGCAGAGTGAAGATGATGAAGAATGTTTGGACTTGTTTTATTCTCGTTTGGCTTTCAGTCCAAGAATGATCTGTTTTAATAAAGACTACTGCTCACACACGTCTCTGTGTGTGTGTTACATTTGACACTTTTTTTTTTTCTACACCTAAAATTTGACTGTGTTCACATAGTTACTGTGTTCACTCCAGCCACTAGATGGCAGGCCAGTCCCAAACAAATGAGAGTGTCTCCATACGGCTGTGAAATATTCAGTACTGGAATGCTCTACTGTATGTCTAGACTGACTCAAACCCAACACTAGAGAGAGCTATTGGCTTATTCTTAAAGCATTCCATGGTAGTAAACTGAACATTCTATCATTGAAATGCATTGAATTTTTCCCTTTAACTTTAAAATATATCTAAATTCACTTTCTTTCACATAATACACATCTGAAGCCCTCAAAATGGGAAGTTCTGAGGAGATAAAAGTGGGTTTACATTCTTGTGCATGAATATTCTAAAAGCTTCTATCCATTCAGGACATTCTAATTCGTGGGCTTCAGATGTGCATTATTTGTAATGTTCAATGTTATTACCCATTTTTTTCCAAGTCAGAAAAAGGGATAAATTCAATACATTTCAATGATAGAAAGTTCAGTTTACTACCATGGAATGCTTTAGAATCTCAGAATGTTATGAGTAGCACACTAGAATATTTGGTGTGAAATAATCCCATTCCAAACGTCTGTTTCTCAAAAACATAGGTTCTCAAAGTGCAGTCCGCCATGACATCTGATAATGTCTGTAAAGCTGTACATGGCTTTGAAAGAATGAATCTCCATTTACTAATGTGTAGATGCATCTACCGGTATAATCATTTATTTGTTGCAATAATGTAAACTATGGAGATGCAACCTGCACATAATAGAGAAGCCTGAAGGACAAGGTTGCTCATCGCCCCCTGGAGTTCATCCCCTCTCTCTCCTGCACTAAGTTCATCCCCTCTCTCTCTCTCCTGCACTGTCACTATGTATGTATGTATGTATGTATGTATGTATTGTTGTCTATTATGGCTTTACTTATAGATTCTCACTGTGACGGATTTGGGACTGAACCTGTTCTCACCTACAGCTTGGAGTGTCTTAGAATTTCATCTTGGGTATTTTATCAAGAGGGGGATGAGTTTCTTACCTCACTCACGTCAGATCATGCACTACGTAACTTTCGTAAGGCACTTCCGCGCAACGATGTTGAAGCCCATCAGAGAGATTTCAAGCCATTATTCTCTAACCGCACCAATCAGGGCCGCTAGCTGCTGTAGAGGGTGTGACGTAGCGAATAAGCAACTGTTTTGAATCCAACCAATCCAACAAACTTAACCAGCGTCATCGGTTGGTTTTGATGTGGTTGGCTGCAGTGTACGTCAATTAAATTGATGGACAAGCCGTTTGCCCAGTTAGATTCAAGGATTTCTGGCTCCTGAAATATCTCGTCTATCGCTGAATATCAGATGAACGCGCGTAGCGCTACATCTGACGTGAGTGAGGTAAATGAGTTTCGGCTCTGCTAATAAATGAGTCAGACTCAAACTTATTCTGTCTATGACTCAAACATAATATGAGTGAAAACACATCCCACTCTTGATAGAATATTTGCTCTACGCCTAGACTCAATCTGAACCCTAGAGAGAGTGCTAGAACTCTATTTTAAACCCAGACACCCAAACTATTAGAGTGCTCTACTCTCAGGGGAGATCTGAGGGCTGAAAAACATTTTCAACAAAAACACCAGTTTGACATTTTTAATACTTTCATATACATGTTTCTTGATCATCACAGTTTCAATACATCACTATCATAGGAGTTTTACATGCTTCTTGATCTCAGATCTCACTTTACATGTTTCTTGATTATATTACATTAGATTACATTAGATTACATTATTTATTCAGCTGAATCTTGACAAAGCATTAGGCTCTTCAACAGCAAGTTCAATAAAAGTAGCAATAAAATAGCAAACGGCATTTAAATTAACAGTAGGGGAGGGGGGGTATATTTGCATAGCACTTTTAGAACACTACTTGGCAAATTCTTCAGCTAGTAGGCAGTGATAGGCAGCTCAGTGGTCTACTGCCTCAGCTGAGGGTGTTGAAGCTAAGCAGCTCTGGGCTTGGTCTGGGCCTGGATGGGCGACCTCAGGGGGAACCTGAAGGACACCCCTGAAGACCATGTAAACATCAATGCTACGGCAAGGGGGAACCAAGATTCATCACCAACCAACCCCACCTGCTGTCTGAACTCTTGTCCCTCTTTGACACAATCACTATTCTAAAAACAGTCCTTGATTGGTATGGGTCACTGGTAAAAAAAAAGGTGCAGAATTTCTCAAACATAATCAAAATAATATATTCTAAAGCATTGATTCCAGGGCTTTGGGCAATTCAGAAACTGACGCAAAAGTAGGCAGATGATCTTGCAGGCTTGCTTTTGTTCATCCAAGATAATGGAGTGTTCAAGTGCATGGTGACATTCCACTTCCCACTTTGGCTAGGAGTCGTCGTTCAATATCATTGGCTGCCTTGGTTAACTTACATGAGCGGAGTGTACTTAAGAAAGTCTCACAGGCCTCATTAAGACCATGCCTTTCTGTCCATGCATCGAGAAGACTTCTGACCTGCTCCTCCTCATCGAAAGGATGGTTGCGTTTGTGTCGATCAATCTGAACTCTTGTCATCCCAGATCTGAGAGCAACCTTTGACATGTCCTTCCAAGATAGATGGTCAACAATTTCGAACGTGTACTGCTTTAAGTCAACTCCTGAAAACAGATGTGATTATACAGTTCATAAAGCAAAAAAGTCAAATCATAATAAAAGGGGTTCAGTAAACAAACCATCTTCAAATAGCATATGTAATACATTCCTACACAATGACAAATTTTGTCTTAAAGACTAGACACAACACTGAAATAGGCACAGCACATATTTGCAAAATGCACTTACAGGGTTGCCAACTCTCATGGCTCTGTCGTGACTAGTCACGCATTCAGCCTCAATCTCACGCTGTCACAAGCACTAATTTCTAAATTACTAGCCTATAAACAAGCTCTCCTTTTACATACTACTACTAGATTCCTACTTAAACCACTGCAGTGTCTAATGTGTTTCTCTGATTGATGCAATTAAGCCATTCCTAGCAGATCAACAGTGACGCTCTTCTGCCGTCTATTTATGCAGGGGCATATGCCACATAAGCTTCAGAGTTAATGGGGCACCAGGCAATCTTTTATGGTTAATTTACCAGCCTCGTCACTTTGATGATTAAATAGCTCATTAATGGGTGAATGAGGGCTCTCTTGGAGGCTTCTACTGTGGATTTCGTGGGTACTACACTTGCAGAATCTGGGGTTTTGGGTCGGTGAAAATGAAACTGAAACTGGATACTGTATAACCAAGATCATATTTTAATACCGGATTATCAGTCAATGTAACGCACAAAAATTATAATCTCTGGTAACTACTTTTCATTCACTCTATCATTTTGACAACTGCAGCTCTTCAAAGATGCATTCAAATGTATATCTCTCACCAATGCCTCATATATTATAACCCTTGCTAACAATCGGGAAATTACTGTAATTATTATAAATATTCTGGCATACAAGAGAAATTGACGAGCTGTGAAGAATATGAATTCACCTACCGTTTAAGCGTGATTCTATTTTCTCCTAAGGACAATAAGATAATAAGGCAGGTTAGCATGTGACAGATATGCAAGTTAAATTAGTAAGCTGAGCAACGTGTTGGCAAACAAATTATTTGAAGGAAAAAATGTTTTGTATGGCATTCTATACAAAGACTCCCCGCAAAAAATTGATACCTTTGTTGGTTGTAATGAAATTGCCTATTGCCAACTAGGGATGGGGATTCAACAAAATTTTCTCAATTTCTGTGAGTATTAACAATACATTGTTACATTTCTGATTAAAATGAATAATTAATTAACCATTTGCATTATAGTGCTAGTACAAGAGGGAAGTCAATTGAGCTTCTGGTGAATGTTGGAATGTCCACACCACACAAGGGTCTCGAACCCGCCACCCTGTAAGCTACAAACTCCCGGAGTGGGAGTGGGACGCTCTCGCCAACTGAGCTTAAAGCCCGAGCTTCTAATTCAGCCATTACAAGCCCCCAGGAAATTAGGTGATGAGGTTTTACACGTAGCCTGCCTCCGTTACACATGCTATACTAGGGAAGATGCTAGGGATGTATTACATTGCAGAAAACTGCCAACCAGGATGCTTTGCGAATATCACCTTTTCCTCTGAGAGAAACACGGAGAACTCTACTCACCTGTGGCCTGAGGACTCCTGCTGACTGGTTTGGGGTGGACGACTCTGTTTTAGTCCTTTGTATTTCCCTGTACAGAAGGGGAAAGAAAGAGTGATTTGTTGTCTTCATATTTTCAAAAACATTGATTTTGTTTTACCAGCCTATTTTTGTCCATTATAACCCTCTGAATGATTTCACTACAAAAATTTCATCTAATATCCCCACAAAATTATTTACATTAAGGGAAGTTTTCTGATATTTGATGTACTATAGGCCTATAACTACATGAGGCACCATACACTTACAGAGGAACTATGCAACTACTTTTACTAAACCAACCTAAATACAGCATGTTAACATTCAATGCATAGACTACTGATAATGGCTCATCTATATGAATGTACAAAGTATTTTGGGAAACTTGCAATACAAAAAAATATTGTCTTAACGTAAATAATGATTGACCTGATGATTCCTGCTGACTGGTTTGGGGTGGAAGACTCTTTTTCCGTGCTGCTTCGAAATGGTTCTGCCCTGTATAGACGGAGAAAGAAAGAGAGAGTTTGTTGTCTTCATATTTTCAAAAACATCGCTTTCTTTGTTTTACCAGCCTATTTTTGTCCATTATAACCCTCTGACAGATTTCACTACAGGCGTAGAAAAGGGTAAGTTTTCTGAAACTCTGCAACAGTACATTACAAGCAAGCATGTAAATAATCAGCTGGGTAAGTTTTAAAGAGATATGGACCTTAGGACTCCTGCTGACTGGTTTGGGGTGGAGGACTCCTTTTTGTGCTTCTTCGAAATGACATCGCCCTTTACAGAAGGAGAGAGAAAGAGAGAGTATGTTGTCTTCAAAAACATAGTTTTGTGTGTTTTACCAGCTTGTGTATGTCCATTATAACCCTATGAAGGTTTTCACTACACATGAATTCATTATTACATTAGATTCAAGATTCAAGATATCTTTATTACTTCTCAACATAGGTTTGAAGCCTATAAAAGAGCCTATAAAAGAGTAAAAATTCTTGTGTTTTGTCTCCTCAAAAAAGATAAATAAATGAAAGGTGTGTGTGTGTGTGTATGTGTGTGTGTCTGTGTATGTGTAGTGCAAAAAAAGTGCCTTATTGTCTTCAGCATGAGTTGAGCAGTCTATTAGCTTGGCATTAAGGCAACACTTTTAGTATTGCAAGCTTTCTGATATTTGACCTATGGCTATGAGGCACCATACACTTAAAGTGATGGTTGGGCATCATTCAAGCATACTACTATTGCACAAGCCTGCTTACTGCACTATCTGTATCAGAAAGCTTGCAATACTAAAAGTGTTGCCTTAATGTAATAGTGAATTCATGTGTAGTGAAATCCTTCATAGGGTTATAATGGACATACACAGGCTAGTAAAACGAAGGAATTTCTAGTTGTTAAATTTGAACCCTATTCACCTATAATGTATCCCTCCATTGGTTATACTGGGCAAATAATGTCAATAAAAAAAATAACAAGATCATCCAGCGAAAATACAAAAGAAAGTACTTAAACTGAAACCTACCGCTTACATTTCTTGATAAAACCATTGAAAACACCACCTTGGGACATCATATTTCCATTGTCTGCAGCTTTACTAAAATACACAAGCACATCCTCTTTTCACTTTTACACTTAAAAGTGCTGAGATAATATCCAGCATCAGAACAATCATTTGTTTCTATGTTTTTAGATTTCTGATTGTATATTTGGTGACTTGCCTTTCGGGCAGCTTGTCTTTATCATCATCATGTTTTGACATGCCTTTGATGTGGTGTTGAATCTCATCTGCCTTTTTGCCCAATTGACACTTGTGAAGTGCTTGGAAGAAGCTTGTACTAGCTTGATCTGGACCTTTCCAGTTGATCCACTGAATGAGAAAACTTCTGATTTGCTGCTCTTGATGTATGTTTGTATGTTGTTCTACCTGGGCTTCACTCATCCCAGTATTGAGGGCAATCTTCTCTATGTCCTCCCAGGACAGACAGTCAACAATATAATTCACATATTGTTTCAAATCAACCCCTATAAATGGATAATGGTTGTACATTAATGAAAGAATGACGGGGCTCTGTTGTTGGGGCTTCCAGTTGTTGAATGGCACCCCCACCACCTGTGCCACTGTTTCCCCCACAAGTTGTACAGAAATTATGGAGCAATAGAGCAGAAATAAATTCACATACCGCTTTGTGGCACTTCGTCCTAAGAACGAAAAAAAGATAAGGGGTAAGTGTTTGTAGCCGACTGACCAAATCACACACAGTCAACAGTAAGGAAGACAGAGGATAAAACCCCCATCAGGAATTCATATATTTAATTTACTCAGCAATAAGTATCCTATGGAACCCGTACAAGTTAAAAGCAAAAACAGTTTCCTTCTTTCACTACCCACCTCTGGGCTTAAGACATGAGCTCCTTCTATATTTTCATTTACATGAGATTCCATGGGCTGGGAATTGCTGTGTAGGAGGACAAAGAAAGAGTGTTAATGTGTGAGGGGAACCATAAAGTCTTTTTCTCACCCCAAAAATAACATATAGCACCACTGCAGTTAATATTCTGTCTTTTTAAACTGTAAATTCCTGTTCCGTGCTAGGCTATAAGTGATGGTTCTCAAAGTGTGGTCCGGGGACCACTGATGGTTGGCAAGTTGTCAGTGAGATGATTTCCAAAAAAAAAAATTTAGTCTATGTTCCTCCGAAAAGCTAGCTAGGAAAATTATTTGAAGGCTAAAGATGAAGGGTTCACTGAAAACTATGAGGTAGGCCTATAATTTACATTAAAAACTCCGGGCAGCATGGAAGCAGTGGCTTGGTGAGGGGGCATGAGAGCAGGTGGTCCCTGAAAAACATTTTTTAGACGAAGTGGTCTACGGCCTGGAAAACTTAGTACTTAGTACACTTAGATGCAAACCTGGAGTTGTATAGGAATAGAGGCTTATAACCCTAAACACAGAGGGTCTTTCCTTCTGATAGGTTACTTTTTGATTTTATCTATCATTTTTTCCCTTAAGTGTGTGTGTGTGTGTGTGTGTGTGTGTGTGTGTGTGTGTGTGTGTGTGTGTGTGTGTGTGTGTGTGTGTGTGTGTGTTTGCACTAGATGGTGCTGTTGTGACACTTTTCCCTTGGGATAAATAAAATATTGAAAGTTAATGTTGCAGATGATGTTACAGATGTTATGAATTATATCATAATTTAAAAAAAGCTACATACAGTACACCTGTCCATACATCTTGCCTGTATATCTGGCTCACATGAAGCTTTCTGGGATACTGGGATACATAAATTGCCTTTTTAGCTGATCAAACTACATTTATTATCTCTGTGCCAAAAAGTTAGAAGGGGCATCAACCCATTCAATCTCATTCCCACCTGCCATATGCTGAAGCCTCTGATGTTGGTGTGATCAAAGCATCACTTTCCACCTCCTGAGTAGAGCTATGAAAGAGGAGCAAAAGAGAGAGAATACATAAAAGAGGTCTAAAGATGGACATGGTCAACTTAAAGGTGCAATATGAGTTATGGTATGGTTTTACAGCAATTTCATTTTTGTCGGAAATCAAAGGCATCTCCCTTCGTTTCACTAGCTTCCTACCCATACAACAATTCTTTCTAAGTGAAGAAAGAGAAAAAGTTGAAGAAGACTGTATTTTAGTCTCCGAAGTGTAGAAACTACTTATCCCATAAACCACTATGAATATATAAAAAAAAACTTTTAGCAAAGTTTCTAACACCAGAGGATGTTGAAGCAGCATTTGTTACAGAAAATGTCCATGACAATAAGCGAAAATGACAGCAACTTTCATCTCCTGATGAGTTCTATACATTAACATTTTCAGTGCATCAGTCATCAACACTTTAGAAAGCACTGTAAAAGCATCACATAGTTTGAAAGAAAAATGTTGCGAATCCAAGACGGTTAATATTTGCAAAAAAAATTGTTAATATAGCATGCAATTACCAACTACAAATCCTATGATGTGACCACAATGGTTAATAAATGGTGTGATGCTTGGAGTTGCTAGGAGTCCAAGGAGGATTTGCACCATATATAGTTTACCTTGCATCTTCCACCATCCCAAGATTGTGGCCTTCATTATTAGGATGGTCATCCATATTTTCTTGTATGTTCTCCCTTGAAGCCTGTCTGTCACTAATACACAAAAAGTTGAACCCATCAGCCATGGGTGTCATATCATGTCCTCCTGTAAATGGATAATGAAGAACTATTAAAATCACCAATTAATTAAACAATTTCTGATACACAGCTAACAGGGCATTGGTGATCCTGGGGATTGGGGATCCTGCTTGCTTTTTAGTGCGGTATAGAATTGATCTCTACAAACGATGCCAATGGCCGGAATGCCAGATGGAGTTGTGGAGGGGAAATGATTATTGAGCGGAGCTACGTAGGAAGCCAGGGTAGGATTCGGTGGGATGATCTCTAATCAACTACAGGAGAGCGTGGATTGGGTGTATAACAACAACAAAGGGCAGAAGCAAGGTTAAGGGCATTTTGTCTTAGGGCCAATTTGGAAAATTGCTAATATCTTACGTGTAGATAGTCTGTTAACAGTCAACAGTCACCCTCCTACAGCACACATATTCCAGGGTAAAAATAACAAGGTTTATAAATTCCCACTTCAGACAAGCATGCCCCATGATTTCACATACCTTGGAGTGGAATTCTTTCCTGAGGAAAAAAATGGGTATACAGTAGGTCATTCCTGATCATAAGCTCCACAGTCAACAGAAGTGGAAAGTGGAGAGGAGCACAACAAGATTCTTTATGTTTTAGAAAAACATCACATAGGAGTTGTTAAAAATCTATTTCTCCTGTGCGCCCCTTTGAGCGCATCATCGCCCCTGTCAATCAAAGCCTGCTCCCTCACCTTGACGTAAATGAAGCGCAAGTGTGGGTTTGAACCTAGAATGGGACAAGCAACAACCTAGTCCTTTGTTTGATGGTCTACAACCTAAGATCTGAGTATTAGATCGCAAGTGTGTTCCTGAAGTGTAAGGCCCAATAATAATAATTATAATAATTGATTACATTTCTATAGCGCTTTTCTACCCTTAGGTACTCAAAGCGCTCACAGTAGAAGGGGGACCTCACTAACCACCACCAATGTGTAGCACCCACCTGGGTGATGCATGGCAGCCATTATGCACCAGAACGCTCACCACACACTAGCTTGAGGTGGAGAGTGAGGGAATTATTGAATGAGCCAAGTACAGTGGGGGGATGATTAGGGGGCAGATTAATTGAGCCAGGTTGGAACTTTAGCCAGGACACCGGGAAACTCCTAGCCTGGCAATGCCATCCTACGTACCTCCGCTAAGGATTTTATCTCCGCACGTAGTCTGGAATAAACCCCCTTCCCGCCTTTCTCTCGGTTACTCTACGGTTTAGCCAATCAGCACACAGTTTAGAGCGATGTCTCAAAATGTTGTAGTCCTACAGGATAGGGACGCGTTTGTTATTCTCTCCCCCGCTTTCGAATTACATTCACAAAATTGGTACATGACATTAGCATCCATGTTCTTGAGGATTTATTGCCGCTACGATGTCAAAATAGGTCAGAACTTGCGATAATACTGTTAATGCTGAAAGCGAAAGTTGTAGGCGTGAGAGCCAGGCGAGGGAATACGTTATATCCAAGCGGAAACCTATTTCAATTGTGTTGGGCCAGACTGTATGACATAGTCAACAGTCACTTTCGCCCAGGCTAGGAAACCCCTACTCTTTGTGACAAGTGTCATGGGATCTTTTATGACCACTGTGAGTCAGGACCTCAGTTTAACATCTCATCCGAAAGACCTCTCAGTGTCCCCGTCACTGCACTGGGGCATTGGGCTTGATCTTAGGCCAGAGGGAAGAGAGCCACCTACTGGCCGCCCACCAACACCACTTCCAGCAGCAACCCAGTTTTCCCCAGAGGTCTTCCATCCAGGTACTAACAAAGCCTATACCTGCTTAGCTTCAGCTATTCAGCTGAGACAGGGCCCAGTCCCATTTCTCTTCCCTTAATTCTCACACTTGTTTTCGAGTGCCCCCTAAAGTGAGACACCCCTTGATTGTGTAGTGAGAAGTGCAGGGATTGTAATTCTTCCCCTACAAAACAGGACAGCACTTTGCGTAACGTCTTTACCTGTTTTATGCGTCTATTGTTAAGACTGAATGGATATACGGCTCTTAGCTGGGATAAACTGTTCAAAAGCCGTCATCCATAAATTATAATCATCCTAATCACCCACATGAGAGGCACTCTCATAGCGCTCACGAAAGATTTGATTCATGCGATGAACTCATCATCATCTTGTCATCAAATCATCTGTAAACTACTAACTACATTTTTGTCTGGGATTCGTGTTTGATCGTACTGTTTATTGGCCACAGATGCCATTCTTGCCCATCAATGGAGCAACTTTGACCTATCACACACACACTTTCTCACACTTGAATTTACTTACAAGCATTGATGAGTACCTACCTCTGTTCTTGAGGATTCTGTTCTCATCCCCAGGTTTGGGGTGAAATGTTCAATTCTGTCTGTTGAAGGCAGACTACAGAAGGTGAGAGAAAGTGAGTGTGTAAGTAGAGGTGAGGGGTGCATAACATCTGAGATGAACATAAAAAGCAGAGCTCTTTGATGCAATGTAAAGATATAGTGTATTGTTATCCAGTAATATTACTCTGTCCTGTTGAGAAGCTTGCGGCCTGCTAGTACAAATAAAATGACAACAGCAGCAAAACAAGTGTGTTGTGTATGTGTTACCTGTAAAGTAATGGCCCTAAAGCAAGTGTGCCTGCCTTGGAGTCACGATCTTGAGAGGCATCAGTGTGTACACTCATACTACTACAAAACAGAAATGTGAAGGGTTTTTACCTTTTTTATGTTCTCATTGGCTCCCATGTTATAACAGACAGAGAAACACATCATATAATGCATTGTTATGTTGGTTGCGTCTTGACAATTAAATTGTACTACAGATTGACACAGCAGAAGTATCTCCTGGGGCTTCCAAAGCCAGGGTTACCATTTGCTTTTAGTGGGTATATGACTGTCATTTTTGTTCTTGGCCATTATGCCACGAGTCACCATCTTGCTTTCCCAATCATGTAATGGTGGGACCACAAGATGGATGCGCCCACTTGAAAGTGCATTGGCTTGGTCTAACAGGATATAATTTGTATAACACCAACTGACAATCTCCTGTTGCAATACATTGTCAATAATTGGCCAGGTCTAAGCTCTGAAAGAGAGACTAAAGAAGAGATAAAATGTACTGGTACATTCTAGGAAAAACAATCTTGTGACCTCTGCACCTGATAAGTTCCTTACACATTCTCTTCTCCAATATTAGTATTGTGCTGTTGGACTGGAGCCATTTCATCCTGGCTGGCAAAGGTTTCCATGTCATTTGAGGACAGAAGGTTAGGCCTGTCACTTACATCAGCCTCTGTAAATACAATAGATAAATGAAGAGAGCTATCAATAAAGCAACCATTTCTACATGTGTCAGCAACATAATACAACATGATATGGAAAAAAATACACTGAAATAGTGAAGGAGATACATAATACAGTATATGCATAGCCTACCATTTTGTGCCATTGTCTCCTAAGGACAAGAAGATGAAAGTAGAAGTCAGAAGAAGTCATATGACATCCAAAAATTTGTGAAAAACAAAAATTTCATATCTAAGATGATCAAGTTGAGCAGTAAAATAATTGGTGTTCAACGGAAGAGCATGACTGCTTTATTTGAAGAACAGGCATGACTGCTTTATTTGAAGAACAGGCAATCAGGAAGGCTGAATCTATTTTGCATAATTACACCCATCCTCTGCACAGTGAATTTCAGCTTTTGCCCTCTGCTTCCCGATTTAAATATCCACTAGCCAGGACAAACAGATTCAAGCACTCTTTCATTTCCTCTGCTGTTCAGCTGCTTAACTCCATTAAGAAACACAGATAGCCATATGCCAGGCTGTGTATTTATTTATTTTATAGGCTAATCTTTTATACTGTGCATCTCACTTCCCCATAGTATTCTTATCTTTTTTGTGTATTTTATTTATTTATCGTTATCATGTCTTGTGGAAGTGTGTTAGTGTATGTGTGTGTGCTACTGCTGCAAAACAATTGGCCAAGCTGGGAACAAATAAAGCTACCTGACTTGACTAGCAAAAATAATATAATAATAATTATACAGGGTATATACAGGAATCCCAGGGTTGAATTTACCACCTTTTAGATCTAGGGTGTATTAACATATGGCTTTTGTTACGGAGACGTCTAAGAGAAAAGTGAAGTTGTTGTTCTAAAAAGCCATCCCCCTTAAGTTTTTTCATAAAATAAAAATATTGTTTGGCCGGTAAATGATTAGACCTGCCATTGGCAAGTAGGTAAAAAAATTGAATTTTATACCCTGTTTGTAGGTACATGTACATACAAATAACAGTTCTTAGTCCAGGCAAAGTAGCATTTTTCACAGGACTAATTGTAAAATAATTGTTTTCAGCTTGGATCAATTCTATGAGATGTCCAGAACAACATACTAAACGTCCTAAGAAATCCTAGTTGAGGAAATGTAAAAATAGTGGAGGAAAGTAAATTTCCCATTGAAATGAATGGGATTCGGGTGGATTTTAGAGGAAAATGTACACTTTACTTTTTGGGCTGAAGCATGAAGGGGAATTTACTTTCACCATATATCCCATACATTTTCTGAAAGCAAACACCCTCAGGATATTCTAACATGGTATGGTTTGACATTGAGGTATGTCCCACCCTCCTCATTACAATGAGGATTAAGAAATTTGGCACTTGCAAAATGGGCAAGTTTTGGTGACATTTTTGGAAAACATATTTGACCCCAAAAACCATATATTTTCTGAAAGCTTATATGCCCAGGATTTCACCCCAAAAATGTTTCTCACATCCCACCCACCTCCTTATTTTAAAGCTTATGCCTACTTTTTGGGAAAATGAAAAAATATGTTCATTTCTTGAGCAATACTGCCTATGGAATGTATTAGAAAATAATACATTTTGAAAGCAGAGGGCTCCAGGATCTCCAGGAAACATAAATTTAGATAGGTTCCACCCCTCCTCCCATTGATACCCATTTATAGATCAGCTCATATTGGTGATTCTGTTGTATAGCCAATGCATTTGGACCTGTGGTATTAGATGAAAACTAATCTACCCCTTATACTATACCTTTTCTAAAAGCTCACAGGGTGTCATATAAAATTAATTGAGACAGGTCCCACCCTCTTCATCTCTTCACTATCCATGTATATGGGTGTATTTGGGGTTATTTTGATTAGTGTATAGCCCATTTGCACATTAAAAACATTTTTCAGAAAAACTTGTAATACAAAAAATGCTACTTGTCATGAATACTTTCATTGCATAAAGTTTTATTTCGATAGGACTAAAGGAGAAAAATAGACCTATTCAGACCTATTCTGGCCTATATTGGCACAATTATCGTATTGACGAGAATTTAACATATTTCCTCAACTAAGATTTCTTAGGACTTTTAGTATGTTGTTCTGGACACCTTAAAAAATTATCTAAGCTAATTATCCTACACTTACTCCTGTTTTTGGCTCCAAAATGAGCTATTTTGCCTGGACTATCAGTAGGCCTATCACCACAAACCAGTAACCTTTCGCTTAATAGCACCATCTACAGGTTGATGGTTGTACAGTCATTAAATGTACATATAAATTCATTTGTTTTACAGCCCCCATGGATGAAATTCCACAAAACTTGACATATTCCCACAGGATGTCAGGTTCATCATACACATTAAATTTGGTGCAGTTCATAACATCTGATCTAAAAATATGTGCAATTAAAGTCGTATAATATTGCATTTTCATTTTTTACTAAGGGGGGACAAATCACAAATGACTGGTTATAAGCTAAGTTGATGTGGGCTCTTGAGACCAACATTCCATAAACATTTCATCATCCTCAATGGGTCAGGTATTATTTGGGTTTCGGGGGCGCAGCGCAAAGATGGGGACCAAACAAAATTTTTCCGTAAGAGTCTACTGGGGCTACATGTCCACTTTCATTGCATAAAGTCTTATTTCGATAGGACTAAAGGAGAAAAATAGACCTATTCAGACCTATTCTGGCCTATATTGGTACAATTATCGTATTGACGAGAATTTAACATATTTCCTCAACTAAGATTTCTTAGGACTTTTAGTATGTTGTTCTGGACACCTTAAAAAAATGATCTAAGCTAATTATCCTACACTTACTCCTGTTTTTGGCTCCAAAATGAGCTATTTTGCCTGGACTATCTACGTACCTCTGGCCTTGAGGCCGCCTCGGCTCCCTCCTCCTGCTTTGGGATTGAGCCCACTCTTCTGTCTCCAGGAAGTGGTAGGGGTAGAACACTTGAGGGAGTGATAAAAACATTAATACACTGGCTCCTAAAGTAAATCAATCGTCACTGAAGTAATGTCAGGATGACTGATTGTTGTATCTTTTTTTGTTTGTTTGTTTGTTTTGATTTATAGTTTTGTTGGTTTGCTTACCTACAGAAAAAGTTGTGTGTGTGTGTGTGTGTGTGTGTGTCTGTCTGTCTGTCTGTCTGTGCATGCATGTGTGAGAGTGAGATAGAAAGGAGTTAAGAAGCTCACCCCTTAATTCTCCACTTTCTCTTTTTTGCAAACTTGTATACTGTGACAACAAGGTCAGGAAAGAGCAGCATTACATTGATTTCTTCCATTTCTTTTTTTGCTACAAGACAAAATAAAAATTTACCTTTAAAAACATATGCAAAATGATCATTGTGTGTGGGTATGTGAGTGACATCAAAGCAACAGTTGAAAAAGGAATATCATATGAAATTAACAATAAATGAAATAATACATAAATATATTCTATTTATTAAGTGTACACTTAACAAAAGTGAAGAGAAAAGCACCACTTAAAACAATTATCCTTTCTTAAAACACATCTGTGTGTTTGCTGGACTGACCTGTGCACTTGGCGGTTCCGTATGAAACGTAGTAAACATAAAGGAGTCTCTGGAAACTTCACATCATCTTTAGCATATTTCTGAACAAGATTCAACCATTTCCTCTTCATGTCATCAGGCCCATGGTCCAACTGTATGAACACATACAGTTTAAAATGTAATCATGAAAAATCAGCAGAAATTTTGACGGTGACTGCAACTGCAACAAGTTGTTTGCCTCACTCATTAATTAATTCATTATGACAGCACAGTATCCCTTATGTAATCATTAAAGAGCTGGCATGTGTTAGCATGTAATGCCCTAGTGTGCAATAGAATACAATAGAATGCGAGTAGACAACCTCAAAATTTTGAGTCACAATGTTTTTACCAAAAAAGCTGAAAAAGTCACATACTATGAAAAATCGCTTTTTATGGCTTTTGAATGTGTTTCTTAGGTCTATACAGCCTCTACACACACTTTTTTGTGTATGTAAAAGTATGTATGTAAAATCATTAGGGACATTCCTGGAATTTGGGCACTTTTAGGCATCAATATTTTTCAAAAATTGACTTTCGATTTCATAATCGACGGATCAAAATGAAAAACAATGGTTTCATGCTACCCCTCGTGGGGCTACATGCCCACCAAGTTTCGTGCACCCGGGTGTTTCAGTGTCCCGGGAATCTTGACGGAAAATTGGTCTGACTAAACCTATATGACCGCCGCTAGATGTACCGCATGGCGGTACAAAATATGACCGCCGCTCAGTTCTGCACATTCTCTGCCCTGTGTGTGTGTGTGTGTGTGTGTGTGTGAGACAGTAGGCCTATCATCCCAAACCAGTAACCTTTCGCTTAATAGCACCATCTACAGGTTGATGGTTGTACAGTCATTAAATGTACATATAAATTAATTTGTTTTACAGCCCCCATGGATGAAATTCCACAAAACTTGACATATTCCCACAGGATGTCAGGTTCATCATACACATTAAATTTGGTGCAGTTCATAACATCTGATCTAAAAATATGTGCAATTAAAGTCGTATAATATTGCATTTTCATTTTTTACTAAGGGGGGGCAAATCACAAATGACTGGTTATAAGCTAAGTTGATGTGGGCTCTTGAGACCAACATTCCATAAACATTTCATCATCCTCAATGGGTCAGGTATTATTTGGGTTTCGGGGGCGCAGCGCAAAGATGGACCAAACAAAATTTTTCCGTAAAAGTCTACTGGGGCTACATGTCCACCAAGTTTCATGTGCCCCGGTGTTACGTGTGTCCCCGGAATCGTTGACCAAAAATTCAGGAAGTAGATGACGGGGGAGAAAAAAAAGAAAAAAAAAAACTTTGACAATCACTATATGACCGCTACACTAGCGGCGGTCATAGTAATAGTAGTGGTAGTAGTAGTAGTAGTAGTAGCAGTATTAGTAGTAGTAGTAGCACCAGTGGTAGCAACACAAGTAGTATTGGTAGTTATAGCCGCAGTAGTAGCGCGACTCACCTTAGTTTTCCATTTGCTAAAGCTTTTCCCTTTGTATTTCATCAGCCAAGATGTCGCTACCATTGTCCATGTGCTTTTCTACTTCTGAGACATTCCCAACCTCCCCAGAAACAACTCTTTCCTAGGACAAACAAAGGATACATTTGTAGATTATACTTTGTTGTAGTTGTAACTTAATCTAAATTGCTTCATTGCTTATTTCTATGATAGCTGTTTTCCAATGGTAACAATAGACAACACCTGTAAATTATTAAATTAAACTGTAAATTGTTCTTTTTCAACCTGTCTACCAATTCATATGCCTTAAAGATGTATTCAATAAGTCTACGCAATTTCGAGACTTACGCCATGGTCACACGGGCGATAAAATCACTGGTGTTGGGCGACTAGTTCCCATTCATTTTCAATGACGGTAGGCAACGGCCGATTAGTACAGGCAACTGAGCAACAGATCGCCTGGTGGACGGGGAAAAATAGAAATGCAGGCTATTTTCTGCAAAAGTTGGGCGATTTAACGAGGCGATTTTTCATAAACGCCAATCAGAGTGAAGCCATGCGTGACGGCATACTTTCAAAAAGAATTTTGATCGGACGCCTGTCATGGCGGAGCTAACTCCAAAATCGCATTTATCTGTAACAAACTAAGAAGTTAAGGATTTATGACTTGATATTTTGTAAATGAGGTAAGATAAATCTGAAAACATGAGTTTTTTAACACAAAAATACATCTGTGGTGATATACGTTGTCGCTACCAGACACATCAAAACCTGATTGGTGGAAGGCTACAGGGAGCGCTGGATTTTTACAACCCTGATTACAGGGATTAGATGGAGCTAGAGAATTTGTGATGTGGTTAAAATTCTCCAGGCAACATAGGCAGGAGTAAAAAAGGGGCCAGTACAACTCACATTACCTCTAGACAGAAACTTTCCATACATTTGAGTTCCGCAATATAAATATGAGGGATAAGAACACACAACCATCATTGATGTAGCTTTCCAGCTGACAATAGGCAAAAGGAACACAATCCGTGTATATGTATGTATATTCCAGTCTTTCTACCTCACACAGGCATCAGGAGAATTTGGCTGATGAGCGTCACCAGAGAAAATTTAATAGCAGAGAATTGGCACGCTCAGAGACAGTGATGGGGACTTGGACTCTAGACTTGGACTTGGACTTGACTTAAGTCGCTCATTCTAGAGACTTCAGACTTGACTTGGACTTGCCCTCAATGACTTGAGACTTGACTCGGACTTGAGCCTTGTGACTCGTGAACAATGTTCATGTCACAGAAGTGTTCATTTCATTATTTCGGTTTTGCTGATGTTTTGTTATGGGAAAGCATAGGCACAATTTCCTCTTAGGTGCAATGTAACTCATGCATACAACTGCATTCTAAATTTTCTAAGGTCTAACATTACAGCTGATTTGTCAATAGCCGATTGTGTGCATAATTTTGTCCACCCTCACCCTGTCAAATGGATTTTTTTCCTCCAAGATTCAAAAAGGCTCGACTTGGGGAGAAAAGGAGTAAAGAGTCCAAGCAGGAAATCTATTATTATATTTTGGTTCAATCTCAAGTAGTCATGACTCATAGCCATATGGTAATATGGAAAAAAATAATAAAAATTCTGTGAAAGCGGTGTGCTTCTGAAAAATCTTGTGATATAAGATTTCGGTCATACCGCCCAGCTCTACTGCAGTAATAGATGATACTCTTCATCTACTCATCATCTCTGACAGTATTTGATGAGAAAACAATAATTTCAGTCATTTGAGACTTGAGACTTGACATGGACTTGGGAGGCTCGAGACTCGACTTGAGACTTGACTTGGCATTGCCCCTCAGGACTTGAGACTTGACTTGGACTTGAGTACAAAGACTTGAGACTTGACTTGGACTTGGAAAAAAAGACTTATGAACATCACTGCTCAGAGTACACTCTCTAGTGGTACTGCAACTCGAGCGTGCCCGCAAGTAAGTGAAGTAGCAATGGGGTTGTATGGAACTGCACCCCTAAGGCCCAATTCACACTGCAATTGAGCATGTTTGGGTCCATAACCAGTGTTGTCCGTTGTGTGAGTGCATTCACACCAGAAACGGTCTTAGCAGTGTTCTGCGCGAACCGCCTGCCCAAACTCTCAATTTCTCATCAATATCACAAATATGATTTCTCCTCTAAAATTTGGCCATGAACCACACCAGACCTTTGTTTATACAGCATATCTTTCCCATTTCCCCTATTGTAAGTGAAACGTTGCACGTACACACACACACACACACACACACACACACACACACACACACACACACACACACACACACACACCTGTCCTTATCCCAAAAATATGGATGCTTGAGAACTTCAGTTATGCGTGGTCTCTCCTGTGGATTGACATTGATCATGCTCTCAACCAAATCTTTGGCTTCCACATCCTTAAGATCATCGAGATTGACTGGATTCCAATGCTTGATGTTGAATGAACAATCGAGATCCATTTGATCTCCAAAAACATGCTTTCCATGAGTGAGGATATAGAAGACCAGCATACCAGCCACCTGTGTGAAAGGACAATTTTAGACAAAAGAAAAATGCACCATTCCTGTGAGACAGTAAGTTACAGTGCCCCATTAAATTGGTGTTCAGCATTCAGCTTCAATGTCATTTGGAGACCCTGAACAAAGTTATGAATTGATTCACCTTTGAGGCTCAGATCTCTTTAACCTAAAGGAATAATCCGGAGTGAATCTACACGTAGCCCTGCTGTTTTACAGCACTAAGTGCTATTGATAAGTGCAATTTTGTCGCACATCCGAATTTTTTTTCAGTAGTGCAACAAAAAAAAAAGGAGGTCGCACTGGTGCACCCAGCCTTTCGGGGAAAAATGCAACTCCGAAAGTCTATTTGGGCTCTGCCTGGGCGCCACATCGTGGTGTAAACAAATCAGAATTAAAGAAAGGCCTTCATCTGGTTGGCGGTAGTCCAGTGTGTGTGTGTGCGTGTGTGTGCACACGCGCATGTGAGTGCGTGTCTTACCTACCAGGTAGCTCACTAGCTAGCTACTAAACTAGATGAGAGAAGCCAGTGTGCTATGATACGATAACATATGACTAGGGCAAAAAATGGATGCACTGCATCAACTGTAAAGAGTGCGGAAAGGCGATGGCTGGTAAAAGTTCATTTGCCAGTGCCATATTCCCCTTGTCCGGGTGGCAGAGGTCTGGGGAAATAAAAACAGAACATCCAGCCAGTTGCAGCTGAGTTGCAGTTAGCTCTATAATTTATTTCTTATAGAGTAGCCACTGTCCCATTTTTTCATCCTTATCGGTTGCCTGACATCAACATTTTAATCAATTGACTATTTTCTCCTCGCCAATCCATTTAGCGAATTTTACCGTGGACCCTTTGATGTCTAGCCAGAATGAACGCTGCATCCATACATAAAATAGACTTTGAATAATGCTGCACTGACAACTGACCAGGTTTTTCGTGCATTGTCATAATTCTTAGTTCATAGTTCCAAAATAGGAATTGCCTACGCAAAAAATAGCAAAGACTGCTTGTGCTATTCGCAAAAGCACTTTTCGTCTGTGCATAGTAGTAACCAATAACTCCATAATAAATTATAAAATTTGCAACCATATCATAAAGATGGATGGTACGATTTATCCTAATCCTGTTCATAGTGACCTCTTCAAAAGATTCCTTTAACCTGGGGCCCCCTAAGTGTCTTGAGATTGCCCTCTGTGTGTGTGTGTGTTTGTGTGTGTGTGTGTGTGTGTGTGCGTGTGTGTGTGACTAACCTGTATGTCAGTGCTTCGCTTGTACTGAGACTTCTGGTTTGGTTGTTTGGTTTTCAGTATTTCTGTGGCCTCCCAGTTCCTTGTTCCAGCTTGCTCAGTCTCCCTTGTAGTTTGGTTTGGATCTAAGGTATGGCTTATCTCAAAATCAGCCAATCTCACCCGACCGTCCTTATCTGTGAAAGATTTATTCTCATATCAATTCAACATCAGCAACAACCTGGGATTAATTCTGTTCCCCAGTTATAGGCATCAAGTCTATTCATAATTGACATGCTTTCAGTGTTTCAGTGAGGACTTACCAATTAAAACATTCTGCGGTTTGATGTCTCGATGAATCACCCTTGCATCCTCATGAAGGGCTTTCAGACCTTTCAAAAACTCCTTCACCTTTTCTCTCAGGTGATCTGGGTCAACTGGTTGTTTGAGCTGTCTTATGTATTCTTCAAGGTTATAATCACACAGTTGCATGGCGATGTAGCCAAAGTCAGCGTCATGTGCTGAGTCCACATACTGCACTACATGTGGACTGTTAAACCTGTTCTTCAGTAAAACACCTAGCTCCTGCTCTAGCTTCTTGAAGTTTGCACGGAGAATCCTCTTTAAAGCAACTTCTGTGCCATCGTTTCGAAGTCCTAAAAAGACCTCTGTTTTTGAATTCGTTGCGATTAGGTATCTTGCATTATTAGGGACATACACTAGTGCCCCAACTGTCCTCAACTCAGTGTCTTTCATGTGTGCAATTTCTTGAAGTTTGTCCTTCCATTTATGGCTGCATGGAATCCACTTTCTCTTCTGAGATGTAGATGTTCTAGTGGAGGCCATGGCTATAACGGGTTTGGCAAGAAAGGAAGCCTAATGTCTGACAGGGAGCAGTACAAAGACAGCAAAAAGGAGCATACAATTTTACTATCATTATCTGTTTCGCAAGCTAATGTAAACAAAGTCAGCTCAAGTGCTCACAGGTCTCAAACCTCATCATCTACAGCAAACCTACGGAACGGAGTTGAAAGCATTAAAGGAGAAATCTTGTGTAAATCACTCAATAGCCCTGTTGTAACAGGTACTTGAATCCTGTCTTAAGGAAAAAGAACAAGAAAATTTGATGCTACATAGACTGAAAAACAAACCGATGCTGACTGAATGAGGCATGATGAAATGAAACTAGGGTTGGGACTTTTCAGAAATTTTCATGTTCGATTATTCAGAAAGTTAACAAACAGTTAATCGATTATTTGCGAAAAAAAAGACGTCATTTGCCCACTTTCAGAGCCATAGTCTACATACATGGGTTTGCGCCCATCTTCCCCACGCAAATTAATGTAAAAAAAACGCACAGGAATTGACCGTCAGTTATTAGAGCTCTAATGTAGCTTTTGTTTATGCTGTTAAATATTTTTTTCGACTGTACTTTTATCCAGAACTTAATGACGTCCCAGATTGTGAAATAAAAATCCAGCTCTTGGCTAGATTTGTCACAATGTTTTGAATGCAGCATAGGCTATCATGAGCATTTTTGAATGCACGACGAAATATGGAACTTTTCTGACCAAAATTGCCAACGGATAACAGCTGGTGACAGGAAGAACTTTCACATAGTTTTGTTCAAACTCAGGACGAGAGGGCGGGCGAGCAAGGCACACAGGTATGCATATTCCAGTGGATCACAAGTTCATGCTTTCCGAGGCAGAGACTATTATTATAAAAAATTGACGCGCTCTGTAATAGCCTTCAGTAGCCAAGTAGGCTACGTTAAATAAAGCATAACATTTTTTTCTCAAATTACGTAGGCCTAATAAGCAGTAACCAATTTATCAACAGCATGCCTGTTTCCCTTCACATCGGAGAAAACATCGCGACTAGGCAATGCGCACATACTTTTTGCCAAACTAGCTGATATGAGAACAGTTCTCCAGTATCAGACCGCCTTTTAAATGACGTTGGTAGGTAACAGTGTCACTGTAATTGCATTGAAATTTATAAGCTATAGGCCCATGTTTCTTGAGAAATGGTCCCACACTGCTATTCTCCTCCTAACCTCCTTCACCTCTCCTCGTTGTTGCGCAATAGCGTACCGGAAGTAGGGTTGGGAATTTTGGGTAAAAACACTATTCGAAAATCGATGACAAGTATTCGAATATTATTCGAAAATCGATACCCCCCCCCCCCCCCCGCCCACCGCATGCACACACACGATATAATAGAGAAAATGAAGAGGCATCGTAACCATTCAAAGTATCTACTTTATCAAACACGTTGCTTAACGTAGGCTACATAAGTGCTTACAAAAAGGTTTTTAGCCTTATGAGCATAGTATGCCTGCTTTTTAATTAGACTTTGACTTTCTGTACAACATATTTCTATCTTAAATCAAAGTTCAGAAAATAAACGGCTTCCTTCTTTGCGCAACTGAAACGGCCTGAATGAACTGCCTGGACGGCTACAATATTTACCAGTAGCCTAATAGGCTGGAATTATAATGACAACAATTGAACAGCAAATTTTTGTTTAAAAAAATAACATGTCCACATGCTCAGGATGGAGGCGGTTGCGCAGTCTATTGACAATTAATCCAGCTGCGGAGAATAGGCTACTCGCTCCGATGGCACTGACGTCGCAGGCACACTCAAGCAAGCTCTCGCTAACTTTGCCAAACGGGGGTATTTCTGTTCCTTGGCCGCCTGTTATTGTATAGGACTGCTACTACCGCTGTAGGCTACAGGTAGGTTTATTGTTAGCGGCACCTTCAGGCTAAATTGCGCGTTGCATGAAACATTGGTTAGGAAACGTCTTTTTCAAAACGGTTTTTGTTATTTTTATGATGATATGGCTGAAACAGTATTCGATTTAACTATTCGATATTCGAACGCACTGTCGATTTTCGAATATTCGAAAATCATGTCCCAACCCTAACCGGAAGATGTAGCTGCTCTAATGCGCAATAAATTAAACGATTATTCGCTAAGCTTTAATTTTTATTCGAACAAGCCTTAACAAACAAATAAACGATAATCGATTATTCATTAACAACCCTAAATGAAACTATGAAACTGGAGGTAAGATGTTATGCCCTATTCGGTTAGTGTTACTTGCCGGTGCACAGCTTGGTAATGTATAAAATTTTCTTGTTCTTTTTCCTACCTACAGCACTTGGTGAGTTTGAACAACAGGGCTATGAATTGATTTACACTGGATTTCTCCTTTGACCCCTGAGCTGAAACCCCCTGAGCTGTACTCAGAAACATGGTTAGTGGTTTGAAACATTCTTAAATGATTTATATCCCTGCTGTTTCTCTTTGATAAGTACTACTTACAGTAATAAATAGGCTATTCCATGTCAACATTATATGTGGTCATTTTGTGCAATAACAACATCTACTGAATTTCCCGCAGGCTTTATAGCTAAAAACTGGCCCCCGTAATTCACCAACAACTGGAAGATTGGAGATCTGCATGTTAACCAAAGTCACCGAAGCCTCAAGTGAGCTGTCAACTCTGATTTACGTTCGATGACTAATGTAAACACTAGCACTACAATAATATGTTGGGTAGTATGGGTAATGATTATCCATATTTATTGGAGAGCAAACACACCAAGTGTAACTCCCTCTGCGCACACAAACACACTCACTCTCCCTGTCACTCTCCTCATCGTGCATATTGTTATGAAAATGCGCATACACGCTGATACATTTATACTGATACTGACATAGTTTCATTTTTTGCCACCTCTCTGCAGACGTGCAGTTGGTAGGTCCCTCAGCGAGGTGGGGCTGTCATTGTTAAATTGACGGTGATGAGCACACCTGTGCTGGTTGGTGCTACTGGTGCTGGGGAAATGACAAATCGTTTTGCAAGAGAGAGGTGGAAGACGGTGCATGGTGTTGGGAATAGACAGTAGGGCTGCAACTTACAATTATTTTGGTAGTCAACTATTTTTTAGATTTTTTATTTTAGATAATATTTAGATTTATTTATTTATTTTTCCGCTTAGTCAAAGATTATTGATTATTTCTTCTAGTTTTTGGTAGAGTTGATTGGATTTTATTCTGAACCAGTGCTAAATTGATACTTTTGAAACCTTGGCAGTGCCTAAACACTACTTAAATCAGGGAAAAATCCAAAACCAACAGTTGTTACCTCTGCCAAGGATGTTTTCGGTCGCGTTGGTTTGTCTGTGTTTGTTTGTCTGTTTGTTTGTCAGCAGGATAACTCAAAAAGTACTGCACGGATTTGGATGAAATTTTCGGACAATGCGTATGTTGTGACACGCACGAACTGATTTGATTTTGGTGGCGATTGGTCAACCAGAATATGATCTGGAATTTATGTTGTGTCTGTGACCACATTGCTTTGGCGGAGGTCTGCACTCTCTGAGCGCTTTTCTAGTTTTTAATTATTATTACACTATTATTATTATTATTTAGCTGGTCTATAAGTCCTCCAGAAATATGTGAAATTAAAAACAGCACCATCATGTGAAACAACAACAACAACAAACAAAATGGCAGTGTTGAAGCCATGTTTGAAGCATGTGAATTTCATGGATGTGGCAGATGACAATCTTAGCACCTGGACTGTTTACATACAAAGGCATGCTTGAGTCTCCAACAGTATTATAGTTTGAAGTTGCCAGAAAATCCTCACAGGCACTGCTTTGGAATAGGGGGTGGGTGGGTGCATCCGCAGGCATAGTTTTCATAGAAATATTTGAGATACTGAGGTATAATTTTGCACACCTACCCTTGAGATGTGTGGGCACATAATCAAAAAGCAGACATTTAGGAAAGACATTCATGTATTTTGGGTCAAATTGCAAAGCCAAAATAATCTTTTTTGAGTCATAATATGCGCCAAAAAAGTCACTCACGCAATAGAATTGAATGACATGCACTCTGCATAGTCTTTTGATTCTGTGTATTTGTTCTTATCATGACCTAGTAAAATACAGTTCTAAGTAAAATGCATTTTCTAACCCAGATCAAAGCACTGCTAGTGTGTAATACGTTGATAAGTTGAATTAGTTTATTTACTATAAACACAGTAACTAAACAATATAATAATAATAGGGGGAAATTGTCAACAACATCTGCCTCATACTGGTCAGAAATCAGATGACACCTGAAGTTGTCACATATTAGTAAAGAGAGAGGTATAGCAGATAGATTTACATTACAGGAAGTTAGTCATTTATATGGAAGTGTTACTGATTTAGATTGCACAAGATCAAAGTTTGCTTGGTTCCATAACATTTTGCAGGGTTGATGTCTGAAGACTAGGCCTATGTCTCACATAGACAACTCAGTAAGGGTTACCTTGTGCCTCTGGTGGATATGGGTAATTGACATTTTGAGTCATCATTACAGAGAAGTGTAGTTCTACACACATGGTCAGACCTAACCCTTCATTATGTAACTTAACTGCAAGTTGGATGAATTCTTTGATAAACCAAAAGCAGACATGTAAAAGTCCATATTTTACTAGTACTGGTGCCAGACATTGACTCTTGAAAATTTGAAGGACCTACATATGTATGTATATATATATATATATATATATATATATATAATATATATATTTTTTACAACAAAACAATAAGGAGTTGGGAGCTAAAATTTGGCAGTTTTCCCAATGGGAAATGTCAAATGTGTGAACCTCCTGGAATTTTTTCAGCCACATCTGAGATGGTCGAGCAATATTCCTGAACCCCTCTTCCCTACAGTAAGCCAGCTCAGATATATAAAACATCATTGGCGAGATCAACTATGCGGTTATTTACTCAAAATGTACTTCTACATTTTTGAGAAGGCCAATACTTAATTTACAATCAACTATTCACCCTACACCCAACACTCATTCACTCTGAAAAGCGCTCACATATTATTGTAAGTAAGCGTAAGTGTCCTGCATCACCATTTCGTTTCAGTGTTTGATCAGGGCAGTTCATTTGCCATGTGCGGAACTGCAACTACAAGTGTCCTGAATTTGCAGATGGCAAGTTGTTGTTGACACAAACCCACATTCTTACAGCTGATGTCTTACAAATAATCTCAGTACTGTATGGCAAAATATGAATACATCATGAATTCACTTTTTCACCTCAACAGATCCAGTGTGATAACTGTGACCGCTGGTACAGTACCATGTCCAATGTTTGAATATGGATCACACAAAAATGGAGGAGTTGAGGGAGCAACAATGGGACTGTGCCTTATGCAACTGATTGCAATAACATAATTCCCAACATAAATAAATGGCTTATGTTCACGAAGAGGTGTCTGTTTCTGATTTGTCTGATTTGGGACATTTACAAACAGCATCCGAAGCACTCACAAAAGAGGACTGATTGAACGGCTGAATCCTAAGGCCACAACTACTCTGCTGGCTTAGAATTATTAGGCCTGCTTTACTTAAGAGTGTTTTATGATTATAAATTATAATTCTCAATTTATGTTTCTGATTCTTAATTCCATTGTTTCATTCCACATAGAGTTTAACATGATATAGGCCTAAATGGCTGGTAGTTTAACTTTTTAAACAAGAAGAGCCTGCTAAAATAGTTTATCTGTAATGTGGTTGTATTGCACAATTTGTAGCGTGTGATGGTGATGTTGAACTAATAGATATATTGTGTGTGGCCTAACATGTGAAGGCCTTCATGTGCGACCCCGTCTCCCCTAGAAAGCACTTCTGTAATGCCTGCCCAAACAAGCACTGCGGAACAGACACTGAGCCAGACTGTTTTAGGGTAGGCCTAAATACATTTAGCCTACTGTTGCCTATCCGAACATTTCAGATGCAAAAAAAAGGTCCATTTGTGATGAATTTACAGATATAGGCCTAGACCTAGCCTAGGCTAGTTTTTAGTTTAAGCTTCATCTGTCCATCTACAAATGTCTTCTTCTGGCCTGAGTTGTAGAACTATAGAGATTATGGGAAATTTTTCATTATATTAAAAAAAAGTTGGAAAGGAAGTTTTGTTGAAAATTAAGTTCTCTTTCTTTTAGCAAAGAAATTGCCACTTCACTTCATTGCCACTTAACCACCACTATGGAACGTCCCACTCCCTAATATCAGATCAGGCTACCTTCCGTAACGGGGATTTAGCTCAACATCGCCACTCTGTGTCCGGCATAGGCCATAGACAACATCTCTGCTTGCCGAGATCTTTAACACAATGTCGCCACCCAATGGTTTCAAGACATAATGTCTCTACGAGAGGAAATTCAATGCTTTGGGGGAAAAATAAAATTCTGCAAATGGTTTATCAGTCCCTTCAATGTTTCACCTGCTTGTCATTGGGGAGTAATATAGAAGGCAAACTGTGTCAGGTCTTACAGTCGTCACTTGGTAAACTTAAGCATTTAATGCCGTCACTAGTCCTTATGTTATTATTAACACTCGCAATTAACATGTAAGGGCAGTTAGGTCAATGTGTTTATATTTCATAGACATTATATTACATTTTCACTGTAAAAAAAAAAAACAAAAAAAATGTCTAGGTGTTTCCTGTCTTGTAAACTTGAAGGATGATGGCACACTCAAAAATCAGGGGCGCCGCTGTTTTTTTTTTTTTTTTTTTACAGCATTTCAGTTTGGGTAAATGGAGCAATCCCATTGTAATATGGGACACAGGACTTTTTCCAGTCTATGGGCACCGTAATTCCACCGCTGTGGAAGCAGCGAATTTCAAGAACGGGCCAACAAGTTGCGACTAACGTTAGCTTGACGCCGGTAGGCCTAGGGGTAACACTAATAATAGGCCTTTTGTGAGAAATATAGGTGGCCCACAATCGATTGTCACAATGTGTAGTGGTTGTCGTAATGTTGCATTCCGTTGAAATATTTAGGGTATTTAAGATTAGGATATTTTTAAATACATTTCCAGGCTATTTGAAAACGAAAGTAAATGACGGTTAGGCCTGTAGCAAATGTTAGGCAATAGCTATACTATGCTTTCTCATGATAGTAACTTGAAGATGACTTGAAATAGGCCTACTAGAGTACTCTTATTGACCAGTTTTTCTTTCTGAAAAAGTTGGCTTATCAAATATAATATCAGCTAAGCCTAGCCTACAAATGTCAAGCCGAGTTGACCATAGCTAGGCTATATTGACAACTAAAGGAATGTGAGCATGTTTGATGTTTGACACAATCAGGGGCGGAGCCAGAATTTTTTACATGGGGTGGCCAAAGGGTGGCCTGGGCCATCGAAGGGGTGGCCACGCTGTGACCAATTAGGGCGGGGGGTCGGGGGGTCCCCCCCCCGGAAAAATTTTAAGTAGCTAGTTTTAATTTCCTGTATTCTGGTGCATTTGGTGGCCTATCTGGTGCCATGTAGTATTCATTCAATTAGGTCCAACTCATGAACAAAATCCAAGAAAATCCAAGGTAAGAAATCAATGTATTCATTTATTATATGAAATAACTTACCTCCAAACCTCACGGCCCTGGTTCAGGTTGTGTTGTCGGACTTGGACATGACTTCGACTGCCAACAGTTGCTGCTGCACGAGGCACGTTAGTTTCGTTTCAGCTTGTGGGTGTTACAGCAAAATGGGTCCCACCGGGAAACAAATAGGCGGAACTAAAATCTCGCGGCCGGAACCAAAATTCGCCGAGACATATAATTTATTTTAAAATTATTGTCCGGCCGTGGGGTGGCCAAGGCGGGGCCAGGGCGTGGTCAGGGGTGGCCAGGGCCACCCCTGGCCCCCCGTAACTCCGCCCATGGACACAATGGGTTCGTTCTGATGAATGAAAACGTGTCGCTTACCTTCAATTAAGTGCAAGTTCCATGTAAGAGTAGGACAGATAGGCCTAATAGACGAAGAGTAGCCCAGCATACAAAGTAATGACTATCTTGTTCACGTCCTGCGCCATTATCAGCTCTACTAGTTTCGTTCGCTCCTATCCTTACTTCCGTGCACACCTTTTTTTTTTTTTTTTTTTTCCCCATCGCAACGATTGCTACAACTGTCCAAAATAGGCATATGACAGCAACAATATGGCGAAACATCCACCATCTTTTATTTATCATAATTATCTCTTATTTTATCTCAGGCTATCTCTTTTTTTTTCCCTCCCTCTCACCCCTTTCAGTCTTTTTTCTCCTTTTAGTCTTTCCCTGTCTTTTCATAATGCAATTTCACTACATAGGCTATGTTCTTAATCAAGCTTGTGTTGGTAATCAATCATTGTGTGCATTTTGTAGACTTTGTTTAATGTTCCATTCATCAGCGCTGTAGATAGAGACCATTCATCAGAGCCGTAGCCAGAGAAGATGGTGGTTACACAGCATGGCGCCCTTGGCTTGAGTTGGCCGAGCTCTCTATATACGGCTCTGCCATTCATGGTCTTAGAGTGCCACCTTGTGGTCAATCTGTGTAACAGCACTGTAATAATCTACATTGGTCTCAATAGCTGAGCATTGCAGTTAACTGCTCACTGTTATTTGTTGCTTTGCACAGCAATGTGTGCTCTTGGTAATAATGATGTTTGTGTAATTAATTAATGCATAGGCCTGTACTGTTTATTATGTGCAGATTACTTTGTAACACAGTAGTATAAAGTCAAAGTCAAAGCGAACTTTATTGTCAATCAAGCACTGCAACAGTACATTACCTCCGCCAAGGAGGTTATGTTTTCACCAGCATCTGTTTGTCTCTCTGTGTGTGTATGTGTATGTGTGTGTGTGTGTGTGTGTGTGTGTGTGTGTGTGTGTGTGTGTGTCTGTGTGTCAGTCTATCTGTGTACAACATGGTGGTAATAATAATGGTGGTAGTAATGGTGGTAGTGTAGCTTACTTTTCTGAGATGCTAGAGGCTTGGTTTGTCTATATACCTCACCTTCATCCATGAGCCTGTGGAAAAAAGCAAGGTCATGCACATTGTAAAAATGCTGTTCTGTGTAAACCATGGTCAATCTATGCATCAGACCACTAGCCATGAACACACACACACCCTAAGTAGGGCAACTGCTAGAAATTTTGGCAACTATGACAAAACATTTTGAAATATGAACTATGAACTGAAGTAGTTCAGTGTGACAGCGTCACATTGGTCTTAGTGTCATTAGAATTAATCATTGCAAAGCTCATGTAAATCTCTACTGCATATAATGTTTATGTATAATGAAAAGTGTTCATGTAGATTTACTTGTGCAATGATATATATTGTTCACTGTATGTTTTATGGTATGGCCATGTGGGGATATCTCTTTAAGGACACGCCTGCAGTGCCTATCACCGTGCACCAAAGTTCACATAGGTGGTTGCGTTCCCATAGGTGGTTGCGTTAGGTGTGTGGGACGGCTGGCGGAGAGTAGCAGTAGAGGTGTGTGAGCGCGATCCCACTAGGCTTTGCAAGATTCTTCCTGATTGTATCGAATTGCTTCAAAGCATCTAGAGCCCTGGTCCCCAAATGGCGGCCTGTGGGTCAAATCCGGCCTGCAAGAACCAAATGAGTAGCCCACAGCACCATCTGACTTATGTAAAAAAAAAAAAAATCTAATCTAAATCTAAATCCCTAGGTACCTAAAATAAAAAATGTTTTGTTAATATTTGTAATGATTCGATTTGAGACGGTACTGGATGTAGATTTAAATAAATTTGAGACAGTACTGTACATAGATTTAAATAATAATTTTGTCCTTCAGTATTCAAAATTTTCTGTGGGGGAACGGACTCTGGGGTCCCAGCTTCTATTCCCCACTGATTCAAGATATGTCACGGAACGGTTATATCAAAGTCAAAGCAAACTTTATTGTCAATCAAGCACTGCAACAGTACATTGCACGCAGACTGAAATTGCATTTCTCAAAGCTCCAAATGTGCAGTTAAAATTAAGACATACAACTAAGATGTATATAAGACATCACAACTACTAGACATAAAGTGCAAAGATATCAAGATATCAGGCATGGTAATAATATATAACAGTAACATAATAACAGACAACATAACAGACATTGTGAGCATACATTCTGAACTGTCAGTGTTCCAGAAAGTCTTGAGGTATGTTACTGGAGTGCAAAACCTGAGTTTACGAGTGATAATACTTGAGTTATGAGTGATAATATTTAAATTTTCATTTGGTGGAAAAAAATGACAGGCTGATTGCTGTATGACTACAGCTAAGGTGTGTAATAAATAACACAAAACATATAGGCCTAAATAATAGCCTATTGTGTATAGGCCTAGGGAATTGTGAAAGTACTGGGGCAATGTGCAAAGTGGAGATTGTGCTTGTGTTGTTTTGTGACTGTATAATTCTTATAATTTTAGGTGGGTGCTTGTGCAACAATGTGAGGGGAAGGTTGGGGAAGGAAAGGGGAAGGTTTTTACTGTGGAACAAAGTTACTGAGGTTTTTATTTAAAAACAAGATGCCTTCCGGCTTTTGAAAAACTCCTCTCACAAAGCACAGAGGATGCCGGGGTGCAGAGATACTGCATTGCCACCTGATAAATATATATAATATATTATAATATATATGAAGGAGATAGCGTGGGTGCAACACAGATGACTTGTAAACTTTTATACTTTTATTCAATGGTGCAAAAACATAATGACTAACGTTTCGATGTTCTTACATCTTCATCAGAGTCCTTGCTCTGGTTGCACCGGATCTGACTATACCACAGAAGCGCGAAAGAACACTTCTCTTTGTTACTTATATTATAATATACATTTATATACAGATAAATATATATGTGGGTAAACTTGTTTGTGTTCTGCCCAATATTTGAAGGGGTCCTCTGACCGTGGAAGGAGGACGTCTTTTAGATACCTACAAGCAGAAAAAAATACAATTATTTCAATACATGTTTTTTGTTTGGACAGAAGACATACAGTATAACACAATATATAGAGAGAGTTACATTAAGTACCTCTGGACCTCTGTGACTGCAGTGGTCGTCGCATTAAAAGTCACCTCTGTGCCCACGTGGCTGTCCAGCAAGCCCCAGAGATTGTCCTCCTGAGATATAGACCCTTTCTGTGTTTGTAAACATTCCGTATTCTAACATTCTATAAACTGCAACTGGAGGCAGAAAGCCCCCAGAAGCTATCAGAACCAAAAACAAAAGTGACCGTTTTCAGCGCTGTCTTTTAATGCTTTCTCAACAGCTAATCCTACATTTTATAATTTTGGCGTAATCTATCAGATGTATACTAAATAATATCCAACTACAGTAGCGATCCTGTATGCCTTACAGTGTTTACAAATTGTGTGAGTTAAGGTGCACTTCAAGAGAAATGCGCTTAATCCTATGGGAAAACGACTAACGTTAGTAACGTCACTTAACAAGGTAGGCGATCTACTGTCAGCTAACGAGCTAGCGGGTTATTCGGTGGTAAAGTTTGGCTTTTGGGGGTAGTGTTAATGTGATACAAAATCCCTGTGTTCAGTTAAATATGTGGAGACTGTCAATACGTTTGTTTGCTTTGACAAGTGGTTTAAATCGGGAGAGGTCGCTACGGTGGCAGTAGGCATCACTACGTTATCCAGCAGCCTAAAGAGGCAGATAGCCACCTGTGCTACTTTCAGTCTCTGAACTTTGGGTACTCGTTTAATCATGTTGGTGGACATATATTTTGTTGTTTGTGAATCATTATATTATGATGACAAGCTATATTTTCAAAGATGGGGAAAGTTGTCAAATTTACAGCCATGTCTATCAGGACAGACGATTTTCTGCCTCCAAAACTCAACTCATGGAATTGTGACGTAGCTTCAAAAAGGGTCTATAGACTGTGCTGGTGTTTCAGATGCTGCTGCTGCTGCTGCTGGTCGAAAATTCTCTGCAGCATGTCGTAAGTGCTACTGTTGGTATAGCCTTTGGCTTCCCGGGACTTTCTCATGTTTTTAAGTGGAGCTGTAGTGATCCTGGCACAAGTTTCCACACGGCAGGGCCATCATTATTGAGCAATCTTAGTAGATTGCATAACCTTGTTGAAATAGTCATAACGAATTACTGAAGGTCATAGTCTACCGTGGGGCCCGAAGAGTAACTTAAATGTAATGCAACAATAATGTAACGCCTTACATTTTCAAAACAGTAATGTTGTAATGTAAGGGATTCCTTTAAAATGTCAGTAACAAGTAATAAATAACACATTACAGTTTTGCAGTAACTTGCCCAACACTTACTGTAGGTCCAGAGGGGAGTAATAAAACTCATCATCAGTTCGTCAATTAATGAATTCTCCTTATGCCATGAATCATTTCATCTTGTGTATCTTCTCTTAGCCTGACATAGCCGACCATAATACTGCCGTTCAGCCGTATTCATGCTCTGGAGGTTCTTTAACCTGACGCGATTATAGGGCGGGCAAGCGGGCGGGCGGGCAAGCGGGCGGGGGGGAGGGCATTCAGTTCTGGTTTGAAACGATTGGACAGCTCGTCTAATCAGCTTCGCTGTAAACCCGCCCCAGAAGACCGTTCCCAGACCATGGACACGCCTGAGGACCAAGAGGAGATGTTACAGCAGAACCGTGACCAAGTCCTCCACCTGAAGTACCACCACCAAGATCGAGTCCTCCATCCACATGTCTGTAGGGAGTTTAAGCAAGCACGGTTTTCCACGACGGCGACGGCCGCCGGAAATCAATCTGCGCTCCACTGATCGAGACTTCAGCCGTACTGCCGGCTCTGTTTGCCGTAGTGAGCTGATCTGCAACGTGGAAAGATGCAATCTCCCGTATTCTAGACTACGCGAGGTTCTTGAATGATCTATAGTGCGTGAATTATAATTATAAACAGCAAAAAAGAAAATAAGTAATAGTCTCCTTCTTCCATTACGTTTTAGAGTATAATATTTCATTCCAGAAAGTCTGTTAATCTAAGCAAACATTATACATAAGGCAAAATTGATAATTTTTTTTTTTTTTTTTTTTTTCCAAGAGAAACACATTTTTGCATTTAATCACCTCTAGCTCTCTCATTTTGGAAAGAAAGGAGAGCACGTTTATTCCATTCATTTTAATCTGTCATCTGTCACATGGTAGATGTAAACATCAGCTCAGTACCAGGTGTGTTAATCAGAGAGCTCCGGCCGTAGCAGCGGCAACTTGCTTAATGATGACTATGGATTCGACGGCGACTGAAACCAGAGGGAGGAGGGATCAATTTCCGGGTACCGTCGCTGTCGGGAAAACCGTGCATGCTTAAACTCCCTAATGTCTGCAGGGATCCCCACACTGATGGGCTTTGGGTGCGTTCTCTAGCCTGATTGCCATCGACTTTCAAAGCTCTACGAGACTTTGGTCTGACCAAGAACCCTTATAACAGTTTCTCAAAGCATATGGTTGACCCGTCTCCCTCAAATGCCTCGGTTTGCTACTGGTCGATGTTAGAAAATACTGTGCCAAGCAAAACCAATCACACCACTCTTTCCTCTGACGTATGTGACGCGAAGGGAATTGCTTGAACAGGACTGAGAGCCATTGGAGCTGCTCATAGTTGATTGGTTCTCGACCAAGGGTGGGAAGTTCTCCCGTTTAGGGGAATTCAGAAGTCCTGCCCGATCAGCAGCTGGCCAGACCAGCGACCGCAACGCTGAAGGTGTTATGTCACTGGGAGGGCGTGCCAGGCTAGATATTTTATGCAATTCTTGGAAACTTGCCAAATACAGCTTTAATATTGTTTCCCTTTCATTGGTAAGTTACTAGTATGTCTAAGATCAGTGTTGGGGAGTAACAGAATACACACTGTAAAAAACGATTTGTAATGGTTACTTGAAAAACGTGTGAAAACTCGTTGCCTCAAATGAGTTGAGTAACTATAACTTACCTTTTTAGATGTAAAGTGCTTTTAACTTGAAAAAGATAAGTTATAGTTACTTAACTCATGTGAGGCAACGAGTTTCCACACATTTTTCAAGCAACCATTACAAATCGTTTTTTACAGTGCATGATGTACAGGAATACTATCTTCAGAATACAAATTATGAGTAACTGTATTCTGTTACAGCCCCAAGTGCACAGCTCCAAGTAGTCCTGGTCTAATGTCCTCAGAAATCCTCCATCAATTTCTTATGTGAGTTTTTTGAGTTATACACAGCAGTCTGCTCTAAGGATGCTTCAGGAGTTGGTGGAGGAACTCAAAAAGGACAAAGATGTTCTCCAAAGACAGCTTCAGACTCGAGGTCCTCAATGTATGTTAAATCCTTAACCTAATCATTCACATCACGCAAACACATTGATTAGATAAAAGGTCCAAACTCTATGGAATTGTCTTCATTGTGATGAGTAATGGCAGTTGCTTATTTACATTATTTTTGTGTATTTTTTTGCAGATCTAAGGGTACCTGAATTTACCTCTTCCAGTGCCTCTATAACGATCAGTTCTGAGGAGGACATCTGATTTTTTTAAAAAAAATTTTCCTTTCCAGTTATTTAATTTCATTATTTTGTTGAACCATTTGAAACCATGTGGAGAACCAGATTTTTTGGTTCAGAATTTATTGTTGCCCCAGTACAGGCTATAGTAGCCAGGTTTGTAGTGGATGTTCTTGCACTTAAAAAAAATAAAACACTTTTGCGCAATATTTTGTTAATTATTTTTAATATGGAAATTGTTGTAAATGTTTCATGAATATCTTATGACGTCTACTCCAAATGTTACTCTGCAATCAGAATAGTACATGAAAGACTGGTGCTGAGTGTGTGTGTCTGGTAGTTGTGTGGTGAGGAACCAAAGATATTTGTGTGTGTGTGTCTGTATTTATTAGTCTTTTATTTATTTATCTGTCTTCCTTGTCTTAAGACATATCTATAAAAACGCACCTTGACCACTTGAATTTCTCTTTTGGGATATTAAAGTTTACTTTGACTTTGAAGTTATGAAACCTTTTGCTCTTTGATGAATGACAAATGTACTAAGTACTGAAAACCGGCCAACTTCATTATGTCTGTAACAGGCGCAAGAATAGAGGTACGGCCTCTATCCTGGGTGAGTGTGCTGGCGTACCTAGTGCAAATACTATATTTATTAGGTAGTGTGGCAGTGAAAAGGGAGGCCACTGTGGAATGGAAAGAAAGAATGCTTGCGACATTATTGACCTGGAATGGTTGAAAGACATTCGGAAATGGGTGAGGGTTTGGAACACTCCTCAGACTGAAGCTCTTGCCACAATGAGTGCAGTGGTACGGCCTCTCTCCTGTGTGAGTGCGCTGGTGTATTCTGGGCGAATAATCTATTTATTAGCTTGTGTGGTAGTGAACACGAAGGCCACTGTGGAGAGGAGAGAACCATTGATTCGATCGCCCAGCAATATTTTTGACCTGGGATGGAAAAAGACATTTGTAACTGGGTGAGGGTTTTGAACTGTCCTCAGATTTCTGACTGACATAAATGAACTCATACCGAAAACAGGCCCATGAGATGGCCAACTTCAGTATGGCTGTAATAAGTTCAAACACAGCCTCTCTCCTGTGTGAGTGCGCTAGTGTATTTTGGGCGAATAAATGGACTTGTACTGAAAACAGGCCCATGAACAAACCTCTTGAGAGGAGCTCTTGACACTCTGAGTGCAGTGGTAGTACGGCCTAACTCAGCGTGTTAGAAGCGCCCATGGAATTGGGTGATGAGGATTTACACACTACCGCCGAGCTAGCCACGCTAGCTGGCCTCCGTTACTCACCCTCCAAATCCTCACTCCCATCCGGGTCACGGCACCAATGTAGCCGGTGGCGGTCCGAACCGCACACGGGTCTCAAACCCGCCATCCCGCAAGCTACAAACTCTCGACGTGGGAGTGGAACGCTCTAACCAACTGAGCCAAAAGCCCGAGCTTCTAACTCAGCGTGTTAGAAGCGCCCATGGAATTGGGTGATGAGGATTTACACACTACCGCCGAGCTAGCCACGCTAGCTGGCCTCCGTTACAGGTGCATCTTGGGCGAATAATATATTTGTCAGTTTGTATGGCAGTGAACACAGAGCCGAGAGCACTGTGGAATGGAGAGAACCGTTGACTCGATCGCCCATTGGTATTAATGATCTGGAATGGAAAAGGACATTCGGAAAATGATCTGGAATGGAAAAGGACATCCGTTTTGAATCATCTTCAGATTTCTGTCTGACATAAATTGACTTGTATACTGAAAACAGGCCCATAAAACAACCCTTTTGAGTGAAGCTCTTGCCACAATGAGTGCAGTTGTACGAGAGAACCGTTGATTTGATCGCCCGGCGATATTATTGACCTGGAATGGTAAAGGGCGTTTGCAAATGGAGGAGGGTTTTGAACTGTCCTCATATTTCTGTCTGACATAAATGGACTTGTACTGAAAACAGGCCCATCAGATAGTCAACCTCAGTATGGTTGTAACTGCACAATAAAAATATTAATCATTTGAAATGACCCACTTACTTGACTGCAACTCTTGCCACACTGAGTGCAGTGATACGGCCTCTCTCCTGTGTGAATACGGGAGACCAAAGTAGGCTAGAAGGAACCGTTGATTTGATCGCCCGGCGATATTATTGACCTGGAATGGTAAAGGGCGTTTGCAAATGGAGGAGGGTTTTGAACTGTCCTCATATTTCTGTTCGTGTGGCTTAGTTTACTATTGATTGTATCAATTTCACTTCAAATGAGGAAGTCATACATACCAATTAAGGTGGTTACTTTCTTTAACATGCTTTCATTGCTTTTTGCAGGTTAACATGAATCAGAGCCCTGGTGTGATGAGTTGCAGGTTCACTTCACTCAGCAGAACAGCATGGTGGCCATGGCCGAATTTTTCCCCTGCCTTAGGTGTCTAGAACAATAAGGGACTAGCATGCTACTATCATAGAACAATAAGGGACTAGCATGCTACTCAACTTCACTTGACTGAAGCTCTTGCCACACTGAGTGCAGTGATACGGCCTCTCTCCTGTGTGAATACGGGAGACCAATGTGGGCTAGAAGGAACCGTTGATTCGATCACCCAGCGATGTTATTGGCCTGGAATGGTAAAGGGCTTTCAAAAATGGATGAGGGTTTTGAACGGTCCTCAGATTTCTGTTCATGTTTCAGTTTATCATAATTGTTTATATTTATTTTCACCTCTTTTTCAGGAAAAGAACTCTGAGTCCTTCAGGACTTCACTTCAAATGAGGAAGTCATACATCCCAATTGAGGTGATTGCTTTCCACTGCTTAATCTGAACCCTAATTAAGAAGAAGATGAGTTGCAGCTGCTGAGTTTGTGTGGTCTATGGGCTTATGTCATTTCACGCTGCAAAGCAGGTCACCATGGACGATTTTCTCTCCTGCTTTAGGTATCCAGTTATGCTCGAATCTGACGAACAGTGCTACGTTTTGCACCAGTGCGTAATGCTAGCCTAACTCCTTAATTTGCCTGTTACGCTCCACACCAGTAGCCTGATTGCTTTCAAAGCTCTACGAGACTTTGGTCTGACCAGGGGGGTATTCCATCAACGGAGCTATTCGCTAAGCCGCGCCAATTTCGGCAAGTGGCGCTAGTTTTAGTGTGAGTTCAGTTCCATTACTCTCGCTAACAGTAATCGCAGCTGAGTTGCTGGGGTAACATATGCTCACAAACTAACCAGCTCCGTGGCAGGTTAACTGCAAGGCTTAATAAAGCGGTGTCTCAGAAAATGCAATCAGTCAGAAACACAAGTCACCCAAAAAGGTTCCATACACCTGCTTAATAATCTTTCCCACCAAATAAAGGTTGATAGGTTTCGCAAACACTGTGATCATGCATGAATTCCCCTTTTACTAAATGACTATTGATATTTCGAAGTATCTATTTGGAATCATTTTAGTTACGAATTAAAAACAAATGCATGAGACGTGTCATGCCGGCCCATCACGTGATGTCTGGAGTTGTAGCCTAGGCTACGTCTTAATTGAATGATTGATTGATTTCAGTTGCAGGTGCAAGTCTGCTGTGACAGAACAACATGAGACTGGCAATTTGTTCCAACAAGCAATGGTCAAACATTATGATTCAAAATATATTTTCAATCACCTTCTCAAATTTCTGCATTGCCAGTATGTGATACACACAAAATTCAACAGATGACGTATGCATATCGAAGTTTCTTTCTTAAAATTATTTTAGTTCTGCCTTAATTTTACGACAGTTCATCAGGTATTCCTAAATCACCTATTTAGGTCTAGTGTTGAGCTCGTGCACGCAGCCTTGTTTAAGTTAACGAAAGGCAGGCACAGCTAACTTGCGTTGATGGAATGGCTTCAGCCTCATCTCTGAGTTGACGCTACTTCAAACGAGGCTTAATCACATAAGCGCCGATATCATTAGCGACTTTGCAGGAATACCCCCCTGGAGCCCGTATAACAACGTTTCTCAAAACGCATGGTTGACCCGCCTCCCTGAAATAGATACAGACGGCAAGTCCGGGCACGCCCATAAAATCAGCTCCTCGTGTCCCCCATGTGGGGAAAACAAACCCTAAATTAGTGAAGGAGTCAATGGCATGCTAAGCTACAAGTTACACTGAGAATTCTGAACTTGACACCCCTCCAAACGCGATACTGACGACAATCTAGATGATGTTTGTTAGCTTCATTAGCTTGTTAACTAACTAGCCAACTTCATTGATCACCACAGTAAATGTAGGTAACTTTAGCTTGCTTAACTGAGCTAATCAGACTTCTGATTGAAAGTTGCATTACTTTTGACAGGAGCAGAGACGGCTCATGACATTTCTGTTAGTGTAACTGCAATAAACAAATGATGGAAAAATTATTTTAGTCTAAACACAAGTAGGCAAACAGGTCATGATTAGACAAAACATCTAATATGGACTTTGTTCAATTTTACTAAGCGATCTATTATTGTAAAGCAACTTTCTCTACCTTGTCCATTCACCATAATGTTAAATTGGCCTCTGTTATCCCCCACGCTGACTCCACCCTCGCATTTTGGGGGCGTTAACCGTACTTGCCGTCTGTATCTATGCCTCGGTTTGCTACTGGTCAATGTTAGAAAACGCTGTGCCGAAGCCAAACCAATCATACCCCTCTTTCCTCTGACGTATCTGACGCGAAGGGAATTGCTTGAACAGGACTGAGAGCCGTTGGAGCTTCTCAAAGTTGATTGGTTCCCAAAAAAGTGGGTGGGCTGTAGCGGGATCTCCGAATGTACTTGAACGAGGTCGTGGCCCTGCTGTGTGTAGCTGAGCCGAAGGCGTTGCGTCACCAGTAGGGCGGAGCCCAGCTACCACACCAGTGCTCTCGTTTGATGGGTGTGTCAGAGGTGTTCACCTATCAACATATAAGTGTATTGGACTCTCTGAGATTAACAAATGATGTATTTAAACTGTTGAGGTTGTTCAGTTGTCCAGTTAAGCTATTTCCTTGACTGATATCAGGGGCTTCCATTTTTGCTGAACTGACATGACACAACAGTGTGTTCAGCCCGACATTGTTTATGTTTAACATAATACATTGTAACGTTCTCACTGAATGAACCCCAGTAGTGTGTGTGTGCCGCACTGTGTGCTGAGGAACAAGCAGCATGTAGCATATCGTTTGCCTCTTAGGATAATTGCCTAAGTCTTATTTCAACATGACCTTTCTTAGGAAATTTGGAAAATTGAGCCCTATGTTCCCACAGCCCCGCATGCTCTCACATTACAAAGATTTAAAAAAAAATTAGACCCTATTTTCCCACAGCAATATGTTCCGATAAGGGCATGTTTACACCAACACAGGTCATATTTATCCAGTTAGCCCTTCCGTTCACATTAGAATGGAGGATTCTGAAACAGATTCCAAAAATGATTGCTGAGGTCGATTTCAAATGATCACTGAGGTGGATGAATATGAAATCATCGTGGAATGTGGATGCAAAACTAAACCCCACTACCTGGAAGGCACCATTGAGCACAAATAATACCAAACTTACATAGGGGCTCTACCAGACAGGGGTAGAAATGTGGGACTATAGTACCCGACTTTGAAGAAATTATAACTGTGAGAATATAGGGCTGTGGGAATATAGGGTTGTGGGAACATAGACACGCTCCCTTAAAAGCTTGCTTCCCTCAATTGAAGTTAATGGTTATCAATCAAGCTGACGTTTTTGTTTGGCATTTGAATGTAAAGCCATGCTCAGTTGCTCAAATGCTAACGAAACGAAATTATCTCTCTTACAAACAAGCAAAGCACAACTTACAACAGTCATATGTCCAAGAGATATGCACATTGTGCAAGATAAAACGGTTAGTGTGTCAAAAATACCTCAAAATAGTTAAGTTTATTGTCACTCAAGTTTCAGCAAAACCACCACTACTGTCCGCCATTGCTCAGCCCCAAACCCTGTGAGGGGAAAGATCGCGGGAACTGCGAGAATGCGTTGAATTATGGGATTGAAGTATCCGAGTAGTGAGCACCTCTTGTATACTGGCGATTTGGCCGCCATCAGTATGCCATCCGGGAAACTTTTGCATACTGGTAAAATCATATTTTCCACATACTGAATATGACATACTACTTCATGCCAGGATCAGTATACCAGTAGTACCCAGTACGCATTTTCCAACACGGCATTTATGTTTGCTCTGTCCACTTAAAATGAACTCAGTAACGTTATCTGCAGGCTGTCAATAAATTAAATCTCAAATATAAATGTAAAACATTACGTTAGCTAGATTGCTAGCGTTAGCTCGCTAACAACTTGAATTTTTAGTAGGCTATTAATGCCTGGCAGCAAAGTTCATCTGATAAGGAATACCAACCGTTTACAACATTAGGCTTGAAATCATGTTAAACACTTACAGAATATGAAAGATACATGCCAAAAAAAAACATAACTCCAAAAAGACGATTTATTGATAATAGTCCTGACATCATTGAAAACTGTGGTGCCCTTCTGAAAATAGAACTATGATACTACTACGTGTAATGTAGGCCGGCTAGCTCGGCGGTAGTACGTTAAATCCTCATCACCCAATCCATGGGCGCTTCTAACACGCGTTGTTTAGAGCGTTCCACTCCCACGCCGGGAGTTTGTAGCTTGGGGTGGCGGGTTCGAGACCCGTGTGCTGTGCGGACCGCCACCGGTTACATTGGTGCCGTGACCCAGATGGGAGTGATTGTAACGGAGGCCAGCTAGTTCGGTGGTAGTACATGTAAATCCTCATCACCCAATTCCACGGGCACTTCTAACACGTGGAGTTAGAAGCTCTGGCTTTTAGCTCAGTTGGTTAGAGCGTTCCATTGAATGTAGCCGGTGGCGGTCCGCACCGCACACGGGTCTCGAACCCGCCACCCCGCAAGCTACAAACTCCCGGCGTGAGAGTGGAACGCTCTAACCAACTGAGCTAAAAGATTGAGCTTCTAACTCAGCGTGTTAGAAGCGCCCATGGAATTGGGTGATGAAGATTTACACGTACTACCGCCGAGCTAGCTGGCCTCCATTACATACGCGCGAACGTAGGTGCTTCTCGTTTGCTCCAACTGTCTTTGGTGCTAAAGCTCCGGTGACACAAATGTCTGAAGACGGAGTTCTCCGACATCTCCACCTTGCCCAGAGTTCTTGACATGCTCCGTCTTCACCTTTGGGTAAGTGTAACAGAGAGGTGCAACCGTAGAGATACATGTGCGTCTTTGAGGTTATCAGAATTTGTGTAAACGGGGTCTCTCTCTCTTTGCAATTATCCATTCTCATTGCCCTCAGCTGCTTACGTAGCTGCCAATGTTGTGGGACCCCACCCAACTTACCCTGTGACATACATAGTTAGGACAATTCTATGCAGGTGGTTTAAGCACACAGCAGCAGAACAGTTACTAACCGTGTAAATTGTCTATTTTAACAATTGAGGCTTTTTATCAAACTTAAAGTGTGTGTAGAGGCAGTAAAGACCCAAGAAGCACGTTCAAAAGCCATAAAAAAATATTTTTCGTAATATGGGACCTTTAATTCTGATGATATGCAGCTGAATTGTTTAAGTGGAACGACTTCAGGCTTTATTGGACACTTCTTCAAACGAGGCTTAATCACATAACAACTGCCTAGTTTTCTCAAAACGTTTTTCCTGATCACATACCCCACCTTTAACGACTTTGATGGACTACCAAGACTGGGACTACCAAAGAAAAAGGGATGCTTTACAGTGGTACACTTGGCCTTGTTTTTAATCAAAAATTATATATGATTAAAAGTGTACTAGACTTAATAGAATGTCAGTTACATTACCATAGCCGACCAGGACAACTCATTTTTCTTTGAAGCGCACACAAAATTTGAGCGTCCCCCCACCTGCCATATCCCACTTTAACCACTAATTTATAAGGCCAATACAAATATTTTATTTACTTTTACTGATACTGGACCTTCCCTATTTTACAAATAAGGGGTGTAGTTTTTCTCTTGTGCCTGTTGGTGGTATAGTTTCCCTCTTGTGTCTTTGGGGGATTTTAAGTCTATACACATACTCACATATAAAACACATCCTCACACTTCATTTACAGACACACACGCACACACAAATTAGAAAACATTCCCATACTTCATTTACAGACACACATGCACACACATATCAGAAAACATATCCTCACAGTTTATTTCACATTCAAGAAGTTTTTGCGTGACATCAAATTAACATAGTCTTGAGTATGAGGAAACAGAAAACAGAAACTCCCTAATTAGGAAAATCTCTAACTCCCTAATTAGCACATTGTTGATAGTGAGCACAAGGTAGTAATATCTGTGTTAGGGTTTTGGACTTGTCTTTGTCTCTAGTCTCTGTGTTTCTAGATTCTTGTGTCTTTAGTTTATGTCTAGTCTCTCCTGTGGTCTTTGTCTGAGTTCCTAGTTTCATGTGTTCAGTTTCTAGTCTTCCTGTGTTCCATGTGCTTCTGTTTACCTAATGTCCAAGCCCCCTGTGTATCTCCTGTGTCTTCCTAGTTTGTCACGTGACCATCTAGTTCCTGGTTTGTCATGTGATCCTTGTGTTTCCTGTTTTAGTTCCTAGTTCTTGAGTTTCTAGTGTCTTTGCCCCTCACCTGTGCCTCATGATTTGATTATTGTTTCTAGTCTCGTGTTCACCTGCCTCTTGTTGTCATTTGTTCCCTGCCCTCCTGTGCCTTGTTAAGTCCTGTGTATTTAAGCCCTTGTGTTTCCTGTGCTCCTTGCCGTGTCATTGTGTGTTTGTCATGTTCTTCGTTGTCTTCGTGTCTCAAGTAAACTGAGTTCATCTCAAGTCTAAAGTCTCTAGTTCTCTAGTCTCAAGTCTCTTGTTTGCCTTTTGCCTGCACTTGGGTTCCAAAACCCTATTGCTAGGAAGAATCGTGACAATCTGTATACAATATGGCCTAGAAAGGTATGCATTGCTTGTGTAGAAGGCAAAACAACCTTCAAATTTAGGGAGTTGTAGAACTTTTAGTCGTACACTTGCTCTGTACCATAGAAACGTGCTCTAAAAGAGCAATATTTTGTCTTTTTGTGCGACATGCGTGACGTCATAGGGTGGACACGCTCCAACTCCAAGTTCTAGTAGACCAATTTGAAATGGTGGTGTCTGGCTACTAAAGCAAAGCAAGGTGAAAAATATTGTGTTGCTGGGGGGCCAAATGGTGCTAGTTGCAAGAATAGCAGCTTACTGAAGGCATCTCTCTGCACAAGTTTCCGAAAGGCAAGGAGAAGGCTAAAAGAGAGCACTGTGGATACAGTTTGTATGGAAGCATCAGCATGATTTTGAAGTGACCTCAACATCGGTGTTGTGCTCCGTACGTATTTCCACCCCTCCTGTTTTACCAAGAATGTGGAGATCGCAGGCATGGTTGGGAATAGGAGACTTCTATTACCACAAGCAGTTCCCTGTAGACATCTCTGGTGTGCCACTGCCGACGGAGATAGTCCCTCCAACTGCTCGGGCGCAACGTGAGTCTGACCGCCACATTACCAGAGATTCTCTTCCTGTTCTAAGCACTCTGACATTAGCCTACCTTGTAACACCCTAGTACTAAGCCTAGCTGTACAGTGTTGCCAGAACCAAACACGAAATATGAGTTTCTCTTGGGTTTAATAGCTTGGAAAGGTAGTGTGTAACTTGCATCCATCTCATAGGCATAGTTGCACAGCATAGCCCCACCGATCCCTAAACCAAGTGTAAGGCAGATGGTTCTGCCATATCAAGGGCTGATGACCATCCCCCATATTTGGATAAGCCACACTGTCTCTGCATTCCTATCTCCCACTGTGTCTTATCTTCACTACCTGTCCCCTACAGTTTCACCCTCTGCTTTCTTACGGGAAAGTCACTCTGAAGACAGACAAAGGGACAATGTATATAATTACTGTATGAATTTACAGAATGCAATGTGTGTCATGTTTGGTCTCATTTTGATGGTCTAAGTCTAAATGATTTAATGGTCTCAGTCTCATCAAGAAATAGCATAGTCCTAATATGTTTATCAGGAATCTAGGATTCCTGGTCTTTTCAGAATAGCTTCCCCCATCTCTGCATCGACCATTTGGCATTGTCTTTTATCAGTAAGAACAACACAAAGGAAAGCATGGGTATTTAAGGCAAGGTGAGAATATGCTCTTGGAGACTCTCTATAGCAGAACTCCCATCCAGCAGCTTGCTGTTGGATGTAGCCATTCCTCTCTTAGGCCAGGCAGGCTGTCTTTATTCTCTGACTGTTAATGTTAATGTTTTTATGTTACTCACTTAGTTGGTTTTCTATCTGTAACTGAATTCAAGTTATCCTTGGATAATAAATGACAATCTGATCCACATCCGTCTAAGCTGAACTGATTACAAGGAGACGTAGTTCTGTAAGATATGGTGTAGCCGCAATATGACTGAACTGTTATACTGTATTTTGACATTTGACTAATAGACGTTCAAGCCGACACGCAAGTAGGACAATCCACTGTGTGCTCAGGACAATATTTGATAGTCATTAGGTCTTTGTCTATAGAGCAGGCACCGCACTCAGACTTAGTCCATTATTGGTAAGCGAGACATTTGGCATGGTGAGATCTTAAGATTGTAACACAGTGAGTAACGCTAAATACCCTTCTACAATTCATGTGTCAAATCAACTATATTAATGGAGTCAGATATGGTCAATGTTACTAGTTGCAACTATCTCTCAGCGTAGCACTGGAAATGCAGAACATGCATAGCGAGAATAGGCCGCAGGTCCTCCTGTTGTGTTTCCTTTCCTTCTCTCGCATAATTCCTTACAAAAATGGTTAGCCCGACGTGATCCGCAAATTGCAACTGTTTGCAAGCGTGTGTAATTTCTAGTGCAACGAGCTGGAGAAATCTGGAACTTTGTTTACCCTGCTACAGTGGTTTGGTGAGTACAATCTTGCTTTTCTGAAGATTCAGGGAAACTTTAACTGCAACATATACAGACACATTTGTAGAACGGGTCGACATACCCACTACTAGTCCGGAGACCGTAGAAATCCGGTGGGAAATGATAATGGGAAACATGACAAACAGTCAGGGACATGACAGAGAAGCGCCGTTAGACATGGAATTTATGTCAGCTGTCTCTGAGCGTCTAAAAGACACTTTGCTCCACCTGCGCATAAGAGGAATTAATCCGGAGTCCAGTAACTCAGACATTCTATCGTGGTTTTCATATGAAGGCCATAAGTTACAGAATAAATCAAAATTTCGAGACCTTCTGCCCACACTAGTCTATCTGCTTCGGCAGAACGATCTCAACACAATTGCCAATCTCTCACACGAATTGGAAAGTATTCATGATTTGGAAAGATCTCGGTCAGACGAGCTGAGACGTTTAAGAGTTCAAGTTGAGAGTTTTGATTATGACAAAAATCGTTGGGCACGACAAAGTCAAGCATATGAAGATAAAATCAGCAAACTTCAGCGAAAGAGATGTTGTGAGCAAAAATACACATCTGCCCTCGAGGACTACTGTTCTGATGCGGGGTTCCCTGTAGCCGACCTTAAAGGCGCAGCAATTCGGTCTGTAATAACAACTGAAACATCTGATAATACTGAGGACAATGCTTCATTACGAAGTAGCCATAGGCCTACAAAAAGGCGCAAAGCATTCGAGATTGACCTGGAGGAGCCTAAGCCACCTCCTGCCAAAAGTTCATGCATCAGATCGCATAGAACAGCGCATACAAACACAATTCTCCCACAAACGCAGCCTGGGACGAGTAATTTGCGCCGGCCTGCAAGAATAGCTGCGCTAAAAACCATAACCAATGCTGACAATCAAATTACTAACGTTAGCCGATGTCTAACTGTTGATGAATGCTCTAAGCACAAACAAATTGTTGGAATGTTACCAAGAAAAGGCCCCTTCCAGCCATATTGGGATGCATTAATGTTGCAGGTCTCTGCTTACAATCTAGAGCCCAGGGACGCATGGCAAATTGTGATCAACACTATCCCAGACGAACTGAGATATAAAATGCCCCTTGAATTACAAGACGGAACTATAATGGATTGGGATGAAACTACTGAGTCAGTGGAAGACGTGTACAGTAGGCTGAAACAAACTCTCTTGGCATTGAGAGGGCCAACATATGCTGATTGGAACAAAATCCTAGAAACCAACCAGGCAAATGCAGAACCATTTGATGTTTATGCCGAGAAGTTATGGGTTGTGTTTAAGGAATACTCTGGCATGGAAGATGCCAATCGAGACATGGATGTTCTCCTCCAAATCATAAAGAAAAATGCGGGTCCCCACATTCAACGAGCTCTGGCTCATGGAACAGATCCAGGCGAAAATACATTTGCGTCATTAGTCGAATGGGGTTTTAAAATAGAAAGCAGACTAAAAACAATGCGTTGTGCGCCAATGCGCTGTGCGGCAATCAGTGAACCAGTGACGAGTTCAAAGCCAAAGCTTCGGTGTTCTTGCTGCCGAAGATGCAATCATACAAGGAAGGATTGCACGAGACTCAAACGAAAGCGCAATGCTTCCGTGGCCCCTACTAAACATGACGCAAAGTTGATATCTCAGTTTGACACCTTAATGAATACTAAGAGCAAATCAATAGGGGTACTAAACCCAGGAGAGGTGAGAAAAGTAGCCCCCCAAGTGGAATTTCGTCACACAATAGCCAAGCTTGTGTCACTGTTAGGTGACCTCCAAAAGTTTCCAATTCCAGCAGAGAAAGAAAAGATGGGCTATTAAGCAAATTCTATACTTTTGCATGTCAAGAAGTCTTGCATATCTGATTTATCAAGCTTATAAGAAAAGAAATGTTATCATAACTGATGAGTTAACATTCTGCTGGATATTTTAAATTCTTGTTGACTAATCAAATGGAAATTGATTTATAACAGTCTTAGTTATTTCATTGTCCACTACCCGGTGCCAAGGGGGGGTATGATTGCCCCATTGTCTTGTGTTATTACAAGTGAATTCAAGTAATTGAACTTTGAACTTTTATATATGAATGATGGAAATTATCAAGTGGTGGTAGACATCCACCTATGGGACAATATGGCAAAAAGAATGGCACCTAACCAGTGGACCATTTAATGCTTTGTGATGGCACATCCACATATGAGCTAAGAGCCATTGAATTCATTTGAAAAAAATATATATATATATTGTTCTAACATGTGGATGTCTTACATAAATTGTGAAAAAAAAGAAGAAGAAAAATGAAAAAGAAAAGTTGAAATAATGTGTGAACAACCTAATTGATCTAAACAGAGAATGATTGTACATTTTAGATTTAGACATATTGCCACCTTTGTCATGCATGCCTTAATAGGTTCTAAATTCTGCCATGGTCTAATCTTAGGATCACATTCCTAGATGTATGGGTAAAAGAGACTGAGACCTTATTTTCCTTGTAACTTGTTACCATAAAAACATGATGCTGTGTATTTGACATATAACTGTTTATCTTTTAAAAATTGTGTCAATGTAGTATCACTACATTATATGACTGCCATCCAGGTTTTAAGTGCAAAGACATGATGTTGTTGAATGGACTTTCCCTTTGGATGATTGACCCAGTCTGGCACATAGCTTGCCGGAGGTCACCAAAGACTTTTCCCTGGAATTAGCCTTGCAGCAAGAAGACTGCTTGGCTACTTGATCCAGGCACTGACAAGCTGGTCCTGGGCAGCAGACCCAGTATGGCCAGACCTCTTTGCACGTTTACACTGGATGGGACTGGATGTTCCAAAGATGTTTCTCAGCTGAATGTTTCACTGGACTGTATGTGTGACCCCACCTTCACAAGACTGCAGGCGCATATCTTGAGTCAGGGGGCCAAGTGGTGGTCTGTAAGGCAGATGGTTCTGCCATATCAAGGGCTGATGACCATCCCCCATATTTGGATAAGCCACACTGTCTCTGCATTCCTATCTCCCACTGTGTCTTATCTTCACTACCTGTCCCCTACAGTTTCACCCTCTGCTTTCTTACGGGAAAGTCACTCTGAAGACAGACAAAGGGACAATGTATATAATTACTGTATGAATTTACAGAATGCAATGTGTGTCATGTTTGGTCTCATTTTGATGGTCTAAGTCTAAATGATTTAATGGTCTCAGTCTCATCAAGAAATAGCATAGTCCTAATATGTTTATCAGGAATCTAGGATTCCTGGTCTTTTCAGAATAGCTTCCCCCATCTCTGCATCGACCATTTGGCATTGTCTTTTATCAGTAAGAACAACACAAAGGAAAGCATGGGTATTTAAGGCAAGGTGAGAATATGCTCTTGGAGACTCTCTATAGCAGAACTCCCATCCAGCAGCTTGCTGTTGGATGTAGCCATTCCTCTCTTAGGCCAGGCAGGCTGTCTTTCTTCTCTGACTGTTAATGTTAATGTTTTTATGTTACTCACTTAGTTGGTTTTCTATCTGTAACTGAATTCAAGTTATTGTTGGATAATAAATGACAATCTGATCCACATCCGTCTAAGCTGAACTGATTACAAGGAGACGTAGTTCTGTAAGATATGGTGTAGCCGCAATATGACTGAACTGTTATACTGTATTTTGACATTTGACTAATAGACGTTCAAGCCGACACGCAAGTAGGACAATCCACTGTGTGCTCAGGACAATATTTGATAGTCATTAGGTCTTTGTCTATAGAGCAGGCACCGCACTCAGACTTAGTCCATTATTGGTAAGCGAGACATTTGGCATGGTGAGATCTTAAGATTGTAACACAGTGAGTAACGCTAAATACCCTTCTACAATTCATGTGTCTAATCAACTATATTAATGGAGTCAGATATGGTCAATGTTACTAGTTGCAACTATCTCTCAGCGTAGCACTGGAAATGCAGAACATGCATAGCGAGAATAGGCCGCAGGTCCTCCTGTTGTGTTTCCTTTCCTTTCCTCGCATAAATCCTTACAAAAGTATCGTTAGCATACCGGGATCCAATACCACTCTGCTAAATGGCCTATCTATTCGTCCCGATACTGTAGACCCTGAAGCGGAGTATGTTTAGAGATTAGTGTCGCTGTACAGCGATGAGACTGTCCTAGATCTTGTATTTGAGCGTTAGTAGTGTCGGTGTGGTACCAATTGACAATCTGTAGAACTAGCTGCTAATCAGTAGCTAAGTGTTACGTTTAGCTTATTGATATGTAGTTAACCAACCTTAGAAATGTAGACTATTCAGTCCTTCCTTCCAGCTTTTCTCAGGTAATCAATATGTTGCTTATTTCTGGACATCATGGTTAGTATGTATAGACTTTGTACATCTGGTCCCTAGCTTGGTTTGTCTGAAATTTAAGTCGAAATATGCTTTAGAAGTGTTTGTATGTTAGGTGCTAACGTTACATAGCTTAACCGCATGTGAAAGAACTGGCCACTACTGTATGGTGCATTTATACTTGTCGATCTCTTTCAAGTTATTTAAATATAAAACGGACATCATAGTTAGTATTAATAGACTCTGAACATCTGGTCCCTAGCTTGGTTTGTCTGAAGATTAAGTGGAAATATGCTTCAGAAGTGTTTATGAGATATGGGTCCATCAAAGGTATGTTGTTTTCGCAGCCAGCCCAAGGTTACTATCAAACGAAGCGTGTCCACCCTCTGACATCACGGCCCAATACTTAATGTCGCACCAAAGGCACACTTTTAAGTTGCCGTTTTAACAAGTTCTGCCCCGAAAATTGATATGAAGTTGGATTGAAAGTTTTAGAAAAAGACAAAAATTTCATGTGAACAATAGATGGATTTTCATTTCATAAGCTCTTTAAGGATCACATGTTAGGCACTAATGCTTGCCTAAGTGATGTTTGTATTAGTGACTTGTAAAGCATGTATTAAGCAACATCAGCTATTTGTTAGGCATGTATTCAAATTTCTTTTTCATGATGAATTAGGCACTAGGTCCTTAAGATAATTTCAAGAACAAAGGCCTAACTCATCATGAACAAGAAATATCTGAATTCATGTCTAAACAATGATTGATGTTGCTTAACACATGCCTTGTCACTAATACAGCCATTAATTAGGTATGTATTAGGGGCTAATATGTGATCCTTAAAATAAAGTGTTACCTAACTTACTAACTAAATAACTATGCTGTAAATGTTCTGTTAATTACTGTTACTTAACTGTCTAATTGCATACTGATGTTAATAAGTTAATCAGTAACCACTTATAGAGGATGGTTATTATATGGTTAGCTTGAGCTATAGAGCTCTTGTTTAAATTGACTGAAGTTGCCCTGTAAGTAAGTTTGTTGATGTGGTACTTTTACTTTTAGTTGAGTACTTGTACATATTTTGCTGGTTACTTGTACTTGTAGGCCTACTAAAAAGTGAAACTACAAGTAACCAGCAAAAATATTTAAATAGCTGCGACATAGGCCTTCCCACAGTGCCATCTTAAAAAGCTCATAAGGAAATATATACAGTATTTGTGTGTAAGGTACTTTATAGTAGAAAGAAAGTAAAAAGTATAACATCATCATCATAACAAAAAATGTCAGTAGTATATCATAAGTAGCTAGTTATTCAAAATGCCACTGGTGAATCGTTAATCAAACCCCATCCACCTAACCCTGATACAGCAGTTCTGGGTCAGCCTCATGTACAACCTCTGAGAATCTAGACATAGCCTTCAAGGTCTTCCACCAGGAATTTATCATTCTCCTTTAAAACCTCATAGAACACCTGTCGGGCCTTGGCTCCTTTATTTTCTATCACAGTGAGTAAAGTAAGGTTCTTTTCTCGGTTTGTGGACTTGGACTCCACTTGCTCCCACTCTAGGTTACTAAGAACTCCCTTCTGCTGCAGGTGGCTCAGGATGTTTATGATATTCATACGTTTCTCCAGATCCGCTTTGTGTGTAGTGAGAAAAGCTGACCCTTTGTTCTCATCACCTGCAGACAAACAAAAAAAACAAGACAACACAATGATTATTAAATGTGAAGTTCAATGTTTTTAAAACATGTTTAGACCCTTTTCTTGATTGCCTAGAATAAAATAGAATCATCGACACCAACATTTTGATGATTGGTCCTGTATCAGATATTTGGCTCATTTAGAGTCTCAGTGCATGTGTTGTCCTGGTCTGGCAAACCCCAATTTTAGCTTTTGCTATCTGGCAACATTACCTTCCAGCGCCTATGCTAAGCTAAAGCTAACATTGGGGTTTGCCAGACCAGGACAACACATGCACTGAGACTCAACTGAGATTGAGGATGCCATACTAGAAAAAACGCAAGTAAAGAAGACCCCTCAACATCATCAAAGCCACTACCCACCCCTCACACGCACTGTTCACCATCCTACCATCTGGTAAGCACTACAGCTTCCCACAAGCCATCAGACTGCTGAACTCACTCCAGAGAGCAAGACCGTAACCCCCAAACACACACACAACCAAAACCTACTACACTATGAACACTCTCCTACACAAATGTTTACAGACTTCATCTCCATGCTGCTACTTGCACCATGCACTTTGCCTCACTTGCACTGTCACGTCAACCTGAAAAGCGCACTGAAAGAGCATCACATTCACATTCACTCATTCATTCAGTCACCCAGTCTCCACTCCGAACCTATAGGGGTCAACCAATGCGTTAAAACCCAAGACACCCAGAACCCAAATTTCCTGTTGCATGAAGACCTGCAAAGAAACAAATGTTTGTCAGACAAAGGAAAATCAAACCAGCTCAAACCATCAAACCAAACACAGGAGAACTCTCAGCTCTGGGTCAAACCCTGAAGACGCAACTGGTAGGCAAACAGAGACTTTGTGATATATGAACTGTGTCTAAAATGTAAAGTTTAAAAAAAGCTCATTTTATATGTTTTGATGTTAAAATATATGTGAACTTACATGCTTTGAAACATTTGATTATCTGAAACAGTGGTGCTTGAAGTGTTGCTGTGCATTCATGAAGTTATATTGTAAATGTATAGTTTGTTAATTCTAAAAAACTATTAAGTATATTTTGATGCGAATTTGATTTGCTTTAGTTGCATTAAGTGTTTGAATTCATGATTTCATTTTGATTTATTTGCAGTAAAAGCTGTGATTTGAATTATGTTGTTTAAAGAAGATTTAAAATGGTTTAAAATGATTTAGTTTAAAAAATTATTTGATTTATAATAATGGAATGTATTTTGTTTGTTTGTTTATCTTTAAGGTTATCAACCTAATCCCACAACTATTCTAATTCTACACTATCTAAATCCAACAACTGTCATATCTACTAATCCAACCTGCTATTTAATTCTACAACTACTACTGCTACCTCATATCAACTTGTATGTTGCCATATTGCCAACCATCTTGCCAACCATCTTGCCTTGTAAAATAAAAAGAAGAAAGGATTTGAGTTGTCCCGTGCGTCCTTCAGAATTGTGACAGGCTTTTTTCAAGTTTGGGCAAAAGAGCTGAGTGTAAAACCTACATAACTTGACAGTTGATAACCAGCGTGGCAGTGAAGACGTGGGTTAAAGGCCTGAAGTCCATTAAGCTGTCGACGCAGAAGAAGAAAGCTGACTGGCAACAATGGCAAAGGAAGCCACTGGAAAGACTGTGAAGCAGCTGAAGCAGGAAAGGACCATCGCCAAAAGCACCTTTACCAAGCATGCCAACTTCCTGAGCAGAGCCGTGGGTAACCTGACCAAGAGTGAACTACAAGAGGAGTTCAAAAAGCTCATCTCTAATGCGAGGAGTGTCGGTGAGACGAACGATGACTACATGACTGGCCTGCTGGCAGACATTGATGACGAGGGTGGAGAAGCCAAACTGGAGATGCAGCAGCAAGCAGATCTGGAGAAGACCATAGAAGACTGTGACGCAAGACTGGAAGAAGTCAGAGACATCGTTCAGTCCAACGTCTGGTCTAGATATGGAGACGATGAGCTAAAATCTGCAATTAAAGAAGCCGAGGCAGCCTGTGAAGGAGTCCGAGCTATTGTAGTTTCTGCTGTGAACAAGGACGGCTATGAGCTGCAATTAGATAGTGCAAAGAAGCTTGTCCAGGCCGCAATTGCAAGCTTCACAGAGTGGGAGATGTGGGTTCCAGCAGCACAAAAAGCAAGTCTAGAGGGCCGAATGAGGGGTCTGAGAACACTCAACAACCACCTAGATGCCCGAAGAGCCGAATTTGTCACAGCACAACGAGTTGCAGATGAGGAGAGAAGAGAAAGAGTTCCTGAGAGGCCCGCACAGCAAGCTCCGCAGCCCGTTCAGCAACCAGTCCTGAAAATCAAGCCCACCAGCTTACCAAAGTTTGATGGTTTTAAGAGAAATTACCATCGCTGGAAGAAAGACTGGGAGAGTTTGCAGAGGCAGGGTGAGCCAACCGGCTCAGTCGAAGCAAAAAGATCCAGCTCCTAGACAGCATCGATGAGAAAATTAGCAGAGACCTGCGATTGTCTACCTACAACACAGCTGAAGACATGTTCAGAGTGCTTCAGATCAGATATGGAAACAAGACTACAATTGCCCTGGAGATTATCGAGGACCTGGAGAGAATTCCCGCCTTGAAGTCAAACCAGCCAAGGAAAACAATTGACTTGATCCAATCTGTCGAAAAAGCCTTGAATGATCTCACAGAGCTTGGGAACACTGGAGCCATCAAGAATCCTCTGGTCATCAAATCCATAGAAAGTAAGCTGCCAGACAACATGAAGAAAGACTGGCTTGTGTTCATGGTCAACCCAGCGAATGCCGTCACACCAGACAATCACTTTGACAGCCTTCTCAGATTCCTGAAAACCCAAGAAGAAATTCTAGAGAAGCTAGAGCAACTTGGAGTAAGTGAGAAGCCTGAAAAGAGACCTGTTTTCACTGAAAAGAAGTATGCATTCACCCGAACAACAAGAAAAGAGGGATGTGTTGTCTGTGGAGACGAAAAGCACAGAGAGAAGATTTTCTTTTGCAAAAAGTTCAAAGAACTGAAGCCCAGCGAAAAGCTGAATGCTGTGGAAAAACTGGGAGCATGTAAGAGGTGCCTAGTATGTCATGAAGATGATGGCGAATGTAAAGATACTTACCTTTGTAGGAACCGGGACTGTCGAAGAGGGAGTTCTGCAGACCACCATTTCTTTCTCTGCCGGAGAGGAGACTCTAAGAGGAGTGAGATAGACAGAGCACAAAGACCAAGCGTGAGTAGGCACAAGCTTACAGAAGAGCAGGAGAGATTTGTGTCTGAACTGTCCCCAGAGATGGCGGAAAAGTTTAGGAGAGCTTTTACCAACACTGCTGCAAAAACATTCTGTACTGACAAGCCTGGAGTGATGAAGTCAAGTACACTACAAGAGCTACCAGTCATTCTAATGCTGCTAGAGGTAACTGCCAATGCAGGAGAGAAGATTGGAACACTCATAGACCTGGCATCAGACACTAACTACATCACCCACAGAGCTGCCAGAAGACTGAATTTGCGCAGTGAAAACATCACTCTAGTCGTCCATGGCGTCGGAGGAATGGCGATGAAGGTCAAGACCAAGAGGTACCAACTGAGAGTGAGGGTCAAGACACCCACAGGTACAGAAAAAGCTCATGAGCTAGTCTGCTATGGCCTGGATGAAATTGCCAGAGTGAACAGAGCAATCAGACCTGAGCAACTCCAGAAACTGTTCCCAGAAACCAGCCTGGAAGACCTGCATAGGCCAGATCGCATTGAACTGCTCGTCAGTCACCGTGAAGGAAGACTTGCTCCGCAAAGAGTGAAGGTGATTGGCGACCTTGTCCTATGGGAGGGCCCATTAGGAAAAACTGTTGGCGGAGCACATCCAGACCTCTTTGAGGACGTGGATATGACAGGCGCACACATCTGAAGCACACTTCGCTCGATCCATGAGGACCACCGCAGTGAAATATCAAGAGCTCACTGAAGCAAAAGAGTTCAAAGCTGAAACCAAAAGCACTGTTGCCGACAGAGAGTTTCTTGACTGGTGGAAATGGGACAGTATTGGAGCAGCATGTGAACCGAAGTGTGGAGGATGCAGATGTGGTAACTGTCAGCCCGGTGGAAAAGAAATGACACTCAGCGAAGAAAGAGAACTGGAAATCATCAGGAAAGGACTCACCTATGTCAAAGCTGATGCTCACAGCAGTGAACCACATTGGGATACGAAATATCCATGGATTCAGGATCCAATTTCTCTTCCTAACAACAAGAGTGCAGTAGAGGCCACTTTTCTGAGAACAGAAAAGCAACTCAAGAAAGAGCCAGAGTGGAGGGTCGCGTATGGTGCTCAAGTCCATGAGATGGTGGAAAGAAGAGCAGCCACAAAGCTCACCAAAGAGACCATTGCCAACTGGAAGGGGCCAGTGTGGTACGTCAGCCACTTGGTGGCGCCAAACCCACATTCAGTCACCACGCCTGTGCGTTTGGTATGGAACAGCAGCCAAAAGTTCAAGGGGCTCAGCATGAACGATCTTTTGCTGAAAGGGCCTGACGTCCTCAACCCAATCCGGGCAGTGCTACTCCGGTTCAGAAGAGGTGTGTATGGCGCACTCGGTGACATCAAGAAGATGTATAACTCTGTTTGGCTAGAGGAACTCGAAATGCATCTCCATAGATTTCTGTGGAGAGACAGCGAAGATGGAGAGATCGAAGAGTACGCCATCACCAGAGTCAACATCGGTGATCGACCAGCAGGGTGCATTGCACAGTTGGCCATGAGGGAAACAGCAAGCCTACCCATGTTTACTCACCTGGAAGAAGAACGAAGGATCCTAGAAGAGGACTCTTATGTCGATGATCTCCTGACCTCCCATAATGACCTGAAAAAGCTGGACCAGAACACCAAAAGAGTTGAGGAAATCCTGAAGGCAGGCGGGTTCTTCCTCAAGCCTTGGGTCCGGTCGGGCCAAAGTGGGAGGCAGGAGCATGTGCCAGGAAACACCTCAGCCTCATCAGACAGAGTGCTCATTCTTCCAAACCAAATGAGGGAAGGAGACAACAAAGCCCTAGGAGTCGGCTATCTGGTAGAGAGTGACAAACTGTACCCAATGACCTCAATCAACTTCTCAAAGAGGAGGAAGAAAATGAGAGTGGGACAGAATCTCCTGAGAGAAGAGGTGAGAGGGAAAACTCCAAACCCGCTGACTAGAAGACAACTGCTAAGCCAAGTAGCTAGTCTGTATGACCCAGTAGGTCTCGTCACACCTTCAAAGCAAAAAGGTGCCATTCTAGTCAGAAGAGCATTCCAAGAGGCTGGAAACGGTGCTACCCGAGACACTTGGGACATGCCATTGTCTGAAAAGCTGAGGGAAGAGGCTATTCAGTTGTTTGAGGAGTACATATGTCTGAGCCAAATTACATTCCATAGGAGCCTCACGCCACCCAACTGGATCAGAAAGCCATGGGGCATAACATTCTCTGATGGAAGTGACCAGAGTTATGGAGCCGTGGTGTACCTCAGATGGGAGACCGAGCAAGGCATTGAAGTCAGACTGGTTGAGTCCAAAGCAAAGCTCACACCACTCGATCAGAAGGGAGAACCAGTCAAAGCTGAAATCTGTGGTGCTGTCTACGCAGTTCGCCTCAGGAAGTACATCGAAAAGCACAGTCGGATGGACATTGAAAAATGGCTCCACCTGCTGGACAGTCAAACTGTGTTAGGAGCAATCCAAAGAGACAGCTACGGATATCAGACTTTCTTCGCCAACAGAGTTGGAGAAATCCAGAAATCTTCATCCGTGAATGACTGGTGGTGGATTCCCGGAGACTTCAATGTGGCAGACATCATAACAAGAGGCGCAGCTCCAGAAGACCTCCAGGAGAATTCTGTGTGGCAGACAGGACCGGAGTTCTTAAAACAACCTGTGGAGCAGTGGCCGAAAAAGTCAGCCAAAGAGGTTGCAGCCCATGCCAAAGAAGGCATAGACAGACTCCAAAGGAAATCCTTCTCAGCAGCACTGACCAGGTCACAGGTCAAAAAGGACAATGTGCCAAGCTCACCGGTCATCCTCAAAGAGGAGGAAGATCATGATGCACTGCAAAGCAGTCCAGAGGGAGAAGAATCAAAGATTCAAGCCCAAAGACCACCATCTGGTTTCACAGTGAAAAAACTCATTGATGAGAGAAAGTTCAGCAGCTTAACAAAGTTGATCAGAGTCATTGCCTGGGTATGGAGAGCTGTGATGAAGTGGAAAATACTGCTAAAAAGAACTCAGCTAGAGCCTCAAGTAAGCTAAAGTGGGAGGAAAAGACTTCAACAGAATTAAAGTCCGAATCCAAACATCCTGTACTTACCGTCAGTGAGTGTGAAGATGCACAAAGAGATCTCTTCCTCGCAGCTCAAGAAAAAGCAGTCTTTCAAGACACCACTCTCAATAGACTTGCTGTGTTCAGGGATGCAGAGACTGGACTCTTGGTCTGTGGGGGAAGATATCAGATCTTTAATGATGAGAGAGCCACTGTACCAATCTTACCTTATGATGCGTGGATGTCCACTCTTCTAGCCCAAGAAGCCCACAATGCAAATCATGAAGAGATTGCAGGAACACTCCTTCGGATGAGGAAGAAAGCCTGGGTGGTGAAAGGCCGAAAATTGGCCCAGAAGATTGTTGACAGGTGTGTGACATGCAGAAAAGCCAGAGCCAAAAAATGTCAGCAGATCATGAGTGACCTTCCGCCTGAGCGAATAACACCAGCCAATCCATTCGAATACACCACAGTGGATCTGTTTGGACCTTATGAAGTGAAGGATGAGGTAAAGAAAAAAGTGAAACTGAAAGTCTGGGGAATTGTCTTTTGCTGTATGGCGTCTAGAGCTTTGCACACAGATGTTGTCAGTGACCAGTCCTCAGAGGGTTTCCTGCTGGCCTACAAGAGATTCACAGCACTGAGAGGGCATCCGAAGAAAATGTGGTCAGATCCTGGAAAAAACTTTGTGGGAGCCAGACCTGCCCTCAAAGAACTCTACCTGTTCTTGGATCAGCTGGAAAAGTCAGATGTTGAAAATGAAGCCTCTAACCATGGAACAGAGTGGAATTGGAAATTTCACCCAGCTGATTCCCCTCATAGGAATGGAGCCGCAGAAGCAGCTGATCGTACAGTGAAACGCGCTCTACATAACCTGGGAGGTAATGGATGCTTTACATGGAGTGAGTTCCAAACCTTTCTTTACATGGCCACTAACCTTGCTAATGAAAGACCCATAGATGCCAGGACTCAAAGCCGGGAGGACTGTGTAGACTACATCAGCCCAAATTCCCTCCTGCTTGGAAGAACTGGACCCAGAGGAGACCTGGGAAGCTTTGACTTTGAAGGCTACTCCTACAAAAGACTAAGAGCCATCCAAACTGAGGTTGACCGGTTCTGGAGGAAGTGGAGTCAATTAGCAGGGCCAAATCTGTTCATCAGAACTAAGTGGCACACAACACACAGGAACGTCGCTGTTGGAGATGTCGTCTGGCTGGCTGACCAGAACGCCTTGAGGGGTCAGTATAAGCTCGCCAGAGTCATCAGCGCCAACACTGACAACAAGGGCATCGTCAGGGATGTGCATGTCCGAACTTTCCCCAGCTATCCAGTTCCGATAAAGAAACCTGATCAAAGAGAGAAGGTAAAGAAATTCATAACCAAAATCCCAGCTACAGTTCTTCATAGGGATGTCAGACGAGTCATCGTTTTACTACCTGTGGAAGAACAAAATCAAAATCAAGAATGAACGGCGTAATCACCTGGTGTGACCTCCTTGGGTTCAAGAACCAGGAGGTCAAGTGGGAGGTGTCACGTCAACCTGAAAAGCGCACTGAAAGAGCATCACATTCACTCATTCACTCATTCATTCAGTCACCCAGTCTCCACTCCGAACCTATAGGGGTCAACCAATGCGTTAAAACCCAAGACACCCAGAACCCAAATTTCCTGTTGCATGAAGACCTGCAAAGAAACAAATGTTTGTCAGACAAAGGAAAATCAAACCAGCTCAAACCATCAAACCAAACACAGGAGAACTCTCAGCTCTGGGTCAAACCCTGAAGACGCAACTGGTAGGCAAACAGAGACTTTGTGATATATGAACTGTGTCTAAAATGTAAAGTTTAAAAAAAGCTCATTTTATATGTTTTGATGTTAAAATATATGTGAACTTACATGCTTTGAAACATTTGATTATCTGAAACAGTGGTGCTTGAAGTGTTGCTGTGCATTCATGAAGTTATATTGTAAATGTATAGTTTGTTAATTCTAAAAAACTATTAAGTATATTTTGATGCGAATTTGATTTGCTTTAGTTGCATTAAGTGTTTGAATTCATGATTTCATTTTGATTTATTTGCAGTAAAAGCTGTGATTTGAATTATGTTGTTTAAAGAAGATTTAAAATGGTTTAAAATGATTTAGTTTAAAAAATGATTTGATTTATAATAATGGAATGTATTTTGTTTGTTTGTGTATCTTTAAGGTTATCAACCTAATCCCACAACTATTCTAATTCTACACTATCTAAATCCAACAACTGTCATATCTACTAATCCAACCTGCTATTTAATTCTACAACTACTACTGCTACCTCATATCAACTTGTATGTTGCCATATTGCCAACCATCTTGCCAACCATCTTGCCTTGTAAAATAAAAAAGAAAGGATTTGAGTTGTCCCGTGCGTCCTTCAGAATTGTGACAGGCTTTTTTCAAGTTTGGGCAAAAGAGCTGAGTGTAAAACCTACATAACTTGACATGCACCTTGTTAACTCAGGTTTTGCACTCCAGTAACATACCTCAAGACTTCTGAAACACTGACAGTCCAAAATGTATGCTCATAATGTCTGTTATGTTGTCTGTTATATGTTACTGTTATCTATTATTACCATGCCTGATATCTTGATATCTTTGCACTTTATGTCTAGTAATTGTGATGTCTTATATACACCTTAGTTGTATGTCTTAATTTTAACTGCACATTTAGAGCTTTGAGAAATGCAATTTCAGTCTGCGTGCAATGTACTGTTGCAGTGCTTGATTGACAATAAAGTTCGCTTTGACTTTAACTATTCCTTTAAACCTTTCATTTACATCTGCATTAGAAATACAGCTTCTGTCAACGTTTTACATGGAATTTTTGAACATTCTGGAACTATTTTTTGGTGTAGTAATACCAACTAGCACAACTAAAAGGTAAATAAATTTTGCTGATTAGGAACTGTTTCGCTATGGTGATAATTATTTTGGAACATGGACAGACAACATTAACCATTGGGCTATCAAACAAAAATCATGCCATGATGCAGGACATTTTCAAGACTTTTCTATGGCTCCAGGGCTAAGACCAAAAAATCTACTATGTGCTTTTTCATGCTCTAGTAAATAGCTGGTAATTTCTTCATTCTTTTTGCTAATAACTATTTTAGCAGTTATTCCATTGTCAATTGCTTTTGTATGTCTGGGCCTTCCAACAGGGGTATTTGAAGCGCCAGTATAAGAAATTAATAGGAAAACCTAAGGCCATTCTTCAAGGCCATGATTATGCTATTTGTTTAGCAATAACTTTTCCAACAATATTCTAATTTATTGAGACAATGCATTGTTCTGTAAAAAGTAATAAATGGTCTTACTTTGTAGTGGCGTATCACTATTTTTCTTTGCAGGAGGAGCTTCAGCTGCTTGACTTGTAGTTGCAGTATCTGCTTTTCTCTTCTGTGTTGGGGCTTTGGCTGCAGTGTCCAGTTTACTGTAGAATGTAATGAAGGTTGTCATATCATATGTATATAACAAGAATATCACTCAGCCATTTTATGTCACTAGTCTACTTGACTACTTACAGAATGTCCCATTTTTTCTCCTTTGCATACTTGTAAACTGTTACAATGAGGTCCGGGAACATAACATTGATTTCCTTCATGCCTGCTTTACTGAAATAAATAAGTAATGAAATCAGTGCCTGAGATAAAGTGGGTCTGGAGTCAACTGGCTGATAAATTGTAACTGCACCCCCTAACCACTTTACCCTGTGAAAAGGGTGGAGATGCTGAGGAACTCGATGGGAGGGCTGAGTTCACATCATTTGATTATTTAGTAACATTGGAAACTCAGAGGGGAAATTGCTTGATGGTATGGCGCACAAGCAGGTTACAAGTGTTGCAGAATTTATAACTGCAAATGCAAACAGGAGGGCAACGTTGTTGTCAACATTATTCCCAACTCGTTCAACAATAAGAACATGCTACCTTTCAGAACCAACAGTAGTACAATCAACACATTGCTTTGTCTAGCTTTCAACCTAAGTGATGGTGTAGCCAGGGTTGTTGTCACTGTACTTGGGTCTTGAACCTGCCACCATGTCAACTACAACAAAAACATGGGCACGGGATTCGAACGTTCTACCCACTGAGCTGAAAAAAACCCAGGTTTCCAACTTAGCAGTTAGAAGTAGCAGGGCAAGGCAAAATTGCAAATTTGCAGACAACTTTGTCACAGACTTCCATCAGGGACACTTTAGTATTTTCTCACCCGCTGTGGCTTTTTATGAAATGCAGCAAACCCAACATGTTTTCTGGATATTCCACATCATCTTTGCCATGCTTTTGCACCAGAGCTAACCATTTCTCCTTTAGGTTGAAATCTGGGACCTGGAACGAAATGTTATTATCACCTGGTGGTATGGAATACTGTTTTCTGATTGACTGTCAGGGTGTCCATTATTTCTAGATAACAGGACACCTGTAACGTTTGTCAGGTAAAAACTGCTCTTTAGAAAGCAGCCTTGTGGATCTTCTTTCATATGAAAATAGTACCACAACCGAACAGGTTAACTTCTTGCAAAACGGAGCCACAGATTTCTTTTATGTTTAAAACGCCAGGTGATAAGCGGGATAGCGGCTTCAAGGTGTCCCGATATAAGGTAATAATGGACTTAGTGGAGGCAAACCTATCCTTTGGCTGTGCCATCCAGCTGTTCTTTGCCTCCACTTAGTCCATTATTACCTTCTATCGGGACACATCGGCAGCTGTTATACCACCTTACAGTACATATATCAGATATCTATTTCACCACTTTCTGTTCATTGTGACTAATCAAACAATGGGCCTTTTCTCTTGTCTTTCTTGATGAAAAACGGGAAACAAGGCAAACAACTTCACAATGAAAATCAACGTGTTTCCAAGCCTGCTAATTCTGTTGCCATAGATCACAAAACTATGGATAATCCATGGGATGTTCAGAAGTATCTGTCTATTATCTGTCTCAGTTTGAAGTGATGAATATTTTGAATAATGAATGAAGAATATGAATATTTATATGACCTGCTGCCAATTTCTAGCCTGGGCGAAAGCGACTGTTGACTATGTCATACAGTCTGGCTGCAATTGAAATAGGTTTCCGTTTGGATATGACGTATTCTCTCACCTGGCTCTCACGCCTACAACTTTTGCTTTTAGTATTAACAGATCTCTGGCAAGTTCTGATCTATTTTGACATCGTAGTGGCAATAAATCCTCAAGATCATGGATGCTAATGTCATGTACCAATTTTGTGAATGTAATTCGAAAGGGGGGGGGTGTAACAAAGTCGTTCCTGTGGTTCCTATCCTGTAGGACTACAAAAATTTGAGACATCGCTCTAAACTGTGTGCTGATTGGCTAAACCGTAGAGCAGGGCTATTCAATTAGTTTTCCAAGGGGGCCACATTTAGAATCCAAGAACTTGAGCGGGGCCGCAAACTTTTCGCGGTCACTCTTTTCAAATAATCAAATCGCAACACATTGATTAAAAATGCATATTTGCTTTGTTTTAACAATAACTTTGCATGTTAACAATAGCTACAAAGTATTTATTTACTAAATATACATTTTTAAATTACCAGAACAGAATATTTTAATACCATAACTGTGTTTTTAAAGTGAATTATTCATCCCTAAATGTCCTATTACAGAACTTATTTTGCACTCCAACAGGTAGGCTAAAAGAAAAAAGAGGAAAATAAGAGGAATGGAATCCTCATAAGAGGAAGAGGAATCCTCATAAGAGGAAATGCTGCAATAGACCAAACCGGCTTAAAAAATAAATAAAAAGGCTGCGCAACAGCGCCAAAATCGGAATTACATGTACTTGCTTAGAATCGCCATAGAGAATGAACAGTGGAAAATACCTTAAAAAAATATTTCCTAATGTATTAACGCCACTTAAATTGACGTAGTTTGGGGACATATTATCTATTTATTGATATTCTGCAAATTATAAGGTATATATTAAGCTTTGGAGACTGATGACGAAATTTTAGTTTTAAAGGTGATGAATCACGTCGTGAATCACTTCATGGATATCTTAAAAGGAGACTCAGGGTTAGTATTTAAGGACACACAACCTGCCTTTGAACCCTTTTTTCCTGTGCCAATTCTGTGTCCACATATTTTTTGACTTAAATTACAACTTCAATAGTCAAAGAAATATTTATGGTGAGACAGGATGGTCAGATTCACCTCTGACTTCCATTTGGAGAAGCTTTTCCCCTTGGTGAGATCCATCAGCTTTGCTTGTTGGGCTTTAGTGGCTTTTTTGAGGTCTTTCACCTCCTGCACTTCTCCTGCATTCTTGAGGAATGCCTTTTTCCTGGACAAAAGGAGGGAAAATAACCACAATGACTGAACCATATCAGGTAGGGAGAGAGTGGTAGGCAATAAAGGCAGTAAGGAAATTCATACTGTCATTTCTTAAAATGAGGCCTGATCTTGGGAGCGTGTCTATGTTCCCACAACTCTATGTTCCCACAACTCTAAGTTCCCACAGCCCTATATTCTCACATTTGTAAGAGTTTTTGTTTCTTTCTTTTTTCAAAGTCAGGTACTATAGTCCCACATTTCTACCCCTGCCTGGTAGACCCCCTGGTAAGTTCAAGCAAGATTCGATCTTTGGATCTTTGGTATTATCGTTTTCAGTTTCAGAATCCTCCCTTCTAATGTGAACGGAAGGGCTAACTGGATTAATATTACCTGTGTTGGTGTGAACATGCCCTTATCGGAACATATTGCTGTGGGAAAATATTGTCAAATTAAAAAAAAAAAAGTCTTTGTAATGTGAGAGCATGGGGCTGTGGGAACATAGGGCCCAGTTTCCCAAATTTCCTAAGAAATGTGGGAACATAGGGCTGTGGGAACATAGGGCCTATTCTCCAAAAATTCTGTGAAAAATAAAAAATCCTAACAAATGTGGGAACATAGAGCTGTGGGAACATAGAGCTGGCCCCTGATATCTTAACAAAGAATCCATGATATGGAAAGTTCAATGTAAATTAAAATAAAGGAGTGCATGAATTGTGTCGCAACAGTTCAGAGTGTTTCGGTGAATGCTGTTTTGTTTTGATTTATTTTTAAGCGATTGTAACACTGTCTGGTTGGAATGTGATGTGCTATGCTCTGGATTTATGGCCGTACTTATCACCGTTCCAGAAGTAAGGATGTTGGAGCACGTCAGATATTTTGGGTCTCTTCTTAGGGTTGATGTCAATCATGCTTTGAATCAAGTCCTTGGCTTCCACATCTATATTTTGCAGTGAATATTTCCCCACTGAAATGTTTGTTTTGCGTCTGGAAGCATCTCCAAATGGATGTTTTCCCCCAGAAAGCATGTAGTAGATCAGCATACCAGCCACCTGTGGAAGCAGACATCGATAAAATGGCGCACAAATTGCTAAATACCTAATTTCAAGTACAATATTGCTCTCCTTTCTGGCCCCTTTCCTACTTATACTGCCCTTCTGTACTTTGCATAAATACACAGACACCACACAATTTCACAGGCTTTTTAATCATATGCTATGTGACTAAATTCCTTGTATCTGTGCAAAACAGGTCTCCTCAACATCATGGGGCACTTGTAATCCTGCCATTTATGGGCTTAAAAATGTAAGTATAAATGTAAAATGCAAATACAACATTATCTGTGAAGACAAACTTACAAGTTACAAATATAAAATTTGCATTTGTGGATATGTGAACACATTTGCAAACCACTATCTATTTGTAGATAACCCTCTGTGCATTTAGGAATATTTCTGAGACATTTTAAAGCCCATATCCATTCTACATCTACTATACATCTGCAACATAAGCCAAACTGATATTAATTTCTCTACACTAAATTGTATTTATCCCTTGTTCATAAATGAATGCAACTTGACAAACCTGTACATCACTGTTTAGGCTTGACTTTGTGCTTGGATCTTTGAGTATTTCTGTGGCCTTCCAGCCTGCTCCATCCTCCGTAGTCTGGCCCATGTTCAGGTCTCCAAAGTCACCCACTTTCAATTTTCCAGCACTGTCTGTGAGCGTGACCAGTGTATACAGTGTGTTAGCATGTAGAGGCCTGAGGCGCGTTCGCGGCGCGGTCCGTGAGCGGTGCCTGTGGGCTTGTGCATTCACACAAGAAATTGTCTCTGCGGTCTTCTGCACGAACCGGCTGCCCGAGCTCTGCATTGAAAATCTATGGACACCGCTTACCGCGCTGAAAACGCTTGGAAAAATAGAACTTGTTTCTATTTCAAAAAAGCAGCGCAGGAGCTGCGCGGTTCACCGCTCAGAAACTGGACAGGAGCCGCGCAGAACGCGCGTGCAGTCTGAATGACCTAACCTGTTAACATGTATTCTAAATGAAATCGCCCCAAAACCGCGCCCGCTCACGCAAACCTGTGCAAACCTCAAGCGTTTTCAGCGCGGTAAGCGGGACTTGCGCGGTGTCCATAGATTTTCAATGCAGAGCTCGGGCAGCCGGTTCGCGCAGAACACCGCAGAGACAATGTCTTGTGTGAATGCACAAGCCCATAGGCACTGTGGTTTGGCAAAGCTAGCATTGCCCGGGAATTCTAACATCTATCAAATGCTATCAAACTTCTATCAATGTTGTAGGACAGAGTCATTGTAAGCTCACACCTCCTTCAGCACGCTAATTTCTCAGTAGGTCCTGATTTTTCTGGGCTCAAGAGCTGAGGAAATTGCCTCCTTGGCCATACTGACTTGATCGTAAAATTTCATGCAGCGACAGGAAGTATGGACAGACCCAGGCTGCTTCTACTCTTCAGTGATGGCAATTTGAAAGTATTCTATTTAGTATATTTCAAATATACTTACCAAATAGTACATTTTGAGGTTTGATGTTTCCATGGATCACTTTTTTCTCATGTAAATCACATAGGCTTGTAAGGAACTCTTGGACCTTGCCTTTTAGATCCCCATTTGAAGGAAGAGCTTTTTTGCGTTTCTCCAGGTTGTCTTCACAAAGCTTGAGGGCGATGTAACCAAAGTTGCCATCCTTTGCTGTGTCAATGTATGCCACAATATTCTGTCTATTAAATTCAGACTTCTCTAGCTTCTTCAGTGTTGTTTTGACTTTACTGAACTCAGATAAGGGCATTTTCTTAATTGCTAATTCTGTGCCATCATGCCAGAGTCCCAGGAGAACTTCAGTCTGACCATTTTGTGCTATTTGGAATTTCTTCTCAGGCACAAAGGTCAAGTTACCCACTTGTGTCACCTCATTGTCCGGCATGTTAGCCAGTTTTTTCATTTTCGACTCCCACTTCTTACTGTCTGAATTCCACTTCCGTGGAGGGCATGCAGATCTACCAGCCATGGATCGACACGACACCTGGAGGATGATGATGAAGATGGTCTGAAAACAAAGATGCAGTGACTTATAAATTACACAAAGCTAATAGAAATTTTATAGAATCCTTTTACAAAATAAATGTGATTATTGTACATACATTGCAATGATACACTATAGGCTTCATAATAATTCAAGGAACTAGTGCATTACCCATATGCCCCCCCAGGCCAGCTACGCGCTGCAACGGGGGAGTGGCTATAGAGGGCAATGGCTTAATTTACCGATATCTTTAGTATTTTTTATCCAAACATTACCAAATTGGGCACTGCACTCACTAGTACCAATAGCAAGATGCATACCAAATCAGTTGGACAAACATTTTGAGAGTTATGCATGGAACACACACAAAGACAGACGTTTTTTGCATTAATAATGTATGTCTGTGTGTCTGTTGATTGTTGATGGTGATTAAAAAAAAAAAAAAAAAAAAACGGCATTACTTGGCAAGGACGTAGCATTCATCCCGGGGGCTGTCAATAATAGATACGATGCCTGTGATTAGGCCAGCGTAAGCAAATTCATTTTTACTTCGGGTGTGATAATGTTTAAAGATACAGTGGTTGTTTTGAATGAAATAAATAGTCCATCCGTCATGCAGAATACCATTAGGAACTTACGTTTACGCCAGGTCGGACAAGGACCTATATTAACCTGGTAAGAAGTCTTGCTGAGCCAGCTTTGCGTTTTGCTTTCTGTTCCTGAAACCTAAACCAGTTGAACAAGTTGTTCCCATCCATTTTCATAATTCTGTGTGTATCTGTGTCTGTGTGTGTCAAGGGCTGATTCTTACTCTACACAAATACCCAATCACTATGGATGCTCATGCAAATGTGCTGATGGTTTCACTCCCACTCATTGTGTGTTTACTGAACCGGTCAAAGAAGTATAGGCTACTTGTGCAACACATACAGACACACACACACACACACTTCCTGAATGTATATAATATATATATAAAAAACTGTTGAAAATAAACCAAAATAATAAAGGCCTGCCATTAAATAAAGCAATTAACTACAAATTGAATTCCGAAATAGTTGGGACACTTTACAAATTGAGACTAAAAACAGAATGCAGTGTTGTGGAAGTTTCAAATTTCAATGTTATTCAGATTCAATTTCATGGCATCAACACATTCCAAGGCTATGTTTACTGTGTGGCATTCCCTCTTCTTTTTATAACAGTCTGCAAACGTCTGGGATGTTCCATTCTTGTCTAATTTAGGCTTCTAGTTGCTCAACTGTCTTAGGTCTTCTTTGTCATGTCTTCCTATGTATGATGCACCAAATGCTTTCTATGGGATAAAGATCTGGACTGCAGACTTGATGGTGCCGTTCCACATGAGTAAGCTGGCCATGCCACACGCATTCATGCAACCCCTTACCATCAGAGATGCAGCCTTCTGAACTGAGCGCTAACACAATAACAACTTGGGGTGTCCTTGTCCGGATGGCATGGCATCCCAGTTTTCCAAAATTAACTTTGAATTTTGTTTTGTCTGACCACAGAACAGTTGTTTACTTGTGTTCACCAACAATGTTTTCTGGAAGTATTCCTGAGCCTAATTTGTGATTTCCATCACAGCAGCATTCCTGTATGTGATGCAGTGCCGTCTAAGGACCCGATGATCACAGGCATCCAGTACGGTTTTCTGGCCTTGACCCTTATGCATAGAGATGGTTCCAGATTCTCTGAAACGTTGGATGATGATATGCACAGCAGATGATGATATCAAACTCTTGTAATTTTAGTCTGAGAAACTCCTTTCTGATCTTGCACCTTTTTGCCGCAGCATTTGGGGAACTGGTGATCCTCTGCCCATCTTGACTTTTGAGAGACACTGCCACTTTGGGAGGCTCTTTTCATACCCAATAATGTTGCCAATTGACCAAATAAGTTCCATATGGGTCCTCCAGCTGTCCCTTATATGTTGATTTTATTTTTCTGGCCTCTTATTGCTACCTGTCCCAACTATTTTGGGATGTGTAGAACCACAATGAGCCAATATTTGGCATAACATTTCAAAATGTATCACTTTCAACATTTACCATGTTATCTATATTCTATTGTGAATAAAATGTAGGTTTATGAGATTTGTAAATTATTGGATTCTACTTTTATTCACAATTTGTGCAGTGTCCTAACTATTTTGGAATTCGGTTTGTAAACAAATAACTAGTAAGTGTCATTTTTACTACTTAGAGCTATACAGTTGCAACGTAAAATAATTATTTTTTATCTTGGGTTAGATGTGCGAAGGGCGCCGTTGCTTACAAACAAAAAGGTTGATTCAATGGTTAATATTTAGGCCTACAGGACTTTTGTCAGACACAGGTGGTATAAAGGGTTAAAGGGGTTGGGCAGGCTCAAGCAGCAGGTTCCGTGACGCATGAAAATGGGGTAGACTACTGAATCTGAGCTGGTGATGATATTCGAATGAGCAAACTGCAGCAACTTCAACGCTTAAAAACTGCACAAACTGCCTTTAATTTGAGTGCTTCTTCCAAAGGAAGATGCACGCGGGAGATAAGGTTATTTATTGGCACTTTGGATAAGTCTGGTGAGGCATTGAATTCTTAAAAACTTCGCTTGTAAAAGCCAGTATACAGGTTGGATGCGATCACATGTTTTGCCTTTTTAAACCAGCGTGAATCAACCCCTAGCCCTGTTCACATTGCTATCTATGCACTGTTGATAGCTATGAGAATGAAAGTATGTTGTGTAAGGCAAACCAAATAGCGAAACCACAGCCAACGCTGACAGATAGGGGTATGTGAAAATTCAGTGGTGATATTGGATCTAGTTCAGGTAGGCTATCCATATCTGAATACTCGAAGTGTACCGTCATGTGGCCCTCTGATGGTGACAATGAAAAATTGTGGTCCTCTTTACCATGATAGTAGTTGCCCATCCCTGGTATGTCACACCTCATTTCCAAAGATATCTATCAGTGGCACCGTTTTCAACACATTTCATCCATTCCTTCTAGCTGCCGAGCTGCTAAGCTAAGCTAGAAAAGCGCTCAGAAAGCGCAAAACTCCACCAGGCAATGTCACAACCACAATATAAATTCCATATCATGTTTTAGATCACCGATCTCCACCAAAATCGAATCAGTTCTTTCTTGTCCCAATACACACATTGTCCAAAAATTTCATCCAAATCTGTGCTGTACTAAGAACCTTTCATGGGCTCTGGTGGAACTGTACCATGACGAAGCAGACATACAGACAGTCACTCATTGAAATAATAAATCACTGCCAGAGAAAGGCATGCCACTGGAATACCAAGCAAGAAAAGAACAAAAAAGAGAAAAAAAAAAAGAATTATGTCTTACCGGATTAACCAGACTAAGTGTCTATAGGCTTCTCTCCCCGTACACTTTCTTGCTGAAGACACACTTCAGCAAAGATTATGTTTTAAGAAAGAATGACCAATTTAACCGTAAAAGTCTTTAGCTCACCTGCACTGACTAATGGCTCTGATACAGTACCTAGACTTTTACTTGCCAGGGAAGGCGTGTCTACCACTTGGCCCAACCCCATGTTCAGTCAATTAATGCATTTATTCAGTTTCTCTTAACGTGTCAAATTGAATGATTTATTTTTCTGTTGTAGTTTTTCAGAAACAACACTAGTGTAGTTTCATGTTTTTGTAAAAAGGTGCATAGCATTGTGAAATGAAGAATTACATGGAGTTGTGAGGGACAGGGTTGCTTACTTGTAAAGGAAGTGTGTGCGTGTGTGTAGACTAACCTGATGCATGCACGGTTGATTGTGGATCAGGTTTAGGCACAATCCTAGTAGTAGATCCTAGATAATAATTTAGGCGCCATGCCTGATTTCAGGTGTACCAACATGACTGTGTGTGTGTGTGGGGGGGGGACAACTTCATATAGAGAAGAAACAGATTAATTATTGAGTCGTATTAGAAACATCCAACACTGAGGGAGACCGTGTAGGTGGACTATCCCATCACCAACAAACATCGATCAATTTACTGATCAAGTTATGAACACATTACATTCAACACTTGACTTAATTGCTCCACTTAAAAAGAAAACAAGGAAGGTAGAAAAAACTGCCCCTTGGTACACCACACATACACGTACATTAAAACAGGCTGCACGCAGACTAGAAAGGAAATGGCTCACCACTAAACTCAAAGTATTTCGCATTGCCTGGAGAGAGAGCCTGAAAGAATACAAGACTGCACTGAACAATGCTAAAACAGCTTATTATTCCTCGCTTATACATGAACACAAAGATAATCCAAAATTCCTCTTCAACACAAATCACGTTTGACAAAAAGCAAGACTGAAGTAACTCAGTCCATTCCAAGTCACCTCAGCAGTGACGACTTTGACAAAATTGATACCATACGACTTAAAATTAGCAACATGCCTCCAACCTCTCTACTAACTACAGGACTTCTTGCAGACTTGATGGTGCCTTTCAAGTAACGGAGTTACTTTTTTGGAGAAGTAACTTTTAATTGTAATTAATTACTTTTTAAAAGTAACATGCCCAACACTGGTAGCCGGTAGCGGTCCGCGCCGCACACCGGACTCAAATCCACCACCCTACAAGCTACAAACTCCCGGCAGGGGAGTCAGATGCTCTAACCACTGAGCTAAAATCCCGAGCTTCTAACTCGGCCGTTAGAAACGCCCAAGGAATTGGGTGATGAGGATTTACATGTACTGCAGCCCAGTTAACTGGCCTCCTTTATACACACACACACACACACACACACACACACTACTGTCTATCATTAGCCTTAGGCAGAATTATGAAAATGGTTGGGAGCAACTCGTCCAACTGGTTCAGGTTTCCGGAACAGAATGCAAAATGAATGCAAAAATGCAAAGCTGCCTCAGCAAGACTTTGATTAACGGGGTTATTCAGGGTGAATCAACCCGTAACCCTGTTCACATTGCTATGCACTGTTGATAGCTAGAGAATGACAAGATTTTTTTTTGTAAGGCAGACCAAATAGCGAAACCACAGCCAACACTGAAAGATACGGGTATACTGTATGAAAATTATGAGGTTTGATTTCTTGAACATGCATACGGCACAATGCCCAACACCACCCCTTCTATGACATCATATGCCGCCTACCCACACACACACACACACACACACAAACACACACATCAGACAGCCTCTAACATACAGTCCACCACCCCCATCACCATAACTCCTCCCCAAATATTGTGCAGCAGCACACCTACTCCATGCCCATTTACCCACATACAGTTGTAAATACTTTGTTACATATTATGAATGCAAAAAAAGGACCTTTTCCCCATAGAAATCAAATCAATGGTATTTCCTATACACTACTAGTATAAAATGAAGGGGGTATATGATCGCAATGAGTTGTGGTGTGTATTTGTTGGTATACGTGGCCAAACATTCTGAGCTGATTTGAGGTCCCATGGTCATTTGGTGTGGAAGCTGTTGGAAAAATGGGCTTTTCCCAATGGAAAACCAGTGGTATATCAATTATACAATATGGGTGGTCCGTAAACTTGTAAGAGCATGGGGGTCTGCTGTCTGTAACACTGAGAGACTTTATTATAGGAGGAGACATCACTTACTGAGACGCTCCATTGGAATGCATGGGAAGATTTTGTGACGCAAAAATGGCAAATTCAGGAACTGGAAATCCTGTTTCACAGTGAAAATAGCCCATTTACCCAGATACAGTTGTAAAAACTTTTGTTACATATTTTGAATATAAAAAAGACCGTTTCCCCATACACAGAGTAGCAGCAAGTAATGCCACGATCTTTGGTAGCAGCATGAATACAGAATGTTTTCTGAGAGTTACTAGATGGTAGAAAAACAAGGTTTGGACACACCCCCTCATTCAATACAATTCCTTTTATTTCCATGACTATTTACATTGTAGATTCTCACTAAAGGCATCAAAACTATGAATGAACACATATGAAATTATAAAATTATGTACTAAACTAAAAAGTGAGAAGTTTGGACACACTCTGATGCCTTGACACAAAATGTGAGTTCCCCCACCTGCCACATCCAACTTTGACAACTGATTGATAAGGGTGTGAAAACAATACAAATAAATTTTATTTATTTTTTCTGATACCCAGAAAAGTAAAGATTTTTAAATGTATTTTTATGCAAATCATATGATAAACATGGATAATAGTGCTCTGAATGGTGCCACTTGATTATATCATACTGTACTGTAATGAAATTTTGATTTTAATCAATTAGACAGCGATTACAGAGCAAAGTCTGTGGTTTAGGTCATTTCTTGACCTTATACATTCAGACTGAAAGGCATACTTTAGTATTCATCTATATAATAAGACCCCCGTTATATCTAGATATGATTTAGTAACTTGATGGGTAATTTTATTTACTCTTTGTGATGTGAAATGTGTGAAATATAGCAAAATAATAAGCATCAGTGCCAGAATGTGTCATTTGCATTTTTTTTTTTTGCATGCATTTACAGTATTGTATTACTGTTTATTCATTTGGATTTTTTTTTTTTTTTTTTTTTTGTAATTTTGTTTTTCCTTTTCTATGGAGAATGTTGCGCTATAGGTTGTGAAAGGCATGTGCGGACATTTAACTTCTGTATTTAAAGGAGACATAGAATGGAAAACCACTTTTACATTGGTTTTGATGAATTAAGAGAGGTTGTGGATGGTCAAAGAGCCATCATGAACATGAGGCATGGTTCTGCCCTCTTTCATATGGAAATCCTACATTTAGAAATAGCCATTAAATGATGGGCGAATTAGAACAAAGCCTACAAATGATGTCAAATAGCACAAAGCCATTGCAGTTCAATGAAGGTGGCCAGAGTGAGGCGTTGTTTAGGCAAAAAACCCATTTCAATACACATCTTAAATATGAGGTGTTAACTAGGTTTGTAAAATATCACTTGATCTTATTTTTGACAAAATACAATTGAATATATTGTATTTTCACATCAGAGAACAAGGTACAATAATAAATCCATTCTATGTCATCTTTAAATACAATTTAAGGTGATAGAAACATGATATAAAATGTATTGCTTACTGTTGCAGCTGAAAAAAAAATGTGATAAACATCCACAGAAAATTGTTTCCCCATAACCGCAAAATACATGCTTGGTGGTGATGGCAAAGAGTTCTAAATAGACACACACCGTGAGGTAGGCTATGTCAAGGGCAAAAAAAAAAATCTCAAATGCCTTTTAAATACATATTCATAATAATTAGTCAAATATTAAATTTGGTTGTAGTTTACAGGATTTTAACTAATTGTTTCATTTGTCCCACCTACTGTTTCATCTGTCCCTGCCAGGAGGGAAGGATGAATCAGAATACATGTCTCAACTTTCGCGCAAATTATTTTTTAACTGTTTCATCTAGGATCGCAAACTCAACTGCATTCAACAGAAGGAAGATGTGGGGTGCTAGTGACAAAACATTACATGTCAGTCTTGTACAACCTTCTAGCAAATTACATTCAAGTAAAAACTGTGTCATTCGTCCCTGCTCTCCCCTACTGCAGATGTCTACTAAATGCCTGTTTTGTCTGTTCTGTCATATACCTGTACTGTACGGAAGAATAAATTGCTTTTAAGTGACAATAAAGTATAAGTTACCAATTCACATTGTGTGCACTGAGTAACCTACATAACCTGTAAGCAACAACGCAGTGCCACCTATCAGCTATCACAGATATAAGTTTCAATACCTGAGAAACCTGATAAGTTTCCATTATCATTGGTGACCTGCACTTCCGTCACAGGCCAATAAAGTATCTACTAAAGTTAGGTCATAGGGTCATTCCGTGCC
>JAODXP020000027.1:142932-147932 GCA_027497455.2 Sardinella longiceps
AGCATTACACAGCCACAGGAAAGCTGAAATATTGACCACACAAAACACAAACACACACACACAATATTTATATCCACACACATACATGTATACATACACACACACACACACACACACACACACACACACACACACACACATTGACTATATATATATCTCTCTGTCTGTCTCGCAAATAACAAATACACTATCATACTACCTCATTTTCCTTCAATGTAGTTACAAAAGTCCAGTACCCCCCCCCCCCTTACCCGATGCAACCATCAATGATTATACACACACACACACACACACACACACACACACACACGCACACACACTTGTTACCTGATGCAGCCATCAAAGGTGCCGGGTCTGAAGGGGACGCCCTGCCCCATGTCAGCCAGAACCAGCCCCCCCTCCACCTCTCTGTCAAGGGCCACCTCTGAAACACACACACACACACACACACACACACACACACACACGTCAGTTAAAATCAGCCCCCCCTCCACCTCTCTGTCAAGGGCCACCTCTGAAACACACACACACACACACACACACACACACACACACGTCAGTTAAAATCAGCCCCCCCTCCACCTCTCTCTCAAGGGCCACGTCTGAAACACACACACACACACACACACTTACCCAGCATGGCTGAACTGATGTCGACACCAACCCAGTAATGACCTTCTTCACTCAGATAGTCTCCACTCAAGCCAGACCCACACCTGAAACACACAAACACACACACACACACACACAGACACACACACACAAAATAATAAGTTTGTCACAAATTCCATTACATCTCTCTCTCCACTCACACACTTAATGACATCCTCCGCCCACGGTCATCCCGACATCTCTCACTCCACCACACACACACACACACACACCCCTTACCCCACATCCAGAAGGAAACAGGGCTGGTCTTCTGGCAGGCTCAGGAGTTCTACGGCCCGCTCCGACATCTGAGTCTGGATCTCGATGATACGGGAGCTGCAGAAAACTATTTGGTTAGTGTATGTGAGGTGTGTGTGTGTGTGTGTGTGTGTGTGTGTGTGAGGGAGCAACAAAGTGCTAGTTCATTAGCATGGCACATCTGAGACAAGTTAAAAAGCAATATCCACCATAACACCATTGTGCAATTAGTTTATTACCACTTTACCCAGTGTTAGTTTCTTCAGGTAGCACAGGTAACAACACTGGCTTGGTGACTTACTTCTCTGTGTGTGTGTGTGTGTGTGAGTTTGTGTGTGTGTGTTGGGTATCATAGGTAACAACACTGGCTTGGTGACTTACTTCTGTGAGTGTGTGTGCGTGCGGGGGGGGTATCATAGGTAACAACACTGGCTTGGTGACTTAAGTGAGTGTGTGTGTGTGTGTGTGTGTGTGTGTGTGTGTGTGTGTGTGTGTGTGTGTGTGGTGGGGGCTGATGATGAGTGTCTGTGGATCACTTACTTCTGAGAGTATTTCTTTGCCTCGGCTTCATTATAGAACTGCAGAGAAATAACAACAGCAGGAATAATGGATCATGCAGATTATTTGATGTTCTAGTGATTTTGCAAAGCTGCTGTGTGTTGCTCAAACTAGATGTAACATTCACGTTATATCTAACCATAGAGATATCTAACTTACAGACGACACTACTGAGATACACAGTAAAACAAGATTTACCAAAATGTCTTATATCTAATCCGTCAGAAGAAGAAAACATTCAACGTTGATAATAAAGTGACAGGTGCAAAATTAGAGGAAACGTATAACCTGGCTACAAAAACACTTCTAGTTCTTTGTAAACAATGTTGAAGTTAAGTTAGCCAGCTAGCTAGCAGGATGTGCTAACCCAGCAAGTTCCAGAGACGGAGCCAGTCCGCGTCCAAGCCGGAGTTCGGCAGTATTATCTACGGCTCTACTTACCACCTCTGGCGGTGCCATGTGCTCTGGTCTTCTGCAGCTGGAAGACATGTTTGGTTTTGGCCAGGATCACAACTCTAAGCGTTTAAAATTCCAGTTAGTTCAGAGAAAGCGACTGCTCTGTGGTGAGGGGACAGTTTTCACATGTGTGGTGCATGGGCTTGCCGGTGACGTCATATTTGTGGGACGTGAAGGATCAAAACAGAAAACGCAGAGACCATTGTCAACGTCTTCAACCAGCCTCTAAACTCTTATCTGCGTCGTTCATATCCAAACGCGTTTATTAGCTTAAATATAAATGTGTTGGATAACTCTTTCCACAATATATCTGGCTGTTAGAATGTAAGTAGCTACTTCCGGCTAAAACTGCAGCTGATTGGTCGCCCTCAGTCATTGCCGGATATTGACATTCTGGGCTCTCTTCTCCTCTGCCGTCATGGCGGAGGTCAGCTGTTGGCTCGGAGCGAGAGCCCTCAGGATCCCCGGCCTGTCGGTAACGAGAGTTCAACACACCGCCGATGTTGCCAAAGTCTGTACCGCTGCGGTGTCGTCAACACCGGACGATTTGGGACACGAATACCTCACGGAACTGACAGAGAATGAAGGGCGCCAGTTAAAGCCGGTTAAAGACAACGGTGAGCCACCAAGTTTAGAGTGTGACTTTGATCGCTGCAGAGGGCTTAACGTTAACGTTAGTGATGCACGAGGGTTCGAGAGGTCATCGGAGGTGTCTCTGGCGCACGAGCTCACCGGTTACCATGTGTCATTCTTACACGAGACCGGCGAAAGTCAGCGAGCAGTTTCAAGGCAGCAGAGCTCACCTAGGGGGTGCAGGCAGACGCGTCAGCTAACGCAAAGTTGTGTCGCCTCCCGCAGAGAATGTGTGCAGAGAGTGAGCGCGTGGGGTGACCGGCCGTTAATGTTACTGAGGGCGAGACTGAGCGGCAGAACTCAGAATCCCGTTCAGCAGTTTAGAATGTTCAGCGCGTGCGCGCTGCAGTCAGACACGCACGCGAGACTGTTCTACTGTTTGTCGTCTCTGTGGCCACGGCAGCAGTGGAGCTGCGTCATCAGGAGCTACAGCTGGAGGAAGGACGATAAATCCAAGCAGCCGCTGTTCCGCAGCCGAACGGCGTATTACGACATCCTGCAGGTGACCCCCAGCGCCACGCAGGCGCAGATCAAGACGGCCTACTACAAGCAGTCCTTCATCTTCCACCCCGACAAGAACGCGGGCAGCGAGGAGGCCACGCGCCGCTTCGCCGAGATCAGTGAGGCCTACATGGTGCTGGGCAGCAAGTGGCTGCGCCGCAAGTACGACAGCGGAATCCTGAGTCCAGCTGACCTGCAGGGTAACGGTCATCCCTCGTCCAGAGAGCCTCCGCCCCCCGCCACCCCCCGCTCGACCACGGGGCAGCAGTACCAGCGAGCGCGGAGCCACGGAACCACATCGGCAGGCGGCGGGCGCGTGCACTTTGACTTCGACGCGTTCTACCAGGCCCACTACGGCGAGCAGCTGCAGCGAGAACAGGAAATGAGGAAGAGGAAGGAGATGCTGCAGCGCCTACGAGAGGAAGAGTGGAGGAAGTTCAAGAGACGGAGGATGACCGAGGTGTCCGTCACCGTCATGCTCACCCTCGCCGGGATGATCCTCCTCAGCCTCATGGAGTCCTGAACGCTGTGTGTGTGTGTGTGTGTGTGTGTGTGTGTGTGTGTGTGTGAGTGAGGTCTCCGTCGCCGTCATGCTCACCCTTGCTGGGATGATACTCCTTAGCCTCATGGAGTCCTGAGCTGTGTGTGTGTGTGTGTGTGTGTGTGTGTGTGCGCGTGTGTGTGCAAGGGGCGGTGATGAGAGTTTGAGACTTGAAGTGTTTTAATCCTGATGGACCGAAGATACTGTACTACTGCTGTGCTGTTCAGTGGACTGGAACACACACACACACACACTCACACACACACACACACACACACACACACACAAACATGCACACATGCCCACACACATCCTTTAAAGTTTGCTGAAATAAGAAAGCAATGCTACTGCAATACACTGCTATGCTCCTGTATTAACCCGTTCTCTCTGTGTGTGTGTGTGTGTGTGTGTGTGTGTGTGTGTGTGTGCGTGCGCCTTACTGCATCCTTCTGTATTACCGCCTGAGTGTGTGTGTGGTTTTTTCCTGTCTGTGTGTGTGTGTGTGTGTGTTGTTTCCTCCTGTCTGGGAGGGGGTAGTGAGAGTGAGTTTGGTCTCTTTTTGGTTCTCAGGAGCACAACGGCAGCTGGACACACATACACACACACACACACACACACACACACACACACACACACACACACACACACACACACATACACACATATCACATGCCATACCTGAGCTAGTCAGTCAGAGTGAATATGTACATGGTTTGAGTTTGGATACACACACACACACACACACACACACACACACACACACACACACACACACACACACACACACACACACACACCTGGTCAGTCAGTGTGAATATGTACATGTTTTTGAGCCCAGTGCAATAATTAAACACATAAGACGTGAACCCAAGGCTGTTTGGTTTGTCTTTGGCCACAAGAGGGAGACACACACACACACACACACACACAGGTCATGAAACCAGGGCTGTTTGGTATGTCTTTGGCCACAAGAGGGAGACACACACACACACACACACAGGTCATGAAACCAGGGCTGTTTGGTATGTCTTTGGCCACAAGAGGGAGACACACACACACACTTGTGTGACGTGTGAAAGGTTGTGTGTGGATCACACATTCATCACATTTCAGGACGGACACTGATAATGGAAACTGATTAATACCGGTTGTTGTTTTCTTCTGGACAATGTGAACACACACACACACACACACTAAATGGCTGACTGAAGCTGATCATAAACAACAGATAGAAGGCAATCAAATCAAATCAAATCATGTCTCAATTAGAAGTAAATACAGCAGATCTTCATCAATCGAAAATATTAGTCTTTACATTAATTTCACCTATTTGCCCACTATGCTTCAGTGACGAGCAGAAAAGGCCATTTAATGCAGCCAAATGAATCACTTTAATGCCATT
>JAODXP020000027.1:162932-165432 GCA_027497455.2 Sardinella longiceps
TTTCAGTGTGTGGGTTCCCATCCAAACTACAGTTGGAACTGCCCACCATAACGACGCTCTCAGACATGGTGAAGGTGGAACTACACCTACAGGTGCACACACACACACAACACACACACACACACACACACACACACTCTCAGAAATGGTGAGGGTGGAGCTGCACCCACAGGTTCCTTACCGAAAGTTTTACATGCAGTTTGAAGACTGAAAACTACACTGGATTGCATTTCTAAATCATTATGTTCAAATTGAAGTGTGTGTGTGTGTGTGTGTGTGTGTGTGTGTGTGTGCGCGTAAAGGGCTCATTAAACTTGCCGTGTATGTCAGCACGCACTCAATTGGTGATGTCATTCACATGATCAAACCTTATACTTGCGTGGGACCAAAATGAATCGTGGGCGGAACAAGGCAGTTGTCTTTCAAACTGTTTCTGCACGCAATAGGCTAGCCTATGACCAATCAGAGCTAGCCTATGACCAATCAGAGCTAGCCTATGACCAATCAGAGCTAGCCTATGACCAATCAGAGCTAGCCTATGACCAATCAGAGGAACACACAATAGGCTAGCCTATGACCAATCAGAGGAACCACAAGCACGTAATAGGTAGCCTATGACCATCAGACTAGCCTATGACCAATCAGAGGACACGCAATAGACAGCCTATGACCAATCAGGGAACACGCAATAGACTAGCCTATGACCAATCAGAGGAACACGCAATAGGCTAGCCTATGACCAATCAGAGGAACACGCAATAGGCTAGCCTATGACCAATCAGAGGAACACGCAATAGGCTAGCCTATGACCAATCAGAGGACACGCAATAGGCTAGCCTATGACCAATCAGAGGAACACACTAGACTAGCCTATGACCAATCAGAGGCACGCAATAGGCTAGCCTATGACCAATCAGAGGAACACACAATAGGCTAGCCTATGACCAATCAGAGGAACACGCAATAGGCTAGCCTATGACCAATCAGATGAACACACAAGTAAATGTAAACACCAATTCAAAATAACGTAGTTTCCACCCTAAACACATCGAGCGTTTCAAGTCAGCTGCCACTGATTGTGGTAGCAGAGCAGATGGGATAAACTCCACTTTGCTCCCATAGACATGAACTACTAGCCTAGACTCTAGACGTACCCCTAGTGGTAGCAAATTTGAATTTGCACAGAGGTACGTCTAGAGGCCACTGATAGAAACCCGTTTTAGCCTTCCTCTGGAGGCGGATAACCAATCACAGCGCGGTATGTGTACAGGAAATCGTAAGGCGGGCTTTGTACATGACGACAGCCCTGCTCAAACCAGAGCGGAATCGTCTTTGGCTTTAGTTTTGGACGAATTGCACTTGTCATTTTCTTTGAAAGTGAAACAAGAAAGTGCATTGAAGTTTTTCGTTCTGAAAAAGATGTCTTTGCCGTGTTACCGACGGGCTACGGGAAAAGTTTGATATACCAGCTGGTACCACTGGCCAGAACGCTAGCCTATTACGTGGAGAGGCAGTTTGAAAGACAACGCAATCACCCGCCCTCCATTGAGGTACAGTCTATCAGTGGTCTTCAGACTATACATTCTTATGATATAGTCTGACGTGTCAGGCTAATGAAATACCACTACATACTGTATCTCACTCCTGAATTACCACTACATACCGTATCTGCTCCTGAATTACCACTACATACCGTATCTCACTCCTGAATTACCACTACATACTGTATCTCACTCCTGAATTACCACTACATACCGTATCTGCTCCTGAATTACCACTACATACCGTATCTCACTCCTGAATTACCACTACATACCGTATCTCACTCCTGAATTACCACTACATACCGTATCTCACTCCTGAATTACCACTACATACCGTATCTTACTCCTGAACTACCACTACATACCGTATCTTACTCCTGAATTACCACTACATACTGTATCTTACTCCTGAATTACCACTACATACCGTATCTCACTCCTGAATTACCACTACATACCGTATCTGCTCCTGACCTACCACTACATACCGTATCTTACTCCTGAATTACCACTACATACTGTATCTTACTCCTGAAGAATCTTGGCTGTTACTGCCCATAGACACACACCATCAATAACAATAATAACAACAACATCATCATCATCAATAACAACAGTAACAACAATAACAACCACATGATGTCACTTATTACCCACAAAGCATTGAGAGGTAAATGCTATGGCAGTCTCTGCAAATGAAACTATTTTCTAAAAGTTTGAATAATGACAAATGATGATTAGATACAGTTGATACCAGAGTCATCATAATAAGGCCAACTTGTCTCCATATCCATGTCCTTTTAAAACCAGGCATTGAGAACTTAGTAAGTACACAGATAGTTTATGAAATAGACTTTTTACCCTAAACAGATCGTTTATGAAATAGACTTTTTACCCTAAACAGATCGTTTATGAAATAGACTTTTTACCCTAAACAGATTGTTTATGAAATAGAC
>JAODXP020000027.1:168578-196078 GCA_027497455.2 Sardinella longiceps
TCAGGGAGCATTTTCACCGAAATAAAGTCCCGTGGGATTTTTTTGATGAAAGCAAGCCACCCATTCAGATGTCTCAAGGGCACACCAAATAACAATAAAAAACATGTTGGCAGTCTGAAATATTGTGCTGGCCAGCATGGTGGACCACACATAGAAACTGTATCCTTGCCGCATATTTCCGGCTATACCGCAACCTGAAGTGTATTTGTTTGGTCATTTTCTTTCCTTTTTCATCCATATTCAGCTTCAGTAAGTCCAAGTATATGAAATAATAATGGTTACATGTCGCTATTCAGACATGTCATTAGTCAGACATTAGCACCCAATTGTCGGAGTAGCAGCATTTTCATTTAAAAAAAAACATACCACTACTCCGACATTTTTTATTTCCATTGTCGGAATAGGGGCATGATACTATATAGTTTTGAAACATGCCGCTTTTCCGACATGAATAATTGTAATGTGCTCATGCGAAAATGTGCCCAAATCAAAACGATTCCTAACCCTAACCGTCAGTACAGGTGGATATGCTTTATTTTACATTAGGTGCTGCTCAAGCGTAAATGTGCCTAACCCTAAAACTATGCCTAACCTTAACCGTCAGTAAAGGCATGTGTTTATTACAATGTGCCCAATCCTTAACTATTCCTAACCTTAACCGTCAGTAAGGGCATGTGTTTATGTGTGCGTAACCCTAAACATCAGTAAGCGTACATGTGCCTAACCGTAACCGTCATTAAAAGGCATGCGTTCATTACCTTAGTAATAGTTGTGTAAATGTGTGTAAATGTACGTAATGTGCGTAAATGTGCGCAAATCAAAACAATCCCTACCCTTAATCGTCAGTAAAGACATGTCGGAATAACGGCATGAAAAACTGTCTGAACACCGGGATGTCTGAATAGAAACATGTCTGAATAATGGCATGTCGGAATAGGGAGTGAATGCCAATAATAATATGGTCAAACATGTAAGTGCTCTCAAAAGTCTCATTTTAATCCCTCTTCCCCTTATTGAATGTTGCAGGTGAGTTCTAATTGAAGACTGTGGTGCAGGCTCTTCGTCCAATCTCTTGACTATAGACTAGATTAGATTATCTGTGTGGTGGTGGACTGTTTGTAGATACTGACCGTAGTTTACAGTGACAGTGGCCTGCACAATGGAGGCAGCCCCAACTGCTCACCCGCATGTTGCTGGTGTCCAAGTCACAGACCCAACATCAACCTGGAGCGAAACAGATTGGTAGACACGAGTTGTCAGTTGTACCAAGGTCAATGTTTGCGGCTGATGGTACAATGCTACACTGCCACGTGAAGAGCAATCTGATGGCCATCCTGGAGAAGCTGCCAAGAAGTGACACAGACAAGGAGAGTGGACTTCACTGACAGTGTAAGAAGAATCAGAAGACATGCCTGCAGCAGTGAAAGTGGCAGTTGTCGATGCCATGGCAGATGTCCAGTCACTACAAAAGCTTGGATGTTCACACAGTCACAATCAACTCGCTATGACAAGCAGCTGGCTGATCAGTTCACAACCCGTATCCTGGAGAGATACAGTGATGCCGATGAAGTCCACCTTGTCTTTGATCGCTATGATGTCACATCTCTGAAGGGTGCCACTCGTGACAGAAGGCATGGTGGTCAGCCAGTCATAGCCTACCACATAACAGATGCCACCAACATAGCAAAGGTGCCACTGAAGCGACTCCTGTCCCATGTGAAGACAAAGATGGAACTCACTGGCTATCTTGCTGAGAAGATGCTGGTGAAGGCTCATGCAGAAGAGAAGCAGATGGTTGTTGCATGGGGTTCACAGTGCCGAGCTACTCACAGGAATGTCGACCACCTTCATAGTCAGCAGGAAGAGGCCGACACTAAACTTCTCCTGCATGCTGCTGAAGCAACTGCAAGTGGGGCTTCAATCATAAACATTCACTCACCTGATACCGACATCTTTGTTCTGGCTCTCCGCCGGTATCCTGAGTTATGCACCAACACCAACTTCGTGACTGGAGTTGGTACGAAGCGACGTGTCATTCCTCTGGGACCCATCTACGAAGCTCTGGGGCCAAACAAGGCAGCTGCTTTGCCAGGATTGCATGCCTTTAGTGGAGCTGATAACACGGGGGGCTTTGCTGGCAGAGGCAAACTTGCTTTCTGGAAGATCTTCCGTGACGCAAGGGATGACAGCAATGAGATATCTGCATTGACAAGTCTGGGAACCATGCGCTGGCCAAGTGATGCCATATATGATGGTCTCGAAGAGTTTCTCTGCAAGGTTTACCTGCCAGGGACCAAGACTACCAAGATGGAAAAATTGAGATGGTGGCTATTCACAAAGAAACAGGCCGAGTCAGAGAGGTTGCCACCTACACAAGCTGCACTGCAACAAGCAATCTTGCGGGCACACTACCAAGCAATGATCTGGAACAATGACACTGTTCCAAACCCAGAGGTACCATCGCCACAGGACTATGGCTGGAACTTGGAAGACGATGTATGGGTTCCAGTGATGACCAAGGAACAGCCTGCACCAAATGCGGTCATCCAGCTGGTGAAGTGCGGCTGTTCAAAATCCAAGTGTGACAATGCGAGGTGTTCATGTCGTAAAGCAGGACTCGGCTGCACAGAGTTATGTGCCTGTGACCCCAGTGAGGGATGTGACAATCCTGAGCAGCCCACCACATCACTCAATGATGAAGAGGATGAAGACTCAGGAGATGACGAGGACGATGTTGAAAACTTCATATAAACTGTGTGCTAACTGAAAGCATGACACTCATTGCGTAATGTGTAACATCACATTTATAATATACATTGTGAATTGGAGTTCATTGTGATTTTCAGTTGATTTAGTCTACAAACATAAGATGATGCCTTTATTTCTATGCCGAGTCAATAAACGTATTCATTCCAGAAAAGATTACTGTTATCAGACCACTACTTCAGTTATCAGACTTTTCAGCAACGAATAGCATAATAAACAAATCATTATTTTCACCATTTATTACTAGCTTGCATAATTAACCCCTTCGCATTCCGACAGATTTGCCTGAAAAATGCCTGAAAACGCCTCTCCAAATTGAAATGGTTGCTGTATCCCAACCCTTTGTGCTATTGAGATGAAAACACCCATTTTGGAAAGCAGACACCCTCTAGTTTTGTAATCTATTGTCAGTTTCACTGTAAAGGGTTCTGCTGAAAACTGGGAACTCTTTATATTTTGAAGTTTTTGTCATTTTTTCCCCTCGCCAAAGAAAAAAATATATACATAGACATTAAATAGTCCTTTTACTGTAATGTATCAGGTTATAGACATAATGGAACAAAGGCCACAAGTCTGAACAACTTGTATTTCAAATTTGAAAACAAAATATCAAAATTTGTGTTTTCTACACCATTTTATATGTGGGTATGCCTAGGCGTTTTTGCAAAGTCCTATTTTTGGAGACCAAAATGTTGTTATTTTCTTATATGCTTCACAATTTTTCCCAGCACAATATTTCAGACTGCCAACATGTTTTTTATTGTTATTTGGGGTGTCCTTGAGACAGTTGGATGGGTGGCTTGCTTTCATCAAAAAAATCCCACGGGACTTTTTAGGCTCCTTGACTAGATACGCGAACAGGATCGAAAGGACAAGGCCAAGGCAAGTCTGTTGGCAGTGCCGAAAAACTGTCCTTGATCAAGACCAGCAAGCAGGTACCAGCATATCTACACAACACACCAGCACAACTTCAGCCAAGAGGCTGACTTCTTCTCCTTTGAGGATGAAGATGACACAAATGAAGTAGCAGATTATTTCAAGTCAGGAGCACAAGGGATGGACTCGCTGAATGACTTTCCTTTGATAAAGAAAATGTCTCTCAGGTACAATGCAGCCACTCTGTCCAGAGCCCCAGTAGAGAGATTATTTAGCCTGGGGAAGCTTGTTTTCACGCCGAAGAGAAACCGACTTCTGATTTTGAGATACAACCATACTTGTCTGCCTTGCACAAAATTCTGTCATTATCATATCGACAGCAGCATGGTGAAAAAAGGGCTACGGGTTGATTCACGTTAGCCTAATTGAGTTGCCAATCAACATTTGGAACGAGGAAGAGCAAACGTGTCTCTTGTCTTTTTTTTAAAAAAAGAACATTAGCTAGGAATGATCTAAAATAGCCTACTCAAACTACTAGTTAGTTCAAGAGGCTACAGCTAAAACAGTCTCATAAAAGACTAGCCTACTCACTTGATTTACAACAGCGCTTCTCAGTCTGAGAGGGGGGACAGACTCGATCAGACTGATGTTGCGATCGACTGACGGTGGTGCCCCTCGAATTCACCTATCGTCTCTGTTAGATTAGTCAGATATGAGCATATGACAGTAAATTGAGCTTTCCAATGGTGTTCTCTGCTGATGAGCGGTTCAGGGCGATTCTACATTCTAATCTTTAAGGGGGCTCAGCCCCCAGAGCTGATAGTGGCTCCTGGTTTGATCGTCATGCTTTCCATTGGCTATAGGCTACGCATTCTTAATCAAAACAACAAGCTACGACATCGATCAAACCACAAGCACTGACATGCAGCACTCCTTAATATTGTCACTCAGTGGCGCAAAAAGGAGGTATGCAGTATAGGCGCACTGCCAGGGGGGGCGCCGAAGCGGGAGAGAGAGAGAAAAAAAGTTTTGTATATCAACGTGTGGACATTTCTTTAGAGCTGCTGCTTTTAACTCACTATCCTCTAAATATGTAGCTTAAAATAACGTAAGAAAGAACCCTTCCCTCTACTTTATTGTTCACAGTTTTAATTCACCCCAGTTGAGGAGTGCGCCCATGTAGCCTGTCGCCTATGGACGTGCGTCTCTGTTTGAAGCATAAACAAGTTATACCTGTCCGAGTTAGAAAGAGAATAAAGAAAAATAGAAAGCATTTGAGATGATATGTCAAACATACACTGACTGTACACTGACTGTACCTCGCACCTATGGGACCTACTGTCCCATGCCACTGACCTTGCCTTGTGGCACTCGTGGAATTTGCCACTATCTCATGGATAACGTTTAAGGGTAGTGCATGGTGCAAATAACAGTTGGCTCAAGTGGTACGAACAGCACCATATTTTGCTCAGAGCTGCCATTTAAAAGAAAATATACATTAAAAATAGAAATGGTGTATCAGAATGTTACAGAAATACATTAGGCCTAATAATCCTGTCACTGCATTTATTTTATTATTATATTTTTTCACCCTGAGAATAGCCTGTGTTAGGAGCAAACACGGCAATTGACAGCAAGTCTAGGTGTAGTCTAGCTGTAGCGATCTTTCAGCAAATGCGATCCATGACATGACGAAAATTAATATTACCCACAGTAAACATGGCAATGACCAAAAAAAAGTTGTTTTCGGTCTTCAATAAATGCGTTTTGAATCATTAACATGCCACTTCTATATTGGGAATGTCTCTTTTGGCGTCATGCCACTGGTCATGCTGATTACATGTCTTCCGCATGTTACTGATCAGCGACATCCCACTTCCGTATGTCAGTGACATGGCAATACATGCCATTGACACATGCCACATGTCAATTAATCATCTAACTGGTAAATTGAGCTATCCAATGGTGTTCTCTGCTGATGAGCGGTTCGAGAGAAATTTGGCTTTGAATTCGTAACATGAGCATTAATGCGGCTCTACGTCCATCTACAGACCTACCAACTCTGTGAAATAGCTCATCTCATCTCTTTGGTGATAGTGCATATCAAAACAACTTGAAAGGACTTCAAGGCATTCATCTATTTGTGGTGCGTTAGTAGCCTAATCCAGTCTTGAAATCACATCAGTTGCCTGCATTGTCCTCCACCACAAAATGATTTACTTTATAGGCTATATCAAGGTTGTTTTCAGATTCTGTTCTCCGAATTCAGATTGCTTTCTAACAAGAGCACATGCAGAAATTATTTCAGCGCATTATTATGGCACCAATGTTTGCATTATGAAAGAAAAATAATCAGATTACTCCTTTTCCTCACTGAGATATTGTGTGCTAATTGAACCGACGCTTGATGAACCAATTGAGCCATCCAAGTTCCTATGGTGTTATTCACTAGTTGCTGCAAGGTTCAATATTATTTAGCATTGACTTTACATTGAAATTCTATTAGTTGATGGCTATGTGTCCATCTATTGGTCTACCCATTGATCTTGGTGTAATATCATGACCTCCTCAGTCAAATAGGTCATAGGCCTATACCGCATGAAAATAAACAGGGGAGCGTAGGCCTACCGACTTCACTACCTTTAATGCATTCCTCTTGAAATTGCATCAGATGTCTGCATTGTCTCAAATCTCCACCACAATTTGTCTGATTGCATGTGAACCTCCACATAATTTCTTTTCTATATCAAAAGTTGCTTTCATTTTCTGTTCTCATGTTTAAGATATCAATCAGAATCATATTGTTTTCATAGCCATGGCACTTATAGAAATTATTTTAGTGCTGTATTAGGGCCCATATATTACGGAGCCCGCAAAGGGACAGAGTAAAATAATTTAGGGCATTAGAAAACGTTTTCTCAATTAGTAAAATCGTGGTCTCATTGTACTTAATCGCGCTCTCACTTAAATAAAATGTGCACCCATTTTATTTGATTGTGTACTCGTTTTCCTTAATCGTGAACTCATTAAAAAAAAATGTGCTCTTTTTATTAAATTGTACTCTCAATTTGGCAAAAATGTGCCCATGATTTATACAAAATGTGCACTCATTTATTATGATTATTATTATTATTCTATTCTCTAGTCTTCCAAACAGAAAAGTTTGAGAACCACTGTTTCGCTGTGGAATGCAAAAAAGTACAGTATATGCTACCTCCGCGCACAAGGCTTTGCCTGCACATTTTCTCTATTTTGTGCACAGTGCACACCGGAGCGATGACTTACATCGTAACATAATTGTCTTCCATCATCCCACATTACTGGACACTTGCCATCCTGAAAAGGCAGACAGAATCACCTCTACAGAGAGAGAGAGAGAGGCAGTTTGCCTTAGTGTAGTCTATTTGTGTGGGGTTTTCCTGGAGCATCCATGTCTAAAAATGGAGAGGTTTACGTCATTTGGCAATAAACAACTGGGTCATGCCCTGGATGACCCTGATATTGCAGTACATAAATTGACCAGTAGATGGCACACAGTACTCAAGTATGGGTCTCACCCATAGATACAGTACTATACCATGTGGTGCATTTAGGGATACCCAGGATGTAAACAATAACATCAAGAGGGATTGGAAGATCACACAGCAGTGGACACATCAGGCAGTTGATCTTTCAGTACAAAATAGCTTTTTTTGGTCATATCTGATACTAGTTCTGCTAAATTCTGTGGAACTGGCTGAATAACCAGTTATACGACAAGTCAAAAATGAATATGAAGTGAGGATTGATGAATGTACTATGGGATAGAATGGGTGTCTTGAAAAGAAGTAGATCAGAAAGATAGATGGTGAGAAATTAAAAAGTTTCATTACCACTGAGTCAGTCAGTTAGATGAAGTCCACTAGCCAGTTCAATCTACAGCTCCTCCAAGTGCTGTTCTAGAAGTGGCCACTAAGGGGCAGAGTCTAGCCAGTGAGGGCCTAGAGAAGAGCTAGTGATCCTTGCATGCCCTCAGGGGTAATCGGGGCATTAAAGCGTGAACACAACTGAAAACAAACAGTAATAGAGACTGCTTCTTTGCTGCGCGGATGGAGATTATGACCAGATAAGTCCCCTCTATTTTTGGCGGCCAGTTCGAGTGGTCCAAAGGAATCATCTCCACTCAAGTCAACTTGTGCAACCTTTTGACCCAAAAATACTGCTTGTAAAACAAAAGAAAAAAGGGGAAAATAAATTACAGTGACTTGGCTTTATATCTTTTCATTTCATTGTCTTGACTGTCGGTTAAGAGTGTATATGGTGCTGGAGGAGGGGCGCTTGCGTTACATTTTGTGTGCATTCATGTATGCATGCATGTACAGTACATGTGTTTATTTATTTATATTCAATAGTTGAGTTTTTCTATTGTCTCATTCCTCTGCCTAGCAAGCTGCACCCTTCTGTTCCTCCTTTCATTGATACCAGTTCAACTTCAGCACAAAGCACAAGTCACATTATTCATTCAGCTTTGAGTCCCTCATATCACTGCATTAGGGGCTAACTGTAGCTCTAACTCTCAGAGTTTGCCTTACAGTATTACAGAGCTTATAGGATATCTTATAGGATAACCAAAAATTATCTACTAATGCTGTAAACTAATGAGACAACAAGCAGCGGCCATGTTTGCATGTCTTACAAACCCTCCTCTTGCTGCCCTACCACCTGACAATCACCCCCCTATAAACACACACACATACACACACACACACACACACACACTCACTCCCCAAGCCACTTCATGATTGGCTTCACACCCTGCGAGGACTGCGTAATGACGGGGCGTGGTCAATCAGAAAGCATGGTATCACAATAATGACAAGTGGTTTGAGCGGTCACGCAAGCCCTCGCAAAACAGCTTATGGTCCTATAGCGGATAACCTTCCACCCCCAGCCACCACCTCTACAACACCACCCCCCCGCCCCCCCCCCCCCCACACACACACACACACACTCCCACCTCCACCACCTCCTCCACCCTCCTCTCCATTGCATCTTCCCTGTCCCTTCCAGTTCCCTGCCACCCTCTTGATGCAGTTGTCATAGTGCATAAAGCATCCCCTCTGGCGGTGTTTGTACCACTGAAAGGCAGGCTTCCTCTTCCTAGCAGCTGCGCAGGCGACTCCAATGAAGATATAGCGTGCAGCCCTCCGGCTCGCGTGAAACACGACTGAGGATGAAACATTTAAAACTGAGATCTTTCGCTCTTTGTGGCTGAGACCGTACGTTCGTTCCTTTTAACCTTAATCGCGGAGCGGAGCGATTCCGCTTCCAGCATAGAGGTTTGGAGAACAATAGAGCTATGCTTGACCTTTGACCTCCAGAGGGCTGGAATAAGATAAAGCACAATATCACCGTAGCTGGTTTTCAATAAGTGATCTTTTATTTTTTTTTTTTTAACGTGAGATAGTGTTATGTAGAGTAGGCCCATTCCTGTCTGGATGTTTCACATTCATTTTTGTGTATGTAACTAGTTGTGATTGTATTTCCGGACACTGGTCAATAGACTTGAGCTGCTAAGATCTTTATGTTGTTGAATACGAAACAGCATAAACAACATGAGTATAAGAATTTTGAGTAGAATAAAGACTTGCTCAGACAGGAGAAAGTTAGGATATTTTTGTCAACAAAACAACACAAATTAAACAACAACAACAACCAACAAAACAAAAGAGTCAATGATAGGAAATCATTACTAACTAGATACCCCCTCTCCCCCTCCCCACACACTACACACGCACACACACACACACACACACACATCCCAACCTAAACCAACCATCTGGAACCATTCGATTTCCAGTGGGCAGCGCACAAGACGAGCTTATATCCCTAATCCCACATTCCGTACCAGTTTTGAAGGTTTATCACTGTCGAAAAACAGTGGGTTTCCCTCATATCCTCCATTTTGGCTGCTGTGTAGCACGACAGACGATTAAGAGAGGTGTCTCTGTGTTTGTTTGCACACGCTTGTGTGTGTGTGTGTGCATTTGTTTGTGTGTGTGTGTGTAGGTGTGCAGGTGTGTGTGTGTGTGTGTGAGAGTGAGAGAGTACAAGAGTGTGTGTGTGTGGGGTGTCCACCGTTCCAGGGGATTAGTTTGGGAAGGGCACGGGACTTGCTGTGAAGGTCTGGATGCACTGGTAGCATGGATCACGGCCCCCCTGCTGAACACAGAGGGGTGTTTAAGCGGAGCTTGATGTGACGCTTGTCCGGCTATGACAACAGAAGCTGAACGAGTAGCTCACTACCATGGTCAATTCTTTAGAGACACACTGCAGGATTTGGCACCAAATTGCAGAACCCTGGGAATCAAGTGTGTAGCCTTTCGCAGGTAATGCCCATTTAAGGACATCCTGTCAAGGAGAGCGTTTCTTTTATTGGCTCTTTGCAAAAGCCATTGTTGGAGAACCCCCTTTTTCAGTGGAGATAAAAAGCCTGTTTTTGTTTGTTTGTTTTTCCCATTGAACAGTCCTCGAAGTTGCCACTTGCCTCACAAAAGGGATGTCTTTAAAAGAGGAAACTGATTAAAATTTCTCTAGCCAGGGAAAAGGTATTGGCATTCATCATGCTGAAGCTCTAGATTGGAAAAGTTCACACACACACACACACACGCACACGCACACACACACACACACACACACACAGTGATCACAGACAGAAGAGAAAACCATTAATACTAAAAGGTTGAGATGTGATAATTGTTTTCATTGCTGCATATTGTTTTTTTATGCACATATATTTATATTAGTAGAAAATGAGTAATTTCCTACCCCTAAAACATAGGCTATACTTCCAGTCAGAGTTTCCAAACAGGAGCTTTAGTAGTAATCAGAAGTTGGAAACCCCAAATGAAAACACAGTGTTTACTGTTTCCTCTCAGCTGGGTCAAAATTGAATCAAGTCTCTAAAGCAGTGAGTTGTAACAGCTCTGTGTCCCTTTGTTTTTTTTATACGAAAAATTCCCATCCCTCCCTCTTATAAGTTCCCCATGCCAAGGGGATCAAATTTTGCCTGTTGTGAGAATAATTCTGGCTCTGAACCCCACTACCCTTACATTTTCCAACCGATGATATCCACTCCCGGCTCCAAAAGGCAGACGCTGTCCACGCGAAAGTCCATTATATGCTTTGGAAATTGGAGCACAATCTTAATGCGTGAGATGAACATGCATCCTCTCTCTCTCTCTCTCTCTCTCTCTCGCTCTCTCTCTCAATCTCTCTAGTTATGCTTCTGACAAGGTTGCAACATGTCCAGCAGCAGCAACGTCAAAGGAAACAAAAGCTTGGCCCAGGTAGACATGGAAGGGATCACAATTCATTTTATACTGTCAGCAGCCAGGCCTTCATTTTAAGCAAGGCAAAAAAATTGTTTGACACTCCTGGATCAATGCTCTTAGGCCTGTGGATAGTCTGACAGGTCTCTCTCACATTTCTCACTCACCATACATTGTTTTGGTATGGTTTGTAAGTGCATCATGAATAGAAATACAAGTAGATCCACAATCGTAAACCAGGCTGATTCTAATTAACTTATGACAACCCCATTTAGGACATACATAGGCTTGACCAGCTGTTCATGTATAGCCAGAGAGAGAGAGAGAGCGGCGCCATGTACAGCAAGATACTAACCCTATGAGTGATGTATTCAACAATAAAGGAGCTCATAGTGCAGTAAACATATAAAACACAGCAGAGATCACTTTTGAATAATAATAATAATAAAAAAAGCATCTGCAGCTGAATGAATGGATGCGCCATGCATAACAGTGCTAATCTCTTGTGTTTGAATGGAGATAAGAACTCAAAACCCTGTTACACAAGTACTAATTTGGTTGCATAAGGATGGAATGATGTTAGGTAAAGCAATATAGGCAAATCATATTCATAATACTGTACTTTAGGGGCATGGGAGAAGGTGCAGTGAGAATTGAATTGACCTACTCATTGAGATGTAGCGCCAATCGTGCAGCAACAATTTACAGTATATCCTCTTGTTATTTCTACTTCATTTTGCACTTTTTTTGGCTCAATGTTGTTGAAAGCCCCTAGTGACCAAACTGAGGGTATACAGTGCTTATAGCCCCTTACTCATCCTTTTAAGATGCTTACTTGGGGATCACAAGGCCTCCACAGAAGAAGGGTGGATTTTCCTGTTCGGCCTAGTTGTAGCTTCTTTAAGGATAAGCCTCCCTTATTCCTTGAATATTGGTGCAACACCTTGCTTATGGCATTCTTCCAGGAATGGGATCAGTATGGATTGGGTTGGTGGACATGTTCTTGCCACCATAATACAGAACTGCACCATGGACTCACCAAATTGCCCTTCAGTACACAGTTCAGTAGGTGTCACTCTTTTCAGGTTTGCATGTAGTTTGTGAATTGCGTGGGGTATACTGTAGCTAAACAAATTAGCATGATTGGATAATGTTCTCTGCAGAGTCCAAGACTCAGACAGTAACCTACCATCATGCATTGGTTCTTCCATTTTACAAAGTTGAGTTCACCTAAGTTATCTGTCTACCAGACTGAGGCCAACATCCCCCAATCACATCTCTGAAAAAGGACACTGAGAGAATGATAATGTATGAAGGGTTTGTTTCTAAAAACAGATGCCTGCCATATCAATGAGGGCATCTATACCCTTTGGCAATATTTCTGAACCTTTCAGAAGAGTTTAGATAACTATTGTGTGATTATTTTTGCTGGAAACTCAAATGAGTTAAAATGCTATAGGCCTATATATTGTAATCTGCAATCAACTATATTCTTAATTCTTCAACCAAACAAACAAACACTCTTATACAAGTTAGTATGTGCCATAAGATTTTTGTGTGTAGCTAGGATCTTTTGGCCACATCATTACCTCCGCAAAGGAGGTTATTTTTTCACCGGCATCTGTCTGTCTGTTTGTGTGGCTGTGTGTCTGTCTGGGTACAACATAACTCAAAAAGATTTCACGGATTTAGATGAAATTTTCGGACAATGTGTGTATTGGGACAAGTAAGAACTGATTCTGTGATTTTGGTGGCCATCGGTGATACAAAACATCATATAGAATTTATATTGTGTCTGTGACCACATTGCCTTGATGGAGGTCTGCACTCTCTGAGTGCTTTTCTAGTTAACAAAATCCTTTACATTTCTTGCCTCAATAGAAATTTCTAAAACATATTCCTGGAGGTGGGACAGTGCATTGCCCTTCCTTAACCTTTAGTGCCACAGTGAGGTAATCTGGGAATCAGAAGATTGGATAGGACTCCATTGGAAGTTTAGAGGTGGGCATCTTGGAAAGGTTAATTGAAGTTCAGCTCAGGTCTGCATCCAAATGCATCCAGAAATAGACACATTTCAAATCCAATCAATTCTGGACAGATAATGGATTCATCCTTTGGCTTAAACCAATCATGTAGAGCAAAGCCCCCTGTGCTGCTGGGTAAACTTCTGTGGCCAAGTGGATAATGAGATAGTGGGGAAATTGGAGTAAGAAGTATACACTAGTTCTAAAATGAGTAATAGCATTTCCACGCAATGTGGATCCTCAGCCTAGTCTTACCAATGGTGTATATAATAATACTGTATGCACTATAAGGTCTTTATTGTGTTATTTTTTGTGATAAAACTCTGATAAGATACATAGGCCTATAGTCTTTTTATGCCAGAAATGTGATTGTATATGTTTTCATAAAAAAAAGACAAACAGTGTTGGGGAGATGACTGGGCATGGTTGTGATAGTTTTTCCTGCAATATCTAAATTTCTCTCATGTTTTGAGCTACAGTTCTGAAACCTTTATGCAGGACCCATGTTTGCCTACTAATGGAAACTTAGGCGGCAACAGGTTTATCAGAGACGATGATAAATACAAGGATATTCATTCTACTGCTTGCGATTTGGTTTGATGAGACAGAATTATAGCTCCCCATTGCTTTTAAAGTCAAACTATGTAGAAATTCACCATGTTATCCATTTTCAACATACTAGCAACCCTATAAGTGTTAACTCCACCTTATTCCAATGAACGGGCATGTACAATACTTGTGGATACTCATCGGCAATATTAGACTCCTTTCTCCTACATGTAAGTCAGCGTGCCATAAAATTCAAAATGATGGCATTAATGTAAAGACATAGAACTGTGTTGCTTTTTTAAGTCAGTAGCTAGCAGTAATGCCATAAACATAAGCATGACATTGAAATCAATGACACTGAAATGAATGTCAAACAATTTTTTTTTTTATTGCAACATGTTTTGGAAAAGCCTCACAGAAAAGTAACAAGAAAATGCTGCATCAGATAGGTGCTGCTTTGCAGCTACAATGTTAGGCAAAGAACTTGTGAGTCTTTTATTTTGTTGTTTTGTTTTGTTGTTAATGTATCAGAGTACTAGTATAGACAAAAGTCTGCTCTCATCCTTCGTGAAACAGTTTAAATACACAACCCCCTAAGACAATAAATATGATTGTTATGGGACTTCAAATGGATTAAAAAAAAAAAAAAACTTTTACAAACATTTAATGGAAATTGTAATGTGATGTGTCATAATATTTGTGCATGTCAAATTGACATTATGTCTACAGATATTCTACTGATTATCCAGTCGCAATAGTGCAAGTTTTTAAAAGAAAATGAATCAACATCAGAAAAATACAGTAGTCTTACTGCAGAATGTATCTCAACAAAGAAACAAGTCGCCAATGTGTTAAACAAAAAGACTGGATGAATTTCATTTTATGACTACAAAATGGATGAAATGTGGGCAATTGATGAACACTGAATTAGTGCAGACTTGTCAACAGAGCCGGCCCAAGCCTTTATGGGGCCCTAGGTAGAATTAGGGCCCCCCAACCACCATCTCTATGGCAACATCTCACCACCAGATGCTTAATTATTCCATTGGCTACACTGTTGTGTGTAACCTAACTGATAATATTAGCATTATTTGCAATTAGCTTACATTGTGGTTTTTGTTTTAACCTCACAGGGGTAGCAAACTCACAAAAATGTTCTACTTAACTTTTAAATAAATTGATTAACCTACTTGTTATATTGCTGTTCCAACTATGAAAATAATTCAAATTTTATACCATTATTCGTCCAATTATTCGTTGCTTTTTTTTAATCATGCTATCTTGGTGCTCTTGTTGTTAAAGTATGCCTTGGGCCGGCTCTGCTTGTCAAAACATGATATATAGTACAAACCCTTCCAAATTCTCTCTCTCTCTCTCTCTCTCTCTCTCTCTCTCTCTCTCTCTCTCTCTCTCTCATTCACTCCCATTCTCACAAACAAACATACACTACACACACTCGCATAAATATGTACATAAGTACCATTCATAGAACCAATCCTTCAATTTTGCCTTTCTTCAAAAGAAACCTGATTAGAAATAAGCATGCATTAACTGTTACACCTGTTGCACTGATAATTTATTCCAACAAAACCAACTTAAAACATGAGGAAAAAAAAGATTTGTACATTGTTGGTATAAAGCAAAAACTCTCTCACTTGCTAAAGGTGACAGTGGAACAGTTGACTGTCTAACTTTAGTGTAGAACATCCCACTCTGTATAATGTCGTACAAAACAACAGAAATAATGTGAGATAAGAAAGAGTTTATATCCACTAAAAGTGCACATTTGAAAAAATCATCCTTTCAAAAAATAAAAGCAATATAGACATACATATAAACAAGAAGAACGCAAAAATTCTCCTGTGACAAAAAAAAAAAGACTTGATAACCTGAGCTGAATCAGTTTGTAAAGATTGTGCGCTAGTGACAGAGTGCGTTTGAGTGGTGGTTTGCGTAAGCATCTATTGCATGTAAATGTAAGGGTTGGTTTTGTGCGGCACAGCTCCCATCATGCAGTTCGGCAGGATGCCGCGCTGCAGCGCCACTGGCGGCGCTTCATGACCCCCACCCCCACCGGCACCTCCTCCTCCCCCTCCTCCTCCTCCACTCCCATCATGCCATGGTGGGGAGTCCATGGGCTCGCGCTTGATGGAGTGCAAGATACCGTGACCTTTGACCTCATAGCCCAGCTTGTAGTCTTGTGGCCCATATCCCTTGTGCTCCAGCATGCTAGCGCTGCCATAGCCGTGGCCATGGGTGTCCATGCAGTTGGCGGTCTGACTGCCACAGATCGGGTCGGATGGGACGAGCCGCTGGGGCGGGCTGAACTGGGTCACCGCCGCTGAGGGTTCCTTGTTCAGGACGCACTTCAGTGGGCGGCCCGCCACTCCAGCGCCGGCGCCGGGACTGCAGAGGTTCTGGTAGTGTCCGTTGAAGGGACCCGGCGACACAATGGCTTTGCTCCTCTGGCAGGGAGAGTACTGATCGTAAAACTCTCCCTCCGCCTTCATCTGCATGACCACCCCGCTGCCCTCGTAGACCCCGCTGTTGCCGACACTGCCGTTGCCATAACGACGGTCGAGTTGTTGTCGGCAGCCCCAGGGTCTGCCGTAGGCATCGCAGCCGTTCTCTGAGTCCGAGTCGTGTTCCACCTTGATGGGCATCTGCGGTAGGAGGCGTCCGTCATAACACACGCCGCCATGGCTGTCGTAGCCTCCGTTCTCACTCTTGATGCCATCCACAGTACAGTAGCCCTCAATGCCATCACCGCAGCCTCCTCCTCCCCCACCCTGCAAGCTCCCGTACATCTTGGGCATGTACATGTCCCCCCTGGGACTGTGATGGTAGCCAGGCGACATCCGGTAGGGTTTGCCATAGTGTCCCATCTTCCCCAGTCGTGCAGAGGCAGTGGGGGACATGTTGAGGCTGGCCCTGTAGCCCCCTGAACCAGGCCGCAGAGGCCAGCCACCGCCATCGGCCACGTGACCCCTCACACCCACCGCCCCCGACGACTTGCAGAAGTTGAGCGGCTCGTCCTGGTTGTTGTTGTTGTAGTAGCCGTCGCTCTTGTACTTGAGGCTGCTGCCGCTGCCGCCAGTGGCGTCTTTGGAGAGCGGAGTCCAGGGCGTGTGGTGGCGCAGCACGGGGGTGGAGCAGTTGAGCATCAGAGCGTCCCCGCTGTCCCCCAGTCCGCCTGCCATGGGGTGCCGCCGGTACTGGTCTTCACTGCAGAGAGAGAGAGAGGGAGAGAGAGAGAGAGAGAAAGAGAGAGAGTGAAAGGGTGAAACAGTGTTGCATTAAGAGTCAGAGGGAAATATGGAAAAAAGAGGGATGATGGAAAGAGAAAGGGAGAGATGAAAAGAGCCAGAAAAATGAATAAGTAGAGGAAGAGAAAGAGACAGAGAGAGGGAGAGGGAGAAAGAGTGGATGCAAGGATAGAGAGAGTTACATGAAGATGGAAAGAGAGAGGGAGCAGGAAGAGAGATGAAAGAGAGACGTGAAGAGAGAAAAAGAAGCAAAAAAAAGACAGATGAAAGTAGTGAAGGTGAGGTAACAAAGACAGATAAAAAGAAAAAGAGAGAGAGAGAGAAGGGCAAAACAAACTCAGTCGAAAAACATCTGCAATCTGACATCAATAATACTGTTCTGTCATCTTAGCTGCACTGATAGCTCACCAAAGATTCTAATAAGACTAGTAAATCAGTTGCGAGACGCTACGAAACATACCAGTGTCTCTCTATGATTTGTGTCATAAAATCAGTATTCAGATATTAAAATGCAGTTCATCCAGTTCATAGTTGAATCATAAGCTGATCTCAAGCCTGCCTTTGCACACAGGAAAGGGTGGGATGGTGAATTTTAGTGAAGTGCTGGCCGGTCTTGCCTCAAACTTGAGACAGAACACCAAATTGGGACCGGTTTGGGCTCGAAAAATACAAGACGTATGTTCAAAACTATTATTTCTCTTGGTTCGTTTGAGAGCAAAAACATGTTTTGAAGTTTGCCTGCACACACAGCCCGATGTTTCTGCGGACATTTATCAACTTCAAGCAACCTTGTTCCATAGGGGTGATGAAACAGTGTTAAACAGTTTGAAAGATGGACTCATTATTCAAACGTGGGTGTTCTGCATTCATTTTGTTTAAAGGTAGCTGTAGCTCACAATCATAAACCAAGCAACTGAGAACAGTAATGTTTAGAGAAGATTTTTCATCTGACACTTCACATGCTGCATTGCACATTCACTGAAAAAATACAATATATACACAGTATTCATATATTTTATAAGATTTCCAGGGCATAGTAAAAAAATAAACTGTTTATATTTGTCTCTTAAATTCATGTTGTTGTGCTGGGGTGGTAGTAGGACCCATGTGGCACGGGCTCTGCATGAGTAATCCAACCACGACTAATCCCGAGTGATCTAATCCTGTAGCGTAGATGAAAAGAAGTCTGCCCTGGCCGCCCGACTGCGAAGAAGATGAGCCCAGAGACTCTGATTTATGGGGAGAAGAAGAGGACTTTGCAGGACTCTTTCTTTCTCTCTCTCTCTCTTTCTCTCTCTCATTGTCTCACCCTCTCCGTCTCCCTTGGCTGACTGGGTCTCGTTCAGACAACTCTTCCTCACCCAAAGCTGACTCACCGGTCCTTCTGCCGGTTCTCTTGGGGGGGGGGGGGGGGGGGTGCAATGTGGGAACAGATAGCAGTCAGCAGTAGTAACCAGTGCCACTGACATTCAGTACTGTACTGTAGAGACTGATCAGGGGGAAATATTGGAGGAGCAACAGCAGCGTGCTGTTTTGTTTAGTCACAGTGTGGAGCCGGGGAAACAATTGAGGTTTCTCACTCTCTAAGTCACTCCACTCACTGCGTATCTGTGTCACTCGCTTCCAACATTTTTTTTTTTTTTCTTTGTCTTTTCTTACTCCCAACTTCTCTCTTTCCCATCCCTTTTTTTATTCGCTCCCTTCATCTCTCTCTCTCTTTCTCTCTCTCTCTCTCTCTCTCTCTCTCTCTCTCTCTCTCTCTCTCTCTCTCCCTCCCTCCCTCCTTTCTTTTCTCTTTTTTCCTTTCTCTCATCCACAGCTGCTTGGTGCTATTTTGTCTCTGTCTTCATCGCTAATTGTGCTCTTTGGTTTGTGTGCCACAGAGACATTACGTAGAGCTCCGTCCTCCATCTCTGCGCTGTCTTCACCCCCAACACCTGTTGTTACTTCAGGGACACACTGATGCCTTTCACAGATGATCCCTCCTCTTTGCCAAATTTTTGCGCTAGGAGTGGATCGTGGTCTCTCTTTTTTTTCATGCCCTACTCGCACACACATCTGTTGTCAATATTAGGTTTCTTTGGAACATGGACTATCTGTCCAATAGCCAATACTTTTCTAATCATGTTATATACATGCTGACTTGAAGCCAGTAACCGAAATCTCAGTTGTGCTGTAAAACATTACCGGGACGATAATAAAAAGCTTTAAAAATAACTTGGACCCAAAATCAAAGTTGGAAATGGAAAGTATGCGGTTTAGGAGCTTACCCCTGTGTGCACAACAATGGGAGATAGCAGTCATTAAACCAGTGCTACTTCCCTTCTCTATGTGCCGGAGTTTGTGAAGTTCAGTCCAGTCGAATGAACTGCCTACAGGTCATGCATATATTTTGTATAACTATTTGCTACCTACTACATAATAAATGGAATCTGATTGGCTAGGATTTGTATCAATAATGCCTTTTCTGACACTGTTTCTTTGTGTGTGTGTGTGTGTGTGTGTGTGTGTGTGTGTGTGTGTGTGTGTGTGTGTGTGTGTGTGTGTGTGTGTGTGTACGCAGAGACTTTTTGTGGAGTGATGTGAAGAGTTGAGAGTCTGTGAGGGTTATTCATGCATGAGTTAGGACACTTTGACACCTTCACTGAAATTTTGATAGGCCTCAGAAATGGTTGAACTACTCCTATCTTGGATTTTTTATTGAACGTCTTTTTTTTCTTTTTGGCTGAGTGATTAGTTTGACAGTGTCACCATGCCAAAGTGTGACAGACTTTGGTATGTCAAAAAGCATTTCACACACAGAGACTTCTTTTTGACAGCCTATTCTATTTACACAGAATGGATGTTCTGGTGACTAAATCATTCTGTCCTTGTTTGCACGTAGAGCACTTTTAGACCAAAATGAGCTAAAAGCGTCTTCCCAAACCTCCTGAACCACTACAAACCACTGGGGCTACCAAATAGAGAAGGCTGGAGTTGACATTGAACCAACCTGTGAGCATGGCCATTCAGTCGTCTTGACTGCATGTAAGTGAATAAGAGCAAGTGGTACATGCATTACAAAGGGGCTGCTGCAACCGTGGATTATATTTATCCATTTCCAACAGATGGATTATAATCTCAAAGGCTGTTACACACACCAAGGGTTAGGCAAATAAATAGATAGAGCAGTAATTTCAATGGTGGGCAATAGGCAAAGTCTCAGCAAGCAATGTGCCTGAATTGTACAGTAATTAGGCCTATTGTATGGCGTGTGAGCATTTTGCTGACTCATCGGTGTCTGCACTTAAGGTCTTGCCCATGGCCCATAACCTGACAAGCCAGATTATAACATCTATACAATCGTGCCATGACCAATAGAATGGGCTCAGTCCAACAGGCAGAATAAGCAGTTCTCTTACAAAATGGCTCTGCATCGCTAGGGTAGATCTAGGCGACTTTATAAGGACAGAATGCTGGGATTGGTTCAACCACACCTTGGAAGATCTACTGAGATCTGATGGCTTGTCGCTAGACCTACCGGCTGAGCTATTGGTAGGCTATATCAACATTTCTAGGCTAGCCCTTAGTGTGAAATTAGACTTTAAATTTAATTTTTCTTCACCAACTTTTATAACGTTTATTCAGCTTCAGATGTCAACCTTTCTAGGCTAGCCCTTAGTGTCAAATTAGACTTTAAATTGAATTTTTCTTCACCAACTTTTATAGCGTTTATTCAGCTTCAGATGTCAGACTTTGTACTCTTCCCAACATTCAAATTAAGACCCCATAACCTAAATAGGTTTACAATTATAGATAAATAAGAATTGATTTAAAATTAAATATGCTGATGGCAGAACATTTGGGGTCTTTGGTATTTTTTGCCCTCAACGGTGCCTTCCAGGCAGCGCTGCCTTCAAGGCACTACTCCACTCAGTTTAAGGTTAGGATGAGGGTTGAGGGGGTTAGGGTTAGGAATAGGGTAAAGGTAGTGCCTATTAGGCTGTGCTGCCTGGAAGGTGCCGTTGGGGGCAAAAAACATCATTGAGCAACATTTGGTCAGGCTAATATTTCGTTCTGTGCCAGCTGGCATGATGATTTTTAACATACTAGTTGTATTATTCCCAAATCAATTTTTGTTTTAGGCCCTCCAATCAGCATCATCATCATCACCATCCTCTTCCTCATTATCATCAATATCATCATCCCAATCCTCATCCTCATGCATACCTGTGCTCCAGTGGGTTAATGATGCCGCCGCCGCTCTTGTGTTTGCCCCTCATCATCATCGTCTTCATCTTCATCTCTGTGATGGAGGGCAGCAGAAGGGGCACCGCCACACAGAACAGCGCCAGCTGAGGGGGCAGAGGGGCGCCAGAGGCCGTCTTCTTCTTCTGCCCATGCAGGAACTTCAGCCTGCCCTGGAACTGCATAGTCTGAGGCACACAGAGAGAAGTAGAAAAGGGCCATGAGCAAAGGATCTGGCAACCATTTTGTCACTGGTTGGTATCAGGACAGATTTTATCCTTTATTTTTATGACAGCTATATGTACATTTTGTAGTGCTTACAATGTTTGTGGGCTAGCCCGTTCAATTTTGAATGGAATGTTATTTTCCGTGCCGAATGAAGGTACATGAAGCCGTCAAACAAGATCTAGGCTGAAATGAGTTCTCCGTTAAGTCTGACTAACCACTGGGGAGGCAAGACTGGTCACTGAACAGCAGCAGGAACTTATAATAAGACAGCTGAAACTCTGTCCTTATGTAGGCCTAACACAATAAACACAAAATACAGGTTGAAACCTCTAGCAAAATCGAAATCTATAGAGCTCGTATCCAAGCCACTGTGGCCAAATTAGTAATGTAAACCCCTATCAAACCCTAATCTGTGATTAATTTCAAATCCCACATAAGTCCCTTAACAACCTCCCCAAGTCTCTTCAAGCCCTTCCAAAATCTAATGATTTTTTTCTGCTGTCTATTTTTCCCCTGGCGTTCATAGTGACCTACTGTAAATGTGTTTAAATGTTAAGGTTTGTGTTTCTGGTGTGGATCTCTGATTTGATCAGCCGTCGTACATATCTGAGAGGAGACATCACTTGCTCACAACAATAGCATGGAAATCAATTGGTTCCGCCTAATTTGACATTAACAACCATGTCGTTTTTCGGGCAAACCCGACTCAAACTTGTGCATTAGCTTGTTGTGATTCATGTTTTCCAGGACGTGGGCCAGGGCGCTGGTCCCGATTCTAAACCAAATGATAGTACAGTGTAACTCTGGGCTAGGCTAAGCTAAACTGAGCCAAGCCAAGCCAAGCCAAGCCGAGGCCGGCGGACTGAGAGAGACCGTGGTGACCCTCTCTGGGGGCGGCTCTCTCCTCCTGTGGTTTCCCACCACTCCTCTCCACTGCCTCTTCCCCCCCTGACCGGTGTCCAAACCACTTTGGTTACAGCTCTTGGAGGTGAACAACACACACACACACACACACACACACACACACACTCTTACACAGATCCATAGAAAATATAAACTTGCTCGGTGAACGTCTGGCAAAAAGAGCTGTTGATAGGGGGAAGCTCATTATGGCACACTGAAAAACAGTTTGGTTCTCACGCTTCCATAATTCCAGTGTGTGTGTGTGTGTGTCTGTGTGTGTGTGTGTGTGTGTGTGTGTACTGGGGGTGTTGTGGAATTTGTGGGATATCGAGGAGGAAAACACACATAGGGTTTACCCTGACTTTTAGATGACGTTTTCCTCAAATTGGTCTAGCAAAGGCCAAGCCTCTAGTGTGCTCATTTTGAGGTGAGCGTAAAGAGTTGTGTGTTTTTCTTTTCTTTTTTTTCTCTCATTTTACATGGTGACCTCCTTAAAAACCCACACAGGCGCAGAAGAACAACTCTTCCTCTGACTCTCCCAGACCGGAGGAGGAGGAGGAGGACGGAGAGAAACTCCGGAGGGGCGGAGGCCATGAGGCCGGGACAGTGGACAGATTGTCGCAGAGGTCACGCCGTAAACGTTCTTAATCCAGCAACGCGAGGGACACGAGGGGACAGGGCAGCGGCTGGGGTCAGAAGTTCAGCGGCACAGGCTAACAGAGTTCACTGTCCATGGATGAGCAATTCTGTGATTGCGCTCCAATCTGCTCTAAAGTAAACAAGTGGACGCTGCATCAACAGGCTCATCGCACTGGTATCTGTATGCATTGCAAATGAGTGAAAATTAGAATGTATAAAATTTATAGTCGTGTTATATTTATTTTTCAACTGGATTAGTTGTAAGCAAGCTTGAAATGATCATTTGTTTTAGCCTGCGCAATAAATCCATGTTTATTTATGATATAAACACACAGTTATTTTTAATGGTTGTAACGGTAAACAGTGGTTAAAATTATGGCCATGTGTGATTTAACATCCTCTTGTTTCTTTTTGCTTCGTTTCACCTGTTTGACACAAGTGAATTCTCAGTGTAGTGGGAAACCTATAACTATTGTTAACCTTTGAACTCTGACCTTGCACAGGTCACGCATCTGACTCACCAGGAAGCCGGAGGTGCTGTCAAGCAGGCATCTCACTCGGGAGATGAAGCAGCGGTTGAGGAAGGGAGAAAGTTCTGGACTAACACCCCCTGCATCTTGAGAATGAAAGAGTCGGTTCACCACAAAGTCTTCACCTGTTGCAAGGACACACAGAATCTTGAGTCATTTACTGCAGCACTGTACAGTATGTGGGCTATACATGCCATCTGCTAAACACCATTTTCTACACCTAAATAGATATTTTAATTTCTGCATTTGCATAAAATCCCATCATCATTATTACTTTGTATTATTATTACCAAATATCCATACTGCATTGCATGTGAATTTGACAGTTTTGTTTTAATACTGCACATTTGAAGATTGGAGAAATGCAATTTCATTCTTCTGTGTAATTGCTGTTACATGATCTGATTAACAACAAAGTTCACTTTGCCTTTTTAACTTTTTAACTTTGATTGTATGGTCGAGTGAAATCATAAGCTGCTGTTGCTGAAGAGTTCTCTCTCCATGGACGAGAGATTTAGTGTTCGCTCCTCTCCATTCCTCGATATCGTAAACCAGTGTACAATGCTACAACAGGCTCATCTCACTTGTATCTGTGCCCACATCCATTGTACTGTAATTGCATGGAAGTAACAATTTATAGCGGCTGTTACTCTGATCATAATAAAACAGCAATAATGCTGAAATTGCATTGGATGGCCAGAGTGAGCTGATTTGGTGCTTAAATGCTAATCCACATTGATTTGGCTAAAGCTGGTGTGGATGGAGTGTGTGTGTGTGTGTGTGTGTGTGTGTGTGTGTGTGTGTGTGTGTGTGTGTGTGTGTGTGTGTGTGTGTTGATGGTAATTATCCACACACCAGTTCCTGCAGCTGAATGCAGGTCCTGGGGGGATGCCTGCTGCGTTGGGTTCATGGCCCAGTGGAGCTGCCGTCTGAACTCCTGTCTGTCGTCCACATGGATGTAGTCATAGACATTCTGGTGCATGACGTCCGTCTGGGGAGAGAGGGAGAGAGAGAGAGAGAGAGAGAGAGAGAGAGAGAGAGAGAGAGAGAGAGAGAGGGAGAGGGAGAGAGAGAGAGAAAGAGAGAGAGAGAGCAAAGGAGGTGGTGGAGCAAGGAGAGTGAGATACATCAGTGCACTGACCCATAACCCCTTAGAAACACACACACACACACACACAAAAAAACACACACACACACACACCGATGCACATGACCTCCCCTGAAATTAACGGCAACAAGCCTGCATTGTGTTTGCAATCAGAGGCGCCCCCTGCACTTAACCTCTGAAACGCCTGAGTGAACACCACTGCCACCTCGCCCAGTAGGCCACACAATCCCAAACGCCAGGACTTCACAGAGACGGCGCGCACACACACACATACACACACACACACACACACACACACACACACACACACACACACACACACACACCACAGACCCAGCCAAGCCCCAAAGCCGAGCCTCACAACCCTCCTAAATCGGACAGGCTAGCACTTTGCTTTTTCCCTGTAAACACAGATGCTGTTTTTGCGATGTTTGCACCGAACCTCTGAAGTTAGCATGTTGTAAAGCAGGAATGGAATAAATAACCAACTGTGTGTATTTCCTGCTTCACCGAAGCATGGGAGACACACATTCCAACTAATGTCATCGCGTTCTAAACTTAGAACCTGATGTTCCCTCAAATACTCATTAAATTCTTCTGGAATCTGACTTAAAACATTTGGAAGCAATCTTTTTTTTATGACTGATGTACAAAAAAATACATATTTATGCTTGAACACACTTCCATTGAACTGTTTGATGCAATGCAACCACATGTCCATAATAAAGTTGGATTTTATAAAGTCTAGTAAAATATACTGTAGCTTAATCACTGGCATAGGTCAGGTCTGAAGGGGAACAAAAATCCTATCCTAAAGTCTGTTTTGTGTTTACACGGTTCTGTCTAATGGTATCTTCCTGGAGGTTTGACACATAAGCGCTTGACTCGGACTCAGGATTTTTTTTTTTTCGTCAGGCAGCCGTTAAAGTGCCTCTCTCAGGCCCCGCAGGCCCCGAGGTCATGAGGGCCAACCTTGTTTGTCAAACATCGCGTGACACCGGCTGCCGAGGAATAGTACAGCCCTGCCCTGCCCTGGCAAAGAAGAAGAAGAAGAAGAAGAAGCAGAAGACGAAGGAGGGGGGAAAAAAAGAAAGAAAGAAGGGGGGGGGAAAGAAAGAGAAAGCGAAAAAACCCATCCCACATTTGTAATTCATCTCCCTTTCCAGCAATAGCTTTGCTTTCTGTCAGGAATGACAGATTCCCTCTAAAATATTCAACCTTCCCCCATAATTTCCACACGGCCGGCACGCAAGGGTTTGAACATTTGCCTTGCAAAACAAGTCCGCCAAAGCAAGCACACGCAGCGTCGCCACAGTAGTTCCCCGCTGTCGGCCAGATCGGGTGACTATTGTGTGAGATTCACTCGTTAAAAAAACAGGGGGGGCATAAGTAAATGTTTCTTTTTTTCCCTTTCCCTGGCTACAAAGGATAATTGCCATGTCAGAAATGAGATCAAAGGGCCACTGCTTGCCCCTGCTTCTTGTACAAGACTTTCTTGTGGTGCCACACTCTCTCTCTCTCTCTCTCTCTCTCTCTTTCAATGTGTCTGTCCTTTGCTCTCTCTCTCTCTCTCTCTCTCTCTCTCTCTCTCTCTCTCTCTCTCTCTCTCTCTCTTGTCATCTTGTGCTTTGCATATGCCTTTCTTGCCACCATTGTTTTGTTTATTTATGCAAGTGTTGTGTCTGATGTCTGATGGACTATCATTAACATGTTGGTACAGTATATTGACGCAGACAGAGGTTTCTGATCAAAAACTTGACGCAAAATGTAACACCCCCAGACTCCCCACAACCCCCTGGTCCAAACATTTTTGCGAACATAAAATTTCCCCTCCCCCCTCTACCGGGGTCGGAGAGAACAGAGAGAAGGAGCAGCTGGTCTCCCGTCCCGCTCACCAGGGGCCTCGGCACCGGCCCAGCCCGGCTCGGTTCCGCTGACGTAATCCCTCATCATCTGTCTTGTGGGCCCGAACGAACGCAAACAGAACCTCTTCTCCGGTCACCCCCCACCCCTCATCCCCACCTCCTCCTCTCTCTCTTCCCTGAAATGATGAACGAGGAACATGAAGACGCACAGAGGTTTGGAAAGAGAGACGCAGGGATAGGGGGGGTAGTGGTGGGGTGAGGTGGGGAGGTAGCTACTGACCATTTAAAATGAGTTTGAACCAGTAAGAGGAGAGTCACATGGGGAAACGACTCCATGTCAGGCAAGGTGTGATGAGGGAGCAGTAGTGACAAGAGAGAGATGGAGGGGGGTTGGGGGGGTGTTAGGATGAGAGAGACTAAGAAGGGAATGAGGGAAGAAAGGAGAGAGGAGTGGAGGGAGAGGGAGGAGGGTGAGAGAAGGGTTTGGCACGCATTTAAGCGGTCCTTTCAGACCACTTAAAGTTTTCATTTCATTTTAATGGCTGTATTATTGCAGCCGCTTCCCTTATGGCAAACAGCAGAGAGGGAGAGAGGGGGGAGAGACAGAGCAAGAGAAGGATAGAGAGAGAGGAAGAGAGAGCGAGAGAGGAAGCGAGAGAGAAAGAGAGAGGGAGAGAGAGCAGTAAGGCGGAATGATTGCTCCGGGGCTCAAACAGCAGCCTTGTCTAGAGTGCGTACAGTGGTCCTGTAGTGATGTAAGGCACTTTATTCAAGGGGTCGGAGGGGGAAGTGATTTAAACGGCGAGGGACAGCCATACCCGGGCCGATAGCATCAATAATTAAGGGCCATAGCGGAAGACCTCCGAGGAGGGCGTCCTGTTTGACCTGGCTGAGACATTACCTCCCGACCTGGCTTGAAAAAGGGTACCTTCCAACCCCCACGTGCACACACACACACACACACACACACGCTCCCCCCTGTTATGACTCTCAGCTGGCTGTTTCTGACTGCTGGAAAATGAAAGCGAGCTCACTGAGATGCTGCAAGCACGAAGACAAATCATTTATGAGAAAATGAATGGAGAATCAGGGGGAAAATCTCTAATGCTAACTATGGTGGATGATACAGGACCTGTAGACGTTATGCCTGAATTACCGAACACTATCGGATGTTGCCTCACCAGAACATTCTGTTTATTGCCACAATTA
>JAODXP020000027.1:203578-206078 GCA_027497455.2 Sardinella longiceps
GCTACAGACAGATCTCACTGTGGAAATGTCCCTCTCCACATCAGGCTAAAGGCCTGGGAACAAAAGAATAAGTGAAAGAAAAGAAGGACTTTTTTTTCTTTTCTTTTTCTTTTTCGTTTCCTCTGTGAATGGATTCCCATCCTGGTGCCTTTCCTGCACTCACATTCTCTGTGGCAGATCAAAGACACATGCGAAGGGTCACAACTCGCTGGGAACACAACCACTTCTAGGGGCCAGTGAGTCATGCATCAAAACACAAGGGTGGGAGTGTGTGTGTGTGTGTGTGTGTGTGTGTGTGTGTGTGTGTGTGTGTGTGTGTGTGTGTGTGTGTGTCTGTGTGTCTGTGTGTGTGTGTGTGTGTGTGTGTGTGTGTGTCTGTGTGTGTGTGTGTGTGTGTGTGTGTGTGTGTGTGTGTGTGTGTGTGTGTGTGTGTGCCTGTAGTGTGTGTGTGTAAATGTGTGGGGGTGGGCTGGGAGGGTTTGGCTGAGTGATGGTGATGCTATGGCATCCTCGAGGCCTCTCCCCTTGGGGCACCCGTAACCGTGGAAATTCCTCTCGCAGAGCAAAAGAGTCGGAGCGAGTAGCTTCCTGAGTCACGCGAGGAGAAGACAGAGGACAGAGGACAGAGGAGAGCGGATAGGACAGCAAGGCAGCAGCAGGGCTATCTGCCATATGCATGGTCAACTAAGGACTTCCTCACTGTCCTGCCTTTCATGTTTACCGTATCAGTCTGGTCAAAATACAACCAGACCAATGGATATAAAGGCTTTCTCTCTGCCTGAATACCACACATATATACACTGTATATATAATACCACATAATAATAAGATTTAATGGATTTACTGTAATTGGGTTTTACAACAATGGAGTTGAAGGTTGAGGAGGTGTAAATAACAGTTGTAGAGCTCAGCAGTTTAGCCTTATGCATAAAAAAAGAAGAGTGACTAGTTCACTAAAAATGGTTACAACTCAATTTGTCTTGGATAAAAATACTGTTTATTCCACTGCAATGGCCACCTACACACTACACACACACAGGCATACAGACACACACACACACACACACACACACACACAGTACATACACAAACATACTCAAATACACACAGGTGATACTCACCTCAAGTAGGAGTGTGCTCTCAGTGATTCCTGTCACAGATGGCAGACCGTCTGTCCTGACCTCATGATTGGGCGGCTGGCTGATGTGTTTGCGCGGCGCTTTGTCCTGATTGGCTGAAACACAGACAGATGAGGAGAATGAAACATCATGGGGCAACAGAGAGATATTCTGCCTCACCAGGTGAGCAAAGACTTCCTCTGCTTTTATGTCACCGTGGCAACAACCAGGCGAGTGGGCAAGCTAGAAACCAAGAGAGGAAATGAACCATATTGCTATTTTGTGTGTGTGTGTGTGTGTGTGTGTGTGTGTGTGTGTGTGTGTGTGTGTGTGTGTGTGTGTGTTGTACATTTATGCATAAATGAAACTGTCACTCTGTGGTCTCTCTATACCAATGCGGACTGAGGTGCACCATTTCCAAGAAGCCGGTCCTCAGACAGGCTAGGCCAAAACTAGCATTGTACTGCATCTGGCCCCAGACTGGCTCACATGAGGCCCACACTCGCCTGTCCTCCGGGCCAGGAGGCACAAGCTGTGGCGTTGACACTACGACCGAAACTACCGCATCTCTCCTGCACGACACGATGACGGATGACATTTAAGTGGCATTAAGGGATTTAGCCGCTCGCTCGCTCGCGCAATAATAAACACATCCTCTCCGTTTCGGAGCGGTGTTGGCAAAGGTGCCCGTTGCTGTGAGTAATAGGATATCCCAGCAGTGGAGAGCCAGTGCCATGCCAAACACACCACTAAGTGTTATTCCTGAGGAACACTGAGCTGATGGGGCTGATTCATCCTGTTTTGCTCTCTCTCAGCAGCACCCCAGAAAGAAAGAAGCCAGATCTTGTTTACATGATGACTAACCACTTGGTAAGAGGTGAATTTCCTTAAATTAACCAATTTAGTAATTGAGTAATATACAGAGGGCAGTGCAGAGATAAGTGCAAACACACAAACGCAGTAGTATGCACATGCACACACATCGCACAAACACACATACACACACACACACACCGCACGCACACACACACCACAGAGAGAAGAGAAGAAGAGAGAGAGAGAGAGAGAGAGAGAGAGAGAGAGAGAGAGAGAGATGATCATGAGCGTCTTGTTGAAATAGCATGCGAGGACAAATGTAGGACACTATACTCATATTTTCCCTCCCAAATCCCGGCATTAGGCCTTAAAGGTGCTGGATGTGAGTTGTGAAAACAGAGTGAGAGTCCTGGACTTTAGCGGATCAATCTGACACATTACCGCCACATGGCTCGCTCTTTATTTTGGAAAGCGAGCCCTCGGCTGGCATTTCAAACATCTGACTTTTTTTTTTCTTTTCTTTTTTTTTCACAATCTGCCTGGCACGGAACGACACACTCGCTGGC
>JAODXP020000027.1:211078-228578 GCA_027497455.2 Sardinella longiceps
AAACCCCAGAGCCAAACAGACAACACAGGGAGATGCCTGCATGTGCAAATGTGTTGTATGTGTGGAGAAGACACACCCATGTAAGCATACAGTACAACTGTCACTGAGACGCCTATCAATGTATGCGCAAACAGTGCCTTTCATTTTGTAATGAACTCTCTCTCTCTCTCTCTGCTTCTCTCTTTTCCTTGATTCTTTTCTTTTTCTTACACACACAGACAGACAAACTCACACACAGATACACACACACACACACACACACACTTGTCCAGGAAATCTACAGCTGAGAGCAAGAAACACAGACAGTCAGGCTGGAGGGGGTTAGGGAGAGAAAATAGAATGAAATAGAGACACAGAGAGAGAGAGAGACAGAGGAAAAGAAAAAGAGAGAGAAGGAGAGAGAGGGAGAGCGAGAGCTGGGAAAAGGAGGCAGTGGGGTGCTGGTGGTGGTAGTGGTGGGGGTGGTGGTGTTTAAGACATGAGAACTGGCTGACCAGAGAGTTTGTTGTCACGCAAGCAAAGCCTCTGTCAATCTTCCCCTAGTCCCTGACTGGTGCTTGGCTCCAGTCCAAGACCTTGCGTGCAAGCCGGCAAGCCACATTAGCCTATAAAGCATTTCATAATAACAACAGCTGGTAAATATTGATGACTGCTGGCAAGCACTGAATGCTCTCCGCAAAAGGTTAAGACCGTCATGTAATGAAACCTAATTCTTCATTATATGTTGTATCGTATGTCCGGAACACTTTTTTTTTGTTTTGGAGTCTAGCATGAAATTGAGGGTAAAGCGACTGTTTAAGGATGAGACGGGCAATTTCTTTTGAGGCTTTTCATTTTTCTTTTCTTTCTTTTTTTTTTTTTAAACAGTCATCTCGTGCCATTTTCTCCCTTTATCCACATTTTTTTTTTTATCGTTTTTACTCAGTGTGCTACTTGGCAAGTTCTACACAGTAACACTGCTCTTGTTATCGCTTGTCCTTGTCCTTTTATGTTCTTGACATCAAATCTGCTTGTCGGAATGAATAACGCATCCATTTTTATTTCATTTCTTTTTCAGCGTTTTTTGTGCATACATAATTGCTAGTAACTAAAACAAGCTTTGGAATATGAATCTGTTTTTCAAATCTCGTGAACCACAGTGTGTCTATATTTAGCTCATAAACGTTTGCCGGCTTCGAAAAAGCATTTCCTCTCTAAATGACCTACTGCTAAATGTTTTTTTGGACAGCATGTGATGATACATAGTTCACAATGGCTGGACAACCTTAAGAGCACGAAATGAACAGCTATTAGCATGCCTGCATGAATGTCAGTCAGGGTCACGCACAATACGATCTGCAAAAAGCAATCTGTCACCTGATATTACCAACAACCCAGTGACTTTTGTGGAAAATAAAAACGAAGGTCAAAAGATCGAAAGCTTTTCTTTTCCTTTCTTTTGTTTTGGGCGGAGTTGTATGACGAAGAGAAAAACAACAAAAGGTTTGTTTGTTAAGGAGTAAACACGATAAGATGACATATGCGGTCATCTTAAAAATCTGTTTACTGTGTATACAATAAGGAAAGGGAAGTCATATAAATGCTTTTGTTCCTATGTCTGCCCTTTTGTTTTTCCATGCCAGGACTCTGCGATCTTATCATCCTCCAGAGCCACAAATAGTAATTTGTTTATGTTGACATATCAATAGACATGTTTGAATTGTTTCAACACCACCAAAGACTATGGTGAGCATGTCGGGTGCTGAAGGCCCCCACTGTTCATTCCTGGTCGCCCTTCTGTCACAATCCCTCTCTTGTAATGACTTTCCATCACTGACATAAAAGAGACATACGTCTACATGTGACATGAAACTGAACGAGGCCACAGAGAAGGCTACTAAAAACAGAACTGCCATATGGCAGAGCAATGGAACTTCGAAAAGGGCTACTATGGCAACAACTGTGCCTTTAAACAGACTGGAATGTTCGGAGGCATGCTTGAGCACAACAAAGTGGAAATCAAGCAGACCTTTAAAGCAAGCGAAAGGAATACAGGAAAGCTAGTTGGGTGGGGGGAGGGGTGGTAAGGGTCTAGAGAGAGCGGAGGATGTAGGTTATATACATGACTTTTACTAAGGTAAGACAGGAAACATGTGATGTGGGTGATGAGCTTTGTTCTACAGTAAAACCACAAGTGCCGGATCCAGACTACACAGACTTTGAGGTTGAATCTGACAGATGGTAATGCACTGCATTTTTGCATGTACATGTAACATGGACATACTGTATCAAATATAGCCTGGGATATTTGAAGAGAATGCTATTTACTATCCACCCATTCAAAACTGTTTGTCATTCATTCACTCCTTCATTCAGAACAAAAAAGACCAATGTTGGATGAATGAGGGGTTTTTTTGGGAGTCAATGAAAGAGTGGAGTTTGGCACTGATAACTGTAGTCTGATGGGCGGCAAAAGCAAAACATTCACTTCCTTTCTCGTGCACTGAAACACAAGCCAAGGTGGACAATGATTCTTGGCACCTCCTTTACCAAGACGCCCAGCGTGAAGATAACAAACGCCGTGGGTGGTGGTGGGGGCGTATGGTATCGCTATGATTTATTACTTGTCTCTTTAACTTCCATTGCTTTCCATTCACAGCTGAGCTATGACCTCAACCCCCCGCTTTTTCCTCTCTCTCTCTCTGACATAACCAAGGCCTATTCTTGTGGTGACGAGAGTCTGGCGGTCTAGAGACTTATTTCTTACATTGTTATAAAACACGAGCCAAAGACCTCACACAGCTAATGTCTGCCATCAACACCCATTAACCCTCTTAGACAGTGTGAGTGTGTATGTGTATGTGTGCGTGTGCGTGTGCGTGTGTGTGTGTGTGTGTGTGTGTGTGTGTGAGACGGGCTGTTTTGATTCATGTACGAGCAAGAATGGTGGGACTACTCACATTCATAAAGAAAAAACCCTGAATGGTATTGTGCATGTTGTGTAACAATGGAGGGGAATTAGAAATCCACAAAGGAGAAGTTGGTGTATATCTCTTAGGCTACTAAAAACCGAAGGAAGATCTTGCGATTTGAGCACTTTCCTATTCTTGTTTTCCTGTTATAGTTTTATAATCTAAACGTTAAACATAAAACTAAAGCTTTAGTCTGGTTCATGAATTCCCTGTATCCTCTGGAGAAACAGCAACTATGCATTGCTACAACTCATCCAATGTGTAATAAGCCATTTGTAACACTATTTAGGTGTCAGAAATATAAATATGCTTTCACTTAAGTATAAACAATGTTTGAGGGCAATCGGAAAGTTATCATTGCACAGGCTGAAGGGAGCTGCTCAGGCACTGCAGAATTTATGATAAGCCAACAAGTACATCTATGCAGCTTAATGTAAATCTACTCAGTCAAACTTGGTTAGGATGTTTCCTGAACCTCTTGAGTTTTTCAATGATGACACAGCATATTCAAGACTTACACATTACACCTGTTGTGCAGTCCAGCAGGATACCTATTAATAATTGCCTGAGTTGGAAAGATTGTGTCTCAAAAAAGGTTTATTTTTTATCATAAGAGGTATAGGAAATCTCAATTTGGTCTCCCCTCTGCCTGCCTCCCTGTCTCTGAGTAAACTACTCCAGGGACTCCTCCTATTCCGCATCATATTTCATCTTTGTAACATTTTGCAGACCATAGGCCTCCCTTTTTTCCATGCATTTTAAAGGATTAATGCCAAGAATGAAAAAGGGTAGGAGAGAACAAAACTTAGCTTGAGACAAACCATACTGTATATGCATTATCTGACAGGAACCATTAGCGGATGGCAGCAAAGGGCCCCACTGCACCTGCTCTATGGAACAGACATGTCAAAAATCAAGACACTATCCACATGGGTTCCTGTGCTCTCAGCAAAACTGGACACAGAGTGTTAATATCCTATTTATGCATAGTGTATTCCATATAGGATACATGCGCTTCCTAATCATTACTCAGCGAAGATTAATGTCATAACATTACCTCAACTGCATAGTAACCAAGGAGAACAAGTCCATGAAAGTTCAAGGTGTAAATGGAAATGTTCGTAGCTGTTAGCCTACATGCAACTCTGGGCTAATGTTAACTGGAAACAATAATGTAATCTCATCCTTTTAATAGTATCAGATTCATAAATAGGAAGAGGTCAAGAGCGGCAAGCTCATAGCCTTTGAAGCACCAAATGGAAATGCCTGTCACACCCTACTGTTGCTTATTCCAACTGAAATGATGGTATCCGTGTTCTTCTCTGCAGGCCTTGAATGGGACAAACCCTAACCGACAAAAAGGCCCAGTGTTTTTTCGTACAGGGTTGGGGTATCAAGTGAAGAAAAACTGCATCAGAGATGGAGTTTGTCAGCATGATTTATAAATTTGTGGTGAAAACCTTCAGGACGGGGTTTTGGGCGAAACCTAACCCTTCCCATAACAACTAGCCACTATGAGCAACGTAAGCTGAATCTGGAGAGACATTTGCTGCTGACAGAGTTAGCTTTCCCAAACCATTACGTGCTAAGTCCAATTAGTGTAGAATTTATTGCTAGCTAGCATCAATAATGCCTTTCGGGGAAACCCTGTGTTAGTTACAGTAACGTTAGTGCTTTTAGGAAACCAGTTAAGCAGATTTGAAACTAAGTGAAAGACTGCATTTTCCCCCTAGACTTTTTCCACCATCCTTAGTGCTAGCACAGCTAAGGCTATTTGGGGCAAATAAAAAAAAAGTATTATAAAAAATCCCTGTGTTCCTCATTGGCATTTCCTCCCTTCTGCATTGCGGGCGAGTAATCTGTTAAAAAGATTACCAGTTCTTCACAGCCCATTGAGGGACGTAATCACAGGCAGATGGTCCGCCAAGGTAAAACCCATCAGAGAGGGCCGCGTTAAAAAGGGCCTGTGCCACTGTCACATGAACTGGGACGTCTGAGCTAGGATTCCTGAGCTTTCCCTTTGGGCCTTGGATGGACAGTGAGGGGCTTTTCAGGAGCTTAGATTAGTTCAGTTCAGTTCAGTTCAGTCATAACAGATTCAGCTGGCCTACTGACATTGCATTGGGTCTACATAGTCCCTGAAAAGCTTGTGTAAAGTAAGTCTTTCAGGGGGTAAACAAATAAAAAATCTTGTATTGAATGAAAAAGTTTGTATTGAATGCCAAAGGAATAGCCTTGCATGAGATACAATACGACAAAGGATTTACAGATGTTTCATTTTAAACTGTAGCTGTGTCAAAAGAAAAAAAAACTTGTTCAACAGGTAAATTGGTTGTGTAATCCAGGAACATTATGTAAGGTTAATGTAACTATACAAAGAGGTGAGCCTATGTGTGTGTGTGTGTGTGTATTTTTGAGTGTGTGTGTGCGTGCGTAAATGTGTGAGTGACAGAGAAAAAAAGAGAGAGAGAGAGAGAGAGAGAGAGAGAGAGAGAGAGAGAGAGAGAGAGAGAGAGAGAGAGAGAGACCCAATTGGCACCGACATTAATCAAGCTCTCACTAGGTGGAAAGAAATGCACACTTCCTGGAAGCCAGCCAATAGGGCTCACTATAGCCAGCTGAATTAACTGAACTGCTGGTGCATGGACAGACGAGCGGACGTACAGACGGATGGATGAACGTACTGTACTGTAGCCAAGTGAGAATTTGCCCGTCAGTCACCCAACACCTGTGGCCAAGGCTCGCCCAAGAGCAAGGCGCTAATGGCTAGTATGAATTAAACATGGTCAGGATCAGTACCAATCACTTGATCCCACAACCTGTGGACATATCAACTGTCCCAGGGCCATTCTAATTACAGTTGCCATGGCACCTATCAACCACTGGAAAAGCTCTGTGTGTTGTGTCGTTGAATGAACTTCATGATGGCAGGATTATGTTGGTGTTTGACTTCAAAGGATATTTGATGGGTATTAAATTGAGAAAAAAAACCTAGTATGTACAGTGCAAACAAACAAGCAAATCAAAACAAACCAGAGATATTTAACATCAGCCACAAAGAAAAAACAAAGTGTTGAGTTTGGAACTCAGTCACGAGAGTTGCCCCACCAAGAGGCCTCTATATGGGATTTTAAGTAGGGAATCTTGGAAGCATTTTACGTGTAATCATATGAAAGTGTTTCATTTGATACTACACCAGATAATGATTTCACTCCATAATTATTCCATTCAGGGAATGTGTTACTATAAGAATTAAATGAATAAATCAATTAAAATGAATATAGTTTAATCTGTGCCCAATATCTAATCAGAAAACCATACAATAACTACACTGCAAACCAAGGTGTCTGTACGACTTGGGTGGCTTAGTTTGAAAGTCCATCACCTGTGAACCTGCCACTGCCCCCTGAGTGTGATCATCCCCTGATCCTCACTCAGACACCTCCGTGGTCACGCCACACGACCCCAGAGGGAATCACAAATCCTCTAACGCCTCTCCGCTCAGCGCTCGGCTCTTTAGTGCAAACGGGATTTAGCGGGTTCACTCAGAGGGTATGTTTATCCTGCTGCCTACTGTATCCCAGCGGCAGCCAGCGCTGCTCCGGTCACAGCATTGACAGACAGGCTCAGTCTATTTATAGCCCATTACAGTGCATACACACACACACACACACACACACACACACACACACACACACACACACACACACACACACATTCATACACAGAATAAAGCTTCCTCATTCAGCCATTGCTCTCTCATCAGCTCTGTATGTTTTTTGTCAATCTGGATATCCCCGACAAACGCATACCCTTGTGCACGCGCACACACACACACACACACACACACACACACACACACACACACTAACACACACAAACACACATGAAAAAAAGCATAAACACACACAAACACAGAGGCATTCCTTCATCTCTTTCAGTGTATAGTAAATAAACACATAGTATGGCAGGCCAGCTCCTCTCCTCACGCGATAAAAATCATGAGTCCACTGAGGCGAAGGAGGATGCATGACTTGATTGATTACATACACAGTAGCTCCAGGCTAAAAAATCCTTCACTAACAGCCATAGAGAATAGAATTAGAGATGCTCATTTCGCCTGGCACACACAAAGAAGGCTTGGGATGGGGATGGGGAGGGGGTGGGGGGGGTTCGGAGGTTGCCGCAAAATGCAGAGATGGCATTGTATGGCTGGATTGCAGCCTCACTGATCCACGTGACTGTGTCATTCTTCTGGGCTTGTGATCGAGCGAGTGGTGGGCCCCGCCAACCTCTGGTAGGAAAGGCCAGGCCTTCGCACGCACGCCTGGGGGTTGGGAAACAAGGACGAAGAGGAGAGGAGAGGAGAGGAGAGGACAGAGAGGTGGGGGTGGAGGTCTGGGACCAGAGGGTGGAGGACTGTGCAAGAGCACCTGGAGGGGGAGTGCATTATTAACAACTTTGTATCTCATTGGCCTACAGCACATTCACACAGATACATCTAAGCTCAATATCATTTCATCTCAATTTACTCCCAGCTGTTTGCTCAACCGCAGCCACACACACACACACACACACACACACACACACACACACACACGTAAACAACATGTAAATCATCGCTAATCCATACACACAAACTCTCTCTCTCTCTCTCTCTCTCTCTCTCTCTCTCTCTCTCTCTCTCTCTCTCTCTCTCTCTCACTCGCTCGCTCGTTTGCTCTCTTCTCTCTCTCTCTTTCTTTTTTGTAAATCGTTCTCCCTACACATGGATATATGTAGTGGCACTTGTATGCACTAGTTGACAAAACCACATGAATCAGTCTCTCTTGAGTCAAAGGCTCGCTCTACTGAGTCCCAAATGGATATGCCACCAGTTCCTCCTCAGACAGAGTGGGGAAATGCCGGCTGAGCGAATGCATGCCATTTCAATTGACTGCTCCTTTCATCTAATTTTGGCCAGCCGTGCCACAGTCTACCACAACATTTGTTTGTTTACTTCCACCACCTCTGAAAGCCGATACATGGAGGAAATTACACTGCGGGCCAGGTCACGCTATCCAAAAAACAAGCCCGAGGGCCCAGGTGTGTGTGTGTGTGTGTGTGTGGTAGTGCTAGGGCTCGAGGCTTGTGCCAGTAACCAGGGCCGAGCAGCTGTATCCTGGGGAAGAGGGCTTCAGGGGTGGGGGGTGGGGGGGGTCTCTCTCCTTGATCCAAGAGAAGGTGACCTTGACCTTGTGCTGCTGTAGCGATGACCCAAGGGAGGTGACGGTTGGCACGGAATGGTAGCTTTTGGAAAAGCTGGCAACCACTTAGCTTACACACACACACACACACACACACACACACACACACACACACACACACACACACACACACACACACACACACACACACATACATGTACACACACACACACACACACACACACACACACACACACACACACACACACACACACACACACACACACACACACACACACACACACACACACACACACACACACACACACATACACACACCCACACCTGTACACAAATGAGTGCCAACACATTTTTTGTCTATTGTGAATGGCCTGTTTGACTTCTTTGCAAGAATCATACACTTTAGGTCTTTTTTCTTCTTTCTCTGCCTGTTGGAGTCAGCTGCCCAATCAATTCTAATCCCTTTTTGGCTCTGGTGGATGTCATGTCTACTCTTTCTGAAGTCCATTTTATGCGCCCCTACTTCGGACTCCCAGCTTAGCTGCAGCTGTTGGCTGTCTTTAAATCACTCGTATGAAAATAAAGAGTAACAAGTGAGGCCAAACAAAGTGTTTCCCATGCTTGTCCTGTCAATCGTAAGTCATGGACGTGGCTACACAAGTTACACAACATGCACGGTATTGATTTTTTTCTCTCTCTCTCTCTCTCTCTCTCTCTCTCTCTCTCTCTCTCTCTCTCTCTCTCTCTCTCTGTCTCTCTCTGTAATCTCTTCCAGGAATGAGAACCTGCTCTTTAAGCAGGAATCCATTCACATTTCGCTTCATTTTCCCCAGATGACAACATATAAACATAAACTGACAGTCGGATTGACTAGTGCAGACAACGCAGACATTTGACTAAAAAAAAACGTTTACAAAACATTTAGGAAAGGTCTCAACAGACACACTGATGGAGAGGGATAATGTCAGTGACGCGGGGAATGGACGCTGAAGAAGTGTTGTCTGATTGTGTGCAGATAGATACCCCCTCTAAAGCAGCCTGATGGCTGTCTCATTCACTCTCAAGGTTCAAGCGCATCAGATGCTATTTGAGCGCCGCTAGAGAGAGAGAGAAAGAGACTTCTAATCTCCTGTGCCACTTTGCTGGGCCAAGAGGACTGAGTGACATCCTCGGCCTGACGTCAGTGGCCTTTTCATAGAGCCCTTTGAGGCAACCAAAGACGCTGTGTGTAGTGGAATGGTTTAAGCAGCAGGCAGCAATGCTGTGTGTGTACTCTGTGTGTACTCTTTGTCTGTGTGTGTGTGTGTGTGTGTGTGTGTGTGTGTGTGTGTGTGTGTGTGTGTGTGTCTGTGTGTGTGTTTTGGTGGTGTACGAGGAAGCGAGCCTTTAGCGCACCGGGATTAAACCAGCAGGGAAATTGGATAAGTGGTGTGTGTGTGTGTGTGTGTGTGTGTGTGTGTGTGTGTGTGTGTCTATGTGTGTATGTGTGTATGTGTATGTGTGTACGCAGTGCTTTCACAAGACACTTTCTTGCCCTCCGCCGATACCAGCGGGGTAATTATCGCTGTGGCTGGGTAATGAACTTGAGCGAGCAGGCGCTGAACAAATAAACAGGCCGCAGTGGCTTTTCACTGCTAGTGGAGCAGAGAGGAGGAGAAGAGGAGAGGAGCGAAGAGGAGAGGCGCAGGGAGGGGAGGAGAGGAGAGGAGCGATGTGTGGCTCGCTGCTTGGAGACAAGCCCAGCACCCACCAAAGCAAGCTGACGGGCTAACTTTCTGACTGGATGACTGGGCAGTGGATGACTGGCTGGCGGGGCTGGCCAGCAATTCCCCATGTGGGTTGGGTTGGGCTGGGTCACGTTGGGTTGACTTGGCTTGGGTGCCCATGCGGCGCCAAGCGGGCATGACGCCAGGCCAATTTCAAATGTGTTAAAGAGGCCATGGGTGCCACGGGTGCTGCTGTGCTTAGACACTGAAAGATGGCTCAGTGTCGTCATCTGACACTCACCTTCATCAGCTGGGAAACTTAATCCGACACTAAAGTTTATTTATCTGTCTTTTAAATCTATCGATTTCAGCATTTGTCTGTCTGTGAAGTTGAATGTTTGTAAGTATTAGTACTCTGCAAGTATCCATCTCTATCTTTATTTAGATCTGTTTCTGTGAAAGTGAGCGTATCTGTCAAAGAAAGATGGAAAGAATTACAGTTCTGTATACAAAGTGTTTTAAAAAAAAACATCAACAGAATGTTTGGACCGAAAAACTTCTCCGCTGGCCAAAAAAACAAGGCCGAAATAACAAGACCATAAGTGTTGAAACAGAAAGCGCCTATTTCAGGGCTGTGTTTCTCCTCGAGTCTTTTTTCCTGTAATGCTGTTTGTCCATTGATAAGAGAAGGAAGCACAGAAGATGGATCCCAGGGGTGTGAGCGAAACAGGCATTAGTAGTGGAGGGCAGATGCCTTCTGATCCTTTATGAGCCAATCTGTGTGATGGAGTGCAGGCATGTGTAAACACTGCAGGTGTTTTAAACACACTAACACTAACCAACACTAATGGCTGGCTCTCCTCTCTCCTGCACAGCCCAAACAAATGTCCATCATATGACTACTTCACTCTCTCTCTCTCTCTCTCTCTCTCTCTCTCTCTCTCTATGCTAGCCATCTCATTACAACTTACACATCGCCTCTGCCTCTTACTCTACCACTCTCTCTCTCTCTCTCTCTCTCTCTCTCTCTCTCTCTCTCTCTCTCTCTCTCTCTACACACACACACACACACACACACACACATATGCTGTCCATCGTAGCAGTGCTCTCCCTTCACTGTGTGTGTGTGTGTGTGTGTGTGTGTGTAAGGCAGTGCAGTGGAGTGGAGGGCCTGATTTATGACACAGCCACAGGAATCTCTCTTAAATGGATTCAGCATGCTCGCCCAGCCTGGGGGAAACATTGCTGATTTCGCAAAGCATTAAGCAGTGCTCAGACACACACACACACACACACACACACAGATCCACGCATTTCGATCGCTCCGCTGTTCGCACGCGAGCTGACGACTGGTCGCCAGCGGTGATGGGAGGCTGTTTCTCTTGGTTACGGCTGTTTTGCGGGGCGCTCAGCTGTGGAGGCCGACTGCTCCTCCTCCTTCTCCTCCTCCTCCTTCAACTCCTGCTGTTGCCACTGCTTCTGTCTCTCTTGCCCTCTGCTGCAGCCTGTAGCTGCTCTCTCTCTCCCTCTCTCTCTCTCTGTTTCTCATTCTCTCTGAGTCTCTCTCTCACTCTCGCTCTTTGTCTGTCTCTCTGACTCTCCCTCTCTCTTTGTCTCTCTCTCTCTGTCTGGTTAGAGGGTTTTTGAGGGTGTTTGAGTTTGAGTTTTTGAGGTTTTTGGGTGTGTGTGTGTGTGTGTGTGTGTGTGTCTCTCTCTCTGTGTGTGTGTGTGTTTAGTGTCAAGGAGAGCAAATGAGAATTTGTGCTTTGCGCACTTTTATGAACTTTTATGAACTGGTGTGAAGTGTACATGTATGTGTGTGTGAGAGGATGATTTTACGATATAGTTAGATAGAGAGGGAGAGTGTGTGTGTGTGTGTGTGTGTGTGTGTGTGTGTGTGTGTGGAGGGGGGGTTTACATGCAGGAGCCACATGTGTTAAAGCTGTTACTCCTCTGATGGTGTAACGGAAAGCAGTGAGCTGCAGGGGTGTCGGCTTACAGCGCTGATGACATCATCATCATCTCCTCTCATCCCCATAAGCCACCTGTGCCGTTAGGAACCTCCTCAAAGAGCCGCAGCTGGTCCCAGAGGGACCTGATTCCATTCACGCACACACACACACACACACACACACACACACACACACACACACACACACACACACACACACATGCATGCACTTAGACACACACATACACCCCCAAATATACAGACATGCACCTACACTGCACACACAACCCCCCCCACACACACACACACACACACACACACACACACACACACACACACACACACACACATATTCGGTAAATGCATGCATCTAACATTGTCATTCACATCCAGTGTCTGGGCACCAGTTGATTGTAGTAGACCTGCAGAGTTCAGTACAGGAGTTGGTGGGGCAAATGGGGCAAAAAGAGAAGTTGCTAGAGGAGGAAGGAGGGGCAGATAGCGTGCAAAGCCCTAATGCCCATCCCCCCATAACCCCCTCACCCCCACCCCCAGCTCCGTCTCGTTGGAGGGCCATAATCAAGCATGCCTGTGCGCCAAGACTGCGTGCTTCACATTACAAACCAGCCAGGCTGCCTTCACTCTCCACTCCCTCTCTCTCTCTCTCTCTCTCTCTCTCTCTCTCTCTCTCTCTCTCTCTCTCTCCTTCTTTCTCAAGGCTGCCTTTAATTACGTTTATTAATTGTGTGAAGATATTTTCCATCAGGGAGGAGGGGGAGGGGGAGGGGGAGAGAAACTCAACTGACATTTCATGGAAAAGTCATTTGAAGGGCCACGTCAGAAGTAGAACTGCGTTGCTGCCCCGTGGTTAAAGTATGCCACTTTTCCAGAGGCCGGGACACGCCAGTGTGCTGTGATCTCAGAGAGGAATGCACACTTACTGTCCGTCAGTCCTCGCCTCGCTCACCTCTCAAACGACGAGAGTAAGTAAGCACAGATAACTCACCAAGTGCAACCCTCTCTGCTGTTTGCAGTGCAATATCAGGTAGTTAAAACTATGACCTGGAATACCTTTACAGTAATGCGTTCCAGTCCCGTCTACCAGCACATTTAATTGAACATACATAAAAACAAACACACACACACGCACACACACACACACACACAGATATACAGAGAGAGACAGAGAGAGAGAGAGAGAGAGAGAGAGAGAGAGTGAGTGCATGAGTGGGTGTGTGAGCACATGAATGAGTGAGAGTTCTCCACAGACTTGGTTTGCTCAACTTTTGTGCTGCAACCTGCACTTGATCAAGAAGTATCGCAACGCAAACTTCAAAAACGGTCCCAGTTCTGAGGCTTTGTTGTGTTGTTGAGGGCTCTGCTACCACCACATCTCTCTCTCTCTCTCTCTCTCTCTCTCTCTCTCTCTCTCTCTCTCTCTCTCTCTCTCTCTCTCTCTCTCTCTCTCTCTCTCTCTCTCTCTGCCCTTAGGACAGCACCACTGCACCCCAGTGTGTCAAACCAACAAGAGCCAGATGCCTGACAGAAAGCTTTCATTCTCCAGGAATGAGTTTGGACAATGGGTCAAACGATGGGTCGAAATAACTACACGCAAACCAATGAGAGAAATATTGTTTCCATTGTTTCCAAATTGAATTCCGTTTGGTCCCATTTCTTGAAGATGTCTTTGTCAACTGCTGATTTGCACGGCACAACAGCACAGCAAAGCTCAGACACCTGAGGGAGTGTATAGAGGGGTTAAAAGACCACGGTGGGGGGTGATGTGGCTGTGAGCACTGCTGTAACAGCTTTGCCCATACGTGCATGCAACCTGACTGGTGGGTAAGATAACACCGTAGATGATTGCCTCAAGTGCTGAACACACACACACACACACACACACACACACACAAACACACAGACGGACGGACATGCACACACATGCTTCATTGCATTCACTCCATAAAGACATATATCTACAGAATGTATACATAGATAGAATGTATCGGGTTGCCACAGACGTAGATGTGATCACCATGGTAAAGGCATTCTGAGGTACCAGCTTAGCAGCTTGGAGTCAGCGCCTTACTTCCTGCATTACAAAGGAATACCTCTCACACCTCCAAATGTGATCAAGCTGAACTTAAGTCTCTGTGCTTAAGGTGAAGCAACGCTGGAATCTGTGGCCAAGAGCCAGGGTTTTCTTGGGCCTTAGGCAGGGGTGAGGGAGGAAGTGTGTGTGTGCGTGACGTGTGTGTGTGTGTGTGTGTGTGTGTGTGTGTGTGTGTGTGTGTGTGTGTGTGTGTGTGTGTGTGTGTGTGTGTGTGTGTAAAGCATACAGTTTAAACCCCTAAGCTGTTGATGAGCCCCTCCAAAGCTTCCCAAAGGACACCCCTGACATGAGGTGTGAAGAAGAAAAATACTTTTCAGAGGGAACAGAAACACCTTAGATATGCAACTCCAGATGTCCCTGCATCTCTCCCTCTATTTTTTCCCTTCTCTCTTTCTCCCTCTCTCTCTGTCTCTCTCACTTTTCCTCCCTTCTTTTTTCTCTCCCTCTCTCTCTCTCTCTCTCTCTCTCTCTCTCTCTCTCTCTCTCTCTCTCTCTCTCTCTCTCTCTCTGTGGTTCCTGAGATTTCATGGCAGCTTTACAGTATAAGGTGTTGAGTTTAGCAGGGCCCTTAAGGGCCCCAGGCAGGGCAGGGCAGGGCCAGAATGGGGCACCGAATGGAGGCCAGAATGGGGCACCGTGTCCCAGGGTTCATCTGGCCCCCGTATGGACCCCAGACCAGACCCCCCCCAGAGAAGAAAGTCTCAGAGAAAGAGAGAGTGAGAGAGAGAGAGAGAGAGAGAGAGAGAGAGAGAGAGAGAGAGAGAGAGAGAGAGAGAGAGAGAGAGAGAGTAAATGACTGAGTAAATGACTCAATGAGGGGAGAAAGACAGAATTACTGGAAGGGGGAAAAAGAGAATGAGAAAAACAGAATATGACTGTGAGGGAAAAGAGGGATAAAGAGGAAGAAAGATAGAAAGTGTGTGTGTATGTGTGTGTGTGTGTGTGTGTGTGTGTGTGTGTGTGTGTGTGTGTGTGCGTGTGTGTCTTTGTGTGAGTGGGAAGAATCTCAGTCTTGTATTCTCTCCTGCATCCACCCAAATATTTACCCGAGAGGCATCACAACACAACAGACAACACGCATGTGTGTGTGTGTGTGTGTGTGTGTGTGTGTGTGTGTGTGTGTGTGTGTGTGAGTGCATGATGACGGAACTTGTGAATGAACACAAAGGGAAATACCCAAGGCAAATTTTCAGAACAAATGACAAAAACATTCAGTTATTCTCATTCATACCATACCATACCACACCACACCATACTATTTTGTGTGTACCATTATGCGATGAGACCATTTGCCCTCTGTAAAACGTTAACCTGTTGTAAAAGTCACACACACACACACACACATTAAGCATGTGCAGATTTTTCTTTCCTTTCCTTTTTTTCTGTGGTGTGTGTGTGTGTGTGGGGGGGGGATACAGGCTTGTTTTATTGCAGGTCTCACACCTCATATATTTCTTTTGTGGTGGTGGTGGTGGTGGTGGTGGTGTGTGTGTGTGTGTGTGTGTGTGTGTGTGTGTGTGTGTGTGTGTGTGTGTGTGTGTGTGTGTGTGTGTGTGGAGGGGTGGTGGTGGGCTGGGGGGTTAGGTGTTTATGCTGAGGTCCTTTCAGCCCCCTTTAGAGCACTAAGCAGCTGGCCTTAAGTCCATGGACTTTAGATCTGGAAAAAGCACGTACTGTGGCAGGTGCTCCAGTGTGTGTGTGTGTGTGTGTGTGTGTGTGTGTGTGTGTGTGTGTGTATGTGTGTGTGTGTGTGTGTGCAGTATGTGTGTGTGTGTGTGTAAGGTCAAGAAATTGATGGCTTCACAGTAGGGGGAAAAGCGGAAAAACGGCTGAAGGAATAAAGAGATATAGAAATGTGGGTTTTGGTGCATGACATCACACAGCAACAGACACATATATACACACACACACACACACACAGACACACACACACACACACACACACACACACACACACACACACACACACACACACACAGACACGCACACACACGCACACTGTCATGTACATTATATACACACCATATTACAACCAAACCCTGCAGATGGTGGTTTTAAAGAACGCAATGCATGTACAAGTGTGTCTGTGTCCATGTGTGTGTGTCTGTGTGTGTATGTGTTCTATGAATGTGATTCCACTTGAGCTGTGTTAGCTGTGACAGCTTTGTATCTGGTGGGAGGGGGGTGTCAGGCAGTCAGGCAGGCAGGCATTGGGGGGAGTGGGGGATGGGGGGGTCGGAGAGCTGGGATTCCCAAAGCGTGCCAAGCAAATCCGCAACCTGCACGGATTCCCGTCCATTGCGTGCAGCAGGGCGGAGACTTCAACATAGCTCCCACCCCGCCCATATTATCCACCCACCCACTCACTGACACATGCACACACACACATGCACATACACACACACACACACACACACGTTCACACACACACATCCATCCACCCACCTACTCACTCCTCTCTCCTACACACACACACACACACACACACACACACACACACACACACACACACACTCACCTACTCAGAGGCTTTGGTTAATGATAACTCCCCATCAGAACCACCCCCATTACACACATACATCCCCCCACTCCCTTCGGGATTCTGCAGGCATCTCTCTGCTGGGGGGGTTGAGGTTGAAGGTCGCCAGGTGGGGGGTGGGGAGCTGCCCATGGACGCTGGGCAGTACTCTGCCGCGCTGCATTCCCATCCTAGCTAATGGTGTTTAAGCGTTAATTCCTCTGTCACCTCCGGTTATAACCCCCCGCCATCTACACACTCTCTCCAGTGGACCAACAGCGTCTTTGTCTCCCGACCTCAAGCTCACGTTGGCAGTGCACTTGATAAGAAACCGAGTCGACACTTTCTCACCAAAACAATGCTCAATGCTCCAGTCAACGATAAAACACCACTTAGGTCCACACTCACTCACGGTCAAGTCAGACCTTACTGATCATTAGCCCATTTGAAAAGACATAGCAAAATGAGTATAGTATGCTTTGATATACTGTAGCATAAAATATTCATAACATTCTCTGAAATCTAGAGCATGTTCCCTAAAATACAAAATATATAATTCTTAAATAGACAACAACATGAAATGCATGGTAGTGGAGTGTTTTTTTTTTTTTTTTTTTTAATTATATTTGAAAAAAAAAAAAAAAAATTGAAATCCTCTACAGAAACATAACCAGACTGACTAGGGGTGGAGAGACAGGACTATTACATGTGACCATACGGGCAAAGGCCCAACACATAATTACTGCTGAATGACAGCATACCAGCTGCTGTTGTCAGTTAAAATTCGGAACTCTGTGTATGTGTGTGTGTGTGTGTGTGTGTGTGTGCGTGTGTTTCTGATGGGCGGCCTACTATTTTCTCAAAAGGAGAAATAATTACAGTAGTGACAGGGAAAACAAAAAAAATTGATTGTTCAAAAACAGGTGCAGGCGTTCCATCATTCTTCTACGTTCAAACAGGAATCTGTCTTTATAATACAAAAAAAAAAAGAATAATCTATTCGTTGCCTTTCAAATTCAAAAACATCAACTATTATTTCTGAACGATATGAGCA
>JAODXP020000027.1:236078-247448 GCA_027497455.2 Sardinella longiceps
GGATGGACACCATCAGACTGGACTTGTTTACTGAAAGACACCTCTTGTCACACGGACCGTGAGCTGATCTCAGTTCAGACATTGGAGGCATGGGGAAGGGATATAGTGTGAGTAGGACACAGAAAAAATGGTTTAGTTTAGTCTCTGGTTAGAGGACAGTGGAGCGTTGCGTGTGAAGGTGAGAACAGAGACAAAAACTGAAGTGGGTTAATTGAATCTAAATCTTAAATCTATAAAGATGCGTCACACACGGAAGAAAGCCAGAGGAGGCAGGATGGGTGGGTTGGGGGGGGGGGGGGATGGAGAGGGGTTTGAGGGGGGGTTAGGGGCATTAGAATCTGCTTTGATGTAGCAGCATGTTAAAGCTAATTCCCTTAGCCTCTGAGATCGCTGTAATTTAATGTCTCGCCTGCACGATCGCTCTCACATGTCACCCCGCGTCGTCTCCAAGAACATGAAACGCCCGCACGGAGAGAACTTTTATGCGCTCCCCGAAAGAGGCGAGCGCGTGCCCCGCCACAAGCCCCCGCCGGTGGCACACCATGCCAACCATGGGGAGCACGTCAAGCGGCTTTTTGGCAAAATAGAAAGTGGCGCCTGCGGCCTTCTTGTTCCCGTCTAGAGACTTCTGCTTATCGCTTCTCGGTACGTCAGCTTCGCTGCACGAGAGCACTTAGCGATAAATAGCGACAAATGTTCAGCAACGCTCCCTCTTCAACCCAACTCCCTACCCAACCACCCTCCCCCCCTCCCCACCACCACCACTCCTCCTTCTCCTCCTCCTCCTCCAAGCCCGTCCCACCATCAGCGCCACCTCCACCACTGCCGCTAGCTCCCCACCCCTCCTCCCCCGATCCTGTGGTCGAGGGCCAAACCATCGCACGCAAGCTGGCACAGCTCACTGCAGAGGGCTTTCCAAAACAGCCGCGTCATCCGGGAGCCCTAGTGTGAGGTTTTACCAGCACTCCACCATCTGACTCACACACACACACAGACACACACACATACTGCACACAGTGAAAAAGAAAAGAGACACACAGAGATGAAGAATAGAGAACTTGTAAAAAAAATGACAGATGAAGAGAGTGAGAGAGCGAGAGACAGAGAGAGACAGAGAGAGAGAGAAAAAAAAGGGGAAGTGGAGAGGTTTGCGGAACAACACATTATCAGCCTGTTTGTTTCTATCCATAGCAATGAGCTCAGACAGAGTTTGGCTTTGAGTGATGATGGAGGTGCCAGTTTGTGAGTTTGCAGGTTAATGTCATCCAGTCGTTGGATTTGAAATACACTAATGAGACTGTATTAGGAGACTGCATCGATTTTACTCATGTTCTCCTGTGATAAGTCAAGCAAAGCTAAATGCATTAATGGTATCCAATAAAAAATAATCATTCTGTTTCTTTTTTTTACAGCTAGGAATTCTTTTGAGCTGTCAATATGAAAAAAAGATTGTTTACTTTATAGATTAAGCATTTTTTATTTATTTATTTATTTTATTTTATTGTATGTTTTAGAAATGCAGACCTTGTGACAACATGCAAATCAACATTACAAATGACTTCATACTGTGATAAAGTTAGTTTAGGATTTGTCATTCGTTTAACATTCAAAATGAAAATGTCTGAAAAGAAAGTGGCCATGCAGCATCTAACAAACTTCCCTCATTTAGTATAGCCTCCAAACTTGTAGTTTTTGCTATTTTATTTTTGTTAAGCGTTTTGTCAGCATTGCTTCAGTGTTGAGTGCTGAGGGCCTGGGTTAGGCTATCAGACTGGGCTGCTGCTGGGTGGGGGGAGTGGGAACATGAGACAGTAGTGGCTTTGACTTCCTGGACATCCCAGAGGACAAAGGCACAGATAGATTTTCAGCTGTGTGACTCAAACAATATGAAAGGATACATGAGTCATTTCCTCCAAATGATGTGAAGAGTGTGTGTGTGTGTGTGTGTGTGTGTGTGTGTGTGTGTGTGTGTGTGTGTGTGTGTGTGTGTGTGTGTGTTGAGTGTGTGTGGGTGGATGGGTGGGTGTTGGGTGTCGTTGGGGTACAGTTATTCCCTGTTATCTGGGTGGTCCATTCAATGTCTTACCAAAACTATCTCAATTAAATCAATTATAAACAATAAAAATCTAAACAGGAACCATGCACAGCATATAACTGAGCCAGATCATAGATCAGTAAATTAACATAAATCAGTAAATTAACACACAATGAGCCAATCATTAGTTAAAGGGAAAATCCAGCTTGGCTCAACCATAGACCTGTGATTCCAAGTCGTTGTGTGCTGTCTGTAAGAATTCTTTAACATTCTTTTTTCCTACCAACAGCACTTAATGATCCAGAACAATTGGGTTATGAGATTGACTCAAGCAAGATTTCTGCTTTAAGCAGAAAATATGTCATACTGTATTAATTGCATCATGCAAATGGATAGAATTTTAGAATTTTGATAGAATTCTACAGACATATTGTAGGTCAGCCATTGATTGATCACCAATAGCCTATACAGATGTGATCCATACTCTCTCTCTCTCTTTCTTATATTGCAACATAAACAGGCTTTTACTCTTTGCCTCTTAAACTTTCTCCCAGGTGAGTTCTCCCCAACCAAGCTGGATGAACGAAGGGTGAGTTTGTGACTCAGCTCTTTGAATGGAGAAGCACCAGGACACACAGACTCACACCCTCTCTCTCTCTCTCTCTCCACTCCTATTCTTAACAAATGTGATGTGTGCACTTAGACAGACACTAAAATAACAACTTCAACTCTTTAATGCTTACTAAGAATCTACCATAGGTGATGCATTAAACAATGCAGTTTGCATATATAGTATACTATATTTAAGTAAACATTGTTAAATCCCAATCACAATATAAAAGGCTCACTGCAATGTGTGTAAGTGTAAGGAGGGAAAGGAGAGAGAGAGAGAGAGAGAGAGAGAGAGAGAGAGAGAGAGAGAGAGAGATGCATGACAAAGCATTTGAGAGAGAGAGAGGTGTGGCCGCTCCTTCAGTTGTGGTTGCTGAGACATCCATGTGTATGAATGCCAGACGATCACCAGCAAAGATAGAATAGAAGAGCAGAAAATTACAGGCCCAAAGAGACCTCTTATCAACCAAAACACAAATTCAAGTGGGGGGTTATGTGATTGTGTGTGTGTGTGTGTGTGTGTGTGTGTGTGTGTGTGTGTGTGTGTGGTTTAATCAACCTGACAACACACTGGCTTTAACAACTCCAACACCTACTGTTGGGTGCCTCCCCAGCACCAGACATGTTGCTTTAGGAGCTCAGCCAAAAATCCCTTTCAGCATTTGATGCTAATTTAGTTTCAGTCCAATGATTGACTAGAGAGGGAAAAAAAACATGAGCCTGGCAAACACATTTGCAAAGGTGCTAACCATCAGTACTGAAACGACTTGTGATGGCCTGCCCAAAATATGATTACAATTGTTATTCTAGCAGAAAGATTAACAGAGATAATCAATGTTCGGCTGCAGAACACACAAACACTCACAGAGAGAAAGAAGGAGAGAGAGAGATATAGAGATAGATAGACAAATAGAGAGAGAGAGAGAGAGAGAGAGAGAGAGAGAGAGAGAGAGAGAGAGAGAGATTTTATATACCCGCAAGTCAGACTTTCCATTTTCTTCTTGATAAAATTACTTGATGTCAAACAAGTGGCTGCAGTTTGGAACTATAACATGAGTTCATTAACAAAAAAATTAATCAGAACAGCGAATAATAACAGTTAGCCTACACACAGTTGTTTGCAATACTAATTGTTAATCTGCAACTCTGAAGTTTATACAGAAAGTTGAGCTCAGCCACATTAAATGTAAACAAAATGTACCTGGACAGTGTGTGTATATTGTAAGGCAATCTATGTTTGAATTGCATAGGGCAATGTAAATCTTACCATAGTGAGCAAAGGTGAAAAATATATGACTATTATTCTCTGTTTGCAGAGGTAGCCAGTGACTTATGGAGGTAATAAAGGAAACAATAGCCTGACTTTTAACATTTCATTTTTTCTCGTCACAAAACAGTGAAACAGTTCAGAAACAATGCAAGGTTTTATCATTATCATAGTGACATGTGACAGGACATAGCATTAGACTTAACTCATTTATGACATATTGAGGTCATTTTCTCATTGTTTACACAACATTGCGTGCAAAGCCCCGGGTATCCCGGAGATCCAATTGCCCTCTGAGGGACAGACCATGACTTTATGAATGTAGTCTTTGAGTGGCCAAGGCTGTAGACAGGCTGTATTTATCTAGTAATGGGAGCGATGCTACTTCAAACAGTCTCTGGGCTTTGAATTGATGCTATTATGGCCGAGGCTTAACTGGGTTGTACAGTCATCTCAGTGGACTGGTGGAGTGCATTGCCTTTAATTATTATTATTATTGTGTGTGTATGTGTGTGTGTGTGTGTGTGTGTGTGTGTGTGTGTGTGTGTGTGTGTGTGTGTGTTTATGCATATGCAACATTCACATACACAGGAAATCTGACTTCCTACAAGTCATCAAATTCAAAAACAACCTAGCGGGCACTTTGTTTTTCCTGACAGACACATAAACATCTCGGAGAGTGAGGGACACAAGTGGACACATCAAAGGGAAGGAAAAGCTTAAAAAGCCACAAGAACACATCACAAGACACTTAGACAAGCCACTAATGGACAGGCCCCCTAAACTCACCACTCGGGCATTCGCAGGGGCACCTCTGCAAATAAGTCCATGCAAAACTATGGCCAAAATAGTCGCGAAACCAGAGACCCATTTACACTGTGTTTATTGCACACATCTTTGAAGAAAAGAAAGAAAGAAAGAAGAAGAAGAAGAAGAAGAAGAAGAAGAAGAAGAAGAAGAAGAAGAGAATTGAGAGGGCAAAGGAGACGGACATTTGTTGCTCATCGGGGTTTTGAAGCGCAGCGTATTTAAATCTCGGGTGTCTGGCAAAAACAAACACTTGCGTCAGCGCCACAGAGAATTCCGGGGCTCCGCACGCGAGCCGGGCGGGCGATACACTAGAGAGACTCCTGAGAGACAGCTGTCCAGTCTATGAGAGAGTAACATACTGTTCCTGCGCAGCGCCAATTTAAACATGATACTCCGGGGGCAATGTAAACAGAGCCTGGCACTGTACACTCCTCTCCACTCTTGCGCTACATTACCAAGCAAGCGCCGAGCATCTTGATGGGATCGTGTTTCCTTGCTTCATGCAGAACCTTGAGAGGAGAAAATGAATGCATTTGGGATTGATGGCCCTCACAATTTTTGTTAGAAAAAAAAGAAAAAACACAAGGATATGGGGGCTACTTAAAGGTTAAGAAAGGTTCAGCATGGCACATCACTGCGCACTGTGTGCCAACACTCAGCGGGTTTCAACGTTAAGTGCAACCCAATTAAGGCTGCCAATGTAGGCCTACAGGGAGAGGATCCTGTAACAGATCTGAACAACGTTAGCTGATCGCTTTCGTCATTTAAGCAAATCCTAATGGAGTAGCTAAGCACATTAGCCTTACCAGGGCAACCCCAAGCCAGAAATGTCTTTCGAAGAAAGCAAATCAATGGCAGATATTTTTAACTTATAAGGATCAGAGCTCTAGATGAAGTCTATTTGCGTGAACAAAATTTCAATAATCTGAGCATTACACAGAGTGTACCACATGTACTGTTTGAAGGTGCTCTAAAAGTGACCAATTCGGCTACATTCCATCGCATCGGTTGCCAGGCTGACATTAGAATCGTTGTTGGTATTGGTGTTCTAGAATATACTATGGAGCAGATCAACTGTGTCACTGTTCTGGCACCAAGGTGACCTCGAGTGAGTGATCTGGCATAGCATGGAGATAAATGATGCCATGTAACGCCATGCCCTGAGAGCTGTTATCACACCCTATTGTGCCAAGCCAATGACCTTTAAAGGCCTGCGACATCAATACCTCTCAGGTGATTGACAGATGGGTTCCAGTGAGGCGATTGTTCCAACCAGCACTTTTCTAATGACATGGGATCAACTGTGAGTCAGACTGGATTTGAAACAGATGTATTTGATACGGAATAGCATTTCATTTGTATGAACTTGCTAATGTCCTTGCTCATTAGCATAGGCTAATACAGTTATGAGCCACGTGTCACTTAAAGCCCACGTGAAGTCGTATTAAAAGAGGAAACAGATTATAGCCTCTGCTACTTCATGATTAGTGGTGTTGTGTGAGAGCGCTACGCTACTGGAACAGAATTGCTGACACCATTAGCTAGCATTAGCTTCATCTGACTCATGCTAACCACATACATCTGGAAGTAAGGCAGTAAAAAAGGAGGGTAAGAGCCATTTAGCATTTAGCATGGGGTCCAGAGGGCACAAATCAGTACTTGCTGACTATGAGGGCAACTATCCACATTTGGGATTTCCCCTTAGTCTCTAGCATGAAGATAATAAGGACACCTGGTCAAGGTGTTGGAATTATTTACATGCAGTATGTAAATAATCATGTTAAAAAGTAAGACATATATGTTGGTAGGTGACTAAAACATGTTTTATTTTGTTATTGTTATTATTTATACCATGCCAAGACCGTAATCTGTGAGCAATCAAATACCACAATGCATTTTACAAGCTTTAAAATGATTTTTCATTTTATTTGTGAGGGAAAGGGCATGTTTACTTAAAATGTTAAGCCTTCAACTTTAGTTTTTGCAGCGTAATCCTTGCTTCCCCCCTTTGAAGTAAACAGAAATCTTGTGGACAGATGTTGTCATTCTGCTTTCAATCAGAGGAGAAGAGATTACAGAGCAGGCCTGAGTGAGGGGAAGACCGATGAGACCTCTCGAGTTCTGAGGCCTCGCTGTCGATCTGTCTGACTGCCTGCCACAATGCCCACACCTATAGTTACGGCAGGTCTGATGAAGTGACTTGAATGTTTTCTCTGTAAAAAAAGGCTCCACGTGGGTGGGTCTCCCAAGTTGGGAGCTTTGGAGTGCGTGTGTGTGTGTGTGTGTAGGGTGGAGGGGTTGAGAATGACTGATTGCCTGCTCACACGACAAAGTAGAGTAACCCCCTAAAACATGTTTTCTTTTCAACCCCTCCCCGTCTAAGAAAAATGTAATCATCTTCTCTCTCTTTTGCTGTTTTCACTTGCGGGTGTCAAGCTGCCACAAGAATGCTTTACTGTAGGTGCTGATATATGTGATGGATGTGTGAATATTTAGCTTTTTAGAAGACATAAAAACCTTTTTTCTCTTGTTCTAAGGCTGGTTTTCAGTAAATCCACAGTGAAGTAAAATGTTCCCGTAGATGTCCAGTTGTTGTCATAATTTTGTGTGTGTGTGTCCAGTGTGGCGGCATGATGTCATTAAGCACCATAGATACAGTCCACACACACACACACACACACACACACACACACACACACACACACACACACACACACACACACACACACGTGTCTGCACAGAGACTCTCACGTATTTACTCTGGCATATACTGACAAGCACACACAAACACACACACACACACACACACATACACACCTATTGATATGCACACACAAATACACACAGACATGTATAAACACACATGATTTTACATGTCAACACATTTGCACTCTTTTTCACTCACACTCACTCGCTCTCACATACAAACACACACACATACACACACTCTCTCTCTCTCTCTCTCTCTCTCTCTCACACACACACACACACACACACACACACACACACACTCAAACACACTCTCTCTCTCTCTCTCTCTCTCTCTCTCACACACACACAGACACACACACTCACACTCACACACACCTCTTGAAATCCAGTGGCATTAATGGCAGCGTGTGCATGTTTACAGTAGAACACTTGAGACATACCTTCCTTTCTTCTGGCTTACAAATTATGCCTCCGGGCTGTTGAGCGTGTGCCAAGAAGTAGTCACGCAACAGGCTCGGCAGCAAAGAACTGGAGCATTCATTACTCCCACAAACTGTCCTCTGCCACTTCTCATTCAAGGCAATTACTCCCTTATGCTCTTGGAACACTCCTTCAGAACCCGACCAAACCCCACCTCCCCCCTACCCCCCACTCCCCATTCCCGAACTTCACTCAATCCTTCTCTCCCTCCCAGAATGATGTTTTGATTTTTTTTTTATTATTATTATTGGGCCGGATTGGTCTCTCTCTCTCTCTCTCTCTCTCTCTCTCTCTCTCTCTCTCTCTCTCTCTCTCTCTGTCTTTCTCCACACAACGCGTCAGTTTAAATATGCCAGGGAGACATGGGAAAAACAATTTACCTCATCTTGAAAACTGTTAGCTGTGGAATGATTTTTTATTTCTTTTTTATTACGTTTTACAGTTATATTATTGTAAACTGTAACAAAATGTCATTGTTTCTTGCAAATGCACATACATATAATTCATCATACATATATACATATAAACACCTATCAGATTCTAATGTCACACCACTTTACAGATCACTTTTGCTTCTACTTGTCATTGACTCAATGGGCAATTACTTCATTGTCTGTTTTTTTGTCTGCCTAAATAAGCTGAGTGACCCTTGCTGAGACCTGAGTGACCAAAATAGCTGACCCTATCCATTAAAAAATTAATGAATCTCGTTAGCGCTGACGAGCGGATCAGAGCATTGAGCATTCTCTCTCTCTCTCTCTCTCTCTCTCTCTCTCTCTCTCTCTCTCTCTCTCTCTCTCTCTCTCTCTCTCTCTCTCTCCCTCCCTGCGTGACAACTCCCAGGCTTCCAGGCACAAGCAACTGGCAAGATGGGGCTTGGATTCAGGCCAGTGGGTTCACGGTAGCTGATCCGTTTCATGTAATCAATTACTTGCTTGTAAAAGTCTTCCTGATATGGCCGCTGCCTACATGAAAGGCTTGTTTCTAAACTTGTTTAAATCAGTTTAAAAGAAGAAAAAAAAATCTTACGCTGATGAGAAGCGTGTTTAGGCTGAGAAGCTTGGGTGGATTTGCATTACTGGAAGAGAAGGAGGAAAAAAATATACAGGCAAAAACATGTCCCTCTGTCTTTATGGCTTCTGAAATGGTGTCAAAGCAAATACACCATAAAGAATAGAACCGCTGATTTTTCCTACCAAGTTAGAATTCTGAAAAAATTCTGCACTGTTGTTTTTATTCTATGCATAATACACTGATCACCATTTTTTGGCCATTGCTAAACTCAAATTATTTATAAACTGTAAATATTTTGTCCATTAATTCGCTGCAGAGTTGTTACGTGTTACCACAAACATTTGTTTGCATCTGAACCTATAGTGTCTAAGGATATGCTGTTATTGACGCTGAACAGTACAGCCTTAGTAGCATCTCATCCTAGATTGAGATGTGTGAGTGGACAGCGCACCGAGGGGCCTCCAGTGCCCCTGTCCACTCCCAGAGGCCTGAGCTGTCCGCTTGACTGTAATCAGACTGGACAGATCTAAACAATGGTGTTGGCCCAACAAAAGCTCCTCACTCCTCACAACAAGGTTGCGATGCACAAAGCAACACCTCCCTGCATGTGTGCTGTCGTGACAAGCCATGCCGCGCCGTGCCGTGTCTCATTCCCAGCTTGGCTTCGGCCGACGCTGACACTCCTTGGCAAGTTGTCCTGCTGTGTGTGGGTTTCGGGAGTGCTGAGTGAGTGAGTGAATGTGTGTGTGTGTGTGTGTGTGTGTGTGTGTGTGTGTGTGTTGGTGGGGTGGGAGTGGTGGTGGGGTAATTGGGAATAAGGGGGGGTGGGGTGTTGAATGGGGTAATTCACTTATGGCCTTTTGTCATCTGACGGCATTGTTAATGCGCGAGCGTTGAGGCGAGGTGGCACGAGAGGCCAGGCGCGGACAAAAGGGAGCATCGCTCACGCCTTTGATGTGAAAGACTAATGAGGACCACGCCAAGATACGACGCGCTCATGTATCAGAGATGCCAATGCGCTATCTAACAAATTAGGAGATGAGGACGTGGTGTGTATGTGTGTGTGTGTGTGGGGGGGGGGGGTTGAGGCTTGTTTCCAACAGAGAACTGATGGTTGAAGAAGTTGTTCCGAAAAACAATGTTAAATGTAGGGAAACTTTAAAACAATCATTACTGACGTTTCTCAAGTGAACAACAAAAAAATAAACAACAACAACAAACGAACGCTGGACGGTAATGATGCTTGGAGATGAGAAATGAAACGATGCCGTTCAAGTGGCACAAAATGAACAAACAAACAAACAAACAAACAAAAAAAAGTAAAGTGTCTGACATGGATGACCAAATAGTCCTCATAGTCATGTTGAAACACAGCGGGCCTAATGGGTTCAATAGGCATACTAAGTGCGAGAGAAACAAGCAAGCGCTCCAACTTTCAACACTTGTTAAGACGGGCCGCGGGGCAACCGCTCCCTGTGTGCAAGGAGCCGCTTCAGAGACGCCCTCCCCGGCCTGGCATGTGCTGATCAAAGCGGATCTTTCTAGAAGAGACACCGGCCATAAAGCAGGGGCAGCCATGTCAAAGAGGGAGATGGGTTTCTTTTCCAATTAGAGGCAGCTAGGGCAACTGTTCTGAAGCTTATCTGAGAATGACCTCACAAGTTTTTTATACACATTGCATAATTCACTGTGTGTGAGCTCACTTCTTTGGCTATATGAGGCCTGGATTTAAAGTAAATTTGAGTTTTTTTTCAGATTATATAATACCCTTGATCAGTATACTGCTTTGAAGTTTGAAGAAAAGGATTGCAAAGTGCATGAATACAAATGCTATAGGCTAATGTATCCATGATGATATATATAAAATATAAACTAAAAAAATAAATGTAATATAATGTATGTGTGTAAAGTGTTTAGATTGTGTGTTTTTGTCGTTCACAGCGTTCACAGTGAGACATACATGTATGTCCCTGTGCATCCGTGAAGTTAAAGGTCATGCATGCAGCTTCTGACACATGAAATCTCTTCTATCCTTGTGAACGTTCCTGAGGGCAGTTGAACTGCAAAGAGGTCAGAGGCCACCCGCTACCCTGCCCCATGCCACCCTTGCCGTCACAGTCTATACATCCCACACACTCACAAGCACCACCACACACTCTGCTCACAGTAGTCCTGCTGCTGCAGCATGCACAGGCAAGAATGCAACACGCAAATCAGTCGACCGTTAGGCGCATGCAAAAGCTGACTTGGTTAGAGGAAAATGGGACATAAAGAATTGGGCTAAGAAATTAAAATGTAAATATCAACAATTTTGCTCTCCCAATGTGCTCGAAATAGGCATCCACAAACTAAGAAGGGAGAAGATGATGGGTTTGTCACACTGAATTGCATTAAGACAGACGTATTGTTTCTTAAACCAGAGGAGCGATGTTAATTTAGA
>JAODXP020000027.1:247548-270048 GCA_027497455.2 Sardinella longiceps
GCATACCGCAAAAATGGTGCACCGTAAACAGGAATACACCCACAATCACTCACAACAGCAGTGCTGTCTTTGCCTCACCCTCATGTTCACAATCGCTGTTAAATCATTGTCAATTTCTGGCACATTTCCTGCTTGACCAGGTGGTGGCGCTATAACAGGCATGCCCACGGGGTGTCTAGATATCATCACAGGCATACCATCTATGAACCAGTGAAGTTTCAGATCAATCGGGTAAAGCATTGTCAATTTCTGGCACATTTCCTGCTTGACCAGATGGTGGCGCTATAACAGGCACGCCCACAGGGTGTCTAGATATCATCACAGTCATACCATCTATGAACCAGTGAAGTTTCAGATCAATCGGGTAAAGCATTGTCAATTTCTGGCACTTTTCCTGCTTGGCCAGGTGGTGGCGCTATAACAGCCACGCCCACGGGGTGTCTAGATATCATCACAGTCATACCATCTATGAACCTGTGAAGTTTCAGACCAATCGGTTAATGCAGTGTGATTTTATGACACACTTCCTGTTTCGTGATGAGCTATTAAAATCATACAATTTCATAATATTGTTATTTCAACATATTACGAGATATCAAAAATCCGTTCGCAATTTAGCATCAGCAGCATCTAGAGGTCATGTACACCAAATTTCACTTGAATCTGACATACCGTGTCCGACGAGTACGTTAAAGTTCACTGTGTGTCCAAATTTTTACACTCCTTATTACCTCACTTCCTGTTGGGCGTGGCTAATGCAATGTAATACGAAAGTTGTTCGTCTTGGGGAGTCCCACTCACCTACCAAATATTGCGGGTGTAGCTCAGAGTATATGTCATCGATGGCACTTAATGTCAATTTCTGTACTTTTCCACCTTGCCAGATGGCGGCGCTGTAACAACCACGCCCATTAAGTGTATGAATGTCGTTGTAATGATAATATCTATAAACTTTGTAAATGACTTTCAGACGATTCCATCAACGCCCTGCGATCTAATGACACATTTCCTGTTTTTCAGTTTTTCCCATATTTCACTCATCCGCCATCTTGAAATTGTAAAGGGTATGAATAATCCCTTCGCAATTTTACATCAGCAACATCTTGGCATCATGTCTACCAAATTTCACAGGAATCTGACCAACGGTGTCCGAGGAGTACATTAAAGTTCATCATGTGTCCAGCCCCATAGAGCCCAATGTAATTTTTTACTTTAGGGGGCACTACAGAGTCCCTGGGCCACACCCGAGTCCATGCCTCTGTATACCTCTAGTGTTCCATACTTCCAAGGTGTGTGCAAAATTTCATGAGTTTTCATGCACGGGAAAGGGGTCAAAAATGGCCGTAACCAGGGGAAGAAAAATAATAATAATAATAATTAAAGCCGCAAGCGGCGATGACGGGCCCTCGCACCAGGTGCACCGCAAAGAGTGCATATCGCAACAATGGTACACAGTGAAGGCACATTCACTCGGAACAGGTGTGCTATCTTTGTCTCACCCTCATTTTTTACACTCGCAGACACTCACTGTCACACACTCACTCAGTCTGCCTTTTACACTCTTTCTCTTAGTAGGGGCGCTACAGAGATTCACATAAGTCATACTGCATGATCAGAAGATGGTCCACAGTCTGTGTACCAACTTTGGCTATGATAGGTCAAACCGTTTCCAAGTTATAATGTTCGACCACAAGGGGGCATTAGAGAGTTTCGATTCATGGTTTTGCGTGGTCAGAACACGGTCAGGAGTCCATATACCAAGTTTGGATAAGCTACGTCAAACCGTGTCCAAGTTATCATATTTGACCACTAGAGGGCGCTAGAGAGTTTCGATTCATGGTTATGCGTGGTCAGAACACGGTCAGGAGTCCATATACCAAGTTTGGATAAGCTACGTCAAACCGTTTCCAAGTTATCATATTTGACCACTAGAGGGCGCTAGAGAGTTTCGATTCATGGTTATGCGTGGTCAGAACACGGTCAGGAGTCCATATACCAAGTTTGGATAAGCTACGTCAAACCGTTTCCAAGTTATCATATTTGACCACTAGAGGGCGCTAGAGAGTTTCGATTCATGATTCTGCGTGGTCAGTACACGGTCAAGAGTCCATATACTAAGTTTGGATAAGCTACGTCAAACCGTTTCCAAGTTATAATATTTGACCACTAGGGGCGCTACAGAGTTTCGATTCATGGTTATGCGTGGTCAGAACACGGTCAGGAGTCCATATACCAAGTTTGGATAAGCTACGTCAAACCGTTTCCAAGTTATCATATTTGACCACTAGCAGTGTTCTAGCACATTTCCTGCTTGACCAGGTGGTGGTGCTACAACAGGCACGCCCATGGGGTGTCTAGATATCATCACAGTCACACCATCTATGAACCAGTGAAGTTTCAGATCAATCGATTAAAGCATTGTCAATTTCTGGCACCTTTCCTGCTTGACCAGGTGGTGGCGCTATAACAGGCACGCCCACAGAATGTCTAGATATCACCACAGTCATACCATCTATGAACCAGTGAAGTTTCAGATCAATCGGGTAAAGCATAGTCAATTTCTGGCACTTTTCCTGCTTGGCCAGGTGGTGGCGCTATAACAGCCACGCCCACGGGGTGTCTAGATGTCATCACAGTCATACCATCTATGAACCTGTGAAGTTTCAGACCAATCGGTTAATGCAGTGTGATTTTATGACACACTTCCTGTTTCGTGATGAGCTATTAAAATCATACAATTTCATAATATTGTTATTACAACATATTACGAAATATCAAAAATCCGTTCGCAATTTAGCATCAGCAGCATCTAGAGGTCATGTACACCAAATTTCACTTGAATCTGACATACCGTGTCCGACGAGTACGTTAAAGTTCACTGTGTGTCCAAATTTTTACACTCCTTATTACCTCACTTCCTGTTGGGCGTGGCTAATGCAATGTAATACGAAAGTTGTTCGTCTTGGGGAGTCCCACACACCTACCAAATTTTGTGGGTGTAGTTCAAAGTATATGCCAACCATGGCACTTAATGTCAATTTCTGTACTGATTCCACCTTACCAGATGGTGGCGCTGTAACAGCCACGGCCATTAAGTGTATGGATATCATTGTAATCATAAGATCTATAAACGGTATGAGTTTCAGACGATTCTATCAATGCATTGCGATCGTTATGACACATTTCCTGTTTTTCAGTTTTTCTCATATTTCATTCGTCCGCCATCTTGAAATCGTAAAAGGTATGAAAAATCCCTTCGCAATTTCACATCAGCAACATCTCGGCATCATGTCTGACCAAATTTCATGGGAATCTGACGAACGGTGTCCGAGGAGTATGTTAAAGTTCATCATGTGACCGGCCCATAGAGCCCAATGTATTTTTTTACTTGTAGGGGGCGCTACGGAGTCCCTGGGCCACACCCGGGTCTATGGCCTCTGTATACCTCGAGTGTTCCATACTTCCAAGGTGTGTGCAAAATTTCGTGAGTTTTCGTGCACGGGAAAGGGGTCAAAAATGGCCGAATTTCGTTAAGAGAAAATAAGAATAATAATAATAATTAAAGCCACAAGTGGCGATGACGGGCCCTCGCACCAGGTGCACCGCAAAGAGTGCATATCGCAACAATGGTACACAGTGAAGGCACATTCAGTCGGAACAGGTGTGCTATCTTTGTCTCACCCTCATTTTTTACACTCGCAGACACTCACTGTCACACACTCACTCAGTCTGCCTTTTAAACTCTTTCTCTTAGTAGGGGCGCTACAGAGATTCACATAAGTCATACTGCATGTTCAGAAGGTGGTCCACAGTCTGAGTACCAACTTTGGCTATGATAGGTCAAACCGTTTCCAAGTTATAATGTTCGACCACAAGGGGGCATTAGAGAGTTTCGATTCATGGTTTTGCGTGGTCAGAACACGGTCAGGAGTCCATATACCAAGTTTGGATAAGCTACGTCAAACCGTGTCCAAGTTATCATATTTGACCACTAGAGGGCGCTAGAGAGTTCCGATTCATCGTTATGCGTGGTCAGAACACGGTCAGGAGTCCATATACCAAGTTTGAATAAGCTACGTCAAACCGTTCCAAAGTAATCATATTTGACCACTAGAGGGCGCTAGACAGTTTCGATTCATGATTCTGTGTGGTCAGTACACGGTCAAGCGTCCATATACTAAGTTTGGATAAGCTACGTCAAACCGTTTCCAAGTTATAATATTTGACCACTAGGGGCGCTACAGAGTTTCGATTCATGATTATGCGTGGTCAGAACATGGTCAGGAGTCCATATACTAAGTTTGGATAAGCTACATCAAACCGTTTCCAAGTTATAATATTTGACCACTAGGGGTATAGAGACTTTCGATTCATGGTTATGCGTGGTCAGAACACGGTCAGGAGTCCATATACCAAGTTTGGGTAAGTTACGTCAAACTGTTTCTAAGTTATAATATTTGACCACTAGGGGCAATCGGGTAAAGCATTGTCAATTTCTGGCACATTTCCTGCTTGACCAGGTGGTGGCGCTATAACAGGCATGTCCATGGGGTGTCTAGATATCATCACAGTCATACCATCTATGAACCAGTGAAGTTTCAGATCAATCGGGTAAAGCATTGTCAATTTCTGGCACATTTCCTGCTTGACCAGATGGTGGCGCTATAACAGGCACGCCCACGGGTCGTCTAGAAATCATCACAGTCATACCATCTATGAACCAGTGAAGTTTCAGATCAATCGGTTAAAGCATAGTCAATTTCTGGCACTTTTCCTGCTTGGCCAGGTGGTGGCGCTATAACAGCCACGCCCACGGGGTGTCTAGATGTCATCACAGTCATACCATCTATGAACCTGTGAAGTTTCAGACCAATCGGTTAATGCAGTGTGATTTTATGACACACTTCCTGTTTCGTGATGAGCTATTAAAATCATACAATTTCATAATATTGTTATTACAACATATTACGAAATATCAAAAATCCGTTCGCAATTTAGCATCAGCAGCATCTAGAGGTCATGTACACCAAATTTCACTTGAATCTGACATACCGTGTCCGACGAGTACGTTAAAGTTCACTGTGTGTCCAAATTTTTACACTCCTTATTACCTCACTTCCTGTTGGGCGTGGCTAATGCAATGTAATACGAAAGTTGTTCGTCTTGGGGAGACACACACACCTACCAAATTTTGTGTGCGTAGCTCAAAGTATATGCCAACCATGGCACTTAATGTCAATTTCTGTACTTTCTCCACCTTACCAGTTGGTGGCGCTGTAACAACCACGCCCATTAAGTGTATGAATGTTGGCGTCATGATAATATCTATAACTTTGTAAATGACATTCAGACGATTCCATCAACGCCCTGCGATCTAATGACACATTTCCGTTTTTTCAGTTTTTCCCATATTTCACTCATCCGCCATCTTGAAATTGTAAAGGGTATGAATAATCCCTTCGCAATTTTACATCAGCAACATCTTGGCATCATGTCTACCAAATTTCACAGGAATCTGACCAACGGTGTCCGAGGAGTACATTAAAGTTCAGTGGGTGTCCGGCCCCATAGAGCCCAATGTAATTTTTTACTTTAGGGGGCGCTACGGAGTCCCTGGGCCACACCCAAGTCCATGCCTCTGTATACCTCTAGTGTTCCATACTTCCAAGGTGTGTGCAAAATTTCATGAGTTTTCATGCACGGGAAAGGGGTCAAAAATGGCCGTAACCAGCGTAAGGAAAAGAATAATAATAATAATAATAATAATTAAAGCCGCAAGCGGCGATGACGGGCCCTCGCACCAGGTGCACCGCAAAGAGTGCATATCGCAACAATGGTACACAGTGAAGGCACATTCAGTCGGAACAGGTGTGCTATCTTTGTCTCACCCTCATTTTTTACACTCGCAGACACTCACTGTCACACACTCACTCAGTCTGCCTTTTAAACTCTTTCTCTTAGTAGGGGCGCTACAGAGATTCACATAAGTCATACTGCATGTTCAGAAGGTGGTCCACAGTCTGAGTACCAACTTTGGCTATGATAGGTCAAACCGTTTCCAAGTTATAATGTTCGACCACAAGGGGGCATTAGAGAGTTTCGATTCATGGTTTTGCGTGGTCAGAACACGGTCAGGAGTCCATATACCAAGTTTGGATAAGCTACGTCAAACCGTGTCCAAGTTATCATATTTGACCACTAGAGGGCGCATACAGAGTTTCGATTCATGGTTATGCGTGGTCAGAACACGGTCAGGAGTCCATATACCAAGTTTGGATAAGCTACGTCAAACCGTTTCCAAGTTATCATATTTGACCACTAGAGGGCGCTAGAGAGTTTCGATTCATAGTTATGCATGGTCAGAACATGGTCAGGAGTCTATATACCAAGTTTGGATAAGCTACGTCAAACTGTTTCCAAGTTATCATATTTGACCACTAGAGGGCGCTAGAGAGTTTCGATTCATGGTCATGCGTGGTCAGAACACGGTCAGGAGTCCATATACCAAGTTTGGATAAGCTACGTCAAACCGTTTCCAAGTTATAATATTTGACCACTACAGGGCACCAGAGAGTTTCAGTTCATGGTAATGCGCAGTCAGAACACAGTCTGGAGGCACGCCCATGGAGTGTCTAGATATCGTCCCAGTCAAACCATCTATGTAGCAGTGAAATTTAAGACTAATCGGGTAAAGCATTGTCAATTTCTGGCACTTTTCCTGCTTGACCAGACGGTGGCGCTATAACAGTCACGCCCACGGGGTGTTTAGATATCATCACAGTCATACCATCTATGAACCTGTGAAGTTTCAGATCAATCGGGTAAAGCATTGTCAATTTCTGGCACATTTCCTGCTTGACCAGGTGGTGGCGCTACAACAGCCACGCCCACGGAGTGTCTAGATATCATCACACTCATACCATCTATGAACCTGTGAAGTTTCAGACCAATCGGTTAATGCAGTGTGATTTTATGACACACTTCCTGTTTCGTGATAAGCACTTTTCCTGCTTGACCAGACGGTGGCGCTATAACAGTCACGCCCACGGGGTGTTTAGATATCATCACAGTCATACCATCTATGAACCAGTCAAGTTTCAGATCAATCGGGTAAAGCATTGTCAATTTCTGGCACATTTCCTGCTTGACCAGGTGGTGGCGCTACAACAGCCACGCCCACGGAGTGTCTAGATATCATCACACTCATACCATCTATGAACCTGTGAAGTTTCAGACCAATCGGTTAATGCAGTGTGATTTTATGACACACTTCCTGTTTCGTGATGAGCTATTAAAATCATACAATTTCATAATATTGTTATTCCAACATATTTCGTAGTATCAAAAATCTGTTCGCAATTTAGCATCAGCAACATCTAGAGGTCATGTACACCAAATTTCACTTGAATCTGACATACCGTGTCCGACAAGTACGTTAAAGTTCACTGTGTGTCCAAATTTTTACACTCCTTAATACCTCACTTCCTGTTGGGCGTGGCTAATGCAATGTAATACAAAAATTGTTCGTCTTGGGGAGTCCCACACACCTACCAAATTTCTTGCATGTAGCTCAAAGTATATGTCAACCATGGAACTAAATGTCAATTTCTGTAATGGTTCCACCTTGCCAGATGGTGGCGCTGTAACAACCACGCCCAGTAAGTGAATGGATATTGTCGTAATCATAAGATCTATAAACGGTATGAGTTTCAGGCGATTTTATCAATCCAGTGTGATGTTATGCCACATTTCCTGTTTTTCATTTTTTCTCTTATTTCATGCATCCGCCATCTTGAATTCGTAAAAGGTATGAAAAATCCCTTCGCAATTTGACATGAGCAATATCTTGGTATCATGTCTACCAAATTTCACAGGAATCTGACAAACGGTGTCCGAGGAGTATGTTAAAGTTCATCATGAGACCGGCCCATAGAGCCCAAGGCATTTTTTTACTTTAGGGGGCGCTACAGAGTCCCTGGGCCACACCCGGGTCTATACCTCTGTAAACCTCCAGTGTTCCAGAATTCCAAGGTGTGTGCAAAATTTCGTGACTTTTTGAGCACGGGAAAGTGGTCAAAAATGGCCGGTTCCATTGTGAGGAAAAGAATAACAAAAAATAATAATAATAATTCTTACAAAAACAATAGGCCGCACCTATCGGCACAGCCTTGCTGCACCCGGTGCTCGGGCCTAAAAGTCTACAAAGCATAGCTGCACGGTCGGTGCACAGCCGGCTCGTGCACCTCGGTGCTCGGGCCCTACAATTAAAGCCGCAAGCGGCGATGACGGGCCCTCGCACCAGGTGCACCGCAAAGAGTGCATATCGCAACAATGGTACACAGTGAAGGCACATTCACTCGGAACAGGTGTGCTATCTTTGTCTCACCCTCATTTTTTACACTCGCAGACACTCACTGTCACACACTCACTCAGTCTGCCTTTTAAACTCTTTCTCTTAGTAGGGGCGCTACAGAGATTCACATAAGTCATACTGCATGTTCAGAAGGTGGTCCACAGTCTGAGTACCAACTTTGGCTATGATAGGTCAAACCGTTTCCAAGTTATAATGTTCGACCACAAGGGGGCATTAGAGAGTTTCGATTCATGGTTTTGCGTGGTCAGAACACGGTCAGGAGTCCATATACCAAGTTTGGATAAGCTACGTCAAACCGTGTCCAAGTTATCATATTTGACCACTAGAGGGCGCTAGAGAGTTTCGATTCATGGTTATGCGTGGTCAGAACACGGTCAGGAGTCCATATACCAAGTTTGGATAAGCTACGTCAAACCGTTTCCAAGTTATAATATTTGACCACTAGAGGGCGCTACAGAGTTTCGATTCATGATTATGCGTGGTCAGAACATGGTCAGGAGTCCATATACTAAGTTTGGATAAGCTACGTCAAACCGTTTCCAAGTTATAATATTTGACCACTAGGGGCACTAGAGACTTTCGATTCATGGTTATGCGTGGTCAGAACACGGTCAGGAGTCCATATACCAAGTTTGGATAAGCTACGTCAAACTGTTTCTAAGTTATAATATTTGACCACTAGGGGCAATCGGTAAAGCATTGTCAATTTCTGGCACATTTCCGGCTTGACCAGGTGGTGGCGCTATAACAGGCATGTCCATGGGGTGTCTAGATATCATCACAGTCATACCATCTATGAACCAGTGAAGTTTCAGATCAATCGGGTAAAGCATTGTCAATTTCTGGCACATTTCCTGCTTGACCAGATGGTGGCGCTATAACAGGCACGCCCACGGGTCGTCTAGAAATCATCACAGTCATACCATCTATGAACCAGTGAAGTTTCAGATCAATCGGTTAAAGCATAGTCAATTTCTGGCACTTTTCCTGCTTGGCCAGGTGGTGGCGCTATAACAGCCACGCCCACGGGGTGTCTAGATGTCATCACAGTCATACCATCTATGAACCTGTGAAGTTTCAGACCAATCGGTTAATGCAGTGTGATTTTATGACACACTTCCTGTTTCGTGATGAGCTATTAAAATCATACAATTTCATAATATTGTTATTACAACATATTACGAAATATCAAAAATCCGTTCGCAATTTAGCATCAGCAGCATCTAGAGGTCATGTACACCAAATTTCACTTGAATCTGACATACCGTGTCCGACGAGTACGTTAAAGTTCACTGTGTGTCCAAATTTTTACACTCCTTATTACCTCACTTCCTGTTGGGCGTGGCTAATGCAATGTAATACGAAAGTTGTTCGTCTTGGGGAGACACACACACCTACCAAATTTTGTGCGCGTAGCTCAAAGTATATGCCAACCATGGCACTTAATGTCAATTTCTGTACTTTCTCCACCTTGCCAGTTGGTGGCGCTGTAACAACCACGCCCATTAAGTGTATGAATGTCGTCGTAATGATAATATCTATAAATTTGTAAATGACATTCAGACGATTCCATCAACGCCCTGCGATCTAATGACACATTTCCGTTTTTTCAGTTTTTCCCATATTTCACTCATCCGCCATCTTGAAATTGTAAAGGGTATGAATAATCCCTTCGCAATTTTACATCAGCAACATCTTGGCATCATGTCTACCAAATTTCACAGGAATCTGACCAACGGTGTCCGAGGAGTACGTTAAAGTTCAGTGGGTGTCCGGCCCCATAGAGCCCAATGTAATTTTTTACTTTAGGGGGCGCTACAGAGTCCCTGGGCCACACCCAAGTCCATGCCTCTGTATACCTCTAGTGTTCCATACTTCCAAGGTGTGTGCAAAATTTCATGAGTTTTCATGCACGGGAAAGGGGTCAAAAATGGCCGGAACCAGGGGAAGAAAAATAATAATAATAATAATAATTAAAGCCGCAAGCGGCGATGACGGGCCCTCGCACCAGGTGCACCGCAAAGAGTGCATATCGCAACAATGGTACACAGTGAAGGCACATTCACTCGGAACAGGTGTGCTATCTTTGTCTCACCCTCATTTTTTACACTCGCACACACTCACTGTCACACACTCACTCAGTCTGCCTTTTACACTCTTTCTCTTAGTAGGTGCGCTACAGAGATTCACATAAGTCATACTGCATGATCAGAAGATGGTCCACAGTCTGTGTACCAACTTTGGCTATGAAAGGTCAAACCGTTTCCAAGTTATAATGTTCGACCACAAGGGGGCATTGGAGAGTTTCGATTCATGGTTTTGCGTGGTCAGAACACGGTCAGGAGTCCATATACCAAGTTTGGATAAGCTACGTCAAACCGTGTCCAAGTTATCATATTTGACCACTAGAGGGCGCTAGAGAGTTTCGATTCATGGTTATTCATGGTCAGAACACGGTCAGGAGTCAGTATACGAAGTTTAGATAAGCTACGTCAAACCGTTTCCAAGTTATCATATTTGACCACTAGAGGGCGCTAGGGAGTTTCGATTCATGGTTATGCGTCGTCAAAACACGGTCAGGAGTCCATATATCAAGTTTGGATAAGCTAAGTCAAACCGTTTCCAAGTTATAATATTTGACCACTAGAGGGCGCTAGAGAGTTTCGATTCATGGTTATGCGTGGTCAGAACACGGTCAGGAGTCCATATACCAAGTTTGGATAAGCTACGTCAAACCGTGTCCAAGTTATCATATTTGACCACTAGAGGGCGCTAGAGAGTTTCGATTCATGGTTATGCGTGGTCAGAACACGGTCAGGAGTCCACATACTAAGTTTGGAGAAGCTACGTCAAACCGTTTCCAAGTTATAATATTTGACCACTAGGGGCGCAAGAGAGTTTCGGTTCATGGTTATGCGTGGTCAGAACACGGTCAGGAGTCCATATACCAAGTTTGGATAAGCTACGTCAAACCGTTTCCAAGTTATCATATTTGACCACTAGCACTTTTAGCACATTTCCTCCTTGACCAGGTGGTGGCGCTATGACAGGCACGCCCACGGGGTGTCTAGATATCATCACAGGCACACCATCTATGAACCTGTGAAGTTTCAGATCAATCGGGTAAAGCATTGGCAATTTCTGGCACATTTCCTGCTTGACCAGGGGGTGGCGCTATAACAGGCACGCCCACTGGGTGTTTAGATATCATCACAGTCATACCATCTATGAACCAGTCAAGTTTCAGATCAATCGAGTAAAGCATTGTCAATTTCTGGCACATTTCCTGCTTGACCAGGTGGTGGCGCTATAACAGCCACGCCCACGGGGTGTCTAGATATCATCACACTCATATCATCTATGAACCTGTGAAGTTTCAGACCAATCGGTTAATGCAGTGTGATTTTATGACACACTTCCTGTTTCGTGATGAGCTATTAAAATCATACAATTTCATAATATTGTTATTCCAACATATTTCATAATATCAAAAATCCGTTCGCAATTTAGCATCAGCAACATCTACAGGTCATGTACACCAAATTTCACTTCAATCTGACATACCGTGTCCGACGAGTACGTTAAAGTTCACTGTGTGTCCAAATTTTTACACTCCTTATTACCTCACTTCCTGTTGGGCGTGGCTAATGCAATGTAATACGAAAGTTGTTCATCTTGGGGAGTCCCACACACCTACCAAATTTCGTGAGTGTAGCTCAAAGTATATGTCAACCATGGCACTTAATGTCAATTTCTGTACTGGTTCCACCTTGCCAGATGGTGGCGCTGTAGCAACCACGCCCATTAAGTGTAGGGATATCATCGTAATCATAAGATCTATAAACGGTATGAGTTTCAGACAATTCTATCAATGCATTGCGACGTTATGACACTTTTCCTGTTTTTCAGTTTTTCTCGAAATTCATTCGTCCGCCATATTGAAATCGTAAAAGGTATGAAAAATCCCTTCGCAATTTCACATCATCAACATCTCGGCATCATGTCTGACAAATTTCATGGGAATCTGACGAACGGTGTCCGAGGAGTATGTTAAAGTTCATCATGTGACCGGCCCATAGAGCCCAATGTATTTTTTTTTTTGTAGGGGGCGCTACGGAGTCCCTGGGCCACACCCGGATCTATGGCCTCGGTGTGCCTCGAATGGCGCGCACTCCCAACGTGTGTGCAAAATTTCGTGAGTTTTCGTGCACAGGAAAGGGGTCAAAATGGCCAATTTCGTTGGGAGAAAAAGAATAATAATAATAATTAAAGCCACAAGCGGCGATGACGGGCCCTCGCACCAGGTGCACCGCAAAGAGTGCATATCGCAACAATGGTACACAGTGAAGGCACATTCACTCGGAACAGGTGTGCTATCTTTGTCTCACCCTCATTTTTTACACTCGCAGACACTCACTGTCACACACTCACTCAGTCTGCCTTTTAAACTCTTTCTCTTAGTAGGGGCGCTACAGAGATTCACATAAGTCATACTGCATGTTCAGAAGGTGGTCCACAGTCTGAGTACCAACTTTGGCTATGATAGGTCAAACCGTTTCCAAGTTATAATGTTTGACCACAAGGGGGCATTAGAGAGTTTCGATTCATGGTTTTGCGTGGTCAGAACACGGTCAGGAGTCCATATACCAAGTTTGGATAAGCTACGTCAAACCGTGTCCAAGTTATCATATTTGACCACTAGAGGGCGCATCAGAGTTTCGATTCATGGTTATCCGTGGTCAGAACACGATCAGGAGTCCACATACCAAGTTTGGATAAGCTACGTCAAACCGTTTCCAAGTTATCATATTTCACCACTAGAGGGCGCTAGAGAGTTTCGATTCATAGTTATGCATGGTCAGAACATGGTCAGGAGTCTATATACCAAGTTTGGATAAGCTACGTCAAACTGTTTCCAAGTTATCATATTTGACCACTAGAGGGCGCTAGAGAGTTTCGATTCATGGTCATGCGTGGTCAGAACACGTTCAGGAGTCCATATACCAAGTTTGGATAAGCTACGTCAAACCGTTTCCAAGTTATAATATTTGACCACTACAGGTCACCAGAGAGTTTCAGTTCATGGTAATGCGCAGTCAGAACACAGTCTGGAGGCACGCCCATGGAGTGTCTAGATATCGTCCCAGTCAAACCATCTATGTAGCAGTGAAATTTAAGACTAATCGGGTAAAGCATTGTCAATTTCTGGCACTTTTCCTGCTTGACCAGACGGTGGCGCTATAACAGTCACGCCCACGGGGTGTTTAGATATCATCACAGTCATACCATCTATGAACCAGTGAAGTTTCAGATCAATCGGGTAAAGCATTGTCAATTTCTGGCACATTTCCTGCTTGACCAGGTGGTGGCGCTACAACAGCCACGCCCACGGAGTGTTTAGATATCATCACACTCATACCATCTATGAACCTGTGAAGTTTCAGACCAATCAGTTAATGCAGTGTGATTTTATGACACACTTCCTGTTTCGTGATAAGCACTTTTCCTGCTTGACCAGACGGTGGCGCTATAACAGTCACGCCCACGGGGTGTTTAGATATCATCACAGTCATACCATCTATGAACCAGTCAAGTTTCAGATCAATCGGGTAAAGCATTGTCAATTTCTGGCACATTTCCTGCTTGACCAGGTGGTGGCGCTACAACAGCCACGCCCACGGAGTGTCTAGATATCATCACACTCATACCATCTATGAACCTGTGAAGTTTCAGACCAATCGGTTAATGCAGTGTGATTTTATGACACACTTCCTGTTTCGTGATGAGCTATTAAAATCATACAATTTCATAATATTGTTATTCCAACATATTTCGTAGTATCAAAAATCTGTTCGCAATTTAGCATCAGCAACATCTAGAGGTCATGTACACCAAATTTCACTTGAATCTGACATACCGTGTCCGACAAGTACGTTAAAGTTCACTGTGTGTCCAAATTTTTACACTCCTTAATACCTCACTTCCTGTTGGGCGTGGCTAATGCAATGTAATACAAAAATTGTTCGTCTTGGGGAGTCCCACACACCTACCAAATTTCTTGCATGTAGCTCAAAGTATATGTCAACCATGGAACTAAATGTCAATTTCTGTAATGGTTCCACCTTGCCAGATGGTGGCGCTGTAACAACCACGCCCAGTAAGTGAATGGATATTGTCGTAATCATAAGATCTATAAACGGTATGAGTTTCAGGCGATTTTATCAATCCAGTGTGATGTTATGCCACATTTCCTGTTTTTCATTTTTTCTCTTATTTCATGCATCCGCCATCTTGAATTCGTAAAAGGTATGAAAAATCCCTTCGCAATTTGACATGAGCAATATCTTGGTATCATGTCTACCAAATTTCACAGGAATCTGACAAACGGTGTCCGAGGAGTATGTTAAAGTTCATCATGAGACCGGCCCATAGAGCCCAAGGCATTTTTTTACTTTAGGGGGCGCTACAGAGTCCCTGGGCCACACCCGGGTCTATACCTCTGTAAACCTCCAGTGTTCCAGAATTCCAAGGTGTGTGCAAAATTTCGTGACTTTTTGAGCACGGGAAAGTGGTCAAAAATGGCCGGTTCCATTGTGAGGAAAAGAATAACAAAAAATAATAATAATAATTCTTACAAAAACAATAGGGCTTCGCACCTATCGGTGCACAAGCCCGTTCCGGGCTCGTGCACCTCGGTGCTCGGGCCCTAATAATAATAATAATAATAATAATAATAAATATAGCTGCAAGCAGCAATGAGGGGGCCAAGCAGCTGAAAGCTCACTGAGATGCAAGAGGCAGAAGGATGTAGTTAAGTCAGCAAGATGGCCTTAAGCCATCAAAAGCAGTTTCATACCAGCAGACCAAAGTTTGGTTGAGATAAGGCCATTTGCTGTTAGGCGGCTTTGCCGCCATATTCGATTGGCTGTTACGACCAAACGGTTACAAGTGGGACAATAAAAAGGAATAGCTCTTGCACAGCACTGACAGTCTCCTCAACCCCCACTTCTCCCCCAGCCTCCCACTTCCCCCTCATCCCCCTCACTCCCCCCTAGCCCCCACTGCTCCCCTCAGCCCCCCAGTCCGCCCCCAGCCTCCCACTTCCCCCTCATCCCCCTAGCCCCCACTTCTCCCCTCAGCCCCCCAGCCCCCACTTCACCCCCCCCAACCTCCCACTTCCCACCCCCCCCAGTCTCCCACTTCCCCCTCATCCCCCTCATTCCCCCCTAGCCCCCACTTCTCCCCTCACCCCCCACTTCAACCCCCCAACCTCCCATTTACCACTCCCTCAACCTTCTCCCACTGTCCCCCCACATTTCCCCCCTTGACTGCGCATTGCAAGCATATGCATGTATTACCAGCGATCACCAGATGGTGGCGCTAGACCATGAAAAGTGGATAAATACTAACAGGACAGGGTCTTGTTGGGGGTTCTTCGGCTTGGCTTATAGATACTGTCAACCAAGTTTCATGAGGATTGGACAAAATTTGTGGTCTGTGTAACGTCAGTTTCACTTTCGACAAAATCCAAAATGGCGGAAAGGCTAGTTGGGCAAAATATGACATCATGGGGTTTGTTGGAATCGGCTTGGCCCAAGGATTCCATAGATAACAGGCTTTTGGTAATCCGTGGTATTGGTCAGAAGTTATAATCATAAATGCACTCCAATATTAGCCAAAATAACATTTTTGCCTGTAATAGCGCCCCCCAGTGGTGTAACTGCACCAAATTTGGTGAGCCCCTTTGAGAGTGGACCGGAAAACAGCTTTCCAAGTTTGGTGAAGTTTCATCAAAGCGTTGCCGAGGTATGAGGTCACTTCCTGTTTGGCGACTTTAGCCGTGGAATTCAATAGGCTGTGGAGGCCTGAAAAGTTTTGAAACTTTATTGGCTGTAAATGGGACTTCCCATAGTATGATCTGACAGTGGAATTTTGGTCATACCCCAAACCCCTCATGAGCTATTAGCCAAAACACGTTTTTGTTAATTATAGCGCCCCCTAGAGGCCAAACTGCGCCAAATTTGTTATGGCCCCATTAAAGGGTGTCAGTTGTCATGAAACCAAGTTTGATTAAGATTGGTCAAAGGATCTCCGAGATATGAGCCCACTTCCTGTTTGGCGGCTTCGCCGCCGTTTTCGATTGGCTGTTACGGCCAAACGGTTATTAATCCGGTAATGACGTCATAACTTTTTTTCGGCTTGGTCTGAAGATACTGTGTACCAAGTTTCATGAAGATTGGACAAAATTTGTGGCCTGTGATAGTTTAGTTTCACTTTCGACAAAATTCAAAATGGCGGAAAATCTAGTTGGGCGGAAAATGACGTCATGGGGTGCGTTGGAATCGGCTTGACCCAAGGATTCCAGAGGTACCAGGCATTTGATAATCAGTGGTATGGGTCAGAAGTTATCAATGTAAATGACCTCTGATATTAGCCAAAATAACCTTTTTGCTTATTATAGCGCCCCCCAGTGGTGCAACTGCACCAAATTTGGTGAGCCCTTTCGGGAGTGGACCAGTAAACACCTGACCAAGTTTCGTGAAGTTCCGTCAAAGCGTTGCCGAGATATGAGCTCACTTCCTGTTTGGCGACTTTCGCCGTCGAATATGACAGGCTTTAGAGGCCTGAAAGCTTTTGAAACTTCATTAGCTGTAAATGGGACTTCCCATAGTACGATCTGACAGTGGAATTTTGGTCATACCCCAAACCCCTCATGAGCTATTAACCAAAACACGTTTTTGCTAATTATAGCGCCCCCTGGTGGCCAAACTGCACCACATTTGTTGTCTACCCAGTAGAGGGTGTCAGTTGTCATGGCACCAAGTTTGGTTAAGATTGGTCAAAGGGTCTCCGAGATATGAGCTCACTTCCTGTTTTGCGGCTTCGCCGCCGTTTTCGATTGGCTGTTAAGGCCAAACGGTTACGAATCCGGTTATGACATAGCACAACTTTTTTTCGGCTTGGTCTGAAGATACTATGTACCAAGTTTCATAAAGATTGGACAAAATTTGTGGCCTGTGAAAATTTAGTTTCACTTTCGACAAAATTCAAAATGGCGGAAAATCTAGTCGGGCGGAAAATGACGTCATAGGGTGCGTTGGAATCGGCTTGATCCAAGGATTCCAATGATGCCAGGGTTGTCAAAATCGGTTGCACGGGTCAGAAGTTACAAACATGGATGCAGTTCCAACTTTGACCTGTTGGTGGCGCTAGAGAGTTTGAGCTAGCAACATGAAATTTGCTGTGTTTGATGAGGGCAGTGTGCCCAATCAGTGTGCCAAATTTCACAACTTTTTACCAATCGGTTCTATGGGCTGCCATAGACTTCAATGGGAGAGGAATAATAATAATAAGAAACAGTAGAAACACTAAGGGTGCCTTCGCAGCTTCGCTGCTTGGCCCCCAATAATGACAAATCCTTACAAAAGCAATAGGGCTTCGCACCGGTCGGTGCACAAGCCCGTTTCCGGGCTCGTGCACCTCGGTGCTCGGGCCCTAATAATAATTAAAGCCGCAAGCGGCGTTGACGGGCCCTCGCACCAGGTGCACCGCAAAGAGTGCATATCGCAACAATGGTACACAGTGAAGGCACATTCACTCGAAACAGGTGTGCTGTCTTTGTCTCACCCTCATTTTTTACACTCGCAGACACTCCCTGTCACACACTCACTTAGTCTGCCTTTTACACTCTTTCTCTTAGTAGGGCGCTACAGAGATTCACATAAGTCATACTGCATGATCAGAAGATGGTCCACAGTCTGTGTATCAACTTTGGCTATGATAGGTCAAACCGTTTCCAAGTTATAATGTTCGACCACAAGGGGGCATTAGAGAGTTTCGATTCATGGTTTTGCGTGGTCAGAACACGGTCAGGAGTCCATATACCAAGTTTGGATAAGCTATGTCAAACCGTTCCCAAGTTATCATATTTGACCACTAGAGGGCGCTAGACAGTTTCGATTCATGATTCTGTGTGGTCAGTACACGGTCAAGAGTCCATATACTAAGTTTGGATAAGCTACGTCAAACCGTTTCCAAGTTATAATATTTGACCACTAGGGGCGCTACAGAGTTTCGATTCATGGTTATGCGTGGTCAGAACATGGTCAGGAGTCCATAAACCAAGTTTGGATAAGCTATGTCAAACCGTTTCCAAGTTATAATTTTTGACCACTAGCACTTTTAGCACCTTTCCTGCTTGACCAGGTGGTGGTGCTATAACAGGCACGCCCACGGGGTGTCTAGATATCATCACAGGCAGACGATCTATGAACCTGTGAAGTTTCAGATCAATCGGGTAAAGTATAGTCAATTTCTGGCACCTTTCCTGCTTGGCCAGGTGGTGGCGCTATAACAGCCACGCCCACGGGGTGTCTAGATGTCATCACAGTCATACTATCTATAAGCCAGTGAAGTTTCAGATTAATCGGGTAAAGCAGTATCAATTTCTAGCACATTTCCTGCTTGGCCAGGTGGTGGCGCTATAACAGCCACGCCCCCGGGGTGTCTAGATATCATCACAGTCATACCATCTATGAACCTGTGAAGTTTCAGACCAATCGGTTAATGCTGTGTAATTTTATGACACACTTCCTGTTTCGTGATGAGCTATTAAAATCATACAATTTCATAAAATTGTTATTTCAACATAGTACGAGATATCAAAAATCCGTTCGCAATTTGGCATCATCAGCATCTAGAGGTCATGTACACCAAATTTCACTTCAATCTGACATACCGTGTCCGACGAGTACGTTAAAGTTCACTGTGTGTCCAAATTTTTACACTCCTTATTACCTCACTTCCTGTTGGGCGTGGCTAATGCAATGTAATGCGAAAGTTGTTCGTCTTGGGGAGTCCCACACACCTACCAAATTTCGTGCATGTAGCTCAAAGTATATGTCAACCATGGCACTTAATGTCAATTTCTGTAGTGGTTCCACCTTGCCAGATGGTGGCGCTGTAACAACCACACCCATTAAGTGTATGGATATTGTCGTAATCACAGGATCTATAAACGGTATGAGTTTCAGACGATTCTATCAATCCAGTGCGATGTTATGACACATTTCCTGTTTTTCAGTTTTTCTCTTAATTCATGCCTCCGCCATCTTGATTTCGTAAAAGGTATGAAAAATCCCTTCGCAATTCCACATGAGCAACATCTTGGCATCATGTCTACCAAATTTCATAGGCATCCGACAAACGGTGTCCGAGGAGTACGTTAAAGTTCACCATGAGACCGGCCCATAGAGCCCAAGGCATTTTTTTACTTTAGGGGGCGCTACAGAGTCCCTGGGCCACACCCGGGTCTATACCTCTGTAAACCTCCAGTGTTCCAGACTTCCAAGGTGTGTGCAAAATTTCGTGACTTTTCACGCACGGGAAAGGTGGTCAAAAATGGCCGGTTCCTTTGGGAGGAAAAGAATAACAAAAAAAACAAAAATAATTAAAGCCGCTAGCGGCGATGACGGGCCCTCGCACCAGGTGCACCGCAAAGAGGACATACCGCAAAGATGGTGCACCGCAAACAGGGATACACATTCACTCGCAGCAGCCGCGCTCTCTTTGTCTCACCCTCATTTTTACACTCGCACACACTCACACTCACTCAGTCTGCCTTTAACTGTCTCTCCCTTAGTAGGGGCTCTAGAGGGAAATTTCAGAGTCATACTGCATGATCAGAAGATGGTCCACAGTCTGTGTACCAACTTTTGCTATGCTAGGTCAAACCGTTTCCAAGTTATAATGTTTGACCACAAGGGGGCATTAAAGAGTTTCGATTCATGGTTATGCGTGGTCAGAACACGGTCAGGAGTCCATATACCAAGTTTGGATCAGCTACGTCAAACCGTTTCCAAGTTATCATATTTGACCACTAGAGGGTGCATCAGAGTTTCGATTCATGGTTATCCGTGGTCAGAACACGATCAGGAGTCCACATACCAAGTTTGGATAAGCTACGTCAAACCGTTTCCAAGTTATCATATTTCACCACTAGAGGGCGCTAGAGAGTTTCGGTTCATGGTTATGCATGGTGAGAACATGGTCAGGAGTCTATATACCAAGTTTGGATAAGCTACGTCAAACTGTTTCCAAGTTATCATATTTGACCACTAGAGGGCGCTAGAGAGTTTCAGTTCATGGTAATGTGCAGTCAGAACACAGTCCGGAGGCACGCCCATGGAGTGTCTAGATATCGTCCCAGTCAAACCATCTATGTAGCAGTGAAATTTAAGACTAATCGGGTAAAGCATTGTCAATTTCTGGCACTTTTCCTGCTTGACCAGACGGTGGCGCTATAACAGTCACGCCCACGGGGTGTTTAGATATCATCACAGTCATACCATCTATGAACCTGTGAAGTTTCAGATCAATCGGGTAAAGCATTGTCAATTTCTGGCACATTTCCTGCTTGACCAGATGGTGGCGCTACAACGGCCACGCCCACGGAGTGTCTAGATATCATCACACTCATACCATCTATGAACCTGTGAAGTTTCAGACCAATCGGTTAATGCAGTGTGATTTTATGACACACTTCCTGTTTCGTGATAAGCACTTTTCCTGCTTGACCAGACGGTGGCGCTATAACAGTCACGCCCACGGGGTGTTTAGATATCATCACAGTCATACCATCTATGAACCAGTCAAGTTTCAGATCAATCGGGTAAAGCATTGTCAATTTCTGGCACATTTCCTGCTTGACCAGGTGGTGGCGCTACAACAGCCACGCCCACGGAGTGTCTAGATATCATCACCCTCATACCATCTATGAACCTGTGAAGTTTCAGACCAATCGGTTAATGCAGTGTGATTTTATGACACACTTCCTGTTTCGTGATGAGCTATTAAAATCATACAATTTCATAATATTGTTATTCCAACATATTTCGTAGTATCAAAAATCTGTTCGCAATTTAGCATCAGCAACATCTAGAGGTCATGTACACCAAATTTCACTTGAATCTGACATACCGTGTCCGACAAGTACGTTAAAGTTCACTGTGTGTCCAAATTTTTACACTCCTTAATACCTCACTTCCTGTTGGGCGTGGCTAATGCAATGTAATACAAAAATTGTTCGTCTTGGGGAGTCCCACACACCTACCAAATTTCTTGCATGTAGCTCAAAGTATATGTCAACCATGGAACTAAATGTCATATTTCTGTAATGGTTCCACCTTGCCAGATGGTGGCGCTGTAACAACCACGCCCAGTAAGTGAATGGATATTGTCGTAATCATAAGATCTATAAACGGTATGAGTTTCAGGCGATTTTATCAATCCAGTGTGATGTTATGCCACATTTCCTGTTTTTCATTTTTTCTCTTATTTCATGCATCCGCCATCTTGAATTCGTAAAAGGTATGAAAAATCCCTTCGCAATTTGACATGAGCAATATCTTGGTATCATGTCTACCAAATTTCACAGGAATCTGACAAACGGTGTCCGAGGAGTATGTTAAAGTTCATCATGAGACCGGCCCATAGAGCCCAAGGCATTTTTTTACTTTAGGGGGCGCTACAGAGTCCCTGGGCCACACCCGGGTCTATACCTCTGTAAACCTCCAGTGTTCCAGAATTCCAAGGTGTGTGCAAAATTTCGTGACTTTTTGAGCACGGGAAAGTGGTCAAAAATGGCCGGTTCCATTGTGAGGAAAAGAATAACAAAAAATAATAATAATTCTTACAAAAACAATAGGGCTTCGCACCTATCGGTGCACAAGCCCGTTCCGGGCTCGTGCACCTCGGTGCTCGGGCCCTAATAATAATAATAATAATAATAATAATAAAAGAAAAAAATCCTTACAAAAGCAATAGGGCTTCGCACCGGTCGGTGCACAAGCCCGTTCCGGGCTCGTGCACCTCGGTGCTCGGGCCCTAATAAAAATAATAATCTGAGCAAAAGCAATAGGGCTTCGCACCGGTCGGTGCACAAGCCCGTTCCGGGCTCGTGCACCTCGGTGCTCGGGCCCTAATAATAATAATGACAAATCCTTACAAAAGCAATAGGGCTTCGCACCGGTCGGTGCACAAGCCCGTTCCGGGCTCGTGCACCTCGGTGCTCGGGCCCTAATAATCAAGTCGCTACTGCATAATTCAAATTGAAGCGATTTGTAGAC
>JAODXP020000027.1:280048-287548 GCA_027497455.2 Sardinella longiceps
TCCGAGCCTTATGTCCCACTGCGGTGTCATATCCCCATATTGTTATAATGTTGGTCATGGTAATAGCACAGCGGGTCAATGTGTTGTGTGTAATTACAGCCCTCTGCCTTGCTTGTAACGTAGCTTACCCCGAGGGCTTTGTTGCTACTGCCACTTGTTATTGTATTTGCACCACAGCGGTATTAGCACAGGACAGTCCATACAAATGAGAAGTGGTTGTGACACAGAGGAAGATGACTATTTATGTGCTTCAAGAGATAACATCTCTTTACCATATAGAGTGACAGGGAGAAGTGACAAAATAGCAACGCCACGTCCAGTAATCCTCATGGTCGGCAAAAATATCAACTCTTACGGCCACTGCTTTTCACAAATAACCCAGCTTTTTATGTCTGCGGTGTCCGAGAACAAAAGAGTCCTGTGTTTTGATTGAGCCAAGTGGTCTGGACATCTATTGTGACAAATAATGACCATTACAGATGCCCAGTGAGCAGAACATTACCTTCATATCCTCTGCTTCTGTTTCCGTTTTAATAAAAAACTAATTAACAAAGTAACTAATGAACTGACTAACCAACCAAGCCCAGTAAGTGAAACATCTTCTGTGCTTTCTTTATTTTCCCATGCAGTCCATCAGAACTAAAATTGAAAGAATTAAACGGAACACTGGGTTGACGTGTTTGCTGACCGGATGCCCGAGAGCAGGGTCTTTCTTACCGTGGAAGAAACTCTTGACCCTGAGGTAGCTGACGCTGAGGCGCAGGACAGAGAGTTTATCCAGTTTGGTGATGATGTCAGGGGAGAACGGCAGCAAGCTGGCCAGCCGGTCCAGCTCGGCATTCAGCCGGTCCCGGTGCCGCTTGGAGGGGTTGGATTTCTCATTCACCGGCACCGGTTTCCTGGAAGTAACACAAGTAAAAGCTGGGTGTGAGTAATATGCCTGCAATTTCCCACTGCCAACCAACTAACTTACAGACCGGTTAGAAAGAATGATTTTGGGAAACACACACCAAATAGATCAATTGAATAAAGCCAGTTAATATAAACAAACGGTTTATCTCAGACATGTATTATATGAGAGAAGAATTACTTTGTCTACATGATTTTGAAAATATTTCAATTCTAGGCTTTCAAAAGATATTTCATAGTTAATGTGCTAGTGTTCTAAATCACCTTTAAAAGACAACCACTAATAATCCCCCATTAATGGCTTTTTAAGCTGAACCAATAAGGCCATGCAAAGGTCACACAAGCCTTAGGGGCCTTTGGAGTAGTGTTTTTTTTTTTTTTCTCGCAGAGAGCATGTCCTATAATGACATTTGTAGCAACCGAAGGTCGGGGCAGCTTAATGAGAAAGGCAGGATGGGAAGGCTGTCATTGTCAGTTCCTGATGTATGTATATTTCAGTCTTAACTTTCTGTCCTATTGGTATCACTTAGCTTGCTTACCACTTACAACTTACATTACAAACCACTTGAAAGACACATTTATGTAAAAGTCATTCTATAAGATGTCTAACTCCAGCGCGTCTGAAAGGTATGAAACGAGCGGGGAGTGAAAAGAGTCGCTCAAAGGAGTCGATTCATGTGAAGAAGGGGGCATGACCCTTAAGTGGAAGTCAATGGGGAGGTCAAAGGATTACAGGCTCTGGTGGCTGATCAGTCAGCTTGCTTCTGATCACCCTGATCGTATGCTTGAAAGCTCCACACAAATGGTTTGTGTCTGACAAGGTGAAAGAGTAAATCTATGAAAAGCCTCCCTTATCTGAGATGATCAAAAACTTCCAATAAAAAAGATGAAATTTTGCAAAAACACAGCTTGTTGTGAAGTTACACTGTACGCTACGTAAATGTATAACATAAGTTCCGTTTCTACAGAACCATTTTCACTGATATAGAAAGCAGATTGTCTGCCCATGTCAATCATAAAACCACTGTACACGATTATACAATCACTGCTTTTTGCTGGTTCACCCCATTGCCCTCAAAGTGTGAGAGTAATTCAAATCCTCTCTGATAAGCGTGTGCCTCCTTTGCCCACTCTGTCCTCAAAATCTATCCGAGAGCAAATTGTGTCTAACAGGTGCCTGAACAAAAAGAAGCTTCTTTTGCCCGCACTACAAGAACAATCCAAGTTGTCTGTGGTTTATTCTTTTATTCTCTCTCTCTCTCTCTCTCTCTCTCTCTCTCTCTCTCTCTCTCTCTCTCTCTCTCTCTCTCTCTCTCGCCCTCTCTTACAGTGGCGATCCGGAGACGTTGCCTCTGGATGTGGGCTAGTGGTGCCTGAAGACAGCGGGGAGTCTGATTTCTTCCACATGGACATCGCCTCATGTCGCATCTTTAAATAAACCCCCACCGAGTGACACGGCCTTCATTCCCTGGCCCTTGAGAAGTGTGTGTGTGTGTCCCCAAAGTCATAGGACAGGGCCATGCCTGTTGCCTAGACGTTGCACTTCACAAACTCAGCAAGTTATCTGCAAGTAGGCTGATATAATATATCCACAAGGCTGAGTCGATCCAGAGGATCTTAAGGAAAATCTGCCTCTGTGGTTCTCATTAAGAACCATTCTGGGTACTTTTACTGGTTTTGGCAAGATGTATGAAAGGACTAAATTGATCAAAAACCTGCCTCCTATAATAAAGGATATAGCATGCACTATATCATCAAAAATCTTGGAGCTAAATTGGAGGACTGAGCAAATGACCTCGGAAAACTCAGAGGACACACTCCACCCTCCCTGCAAACAACCAAAACAACCACTGTGTTCACAAATCACCCCAAACGCTTGTTTTAAAAAACTTTGCCGGAGATTTGGTAAACACTCTGTGCCACTCACACAGTGACTCCTGGAGCTGTTTAGGTCATCATTAAAAGACTACCAAACTATCTGATTACTCAAAGCTGCAGTGGCTAGCATGAGCCACATGATCAACAGATTCAATTACATGTATTTTCTGCCTTCCTCACAAAGTCAGTGTTCTTCTAAACGTGGAATTACTTAACTTTTTGACATATAATAATAATAATAATAATAATTCTTTGATGGATGTAGTAAAGCACATGCATACATACGTACATACACATGATTTGGCATTGCATTTCCACTCCATTTGTCATATAAAAACGTCTTTAACATTAAGCAAACACTTTTCAACTTACACTACACACTTTAAACTTGTAAGTGATGCATTCATTCTACACCCAATACCTTTTGCATTGCTATCTAATGCCTTGTGATGCCATTAGAATATGTCATACTCAACTGTTTTTGGATCGGTTTCCTTCTTTTCCTTCCCGCATACATGCAGTCTCCAGGAGGAATCATGGTGAGGCGCTCCTTGGATGTAACAGGTGCGCTGAAAATATACGCAAATGTCATGTTTTGCAGGGACATGATATTCAAGAGAAAAACATAATCAAGGCTCCACGTCAATTATCAGTCACAATTATTGATATGTTTGGGCATATACGGTTTTAGTCGAAACTAATAGCAAAAGAAAAAAAAGAAAAATAAAGTCATGAAATGAATGATAAAAAGTAATCATGTGAATGAAAAAATATAAAAGCGCTCAAGTTTTAAGGCAAGCCTCTTGCACCATGCGGTTGTTGTTTACAGCCAAGAGCCAATCGCTGAAACGCTCCGAAAAACGCTTGAGCCACAATTAGCAAACTAATGACTCACAATGTTTTTGTTTAACCACGCACAAAAATCATTACATAAGTAATAATAAAATGATAATCAAAACAATTAACTTACCAAGGCCCTCTGTCAGAATATCTCAGTTCCAGTATAATGGTAATATTGGATATCAATTAATAAGGAGAAATTATTAATGATTTCATAAATGAACGGTTATTCCCGGGGAGCGACCGAGAAAAAGTCAAGCAACTCCAAACTGATGTTTTCATCAGTTTGCAACGCTCGAGGCAGATGTGGTTGATGCTTTATACCCAATTGAGTCGCCGCTCACTTCCTCGCGTTTCAGGTGGCAGATTCCTCCGAATGACAAGTCGAGCTCTTCGCACGCAATTCTGCCTCACAAACTGCGCGCGCGCGTTTTACGCACACACACACAGCCACACACACATACACGCGCACAGTTCTGTTTTTTTTAGGGCAGAGCAAGGGGAGGGATCACACGCAAGCTCTCCCTTACAAATCTCCTATGAGGCTGAGTTTACAGGGAGTTACTCTTCGGTGTCTGAGGCTTCGGTCAAAATGGATCGGATATTTTGGGCCACCACTTAATCGAAAAGCTATCAACTTTTGGTGGCTTTACATCTAGCATGATAGCCTGAACACGTTAACGTGGATTGCTGAAAGGTATTTTTTTACTGTTGTGGGTAAGAGGATGAGGCTTTCACGGCGACTGTGCGTTTGAAGATTAAAATAGAACATTGCCTCTGGATGTTATTGCTTATTAATAGCAACAACTAATATCGCGTTAAACGACCAATTTACGTTTTTTAAGAAGACGGACATCTGTATGTTTGGAATCTAAATATAGCCTAAACTAGGTCTCCTTCCTAAGTCGTGGTCTACATTAGACTAGCTATAACCAAATCCTTTTCAGATGGGTTCATTTGGCGGTCAGCTTTCCTTTCGACAGATGCTGTGAATAGATAGATTAAATAAATAGATATTGTTTGTTTGTTTGTTTTTCATTTTAGGACCTACTCAGCATAATCTATAAAACAATCTGTCAGATCAAGTGTAGCCGACAGGCCATTTGAAATGGTTCTAAAGGTAAGAAAGAGGCGAAATAAGAAGCCTAAACATTTTTTCCCCTGTATGAAGGAACGGTAACCAGTGTAGTCTACTGTTCGCGTGTACCGGCAACGCTTTTCAGTAGTAGCCTAGTCTATGAAGTTCTTTGCAGGCTGTTTGTCTTTATTCTCATATCTTTAATTCTGCTCTCCAGTTGGATAATTGTTTGAGTGAAATTCCACATTTTTCCTCCCTTATTAAAGACAGCTGTTAGTGTTTACATACCTGTGTGTGTGTGTGTGTGTGTGTGTGTGTACACACACTCACACTCTCTCTCTCTCTCTCTCTCTCTCTCTCTCTCTCTCTCTCTCTCTCTCTCTCTCTCACACACACACACTCACACACACACACACACACACACACACACACACACACACACACACACACACACACACACACACACACACACACACACACACACACACACACTCTTAACTGCTATTCCCATTCTTGCATATTTCATGGCCGAGAGGAAGATGAGACGGTGGCAGTGTTCATGAAATAAAGATTTGTAGCAAAAGGTGCCAGAGCGTGATACCTGTCTCCCTCACTCAGATCAGATCCCAGGCTCCTATCCAACAACAGGAGCATCTCACAGGGGGAAGGGTGACAACGGGTGGCTTGGAGAGAGACCCACATGCACCGCCCAAGTGCCAAAGAAGCCGTACACAGTACACAAGCGCAAGGAATGCTGTAATGCATTGCAATGAAAACAAACACACAAGTCCTTTCCCCTGCAAAGTGGTGCAACATGCCCATAGGCCGCCAAAAAGCACGCAATAGCATTTGATGTTTAGAACTGGTGTGTGTACCTAGATAAAAGTCGACCCTAGAGCAAATTAGGTCCCAATCAAGACTGGTTTCTATTCTAGTGTTACGACTCCTGCTGGGTCTATTGACACAAGTCTGCACAGTCTATTAGTACAAATCTATTACATTGCAGCATTAGAAGTCTGTTAAATCTATTAAAGCAAATGTTATTACATTAAAGCAATGCAACGTGTGTGTTGTGCCAAGCTTGTTAGAATTAGCTTTCATTCAATCCAGGAATTGCAAATGGAATGAAATTGAATTCAGTATTTCATATTATATCCTTTAAGTGAAATTTAAATTACAATTCTGCATTCTGTTATGCAAGCTTAATATACAGATTGATTTAAATGTACATCAATCATTTGCTACTTTCCACAGCCGATCATGATCTATTCCTCCATGGCATTAGATCACAGGTGACATATGAGGTGAATTCAGCGGTCGTAACGTTTTAAACGCTTTGCCACAGTTTCCATTCATCCCTATAGGTGACATATTAAACGTTTCGTAAGGTCATGTCATATTGAAAACGCCAATGGTCTATGAAGAAACTTGAGAGGGTTGGTTGATATCAGATACATAACGCTGCATTCTCTGAGACTTTACACAGTCTGTATACAGTATCGCTCAGGGAATGAAATGGCCAATGACCAAGGATCACTGAGAAATGCCATTGTCCCCACCTCACTTAGACTTCATTTAGCTCTCTACCCCGGCCTTAGAGGGATAGGCAGAGTCACTTTTAGTCAGGGTGTTGGTGTTCATCACACCCCCCACCCCCACCTGCACCACTCGACCCTTCCCTACCCCACCCTACTCCCTCTCCTCTAGCATGCTGCTGTGCTGTAACGTCAGCTCGGGATAGACTAGTAGTGTTTTGACAGATCAAGCGGCAAGCTCCACAACACTGTCATTCGCTGCTGCAGGAGCCACAGTTTGTGTCAACACAAATCCCATCGCATCCCTATCCATAGTCTTCTGAAGATTAGCCTCGACTTAAGCATTGGTAAGCTCCCCTTGTGGCCCCGGCCAGGGCAAGCCTTCGCACGCAACGTGTGGCTAATAGTTAGCGGCTAGCGCTTGGTGGAGATCCGGGAGGTGTGTGTTGTGTGTTGCCATTGGTCCATTTGACGGCCAGGCAGGTCTGCTAGCAACAGCACCAGAGGCATCAGCTCAGTGCTGTCTGTCATCGATAAAAGCCCTCTGTTTGCAAACAAATTAAATGCTGAATGTTTGTGGAACAGCATAAGCTTACAGGGAAAAGTTTATTTAAAGCTGTATACGGTCTACTCAAGCTTCTCTTGAATACAGGTGGAGGCTCTTGGGGGCTGAAAAAGAGTCAGATTGTAGTTACGTCAGGCTTTTGGTAGGGACTCAGACCATATGGTACTGTTTGGGAAGAGTGCAGAAGCAAGATAGTTGTAAAGTTCTAGCACACATTCTCTCTCTCTCTCTCTCTCTCTCTCTCTCTCTCTCTCTCTCTCTCTCTCACACACACACACACACACACACACACTTGACACACATACTGTGCACACTCATCATGAATTCATATGCATAAACACAGAAAACACACACACACAACACACACACACACACACGTGCACTGCAAGCTATGGCGAGGATGGTTGAAAATGGTGGTGTTGGGTTGACCTGGTTTAACACAGGCATCGTCCTATCATGACCCCTCCCACAGAAGGGCCGTGGGCAGTCATCTGGGATTTCAAGGGGAAAACAGAGTAATCCAGATTGACATAGAGTGTGTGTGTGTGTGTGTGTGTGTGTGTGTGTGTGTGTGTGTGTGTGTGTGTGTGTGTGTGTGTGTGAGGGGGCAGCAGTGGGGGAAGGGACTGAGGGTGGCAAGAGGTCACCATTTTGATGATAATTCACAAGCTTCTCCATGCCTTGAGTTTACAGAG
>JAODXP020000027.1:292548-377548 GCA_027497455.2 Sardinella longiceps
CTACAGAGCTAGAAGTACAGAGCACCTTTCCATGGACAAAACAAAGAGTTGGTGGCTCTGCAGCTGTATTGTCTCCCTCTAGTGACCGTTCTGGGTACCTCACTGCATCCTTTCAGCTAAATGAATGACTCAGCCATGATTAGATTTCTTCCATCTCAACAAAACCATGCCCTAGCTCCTTTCAATAGGAGGGAGCTGCTGAACTCCACTGTTACAAATCAAAAGGAGTTAAAGCTCCAGAGAAACAGTGATCTCATAGGTCCCGCGTCTCCTGGCTGGCCGTCTGCGGAAGAAGTTGGGGGCTTTTAGGTGCTAGACATGTTGGCTCTGGGGATTTTCGTGCGGCTGTGTGATATTTCAAAAAGATGCACGGCATTATTCTATTCATCCATTTAACATGTTGATGGTGAAGATATGTGGCCGTTGGTAACACTGAGTCACTTATCAAAACCAGAAGGGAAACGGCGATACAGATACAGAGTTGCAAGGAAGCCTTTCTATGTGTGTGGGTGTGTGTGCATGGGACTGTATGAGTGTGTGTGTGTGTGTGTGTGTTTTTATGTAACTATGGGTGACAGTGTCTGTAAGGAACAAATCTAAAAGAACACTTTACAACTTTTTGACAGGGTTAGAGTTTTTATTTATTTATTTATTTAAGATTATTTCATAGATCTTCATGAACACCAAACCAACAATATTAATAATACTGTCGCACATAAAATCTTTTTTTGGTACACATACAATAAAATCACAAAAAGCTGAGGTTTCATTCTGTCATTTCTTCCCTTTTGTAATAATTTCTCTTTTAAAAACACCAACTCTCCCCTCTCCGTCTCCATCCTCTGTGCTATAACTCTGTGCTCCTCTCAATTACCCTCCAAACATTCCTGTCACATATGGCACAGACCATATGATACTCCTCCTCTTGCTGGAGAAAAACCTAAAATGACCTTTCTTTCTCCGTAGGCGACTTCTGCGCGCCCTCTGATGCCACCTTGTGTCCACTATATGTAAGGACCAACATGTCTTTTCCCATGCCACAAAAAAACATGCTACACCACTGGCGTTTTCAAAATGACATAACGTTACAAAACGTTTCATACGTCACCCTTAGGGATGAATGGGAACTGTTGCGTTACGTTACGAAACGTTACGGCCGCTGAATTCGCCACATCTCTGGTGCTCAGTCCTGAGTTGACAGTGAACTTGGAAGGGGGTTGACATTGCGTTACCCTCAGCCATTCCCTGTACCCCGACTTCTGCCCGGCTCGTCCACTGAGGGTACCCCTCAAATAGGTAGGGTGGGGGCTATTAGGGGGCTGATAAGCGCTTTGCTGCAGTGTCCTCACACACACATATAGGTGCTCTGGGACACTGGCGTCCAGGAAGACCTCGTCCACCAATCAGACCCCTGTGTCGGGTCACATGACTTCAGAGATTTTCCTGATAGGGAAAAAATCCATCTGAGATCGGCAGCAGATGCTACCTCTTGTTGAAAGAGCGCACCTGGTGCCTAGTCCAACCTGTTGGAGCTGAGGGGAAAAGGATAGGACATTAAAAAAAACATAGTAAATGTAAGCATAAAATGTTAGCACAGTATTATGTTCGTATACACATAGAAAATCTATGGTATATTAAAAAAGCATGAATCTACACGTCAGCAAGTTACATTATGTATATGCTATTAACTTTAACTTAGGCCTATGCTCATCTGGCTATCCAAAATTATATACACACAATTTACAAAAGGCTGTGAAAGTTTCGTTTTCTTGTTAATTCAACCTCAGGTTCAAAACTGCTCTAAGTTGTTGCTGCTAGCAGGATTTACATGCTGTTTGTTATGATTGGTGTTGCTATGTTCAGGATAGATGGGAAAGGCTTCCTAATTCACCTTCCAGGAATACCCCTCCCCTCTCCTCCACGACGCCAGACATGTAGACTATTTCTTCCTTCCTTCCTTTCTTTCTATATTTATAGATTTGATAGTCATTGCTGCTGCTGCTGCAGCAGAGTGAATGATGGGGAACTCACAGCGAGGGTAGCCTGGAGGCCGCGGGTTGCTGGCGCTGCTCCCAAATGATGACTGGAAGTTGTGGATGGTCTCCTGCAAGATCTGCCTCTCCCTCCCCTGAAAGCACAGCTCATTCATCAGCACAGGCCACGGCTGCAGGCAGGGCCATACATGTCATAACAATGTTTTGGTTGTTATGATTTCTGATGGTTATGGATGACCTTCGCTGGATTATATTCAAAGGTATTGCAACATGGGTCTAATGAACAAGAAGAAAGCCTAGTAAGGGTACATGCATAAAAATAAAAACAAAAAAACGCACAAAAAGTGCATTTGTAAAACTATGTATATTTTGACTAGGTCAGACCTTATCAACAGATTCATCTTTTCATCTTTTCAAGATCTTGTTGCATTGACACACATTCATAATTCATCAACCTTCACACACTCCACCAAAGCAATACCGGTAAAGAGAAAGAGAGATTGTCAGCCTTCACAGGGCCCAAGGAATTTCAGTAAAAGAAAATCCCCACCTTCCCAGCATTGAGCTCTGAGATGGCTGCCAAAATCTGTTGCCGGGGTCCGTCTGTCTTGATACCCAACTCCTTAAGATCGCCATCCGTCAAGGTCAAGAAAGCTTCCATATCAACCTGCCGTCATAAGCAAAGACACTATTACCTTCTAATTCTTTTTATAACATAGACAAACTATTGACATTAACTACTGTATGTAGATATAGATATTATCTTTAAGTGTTTTCTATTGGTAATACTGCACTTTCACTGCAGAATATGTCTGTGTTTGTGATATACCTTAGAATCTGCTGAGAGCAATGGCCTGACTCAAACTAGACAGTTGTGGATTATACAGAAAAAGAGAACAAAAGAGCCTATATCTGATCAGAATTTCCAAAATGGCACACAATTTCATGACAAACATATTTTCACTGGTGTCCTTGTAGAACATACAGATTGTTATTTATGACATACTGGTGTCCTCGTAAGCCTATAACAGACACAGACAGCTATGAATCTGAAGACAGTGATAAATGACTTTAATATCCAGGTACAAACGTCATACCTCTTGCTCCTCAAATATGGGCTGATACTTCTCCAGGGAGAGCTTCTTCAAAATACTCATCAGCTCATCTGTTTACACAGAGAGAGAGAAGCACATTAAGATTTGCTAATGCAATACAGCACCACGGGGAGCTCATATCCTACCATGCAGATGATGCAGCAAGAGATCCCAAAGAACATTGGAGTCAGGACCATGTGTGACCAGGGAGACAGTCATTACTTCAGTAGTCTGCATGCAAGTAGCTTACTTGTGATGCATAGAACTTATTACAGTACTGTAAATCTTTTAATATACTGACGGCTGAGAACTTAGAGGGCGTGAGTGACATTTCATCAATTCTACTGGAGAGCCTAAACATCACTGTTATGCTACTATCGGTATTGATTTCACCTATTTTGAGCACATTTATTTACAGAGATAGAGGACACAATATACTGAACAATCTTTAATCAAATGCAGTTATGCCCAGTTAGGTTTTAACTACTCTATGTTCACAGTAAAAACTTGTGGTTTTTGTTCAACAAGTCTTAAGTTTTTTGGATTTTACTTCTATAATTGTGTCATATAGGCCTACTGTATGTGCAATACACTAGTTGCTCTATTTGTTGGTCTTTGAAAGCTCAGCTTTCAGTGTGTCAGCTTTAGATGGTGTGTGTGGAGGGGGGAAAACATTCTCCAGCTCTGAGTTGGCACTCTGGCCCACAGCCATGGCAGTGCCACGCTGTGCCAGCTAAGCTTTAAGACTGCTGTGAGGCAATTCTATCATTGACACTTTTAATTCTATTAAAGGCTTTACTTTCTATGGCTGTAGTTTCATCCTCCTGGGTATTGGAAAGAGTGCTCCTAATATGGCTTCCTCGTCCAAGTCACATCCATAGTAAACAACTATTCATTGATCTATAATCTTGGATAACTTGTCATCATATGTTTTACAGGCTTGCCAAATATTTTATTTAGTTGGTGTTGGAAGCAGGACTTGTTGTTTTGGTTAAAGTTGGCTGTATCTGGAGCTTAGGCCAGGACTGGTTTGGCTAACAGCCTGGCGTAGTGACTCAAGGTCGGGTGTGTTGGAGAGACTTTACCCTCGTCTGTGATGGTGCCGCTGCTGGAGCCTCCGCTGCTCTTGGAGCGAGGGTGGGAGGAGGCGGACGAGAGTGAATCCCCCCCTGGAGGTTTCGGGGTTGGGGAGGGTGACGGTGTCAGCGTGGGGGACGTGCTCTTAGAGGTGGAGGAGTTACCGGACTGTGGCCGTTTCTTTAGGTCCACCTTCTGCAGGACGGGAGAAACAGCATTACTGGCTGAGCTGGTTATAATTGTTTTTTAAGCTGAAGCTTTAAGCTGTTTTTTGGCATTGAGGACACATTCTATTCTTAAATTTCAATTGACATACTCTGATGTGAACTTAGTATACTTAATATACTCTGGCACATAACAATGATAGTTATGGTGTGCACATGTGTTCAGTCACTAACCAATCCTGGCATTATATCATGGCATTCATCATTATCATCATAATCAACATTATAGTATATCTGTTGTCATTTTACCCGTCGTGTGTGTGAGTCGCTGCCTATCAGGTTGTGTGCGCTGTGGATGTCCGGCAGGTTGATCTCTGGGAGGACGGGCACTGAGGGTAGCACTGGTAGAGGGGTGGGACAGGGCGTCTCCTGGGCTGTGGCTTTGGCATCCAGCAACCCTGCAGCTCTCCTCCTGTGGGCCGCGATCTGAGAGAGAACACTATCTGCACCGCTGCCCCCTGTGGTTGGAATTGGAAATGCTACTCGTCATATGTATCGCACTTGACTGTGTGTAGAACAAGCATAGCCTTCTACAATTTGATTTAGTATTTCCTGACTGTGTAGAACAAGCACAATTTGATTTAGTTTTCAAGACTATCTAATCATTTCAAGATTATCTATAACATCTCAGTAAACTGCTCTTAAATTGGTATTACATGAAAAGCCTTAATTTCCAACTTTCCTTAATAGGTGTAATTAAAAATGAAATCAACACATCCTTGCAGTTATATGTGCTAATGCTGAGCTATGCCCTTTGGCTTTACACCAATTTATTTTTAGACTTAAACGTGCACTCCCTCTGGTACTTAATTAAGAGTTAATTACTGTTCAATAAATATTTTACACTGGCTAATGGAAGTGGGACTGGGAATATGTGCCTCATCAGATTAGATGCAGGGTACCTGAGCGGTTGTGTGAATCAGAGCCGTGCCGGTTGACCCCAGCGACCCCGTTGGAGCCTCCTGAGGAGTGAGGGGAGTTGTAGTTCCCAGAGTTGGAGGGAGAGGAGGAGGGGCCTTTGCCAATGCTGGGGAATTTAATGGATCTGCTGCTCACAACGCGGCTAATGGATGTCTGAGGGAAACCACACATGTCACACACACATATAAAGACAGACAAAAACACTAAAGCAAAACTATAAAATACAAACAATAAAAAAGCAAAAACACCCACATATCAAATCAAGAGGGCCAGATATGTACATTGCTAACATCAGACACAAAACACACACACACACACACACACACACACAAACACACACACACACACACACACACACACACACACACACACACACACACACACACAAACACACACATACACATACACACAAATCTAAACACTGCTATTATTGACAGCTGAGGTCACAGATGGTTACAAACAGTTTCAGTCCTCTCTCAAACACACACACACACACACACACACACACACACACACACACACACACACACACACACATACACACACACACACACACACACACACACACACAGCACACACACACACGCACACACACGCACACAGACTTGGGAGTGAACTGACTATGTCTGAGTTGCCGCTGCTGTTGAAGTTGGCCTTGCTGGGCCTCTGAGGCATGGAGTGACGTGGTGGCTCTGCGGCCTTGCCCTCCTTCAGGAGACGAGAGCGGTCCGAGTTCCAGGGCTCAAAATTGGAGGGGGGCAGGAAGGGAGGGATCACAGCTTTCAGCTTGTCATTGGGCAGCTTGGTGAGCGGTGCACCAGTCCTCAGCTATAGATATTCAAGGGTTTGTAGACTGATCAATACATTTAGTACAAGCATCACTACATGTGTGCACTGTAGCGAGACGATAGAGATGAATTTTTTTTTAAAGTGAATTAGGTAGCACATAAAAACAATTTACTTTTAATATATACATATTTCATTTATATATATAGTATTTATAATGTATTATTATTGTGTCTTTATAGTAATAATATTATATCTTTATATATTATTTTATATCTGTCAAAATCCTCTTTCTATGCACCCAGAACTCATAAAACATTAGAACGGGTTATAATGCATTTATAAAGACTTTTATGCATGTGTTTATAACGCTTTATAAATGATGGAATCATAGTAAGTGTTACCATAAATATATCTAATACTTGATAATCATAAAAGTATCCATTATCCATTTCACGTTTCCATAAATGTGCATTGTATGATTCTCAATAATAGTTGAGGGCTACCATTGTTGTGATGAGACTGTCATCCTTTTCAGAGAGTGTCCTTCCAATACCTGCAATAAGATTTCAGTAAATCAATCATTATTCATTGTCATTACTAACTCATTATGCCATCATGTGACCCTCACAGCTTAAGAACATAAAATTATACATTCATCATTCGTATGCTGGCATTATTTTCAGTTGTTCAGTTGTTGTTTTTTTTACCACTGTCTCTGGTCTTGGCTGTCCATGCGGTGCTGATGTCCTGCGTGGGTTGTCCACTAGAGGACGCCACCGCTCCATTAGACCCACTGGCAGTGGCGCTGTCTTTCCTCTGATCAGCCTTCATGGTGCTGTCCAGCGAAGGTTCATCGGTGAAGGGGCTCAGCCGATTGGTGGAGAGGCCGTGTCTGAGTGTGTGAGTCAGCTTCAGATGCCGGAAGCGATTGGACATGCGGTTCCACCACGACTACACACAGAGCATTTAATCAGAAATTAATCACATTACTTCCTAATGATCTCCAGGATATGTACTGATAAAGTGTTAACCACATAGTCTCATAAAGGAGCTATCTGTGTAGGTTTGGACGAGAATTATAAGTAACAAAAAAACACACAAATAGCCTACACACAAGAGACAGATTACTGTTAATCAAAAAACATTACGCTTCTAAATAAAATAGATCATGTGTGACAGCAATAAATGGATGTTTAATATTTCACTGTTAGACTTTAACTACTTTGTTTTATATGGGATAGGACGGCGCTTTTGCTTTCATTCATTTGCTTTTCTTTAATTGGTACTTTCTGTAAAACACATTCAGCTACTGTGCTTTTGGGTATAAGATACACATGAAGTAATTGCACTGTGTGCCAGTCTGTGTCACCTTGAGGCCCCCGCGGTCGTCTGGTGGCAGAGGCATGTTGAGGGACTGGCGACTCTTAGAGCGCAGCAGGGGAAGCTTCTTCTGTTGCTTCAGTTTCTCCTTGTCCACCTGCATACACACAGACGCCAGCAGCCTCACCAACTCTGTGTCTGAGAGAGAGAGAGAGAGAGAGAGAGAGAGAGAGAGAGAGAGAGAGAGAGAGAGAGAGAGAGAGAGATTCAAAACAAAGGCAGCGCAAGATTTGTGATTAAGGAGGCAAGGGAGATTGAGGGGAGAAAAAAATACAGAAAATCAGATAGAGAGCAAGAGAGAGAGAGTGACAAAAAAAGATTGAGATTGAAGATGAGACAAAGAAGCGAAAAATCAAAAAGTATGCACACATACTGTACATATTCAAGATAGGCAGGTGTGCAAGCACAGTCATTCTGCTGATGCATCATTCTGCTACCGGTAGTTCAGAAAACATCTTACACCAAACCCTTAATGACACTCCAGTACAGCAGGTACAGTTTAATACTTACAGTTTAAGAACATTAAATTATACATTAACCCATTAAAACCTGGAGCAGCATCTGTGTGCTTTACCCCTTAAGACCTAGAGCAGCGTATCTGGCGTTTCAATCATTTTGCCCATTGTAAGGCCTGTAACAAATGACTATCAAAAAGTACACAACAAAGATATGGCCAAGCAAGTCAATCCAAATACAAGACCAAGCTGTAGGCTCTTACCAGGGTCATTCAATAACATGACGAGGTCAAAAGCTGTGTATCCGTTCTTCGCCCTCAGGTTCACATCAGCTCCCTGTCCAAGTAGGTACTTTACGACGTCTTTATTCCTATGGGGACAAACACATGGGTGCACATGAGAATTCAGTTTATCAAATCCCTTTTTGTCTGTTAGAACATCTTATCAATGCTTACCAAAACGATGTTTGTACTGTATGTGTGTGTGTGTGTGTGTGTGTGTGTGTGTGTGTGTGTGTGTGTGTGTGTGTGTGTGTGTGTGTGTTTATTTGTGCCTGTTCTCAACTGTCTGCTGGGAAATCTTGTTTGAACAGAATGTGTGTGTGAGTGTTCACAACGCATGTGTGCATCTGTGTGTGTGTGTGTGTGTGTGTGTGTGTGTGTGTGTGTGTGTGTGTGTGTGTGTGTGTGTGTCGTGTGTCATGTTTATGAGTGTATGAGTACAGAGCACCAAGTGTGTGAATACAGATGGTCTGAATACATAAAAAACAGCTATGTGCAATGCAGGTGTTTATACACCTGTACATGTTTGTGTAAGTATTGTTGTTGTTGCTGTTTGTTTGTATGTGATTGTGTGTGTGTGTGTGTGTGTGTGTGTGTGTGTGTGTGTGTGTGTGTGTGTGTGTGTGTGTGTGTGTGTGTGTGTAATTCACCCATGGTAAGTGGCCTGCATGAGTGCAGTCCAGCCGTGCACCGTGTCCTGCTTGTCCATGTCGGCACTGTGGTCCACCAGCAGCCGCACCATCTCCAGATGGCCGCTCACCGCCGCCAGCATCAGTGGAGACGCTCCGTCGGCATTGGCTACGTTCACCTGTGTTGGCTCCTCCTCCAGGATCTCACGCACCAGCTGAGCGTTACCTAAAAGACAAACAGACAGCCAAAAAGACAGGCAAGGATGGATGGAAGAAGAACTACTGAAAAAAACAGTGAATATAGATTTCTCATTTGTTTTTGGTAAGTGTATACAGTATTTCTGTCTCTGTTTTGGTTTATATTATGATTCTCTAGCATAGTGAAGAGAGAGAGAGAGAGATAAGTGTCAATATGTCCTAGATGTCCAATATGTATATAGACATAAGACATTGAATCAAATAATCACAGAAAGAGGCAAACATGAAGAGAAATATATAGACCCATTATAATACATATTAATACAATACATCAACTACATGGAAATTAACACATAATATATCATAGTGAATACAACACACATGCACACAAAAATCGTATTGTATCATCATACTCAATGTATCATACAAACCATTAAGTGTTAATAACACAGCATTCCCAGGATGGAAAACGTGAGTACAATTTTTTCCTTTCAGATTTCAAAAAACATTTGATGACCCTGAAACATATGGCACTTACCTAATTTCAGAGCTCTGAAGATATCTGGCCTTCTCTTCTCATCATCTGTAAAACACCAAAATAAAACCATCATTCAGTGGCTGAGATATAACTACCCCACCAATTATGTTATGAGCTACGCACAAAAGTCTTTGAAATTCAATGTTGACTTCTTACCCTCCAGAGGTAATAGCACTTCTTACAGCCATTTAAAACATACAAATGTGCTGATATCAACATAAGCTTGCAAGTCTAGGCAGTTTTACAATGGTGGGTTGGCTGTCCTTAGGGTAGACACACCAGACTTGAATAAACGTTCCCTTGACCTACAGTAAGTCATCATGTGTAAACTAAGAAACCAGTATGACTTCAGTAAATAAATAATACTATTGGGCTTCCAATATCTGAAGAAGGGAAACAGGGCTTGGTTGCAAAAGACACTGTGCTAAAGGCTTGGTCTTGGTGACATTATAACACTATTGCACTTTCACTAATGTTTTCATTGTGCGCAGATGCTATTAGCTTAGCTTCTCAACCAAAACATACAGGCTAAATGAAGTGTGTGGTCTGGCTGGGATTTCAATACTGTGAGAGAGCACTAAACAGCTGACTGAACACTTTTTGAGACTGACACTTTAAGATATGTTCAAAAAATAACTATAATGGCCTTTCCCTCCCTTGCTGGCTCAGTACAACTTTTATATAACTTTGACTGAGCCCTCAGAATGGCCGTAGCAGCGCTGGTGTGACTAGACTTTTGAGGGCAACACAAGGACACTGCAGCGAGCTTGCTTAAATCTAGACCGAAAGATTCCGGAAGACTCCACGGGTACGAGTCAACAAAGCACAATCCAAGAACCTCTGGCGGCCTGAACCACAATCACACACAGCCGAGCCAGACAGGGGGGGAGCTGGTTTACCATTCAATACTGTTTTTAACTCCTGAAGATATGTCTGACAGCACAGTTAGTTAAAGGTGCAGTCAACCATTCTGGGAAACCATTCAAGAGATCACCTAAAATGGACAGTTAAGTCCATCAGGATAGTTGGGAGTAACTCACAAAAACTATCTACAAAGTACCTGGATACTAGTGTGCTCATAACTACCTCTCTTTATCTCTCTCTCTCTCTCGTTCTCTCTCTCTCTCTTTCTCTCTCTCTGTGCATGTGTGTGTGTATGTGTGTGTACAGATCAGCACAGCACATTACTGTAGTCTGTACACTGAATAACAACGATGTGAAATATACGCCAGAAAAATAGACTCTGGTGGAGCAATAATAGAGCGAGATATAATGCCTTTGTCGTAGCCATTAAACCAATCAACAACAGCTCTCGCTCTTCAAATGCACAAGAGTGAGTGCTTTTTTACTGTCAATATGTTCCACTATAGATTGACATCATACTTACATCATACATATGCTTGTCTTATACCCTATTCATATTTGCAAAATTGCAGATGATAAGAGAGAAAGGTGTGCTCAACTCAATTAAAGTAAATGGGGTTTGGGTGCGCAAAATAAGGAGAACTGCAAGCTGTGTTGAACAACTTATCTTTTTGCTTCTCTTGGCCAGGAGGATTTTGCCACAGCAATTTTCTCCACACTCACTTCCTTCAGGAGCAAATTGCCCAAACATCTCATTTAAAGTGTCGGCCTACAGGTGCTTTTCTTCCGCTTCACATGTAGGGCAATCACTGTGCATTGTTAGCCAGGCCAACCACCGCTGTAAATTGTCACATTTTCACACATGGATGCCAAAGTCACACCAGCCACTTGTAACACACCTGCAGACCGTAAAATCCATCATCTGTTTGGTGGTTGGCAGACTGCCTTCTTTTACTGAATATGTTTGCCGCTAAGTGCTCCACTCCATGGTTTGGCCTATACTGTGTGTTCAGAGTCAAAGCTGTGATAATTATGGAAGAGCATGTTCATTCCCTTTAAATCGTTCAATTAAAACGGCTTAGCTCTCGAAAAATGATGTTTAGCAACTTCATCACGTTCGTCCTTATATACACCACTATGATATCATAGCTTATTTAACATCATTATCATACTTGACTGGCTATTACAATACTGAAGTAATGGGATTTTTTTAAAGCTTTATACACACTATAATCAACTCTAAGTGAAGTGTTGTTATTACAACACAATTCAGGCAGGGTAATATTATTTTAAATGGCAATATCAGTAGTTTTTTTGGCAATGGCAATGCTCAGGACATTGTATTGGCCAACAAATAGAGGTTGCTGAGCAAAATTGAAAATGACACCAATTATGCATACAAACCCTGTTCAATTCCAGTCCAAAGTCTCCATTGTATCCAGTGTTTTGAAAGAAGTTCATATAAGAAGTTCACGCTATTACTTGTAAGAGTAGTAACACTCACAAGTAACACTCTCTTTAACACATGTTTAGTCTAATATTCTTAAATATTAAGAATTGGACTAAACAATGATAGGTACATAAAAACACATCATAGCATGATTACATATTGCTACACAGGTTGTAACACTGTACATAATTAGATGGATACACTCTACCAGCGACACTATAAAATAAAGCGTTCCTTGTTGTCCTCCTCTCACATACCTGGCTGTGGCCTGACAGTGGTGATGGCATCCAGGTAGTTCTTCACATCCTTCTGCTTGTGCTGCAGCGCCAGCTCGAACGCCGTCTTGGCCAGGGCATTCAGGTGGTCCGGGTCAGCGCCCCTCTCCACCAGCTGCTGGACCACGCTCACCTTGCCCGCGGCAGTGGCCAGCATGAGAGCGCTCCAGCCGGTGCTCTTCTGGGTGGAGTTGGCATCAGCATCCCACTCCAGTAGCAGCCTCACCATGGCCTCGTGACCCAGCTGAGAGGCCACCAGCAGGGGGGTCACTTCCAGGAACTCCCTGCCTCCCTCTTCGCTGGACACACCATCTCCAGAGATGCTGCCGCCACCACTGCCACTGTCCACGCTGGGGGCTTCGGGGTTGGCCAGAGGATCAAAGTCATCCACAAAGGCATCTGCCTCGAGGAGGAGTTTGGCCACGTGGCAGTGGCCTCCGCGTGCTGCCATGCTGAGGACGCTGGCTCCCATGCGGTTACGGGCATTGACATCCGCTCCATGCTCCAACAGGATGAGTGCCACTGTCAAGTGACCAAATCTATGCCCGTACGCAAAAACACAAAAGGATAAAGGTAAACAAAGCAAAGCCAGACTAATTTGGGAAGTAGACATTGTTCATAGTCATATTAAATATATTTACAATTTTGGATTAATTTGCTAAATCGTTTACATGGTTCCTTAGAATAATAAGCAACCATTAAAAAAACACACACAAAATGATTAAATAACGATGTATCACAGATTCGTCATGCTGAGACAAGGAAGCAAGTTTGCACCTTCACAAATGACCATGGTTGATGTGTGTTTACGTATGTGTGTATGTGGATTTTTTATTTTTTATTGCCATGGCAGCTAAAATAAAAAGTCAGTAAGTCAACTCATTAAGTTGGACACATTGCATAAACATGAGAGATTTAATTGGACTAGCTCAACATCCTTCAAGAAAACTATGAGTAGGCAGCCCTGGCCCATAAATGACCGTCGGCCCACCGAGCATTGCCCTGTATGCCCTATATACCTGTCCATGCCTGGTGTGTGTGTGTGTGTGTGTGTGTGTGTGTGTGTGTGTGTGTGTGTGTGTATGTGTGTGTGTGTGTGTGTGTGTGTGTGTGTGTGTGTGTGTGTGTGTGTGTGTGTGTGTGTGTCTGTTTTGTGACAATCAGAAGTTACTGCATAACGTTACTGTCCATTATGCGAAAGGTTTGTTAAATGCTAGGCCTATCTTTTGAATAAGGATTCAGGCTCGTGGATGTATAAAAACTTTTTAAAAATTCATATGAATATCATAACAGCGTTAAGACTTGAGCCTGAGTATGATTTGATGAAGATGTTGAGTGGCATGTTAGGGAAGAAAAATCTGATTACGTAGAATTCTGACTCCTCCCAAGCAAATCAATACCCTAAAAACATCTACAAGGATGATTTCACCAAACTAACTATTCCCTAAAAATAAGTAGCCTAAGTTAGAACAAGCCCTAGAACTTTCACATTTCTACTTTTTACACGAGTTTCTTTCTCCGACCTAAGTAAACAGAAAGAAGAATTCGCTTTGGGTTTTGGATCCACCCATTAAACATCTGTACACATTCAACCAATGACCGCGTAAAGAAAGTCGTACCACACCTCGCAGCTTGCATGAGAGGCGTCCAGCCGTAGTTGTTTCTGCTGTCCACTGAAGCCCCCTTTCTGAGCAAGAACCGGACCAGATTCTCATGGCCACTGGCAGCCGAGAATTGAAGGGCCGTGTTCCCCTCTTCGTCCGTGCAGTCAACAGGAACAAGCGAGACTCCCCGGGTGGTATCGACACTGCACTCTGACCCCGCATCCAAACGCAGGCTTCGGCACTGCGTTCCCGAGTCGTTCGCCCCGGGCTCAAGAATCCGCTTGGCGCTCTCATAGTCGCCTTCATCGCAAGCTCGAAACAGGAGAGCGTTTGCTGGGATTCCGAAATTCATCTCTGGAAACTTTCTCTCCAGCAAAGACCTAACGTTAAAAGTTTTTCACCGCTATTCCCAATGCTTAACGGCGTTTCATAATTAAAAGACATTGCGTTCGCATTCAAAGTCCTAAAGACTTGTTGAAATGGTATGTTATCCCCTCTCAAAATGTTGAACCCTAAAAGAAAACTCTTGTAGCGCCAAATTAACTTTTGTTAAAATAAGCCATAGTTCTTGCCGGTGCTGCTGTCGCCCCAAGGAATCTTGAAGTCTTCCCGACACTATGTAGCGCATGCGTTAACTGGACGTAAGAGGAGACCTCTTCAAACTTCCTTTACCAGGGGGCAGGGGGAAGGCGTTCCGTTAGATAGAAAACTGTCTCTGTGGTGTAATTTCTCACAAATCATTCGTCATGTTTTAGGATTTTATAACCCTGAAGCTATTTAGGGAATTCTGTTGAGCGCTAAGAACAATTTATGCTGTTACCGCCTCTCATTGAGCCTCAGCTATTAGGCTATTTTAGACAGCTTATAGGCCCTCAAATGATATGGCTCTCGTTGGGAGCAATTCAGTATTTTTGCAGACTCACACTTTAGCCTCTTGATCAATTAATCTATCTGTGATAACTTCTCATAGACAACGATTTTTTCTTTCTGTCTTCAGTGATTTGCAGTGCACCTAGAATCTGGTCAAAGGAAGTTTATGTAGGGTAAGTTCATATCGTAGTCTACAGATTGATTTTAGGGTTTAACCAATGGTGTTTTTTTTTAAGGAATAGAATATAAAAGAAAGATTGTAGAAATGAGCCTAAGCACATGTAGGCTAGCCTATGTGTTGGTTATGCCCCTATATTAATTAATCCCATTTTATTTTGTCCATTTCAGTCTCCCCTTGTCTAATTGTCGTCTTATTAAACAGCACCCAAACCAAGGTAAGCTAGTTGGCCTATTTAAAAAAGTAAAGTAGTTCTAAAAGTGTGAGTTCCAAAATTCGTGGGATGTAACAGTGCCATGCATTTGACACAAGCTGTCAGTATGACTTCCAATTCTCTCAGTATTGGCTTCATTCACCCTTAGATTTAACCCCTCTGAGATGAGAATTACCCAATGGCTACAGCTGAGTCATCTGAGCATCTTTTTTCACCCATTTACTCTGTATTTCTGTGGTATTTCAGAAACTGTTGAAATATCAACTTAGATGATTCCTGAAAAAGTCAATGGACTTCAGTCATGTCTATATGAAGATTGTATGAAATTATTTATATAGGCCTACAGTACAGGGGACAGTAGGCTAGGCTGTGTTACACTGTTATATTCTTTGCCAAATACCATGCTGAATGAACACACATACACACACACACATACAAGAAACTCCCTGATTGTGGTATTCAGTGTTCTGAATTGAATTTGCTAGTATCTTCATTTTGTTATGAAACTGTGAGGCAAAAACTGTTATCAGAAGCTGTTTGGCTAAAGCATTTTCCTCTGACAGAAAATGATGCTATTATTGTTTACAGTTGTTTAGACCTATCTGCGTTGAGCAAACAATATCATTTATCAGATGAGCAAATAATAATTTAAAAAGAAATTAAACTAAGAACTGGCAAGGATTTAGCTAATCGTGTTACGTTACGTGCTTGTTCTGTGGGCCTGTTTGTCTCCTATCTCGACTCCCAGCTGCCCTGTATGGTTCATGTTTTTAGGTTTGATTAGTGGCTTATCTCTGACATGCAATGCTTAGAGCATCCAGCCAGTGAGACAGGCTGTGTGTGGTTTGGCTTTTGGGTCAGTCGGCTGTTGTGATTACCCAAGCTGAGTCCATGCTATCGTGTGTACTGTGAAATCAACCAGTGATTTAGATAGGTCAGACTGTTGATGTTACGTATTTGTATGAGCTAAGAAGCCTTCCAAATATTCAAATTGTTTCTTTATGTAAAGAGTTTTGACAGAGCAACCATTTATTACCTGGCAGCTTCATGGATCCATGGCTTTAAGACCTGAATGTTTTAAATGAAGGGCACATTTTTCTGAGACAGAGTGAAATTACTAATACTGATTTTGCAACTGAGCGAGCAGCAGCAGATTATAATGCTTGACACACAATATCAGTATTGGCCACTAGATGGCCCCCAAACCTAATTTTTCCCTTTTTCTTCTCACTGCTGGGCAGATGCTTGACCACCCTTGGTCACCAACTTCATTCGGTGTTAATGAGGACTGCCAAATACATCACAATGCATGAAAAATGACTGCCCTAACCTTTGGCAACTGGCCAAGAAAAACAAACACCACCGTCCTGGTGGCCGCAGACCTCATTGAATTGCCTTGTCAAATATTGATATACAGTGAGCCCCAATGTCATAAGCAGACACATCATAACCCTCCACACCAACAGCTGGCATGACGCAGGTCATAAAACACAACCAGTGACAGCAATCAATAGCATCGGCAGAGGACAGCTACTTCCGGGTGACTTTGAATGCCCCTTAAACTCCAAAGACACAATAACTCATCCGTGGCAAAAACACTGGTCAGGATGCACTATGTGAACTTTATCTAATACAATTTGAGCCAACTTCACTGAATTACTTCTTATACTGTCCTCTAGCTGTCGACTCAGTGTGTAGGTGTAAGATAAAACCTCAGGCTCTGTGAATAGGAAACAAACAGAGTGGCTCGGTTTGGGTCATAAACGACTACGGTCGATCAGGAGTCTGGAAGGGAAGGGGATAATTTGATTGGCTCCTGAGCTGAAATATCAACAACCTTTAGCTGTAATTGGGGGCTGCAGCACCTTTAGAATTTCACTCATCAAGGCAGCCCACAGAAAAGGGATGTTCAAAATGAGATCTCTGTCTTATCTATACTTTATATAATATATCTTTGAGACATAATAATAGGCTAATCATCATCATCATCATCATCCTCATAATATTTCATTATTACTGTATTATTATTAAAAGTAGTAGTAGTAGTAGTAGTAGTAGTAGACCATTTTTTTGTCTTTTCTTCCTCCTCAGAGAAGAAGACCTCATGTTATTTATTTGAGCTTTAGTGCAACCCAAGGTCACCTTTAAGGGATAGGCTACTTTTCCACAACCCCTCAAGTTAAACTAAATGGAGTTTTACTTTCTCCAGTTCATCAAGCTGTTTTCCAAGTCTGACGGTAGCACTTTTAGCTCCAGCCTAGCGTGCTGTAGATCATTGAATCAGATTAGACCATTAGCACAGGGGAGGAGAAACGGTGGTGTGCATCTTGGGAGGCTTGATATTTTCCTCTGTAAGATAACCTGTCAGCAATTCTTATTACTCAAAGTACACACATTTCCTTTTTGTGTTTTGAGACATTTTATCTTTGGAGATTATCACTGATGTAATCAGCAGCAATGTTTAATTATATTACATTAACACAGATGCCTTTGTGTACTTCTTTATTGCATATTAGGCTTAACAGTGATGACTCATCTCTGACATGGGGGGTATGTCTGTGTGATGGAAATTTCCACTGAAATCCTCCCCGGGGGCGTTTCTTTATTTTCCCCTGGAACATTATAAATAGTGCAGTAAACAATTTCAAGAGAAGGATTAATCCAGAAGGATACTTAAAGTGACATTTAATTACTTCTTCACATTTTTTGGTCACAACGGAAATTACACACTGCCAGTTTATTTCCGCCCTTGGTTTCTCAGTGGAGCAAACCGATAGCTTCAGGCCAAGGGCACTGACTACGCTGCTCTGTGCTGTTTCCTGAACAATGTGAGTCTAGTTTATTAATCCTGACCTCTTTCTTCAAGCTCTTCCTCCATGCCTCACAAGGGAAGCCTTTAATATGACCTGCAACATTTCCAAGTGCCTTCACATTTTTCAGCACCTTCAAATAAGTTTCTAGCCTGGGAGTTCCCAGGCTCCCTTACGCGCTTATTTCATTTCACTCTGCAAAGCAGCATGGTGACCATGGCCGATTTTCTTGCCTGCTTTCGGTATCTAATCACAGAACAAAAAGGTACTAGCACGGCCCTCGATTGCATTTTACGCCACGTGGTGGCTCTGGTATTGGCTCCGAGCTATGTACAGACGCTATGATAGACATTCGTAGCGCCCAATAAACGGCTCTGGACAATCGTAAACGATGCTTCTGCTACGAGAGATGCAATAGGTAGGTCTCCAGACTAAATATCACTTGTGATTTTTTGTTTAGCATTCGCCAGGCTAATAAGTTTCAGCAACCCCCAAGCATAAGGAGCATTTTAGCCAGAGGACCTATTCGATTCTCCATTCGGTTAAAGTCATGGGGAAAAAAGAAAAATGCCTCAAAGTAAGGTGCATTTTAGTAAGAGGTCTTATTCGATGCTCCATTCTGTTTATAAGTCAAGGGGAAAAAAAGAAAATTCAACGAGGAAATTCTACGAGACAGTGAGGCTGCTGAGACGTGACTGATCATGTGCTAAGTGTACATGATAACTGTACAACTGTACATGATAAATTATGCATGTACATGGCTTAGATATGTCCAAGCCTACTGCTATGCATAAATTCTTATCCCTCCCGCCATGTTGTATGCATAATGTTGGAGGCCTCAAATATGCTCCATTTTACTTTGATGTCTGTCCAACAACAGCTATTGAAGAAGAGCATGTGAAATCCATTTGCATGTTTAAGTTTATATTCGACCAGCCATAAATAGGACCACCAATATATCTTACTTTGCACACCCACCCCCCTCACCCCTACCCCACCGCATGATAAATGGCTGTTGACAATGAAGTGGCAAGGCTACTCCTCTCCAATCGAGTTACGACATGTGTGATTATGCTGACGACGGCGTAAAAAGAAACACAATGAAGGCAGAGTGTTAGCGGTAGGCTAGTGTTACTGTAGTGTCAACAGCCCTGAGCAGCGCTACGGCTATACGGCTCATCTCCCACAGCCTGCAGCGGTGAAATTAATGTTTGTGTTTTGGAGGAGTTAATGCACTGCAGGAGATGGAGAGCCACTGACTCCATCCATCTAGCCATTCATCTCTTGAGTCGTCGTGGCCTTTAATTGAGAGCAAGGGTGAGGATTCTTGCTTGTTTATTTGGACTGATGCTTCTGCTGCAGAGCAGAGTTCAAGCTCAAGAGGCCCTGATGATAACGACAGCTGGGACAACTGCAGTGATTTAGTGCCTCAACTAATAATTTTATGTCAGGGCCCCCGCAGGACACAAAATATATTTAGCCCGAACCAACTTTGATAAATCATTGCACAGGCATTCAATAGAGAGCCAATGGAAGATTCAGAGTGTCCAGATAGGTATCACTTTTTTACCCAGTATTCATGAAGTATATGTACAGTATATTATATACAGTTTCCTGTTTACAATAGGCCTACTGTTTTAGCAAAACAATGCATCTGCAACCTATAAGTCCTTACTGTAGGCCTACAAGTAGGTGACTCAGGTCTTCTTCCTGACATCTTCTTGCTGTTCCCTCCTCTCACCTTAAAAGGTGACAGACCCTTTATTGTTTCTACTCTTTGGGTCTGGAATAGTCTCCCCTCCCAAATTAGGTCCATCCATATTGTTGTATCTAAGCAAATATGCCCTGATCCTTTGTCTTTGCGATTGATTTGACAACAGTGGTTGGACCGGTCACACGTACATATGGCTCTTGGCTTAACAAAATGACTGAGCAAACGATTTGCTATGACTACATCTAGATTTCTAGGCTAATGGCTGGGTCTTTTCCTGACGTATTGCCTGTAAGTTCTCTGTGGTGGCTAATTCACTGCGATAGATGCCTTGAACTGCATGCTCAACCCATTTCCATGCTTTTAGCTTGATGGTAGTGCAGCTTTCTAACTACGCAGAGATGCCACCGACCGACCATACAGTACTTGCAAAGAATATTTAACTACCACTTTTGCCTCATTGGACTTTAACCTTTTAATGGCATTTAGAGCTGACAACCAGTTTGAGCTATGTCAACAGCTAACCACAAACACCAATTCTTGACATTCAAACCAATATGACACTTGAAGAGGCAGAGTCAGCTATGAAGGTTATATCTCTGTTTACAAATGTTAGAAATAAAGAAAAACAGAAGAATTAATGATTTTCCTGTTTTGCAATGTTCAGTAGACTGCAAAGTTCCAATTATCGCCTGCACTGCCTCATTTATCTATGACATGGCAAGCAGCCAAGAAACAACATTGCTGTCTACAGCTCCCTTTCAAACAGATAGATGTGATTAGATGACACACTTCTTGTTCCATTGAAATCAATATTTCATTTATCTGTTTAAACTCCAATTTTGTTCACTCTGTCCTTCATACTGTAGATACATCTCAAGCTCATTGCTCACTACCTTGTCTGCTCGTCAAGTCACTCACATCAATCCAAAACCATGTGGTACTAATTCTTGCCTCCATCAGTATGTGGTTTTAAATCGTTCACATCAATAAACTGCCAAGTGTTGAGGTAAAGTCATATAGCCTTTGTAGTGTAATCAAACATATCATAACAGCTATTACCAACCCGGTTTCTACAGTAGTGTGATGTCAAAGCAAAACATGTTAATGAAAGATATTACATGTAAAATGCATGAATTTACTCATTTTAATTTTTGCACATAGAGGGCAGTGTGTCTCTGCTCTCACTATATTCTGTACTTTTTGGTGAAGTTAATATGTCCTAAAACACACTTGTTATAACACATTGGTTAAGGTCAGTAACAGCAACAATGAAGACATGAGGATGTTATGGTCAAGGCCTGACACCTGGAACATGTGTGTAGGGAATTTATGGTAAAGAAGACCTCAATCCTTTCAATGCAGAGGGGGCGAGTTTCTTGCCCACACAAAAAAGCACATCAAGCACAGCATTAATATCCCTCCAAAAAAACGTCACAAATAATAAAATGGCCTAATTAGCCGGTGAGTCATCTTTTCTTGGTTGAGGTTTCCTGCACAGTGAGTCTCTCTGAATAGCGGCTTGCGTTTAAATCCCTTGAGAGACTCAACGGTAGCAAGCAAAAAGAAACACTGCATGATAAATTTGGAGTTTAACCGTTTATGAGCATCATGCACTAATACAGCTTATTTGGCAGAAAATATCAGTTCATGAATATAAAACACATTCTGAGAAAGAAAGAGTTCTCATTGCGTGTCAACAAATGACTACACTACATGCTGTAACTTTGAGCCATTTGTGACAAGAATACATACTGTAGATATGGCAGGATGGGTGTTTGTATGATCATAATTGCATTGAGACACAAGTAGTTTCATTCTTCCGCTTGAATATTGGGTCAATACTGGGTCATTTAAAAGGGATTATTGGGTCATTTAAGGGATGCACTAAATATGTAGCCTTGTTTCGAATGTCTTTTTGATTATGTTTAAATGTAGCCTAACAGCACTTGATCCATGGGGAAACCGATGGCATTTCGTCTCACTACACTCACTGTGTACAGTACTGTACATGATTGAAATAACAATAAAAAACACTTGACTTGACTTGACTTCATGAGAGTGCTGTGCTGTGCTGTGCTCATACAATAATTCCAAAGAATTGCACCAGCTGGGGTGTTTCATTGCATGACAGCACTCTGTATCAAACATTAATGGAATGCTGTATGTATTTTTCATATTCGGGGATTTCTTTTATGTCAGAGGAAAAAAGAGTGCAAGACAGTAAAACAGCCTTTAGAATTGCTAAGATGAACTTCATAATGGTAAACTGACCTCACCTACTGTATGATGCAGACACACTCTCTTGAGAAATATGCTGATTGACCCTGAGTGATCCGAGTATTGCACATCATTATGGCCTTCTGAAATTCAGTACTCTGTTGCGATGATGATGATGATTTGTGACTTTGGCTTGACAGTGCCATCTGGACTGAAGTCACACGTATTAGGGAAACTTTCTTTGACGTAAAATGTTATCTGATTGCAGAGAAAAACTGTGTGTTTAAAATGATAATGTTTAAAAAACTGACAGTTGTATCATATGATCATAATTCAATGGTTAGGCCTATCTGTGCTGACATGTGTGGTTCATTGTTAAGTAAGGGATTGGGATAACATTTGGTGAGGCGGTCATTATCGTGGAATATCTCCCGACAGAGTAATGCAACCCATCCCGAGGCTGTAGCCGATAATGACCGCCTCACCGAACGTTATTCCACTTATTACACTTCTACCTACTGTAGACATCAATAACATGGCAGTGAAGTAGGCTATTGTTTGTCACTGCTTTAACGGCAACTTTAGTGATTAAAATGGATCATAAGGTCCGCTGAAAAGTATTCTGTTAACTTACAGATCAGCTGATTGGTTAAGGCAACGTCTCACTTTTGCTTGACAGCGGTCTGTTATACTTAACAACGGTCCGTTATTAAAAATGATCAGACCATAGAATGTTGGAAAGTCCCATTGAAGTGAATGGAGCATTCCACAGCATTATAAAGAGCCGTGTAATAAATTGAATTAATAATGAACCACAAGTTTTCTGAAATACTCATCCGTCTTAGAGCCTATGGATTTGTGTTACTCATGAGCCTGTCTTTTTGTGTTGGTCCACATATTGATAGACACGCCTACTATAACCCTGTTAAAAAAGGCAACCCAAATGGTCTCCTGTTGTTCAAGACGATCACTGTAGTCTTCCATTCCCAGATGCATGTCCCGATATGACCTTGCTTTTGAACAAGTGATCTGTGGTCTATTTATGTGTCAGATGGATTTGAATATAAGAAAATGAATATTCACAGCATGTTGTCACCATGGAGTGCCCGTAGTAGGGTCATGCCCTACATGTGTTTGACAGATGATGGGCACAAGGACAGGGGGTCCAGTACAACTATCACTACACATGGCATGGTGCCAGTTGTTCGTTGGCATCAACGGCTGCTGTGACAGTTGTGTTAAGGGCGCCAACAGCTTCCACGCTGACAGTCCCCTCCTGACAGTTTTGCCGCTGATGCAAGCATCAGTCAGTCCTGTGGCCATGGCTGCCAAGTCACGCCGGCTCTGGTGGAGATGAAGAAATGCCTCCCCCGATGGAGCCTTGTGGTGTTCGTCCTTCAGCCACGTGCCTGTGCAGTGCCACTGCAGATTGGTCTCTCTGGCTCAGTTTGGCTGTGGGATTTGTATTGTGTGTTTGTAGTCTTTGTTGCATAATGCAAACCAACTGAGCTCCTCGAAGGGGTTCAGACTCTATGACTCTCTGCAGCCCTGTCTTGACTTACAGTACTTAGCACCCTAACAGAACTTACACTTACATTTTCCAACACATACTCATTATACGTTTCTTAGACATTAAAAAAACACAGGCCTATGTCACACTTCCTTCTTCTGGAACACAGAATAGGGAAAAAGAGCTCCCGCTAGTTTCTAGCAACGATAAATAGCAATGACAAGTGGTTGGTCTTAGAGTGTACCGGGTTGCTCTACATCCAGAGGTCTGTCTGAATCACAAAATCTATATCTGGTTAATGTGGACAGAAAAACAGGCAGTGAACAGACTACTAAACAGATTTAAGAATATGAGTGTGTTGCTCATTATTTCATACTCAGACCTAGCCTCTAGCACTGTAACTTTAGGTTAACCTGCAGGGCAGGCTCCTCGTTTTTCCTCTGACAACAGGACTTGTAGCAGGTCACCCGAACCAGACAGGGTTGAAGCAGATGATCTTTGCCCGAACTGCCACTTCCAAATTAACTATATCTGTGTACTGTAGTAAAAAAGGGAAAGGTTATCATACCAAATGGTCATTGTTATAGCAGCCACCTAGCCATATTTCCCCCTCAGAATAATTCTTGTATCAATAGCGTGGAGTTTAAATTACCTGCTGGCAAGAGCAACATTTACAGTACAATGTGCCATATCAACCAAGCTATTGTATGATATAGGCCTATTGGCATATTGGACAGATGCTGTTACATTATGTTGTATAAATGCTATTGTTTTTGCACAGGAGGTTCCATTTTCTCAAAGACGTTACAGCAAATCTTTTCTCTCTCTCTCTCTCTCTCTCTCTCTCTCTCTCTCTCTCTCTCTCTCTCTCTCTCCGTCTGCAGTGGCCTACATGGTGTGTGAGTGTGTGATGCCTTGCTTGCTAAATGAACGGCTGTCACTCTGTGATGCATTTTGAGACTCTCCATTACCCAGCGTGAGTGTTCACTATCACAGTTCCTGTCATTTTAATTATTTGTTGCTGTCTGCTCTTGTAAACGACTTGCAATTGAACTGAGATTTTGTTTTGTTTTTTTGTAAAGACAACAAACAAACCAAAAACAGATCTCATCATTAGACAACAGAAGGAGATGACAACATATGTGCATTTCAGTCATTGTTTGATAGTTCTGCTGGAGGGAATAGATTTGGTGTGTCGCATCATCACATCACATTACCCCCAAAATCAGTAAGCTCTGTGTTTGTCTTCTTTTGTGCAAACATGGACCTACCTAGAAAGCAAAGTTAACAAAGTAGACAAATCTGGCCAGTTGCTTGATCCCCACCATTCTTTAATTTAACTTATGAACATTTTGAAAAATCCAAGAAATATTGTTAAAATGATACAGAGTGCGAGCACTGTATAAATGAGTACTGAATACTTTAGTGTTTGGACCACATTCCTTGGCATCCCAACACTGCCGGGAAGAAACTAGACAAAACAAAACAAACAAAAAAAAAACAAATTGGTAGACCACCAGATCTGCTGCCAGTGGGCCTCTAGTGGTCTACCAATTTCTTGAAAGAGGTTTTCTTAGGTAACCAAACCAGTGTTGATATTTTGCCGGAAGAATTTACTCTCACAGAGAATAACCAAATGAAAACAAACCTTAACTAGAACAGATTTCCTCTCATTTGCATTTGTGGTGGCCGTTTAACATTGATCTGCCCAAAACAGGCTCTGTTGGAAGTCAATCTATTTGTCATTAGAGACAAAAGCATTTCCATAACAGGGAAATTAGTGGTAAGGGAAAATCACGGCTGATGTTTTTCAGCGTTTTTTCCAAACCGTTATTTTCACACAGATGGTGGTAATATTTGTTTTCCTTATTTGTGAGGAAACACAGCGAAGCTGGAACCAACCTTTCAAAACATTATTTTAAAATTAAGCAAGTGGTTAAAATGTAAAAGCTTCTATTGGATGGTTCTGCAAATGGGAAATGGTGGTGTGGCATGCAGCAATTGCAGTTTAATTACATATGCACAACAGTTTGGGAGGTTTTTGATTTGCAATTTGCCTCCCAGCCAAGCATCTGTTAGTCTGATATTATTAAAACACAAACACAAACACATGCACGCACACACACACACACACACACACACACACACACACACACACACACACACACACACACACACACACACACACAAATAATTTTCAACCCTTCACAAGAAACACACCAAAACAGACACCTGAAGACAGATGTTCTTTGAACCCTTTAACAAATAGAACTACATGAGCAATATTTTAATCTTTTTCAAACATTGTCCTTGGAGCAGTGGAGGGCAGAGATTATATTGTCGACTCCGACAATACTTCAACACTATTGTTGAATTTATTGCATAATGACACTTTTATACCATCAGACTTATTTGATGACACAGCAATCCACCACCTTAGGCCATAAAAGGACACAGAAGTCAAAAAGTCACCAACCATCATTCGTTATCCTCGATAACCAATCTATGGCATATCCAGAAAGTATTACAGTTAGAAAAAAAAGTATCCTTATTTCGTTTTGAGCACCCTCTCCTTTTTTTATTCTCCTCGGGGGCACTCTGATTTCACTGTGCCTTCTCTGTGGGGTTGATGAATTACTGCCATTATGAAGACTGAGCATTCTCGTTCTGGGCTGAACTGAACTTCGTCAGGGTGTGACAGGCGAGCAAGCGAGCCCGCTGCAACCTTCCGATGCAGGGCAAGGTGTGTGCTGACTGTGGGTTTCTGTGGGTGCGCCTTTCCCGGTTCTGGTGGAGGAGCGTGACTGATGGCTTCGGATTTGAGATAATAGCGCCTGAGAAACTTTCTGAGAGATGGAAAGCCTTTTACTTGTTCAGAATGAAAAACCGTAAATGCATCTTTAACCTCTGGCCCTCCCCAGAATATTCTCTCTCTCTCTCTCTCTCTCTCTCTCTCTCTCTCTCTCTCTCTCTCTCTCTCTCTCTCTCTCTCTCTCTCTCTCTCTCTCTCTCCACACACACACACACACACACACACACACACACACACACACACACACACACTACATCTCAATGTCTAATGAAGAATAGCCTTAAGGCTGATGGCTGTGTAAGAACCCAGAATAGAAGCCCAACCCCACGTCATAACCATACTTTAGGCTGCAATAAAACTGTCGCCCAGGGATGGACTGGAGGCTGATAGCCTACTGAAAGAGTTCATAAACTGTCTGTCCTTTTGTCACTTCAGTCCAATGCACCCCCCTCACACACATACAAACACACACACACACACACACACACACACACACACACACACACACACACACACCGCAGCACCACTATCAACTTTGCTTGCATTTGAAAGTCACAAAGGGATGAAATATAGTTGCGATGAAAGTGGTGATCACTCAGGTCCCCTGCACTCATATCTTCAGTGATAAAACTGCCCCAAGCCGCTCAGCACAAGGTGTTGCTGCCCAATAGATCAACTTCTGTGCATTCTATTTTTTTTCTTTGACTATAGTTAGTAGTTATAGTTATAGCTATTTTCTATTTTGTGTATTAGTATTTTAATGTTATTTATCACAAAAAAGTTGTTTTGTTCTTAATTTCTTTGCTTTCAGTTGTTGTAATAACAACAGGACAGAGCACAGAAAAAAAAACTCTTTCTCTTTCTGCCTGTCACTATCTCTCAACACATGACTTTTGCTTTAGTGCATCTGGAAGACAAGTTCATGGCTTGGATCTGGCAATGAGTTCCCACCCTTCGTCCAACAGATGTAATTATCTTAATTCTATATATAGATGAAAAACACTCTTGATCAAAATGCTAAAATTAGAATTTTACTTTTACGTACAGTAAGTAAAAACAAATCAAACCAGAAGCAGCCTAACTGAAGTTGAACTGCTGATAAATTAGTCATAAATAGACTTTGTATCTTTGAGGGTTTTGTATCTGACCTCTACATACTACCGGGCACATCTTTGAAAGGCAATTACTTTGAAGTCAGGTCACTTTACTGGATACCAAATTCATTTGCCTGCACAGGAGGGGTATTCTCATTTGATGAAAGTTGCATGATGTTTAATATATTCCATTTGATGGAAGCCTGCAGGGGACCATAAACAGCAGTTTCACACACATACACAAACACCAAAAAAGTAATGAAATAAAGAATAAAAATAAAAAAACTAATACACCTTTGGGATTTATCCTTGAAGGCCATGCAAGATTAATGGACACAACTGGAAAACAAGAGGATCCCTTTAAGTGTCTTCACACAAATCAACAGTAGCTACGGTGGAAGACATTACTCAATGAAGTGAATCCACCAAACGCCATTCGGTGACATGCAATATATTTGATGTCAGACCCAAAAGGGGAAAATAGTGAATTGCAAATAAAACTCTGACATTCCCAAGAGGAGTGGAGCTTGCTGGCTTTAAAAAAGAAAAGAAAAGAATCACATCTGAAATGTCACACCTCGGGAAATATCATATGGACGAAAGAGCTGAATTCACTGAGGCATACTGTATGGGGGGTTTAATCAACAATAACACAAAAAATGCTAATGTAGCATTTGTTTTACGTTGCAGGTTGTCAGCCAACTGCCAGAGTTGTATTTGTCCTTAGGCAAACTTAGGAGAAGAGGTGACAGAGAGACTTGAAGCAATTCCACCTGGCCCACAAAGGTGATTATATTATCGGCACAGCTAGTGTTTGTCCCTCCAAAAGTAGTTTCACAACAAAAGAAAACAAATTCAAAGCTAACACTTTTTTCAAGGGCACCAGTAGAGCTAATCATGTGTCGCAAAGCATTTATCTCGCTCTCTATGAGCTAGGGCTGTGTGAACATGAACACACACAAACATAGACACACACACACACACACGCACACACTCAGAAGCATACACACAAACACACACACACACACACATTCATGCATACACACACTCTGAAGCACACACACACATACAGAGAGAGAGAGACAGACACACACACACATTCATGAATGCACACACTCAGAAGCATACACACAAACACACACACACACATTCATGCATGCACACACTCTGAAGCGCACACACACACACATACAGAGAGAGAGAGACAGACACACACACACATTCATGCATGCACACACTCAGAAGCATACACACACACACACACACATGCTGCATACTGTACAGAAACAGAACCAACCACATCTCCTGCACACACACTGAATATGTAAATGTTTTCATAATTAAATAACTCACACTCACTCCTGCAGTATTCTGTAACCTCTGCAGTTCTGCGGTAAGATCACAAGTGATATTTAGTCTGGAAACCCACCTATTGCTAGCTGAAGCGTTCTTTACGATTGTCCAGAGCCGTTTATTGGACGCTACAAATGTCTATCATAGGGTCTGTACATAGCTCAGAGCCAATACCAGAGCCACCATGTGACGTAAAATGCAATAGTCCCTTAATGCTAGTCCCTTTTTGTTCTGTGATTGGATACCGAAAGCAGGCGAGAAAATCGGCCATGGTTACCATACTGCTTTGCAGAGTGAAATGAAGTAAGCGCGCAAAGGAGCATGGGAACTCCCAGGCTAGTACTGTGGTATAGGTATGCGAGATAACTGTATAAAATCTTCTCCTCACCTTCTTCCATGGCATACCTGGTACAAGTACATTATGACAGTACAACATCAACAACAGGACTTGAAACCAATGTCTCCTCCCCCAGGAGGCTGCCATTTTAATAGGCTGCTATATCTGGCCTGGAACAAAGCCCTTCATAATAGGCCCTCTTCAACCGAGTAAATTAATCAGCATCAACCAAAGACCAACGCCCACCCAGACGGCTGTGTGACCTGATAAAGATGGAGAGGCTTGCAAGTGATATGCAAATGCCTTCACCATTGCCCCTTAATTTTGTGTTGGCTCACTGGTAGGTCTACCGCTTTGAGAGGCGCTGGTATCTTTTGAAATGCACATTAGGTGAAGTGACAGTGTGTCTCTGTTCTCATCAATGCACATAAAATCGTATTAGATTAGACCCAACAGGGAACTGCAGGGAATGGCAGCAAATGCAAAAAAAAAAGGCAGAAAATAAATGTTTGTAATATCCCGCACGTATGAAAAATCTTATCATTAGACAAGTGCACATGCATATCTCCGCATTAGCTGAAGACTTTAACTGATTTAATGCTCTTGCTCTCAGCATGCCGAAAACAGGAGAAGAGGAAACACACATTATGATGATGCTCAGGAATATTCTAGGCTCACGCTCGCTGTGTTGTACCCTGTGAGGAGGAATTTGGAAAATTTTACTTTTTTGGGTCCTTTTGTGACTGGTAATTTCATGGTCATTTCTGTGAGGTTTAAAATGGATTTTAAATACGCCTTCACAGATACTAGAGCTATTTGTATGTGTTCCCTGAGACTAACTGGGGAGTTTGGTGTTGTGAATTCTAATGGTAGGCCTACATCACTAACAGAAGACAAAAATTAAGATTCATCAAATGTTGCAGTTCAAAGCCGGGTGTGCTTTGTTAATTGCCATGTCAGTGAATATGGACGACAGACATTCACAGATAAAGGGGGAAAGACAGAGGGGGGAAATTGAATGAAGTTAAAAAGAAAGAAGGGTTAAACAAACATGAAGTCAGAATCAAAAACAGTCAAAAAAGTATGTGTGTGTTTATGTGTGCATGTGTGTGTTGAATGACTGGTAGCACAGAATCTGTGTGGGGAAGTGGACAATAAAGAAGAGAGATGAGGAAAAAATGAGAGAAAAAACATTAAGAAAAAATTCTACTTGAATGACTTCAAAGGCTTCATAGCGTTTCAAAGGGCTCATCGTTTTATCAAATGGACATGGTGACCTCTTCATGAATAATACAGAGGCCTTTGGTCCAGTTACCTGACATCTTTGGTATTTATGACAGTTCCTCCTCTGTCCAGAACATGCATGAAAGGTTTCACATTGTCTCTGTGGCAACATCAGTTTCATACGGCAATGTGCACACATGCAACAATTCACTTGTAGCCTCAAAAGTTAAAATTATTTCTATCATTTGTTTTTCATTTTGCAACACAATCACATGGTTGTTTTGGTTAGTTGCTCTAAGTCCTAGTGTGTACAGAAATGTGTGCAACGCTTAAAGACATGCATCTGTCTTAAGAACTAAAAGCCACAAGCTGAGATTTCATTTATATCCAGCTGTTGTACAGGAAGCCTCTAATTTCTTTCTTTTTTGTTTGTTCTTTAGTTCAAAACCATGTTATTGATTCTGATTAAAAACATTGCTGTGTCTCTTCTGCATAAACATACATTCATCATCTCACCAAATGTTTGTGGGTCTTTCATACATGTTGGGCCTGCACAACTTGGATAGTGCAAATGTCATCAAAACTGACAGGCTAAGTGGGATACAATATGGAGGATGGCCTGCCAAATTCCTGTCCAACTCGGTGCTATTGTCTCACAGAACACATCCGCAGTTTCTTGGCCCTGCCACAAACCATTCATGTATTCACTATGGGAGAAAACCCCAAATGTGCCCATTTCAGTATAATCCTAAATCTAATTGGTATTCTTCTACAAGCATATACTGAGAGAGTGAATACAAATGGAATTCAGTGAATTGAAATGTAAATTGTCTTCCTGTGTAGAAGCGCCATTTTACATCCTTCTTTTCCGTCTCCTGGTCTTCCTTGTCAGAGTTGGTCTCTATGGTTCAGTATACAGACTTCGCATCACACAGTGCCAGGAAAACCAAATCAGGTCTCTCTCTTTCTCTCTCTCTCTCTTCACTCTCTCTCTCTCTCTCTCTCTCTCTCTCTCTCTCTCTCTCTCTCTCTCTCTCTCTCTCTCTTTCTCCCTATGGCCCTACATGGATGAATTGAATTCTATGGAGAACCATTCCAACATACCTCCACTATAACATCCTTTCATTACGACATTCTCCATTCTAACATTTCTAGTATTATCATTCCGACACTTTTGATGTCGCCATTCCGACAGGCAGCCTACCCAGACACGTCCCTAATTTGAGGCATCACACACTGCCAGGAAAACTGATTTGGGCAGCTCTCTCTCTCTCTCTCTCTCTCTCTTTCTCTCTCTCTCTCTCTCTCTCTCTCTCTCTCTCTCTGTCTTTCTCATCTCTCTACAGATCACAGATAGTCCAATACACGGATGAATTCCAAGCCAATGGTCCAACAGATGAATTGCCATCTGCTTAGATCTGCATTGTGCTCATAGATGGCCAACTTACGTGATAAGGGTATAGTCTGTTTAATGTCTTTGTCTTGTCTTTCTCAGTGACATGAGGACACAGTTACAGGCTTACATGCAGCCATTGGCTTACATAAGATCAACATGTGGGTAGAGAGCAAAGCTTCATTTTTCTATATCCACTTTAATGTTGTGTGCGGGGGAGTGAAGGCCCTATAGTAAACATAATCTACTTCAAAATGCATAATATATTGTACATTCTATGTATTTTTATTTTCCACCAACCAAGTAAACCAACCTGTTTTTCTTCATAGCCACCTTGAAGAAATAGCATAGACTGCAAATAGCATAAAAAAATAGTCTATGGTTATTTGTTTGTTATTCTCGGAAATTTGTTCCCATCACTGTGTCGCTGAATAACATCAGCGTTTTATATTTGCTACATGCTGTATCAAAGAAAATTGCACCCCTGTCGTCTCTAGAATCCAATTTGAAGGTATTTTTGTATTTTCTATTCCCATTCAAGATTTTTGAGTCTTTGATTTTGTTGGCACATGATGGATGTTCAGGCTGGGTTGATATACAGTATTAAAGCAAATTAGTTCAGTAATGAAAGGATGCTTGTCTCTGGTGTTGCTATGAAATCTAAGGAGTGGGAGTAGCCTATGATATACAACCACAGAAATTCTGAATAGTACACTGCAAAAGGAAGATTTACTCTGTTACATCGTCTTATTTCTTTGCTCGAGTTAAGCTCTGTAGTGCAAACAAAGTGATAACAGTTAATAACTTTATTTTCAGTGCAAGTCACACATGTTGATCAGAGTCTGAATGGTTAGAGTGAGTGTAAGTTTTTCTATATTATCCACTGATGGGGAATTTTCCCTGCTGGCTGCGAAACACATTGGCTGTATAATGACCTTGACATCATCCCAGTCCCACTACAAAGGATAACATATGCAAATACAGTCCACTGGGCAATATTCAATTTTGCCATTTAACATTCATGCAATGCTGTCTCAGTTGCAGTTCAATTGCTACTTTGCCATTTCCATCTGAGAAAGGGTTGGGCAGGTATTTTGTAACTCAGCGGGTATTCTGTATGACTATCAGCACACGTTCTAGGGATGTCTGCTTCAGCAAGCAATAATGATTTATTCAGCTACCATAAAGCCCAAGTTATCATTTAAATGAGATATACTGTAGTCTACATACAGTGTGAACACACATAGACACACATGAATGCATTTTAAAACTTTTTCTGTGATACTCACAGACAACTCTTTGTGGACTTGCCCTACATAGTTAATTAAAATTCTCTGGTAATAATGGGTGCAAGCCATGTATATAAAGCAGTAAGTGTTTCGCAGTGAATGCATCCTCCAATGCAATCATTTCCTCTTTTGCTTCTTTCAGTGGCCTCTCCTTGATTTGAATTGATTTCTACAAATAGAATGACACACTGGTTCTTTACTGTCTTAGTAGCACATAGTGAGGGCAAATATCAACCTGGTTTGGCAAACATTATTTATGAAACAGCAAACCTTTCACAGATGCATAATATTTAAAGAAGGGAAAGGTAAACACTTTTCTGTTTGGTTGGAGATTTATCAATGTGGTAGGCCTAGTCTATAGGAGCTTCTTTACACAAACAATGGCTACGACTACGTGACCATGCCAGTGGCTCTGACTTGAATTTCACCCGTGCCAAAGTGCCAACAGACGACAAGGCTGTTGTCCATTTTTCCTGAAATAAACAATGAATGCAACTGGCCCTTAATGCAGCGAGGATGTCAATCTTTATAGACAAACAAAATAGTACACTAAAACAAATAACATCCTCAAACTCAACGACAGATCATGCACATGAATACACACACACACACACACACACACACACACACACACACACACACACACTCACAGTCACTAAGAAAAAGCAATCATGGGATGTTGACCTCTACAGAGGAAGGGTATATGAGGCTATTCTGTTTGTCTAGAGGAAGAGAGTACACGTCCTCCTTTGCCCTTGCTGATAAGACACGACACACACACAGACCCTGTCTGTCACAATCTGAAATATAGCTTCTAGACCATGAATGAAGATTTCAGCTCATGGAGCAATCTTCGCCCAGATGTCAGAGCCTGAGAGCGGGAGAAGAAAGAGGCAGCTATGCCAGACATTCTTTGGCTTCTGCATTTTACTGGAAAACATGATTATCCATTATTCTTGGCTTGAATGTTACCACCACTAGGAAGTTCCTCGAACTGTGAAGGCAATGACTAATTTTGGAAAAGTTGTATTTTTTTTTAAACTGTTCTATTTGTTTTGTATGTGGGCCCTATGGGTAGATTATAACCTTTGGAGGCTCTGTTGATGTGCTGAGTTTCAGTCAAACTGAATTTTATCTTTTCTTTAGCACAGACTGTGATCCCATTTTTATCAGCCCACAGTAAAGTCAGTGTTATCATTTTTTTTTCACATCATTTTCACATCATTCTTGCTGTTCATTCACACCAAAATCTTCCAAAGCTATAATGAAACATTTATATAGGAAACATATATGGGCTCCCAAAAAACATCACTGCTAAAACAACTGTTTTTGCTGTCATGACCTGTCTCTTTAATCGCTCAAGATCACAGTTGAATTTTAAAATGCAATACAGCCAAAACTGTGTCATATCCAAGCTACGTTACTTATTTACTTTTGTCAATCATTGCTTCTGCGCCCAGAAAATTCTGGGTGAGTCACAAAATACTTTTCATCTTTCTTCTCCAATCTCATAGCTGTTTTGCACATTACATTCATAGGACTACCATTTTGTCAACAGCTACTGAACATGTAGGATTTAGAAAAACAAAAAGCATGATACTCCACAAAAGTTAGACTACATATTCTGAATTTTTGGACTATATAATAGATGTTGTAGTGAAAGTGACCATCAAGTAGGTCAGTCAAGTAAAACAATGATTTCTAAACCGTCTTTAAAATTTGATAATCATTTGTCCCCTATGAGAAGCATTTTCTGACACTGAAACTTATGATATAACGTCCCCGCTAAATTGTTTATATAAAGTACACATTTGTTGGTGGTGCATTTGATGACACAGAGGTTTGCACTAAACTGTGAAATCAATGAATGAGATCATTACAAGGTCAATCAATGACAGAGAACAACGGATGGAGTCCTCCTGTGAAATGCAGTGATTTCCTGTCTGTTTGTGAAAACTTCACATTGAAGAGTCCATCCCTCTCTCACAGTAGCACTTGAAAATCGCTTTAGCTTGGCAAACTGACTATCCTCCAATAAATCACGTACTGCTCTGTGGAACTTTTGTTACTAGCTCTTCCTATTTGAGAGTTAGACAATTTTTTTTTCTCCTCAAGTCACATTAAAATTTAACAAAGATTTCTAATTAGTTAAATTACTGGCTGAATAATGTACAAGTTTCCCCTGGAACAAATCCCTATGTGCATTCAAGCCAGTGCATAGCTCTCATGGCCTTTCTGAGTTCATTCCTCTTTAACTACATTGCTTGTAATTCACAACCTATCTGACTTATAACCTTACGAGACCCTTCCTTCTCGCAAACTCCTATATTTCCATATGTATCTTGACAAATTATCTTAGACTCTGTCCCAAGTTTTTTTTGTCCATATTATTTCCATGGGCCCCTGCATGTTTGTTATCCTGGTATGCTCTCCCTGGCATTGACTTATCACAGGTCAAAAAAAGAGATGGGGCGGGGCAGAAGACATATTGAAACGATATCACAATCTAATAAAGCATTGATTAAATTTACCCCAAGACGCCACAGAGAGGACTTGTTTTCCACGTTTAATCTTTTTTCAGTTTCTTTTTTAAGCAGAAAAATGGGAATTACTTGATTTATTGCTTTCTCAAAGACGTTCTGTTGGTTTCTATGACAACTACTCGGACAGCATAATTTACTTGCTTAAGGCCGACAAAAGCATGTGGACATAATAAAGCTAGGCTACACAGAAATTGGCCTTTAGCATGTGGACTTTCTCAATGTCTCCTATGAATGTCCCAGGTTATATTTTGGCAGTGGATGACATGTCTGTTTATTGTAATCTGATTATTGCTGTGAATTTGATCTGGATTGGGGTACGTTGGGTGAGGGAGATATTCAGTGAGTCTGAGTGTGAGTGTGCTCTTTAAATTACTTTACTTATACTGTTACATCTCAAAGTGTTCCCTCCAGTAAAGAAACTTGTCATATTATCCCTTAAAAGGGATATTAAATGAGGAGGGGATGGAACTTATCATCTAGCCTGACATAGCCCGACCATAATACTGCTGTTCATCCGTATTCATGGTCTGGAGGTTCTTTAACCTGACGCGATTATACTGCGGAGGGGAGGGCATTCACTCCTGGTTTGAAACGATTGGAAAGCTCGTCTAATCAGCTTCGCTTATTGGCCGGTAGACTCTCTACCGATGTAAACACGCCCCAGAGGACCGTTCCCAGACCATGGATACGGATGAACATTCGTATTATGGGCGGGCTATGTCAGGCTACTTATCATCCATGAAGGAAGGAGCCTGCCTCTTTCAGCACAATTAAAACTCTTCCTAGACAAGTCTAGACAAGTACTCAGACTTCATCTGACACACCGGGATACCCCATTGGCACATTTACACCTACATCTGGCCGCACTAACTCAAAATGCACAGAGCCTTGAGGTTATAGTATGAAGGCTTTGTACGCCTCTGTTCCACTTCAACAGTTGCCAGTGGGAGTCTGTTCATCTACTCTAATTGGCTTATTCGCTGCTGTGTCTGAACAACTGGGCATGCTGGCCATGAAGAACAAAGAAATGCACTCCTGTCAAGTGAGTTGAGTCACAGATCAGACGTGTTGGGGGAATTATACCGAGAGCCTTGTTGCATTTCAGTTGTATTTTAATCTATTCATAGCCATATAGTCCATTAAAGGCTGTGAAATAAAATTACATCGGCTAATAAATAAAAATAAAACTACATGCTGTATAGGCTAATAAAAATACTCATAATAATAACAACTATAATCATCCTAATAATAATTTCAGCACAAAACAAAATGCAGGCTATGACTTTCCATATGCAGAATAATGGAAAGTAGTGTACTTAGTATACAAATCTGAGTATTTCCACAATTTTCTCAAACAACGACGGTTCAGGGAAATAGTCTGAAATCCACTGGACATTTGTAAGAGGGACTTTACAAACTACTTAGGCTTGAAAATGCTTTTGGGAAAGTGAGCCTATAGGACAACAAAATGAATCTGAGAAAACAGTTTTCTCTTTTTTTGCTATAACCCAGTCCATCAGAGCGCCAAACCCATTTCCTTTCTCACTAATGGAAGTGGAATCCAACAGGCTGACTGAGGGAAGCAGGTTAAAACAAAACAAAACAAAACAAAAGCATCAGAGCCTTGAGGGGAAACTCCGACCAAAACACAAACTCTGAAACAGAAAAGGCTGTCATAAAAAGAGGATCTGCCCCTGTCCCTTAAGAAAAGAAACACACACACACACACACACACACACACACACACACACACACACACACACACATGCACACACAAGGGACATGTATCCATCTTATGTGTATCCTTTGTCCATTATTTCTTGATGTTGGAGGAAAAATCCTCTAGACTATAGCATGATTCTCACACATACAGATCTGCTAGGCATTAAGGGTTACAGTAACAGACATGGATAAAAATGTCTCTGCAGACACTGAATACAACCACCTAGACCATGGGTTCCCAAACTCCATCAATATGGTCCTCCCCTCTGAAAACAGTGACACCTCCGCGACTCCCCTCGCCTCCCCGCCATGACAATCATTTCAAATAATGATATCCACTTCAGTTAAGCCACTTATATCTGTACTATACTATGCAGTGATTTATCAATACAAATTACCGCAAAACGGAAGTCATTCAGAAGAGCTATAGCTCGGCTGGTGGCACTATCTAACATTAGTTACGTTATGAAGTTTGGTGCAATACACAAAGAGATAATACTTTCCACTATCCAAAACATTTATCATCTCTTCTATGATTATTTCAATTCCATAATGTTAACAATTGCATAATCTTTGAAAAAAATAGATCTGTTCTAAAATTAAATAGTTTTTTCTTTCTTTTTTTGAGTCACCTTCTGATCTAGACCAATCATTGCAGAGAAAAGTGTGTGAGATGTTTCACATGCCGTTTCATGTTGTCATGTTGGGGTAAAAGGAACCTTTACAAGAGCCTAAAGTATCCTTTGAAGTATCCTTCAAAGATCTTCAGAGAACTAATGTAGCTTTAAAAATGGTTCTTGAAAGGTACCTTATAGGTTCTGCCAGTGTGGCAAAGTGAGGAACCATAAAAAGTGCTTCGAGTATTCTTTAATTTTGTTGCTTTGGTTAAAAGTGTCTGCTAAATGCATGTATGTAATGTGATGTAAATGTAATTGCCGGTTCACAACTCATTTTATATAGTATCTACTTGATCTTTTCCTTCCATCAAGTGCACCACACAAGCTCGAGTAACTGGGCTATGGCTGGAAGTACTCGGGACGATCACTTTAAGGGACCATATTATGCTTTTTCCAAGCTAACTTTTTTTAGCTCTAACGTTCAGAACAGGCTGTTTCTCATGGGCGTGTGCACCAGGTAACTAGACACCATTGAGTATTTCCCCTGTAGCCTATGACAGACCACCCCTAATTAGTCAATTGATCATTTTCATTGTTCTCAGTTCTCAGTGCCTGCCAACTTCTCTCTCTCTTTTTTTGCAATTATCCATTCTTATTGGCCTCACCTGCTTTCGTGACTGCCAATGTTGTGGGACCCCACCCACCTTACCCTGTGACATACATAGTTAGGAAAATTCTATGCAGGTTTTTTAAGCCCACAGCAGCAGAACAGTTACTAACAGTCTAAATTGTCTATTTTAACAATTGAGGCTTTTTATCCAACTTAGAGTGTGTGTAGAAGCAGTATAGACCCAAGAAACACATTCAAAAGCCATAAAAAGTGATTTTTCATAATATGGGACCTTTAAGTCTAAATACATGCCTAGCTTCAAACACAAAGAGAAGAATTGCATCTAAGATGTCTTGAAGATGTCAGTTTTTACTTAAGCTTCCACTTTAATGCACTGATTTAGCCTGAAGGAACTTGCATATCAATGCATATCAACTTTTTCCTTTAGAAAATATTTACCAGAAATTATTAAGTTAATGTGCACTATATATCACAAAAAAATAGAATTGCCAGAGTCTTTGTAATAGATCCTTTCAAATCTTTTGAAGACTGAAGATAATATTTCACATCACTGATGATTTTTTTTTCTTTTTTTGGGGGGGTGGGGGGTGGTAGAGCTGTCTTCACATCAGAGATATAAACAGATGGTTTGAATAAAGCAGGGGAGAGTCAGGGTTGCTTCAGGAGCTTATTTTCTTGTCATACCTCCTGTTGTTCAGTCTCAGCCTTAGCTCGCGGAAGCTGAGCGGATAAAAAAAGCATCCACTCGCCGGCAGAAGACAGTCTGTAGCTACAAGGGAAGCCTGGAGACATTAAGGATTCCGAATCATACAGCCCCCCGAGCAGGTGCTTCCTCTCCCCTTCAACACGTGTGATTCTTTCTGGTTGTTTGGTCAGCAGGGTCCCCTGGGTCCTTCGAATGGAGGCCTAGTCCTGTCCACAGTGTCTTTTTTGGTGGGGGAATTTTACCGGTGCTTATGGCAAATTTTAGACAAGTCTATTAATGGCATATGAATGACCCTCTTAAGTAAGCCTATTTGTTTCAAGGGCTCATTGAAAATTAGGTTATTATTAGTTGTGTGATGGATATAGCAGGGAAGGACTGGAGTGCTTATGTGTTGTTTTACCAGAGTGCCTTAGTGCCATTTGAGAAGACTGATTTAGTGGCTCCCATGCAGTCCTTGTTTGCTTACCTTCACGAAATCTGGAATAAAATAAGCAATGGCTTCATATAAACTCAGCCTGTAAATGACGTTGTATTTCTAAGACATTGTCCTCATTTGGTGAAGACTGACATTTTTGAAAAACAAACAGAAATCTGCTCCTTTTCATAAAAAAATGTCAGTTCAGTCTGATTAATTGGGCTTCTGAGTTTAACTTTGTGTTTTACTTGAGACATTTGTTTTGTATGCAGGTGTAAACCTTACAACAGTGGCAGAATTTTCACAAAGTCATAATGTTCACTATCTCATTAAGCGTGAAAAATAACTCAGGAAAAACAAACAGTGTTTCTATGGTTGATTTTTTTTTCTAATATATTTCCTTGCCCATCAACTTCTGTTTACCTTATGCCGAATTGAAATACTGGAACAGATGGTGCAGTGGACTCAGCAATTTCTGAATTGCGGCTGCCCCACCTTAAAGGTCCCCTATCAAACATTTATGACCTTATCTACCAAAGACATTAACATTCATAAAGCAACCTCCACAAGCACAAACCCTCACAAAAAGTTAGTCCTTCCCTGTGTGAGATATATTAAGTGGATCTATTTGATTCTACTGTTTCCCAGATATTGTAGAACATACAATATGTCCTCATTCATTCAGTATAGGTTTCTTGCAAATCCTGATAAATGGTATTGGCATCAATAGACCATGAAGAAGGCCTAGTTGCAAATACAGTGCATTCTGAGGAGCAGCAAGAACAGAGACAGGTTGAGAGAGAGAGAGAGAGAGAGAGAGAGAGAGAGAGAGAGAGAGAGAGAGAGAGAGACATGAAGAGAGAGCAACTGGAAAAAAAATGATTGATTTGTGTTCTTTTGTTTACAGTGCTCAGAGGTCTCATTAATCTTCTATGTTTAGGCCTTGCTCTCATATGTATTGAGCTCTTCTCTGTGTGCAAGTACAAGCTCATAGGCAAGGCTTGTCCAATATGATAAATTACCAACATGACAGCGAAATATCAATATTTCATGTGGCGAAAAGCTCCATTGGCGAAATTTACATATCAGAGCCACAGCCCTGCATCACAGTCAGAGCAGCCACTGTCTTCTTGTAAATTGACCATTTGTCAGTATAGATGCAGTAGTCAGAGATCAGCCTCTTGTGCGTACAAGACAGCCAGCATTTAAGTGTGACCCGCAGCCAACAATGAAATCAATCTTAAGTGAGGGAGAGAAAGAACAAAAACATGATTAATGGTATCTTCAAGGCACTGGTGGTGATGACAGACATCATTAGCTGGTCTTAGACAACCACAACACCACTGCTGAGAGTTTTTTTTTTTTTTAATACAGACAATTTTTTTTGTTTGTTTGTTAGCTGATCTTAGACAGCCACAACACCATAGATGAAGGGTTCAGTCAATTTCTTTATTGCTAAGCATTTTTTGTTTGTTTGTTTTTTTGTGGGCTTCTCCAAACCATTAGATATAGTTAAAGGAGAATGCTGGCGTGATAAGGGTCAAAAGTAGTAAAGTTAGGCATTAACAATTTTTTAAGCCTTAGAAAGGCCAGGTTAACTATCAGTTTGAGGGCTAGCTAAGGTGATACTGGAGGTCATACAGGAGCTAAAAAAAGGATTCAAGAACATGGTTGCTACTTGGCCTACATCATGCAACACTCACAGTGAAGGAAATATGTCATTAAAAACCCATAATTTAAAGCTAGGGCATAGAATATAAAAAAGCCTCTAGTTTCACTTATTAGCCTATATATATACAGTACTGTACTTGCATGTAACTAATTATATACATGGATAAGCACACACACACACACACACACACACACACACACACACACACACACACACACACACACACACACACTCACACTTACATATATTCTGTGCTAATGTTCATCTGGACAGTATTATTGCCGTAGGTGGCTAATGGTTTGAGGAGGGTAATGACTGCACGTTGACTGCTTCCTCCATCTGGCCAGAGCCTGTGGCTCTACATATTTCCCCAGGAAGAGTGAATCACCCTGGACACGTGCACTCCGACCGGCCCACTGCTAATTACTTGGACACATTCAAGGCCTTGTTCCCCCTCAGAACATGTACAGAGACGCACATTTTTGCTATTCACTCTGAAGGCCCTTGTTCTAGTTTACAAAGGTTATGATGGGGGTATGGAACAAATGTAACTTTCTTGCTCAAAACCTACCTGGTCTCACAAAAATCTGTGAAATGGCCATGACCACAAACTTTTAAGACTGCAAAATGTGGTAGGAGCACTCAGCACATAATTATAGTCTTTTGTGTCATGGGGTTCTCCCACCACAGATTGCAGTCTTAAAGGTCAACTTGTGGTCATTTCACAGACTTTTGTGAGACCAGGTTGTAAGCACTGGTCTGTAAACACACAAGTACTACTGGGCACCATCAAGCTGCCTTCAGATTGATTTGAGTCATCTTTGCCTTAAAAGAGAAATGCCTGAACCATACAGTAAAAGTTGAATGTGACTGGCACAGCACCAAGTGACCAAGGTTGGGTTCATTGCAGAATCAATCAATAAGTCCATCCAGCCATCTGCTGGACTGTATGCTCCTGAAAGCTAAATCCATTTGTTCTTTCTCACAATCTCTAATACCCCCTCCCCTCTCTCTCTCTTCTCAGCCATCCTCCCTCTCTCATTACTTGTAGCCTAGTCATGAAATGCTTTTACCAATTCATTTCTGTGTACTAAAAAACAGCCAAAAATACACTACACTTACATCTGTTTATCACTCTAAAGGTTCAGCAGAAGGTTATAATCAAAGACAGTTCACCCTGACCTTGGATTTGTTTACATACAGAATATCTTACAAGCCTTGTAAATGAAGTGAACACAATAAGATGTATATTCATATTCACAATCCCAATAACATGTGTGGGTTTGGCTTGAAACAGGATTTTCTTCCATTTTCATCAGTTACAGTACTCTAAGTGTTTTATGTACTCCTTCAGGGCTTGACTGAAGCACACCACACAGATCCCTGATCGAATCAAATACACCCACAGAGAAGACAGGCCCATTACTCAGTCAGGAGGAGATAGAGGCCTTTAAAACAGTAGGATAGCCAGGTCACCTCTGATGACACTTACAATAACATGAGGGGCATTCTCCATTGACAGAAAGTTGGCACTTGTTATCACTTCCACCCATTTCATCCCTTTATAGTCGGAGGTGTGCTATCAAATGTGACTTAAAGGGCAACTTCAGTCATTTTCAACAAGAGCTCTATTACTCAAGCTACTTGAGATTAGCCAATACTGAAGACGCAAGACATTTTGGTCCAACCATATAGGTTTCCTTGAACAGAGAATAATCACTTACAACTAGCCCAATGGGGTAGACTTTTGAACTGTATTTTTAACATCTTAACATACTCCAAATGTCACCACAAAAACTATGAAGTATCAACAGACACCTTACAACACAGAACCGTATTGTGTATGACTACAAATGGTTGAAAAAGTGTTAAAACTGTGTGTTTATGGAAGCAGCCAAACATTGTTTGTTTACAAAATGGTTTTGTAAACACTGCATAAAAACACTATTTTAACCGCTTTGTCAGACATTTGTAGTCATAAACACTACAGCGGTGTATTGTAATGTGTCTGATGATGTTAAATGGCTTTTAGGGTGATATTTAGAGCATGTTTAGATGCTGAAAACACAGTTTAAAAATCTGCCCCATTGGGCTAGTTGTAAGTGATTATTCTCTGTTGTAGGAAACCTGTATGGTTAAACCAAAATGTCTTGCGTCTTCAGTATTGGCTAATCTCAAGTAGCTTGAGCAATAGAGCTCTTGTTGAAAATGACTGAAGTTGCCCTTTAACTTTTGTTATTTGTTGTTATTTTCCTTTTCTTTACATATTTATCAAGTTGATTTGAAAAAATGTGTCACCTCAGTATTATCTCTGATTAAGATTCTTTGTAGGCTACTGCACAGTATATACAGACAAGCAGTGCATGTGTTTGATGATAATTTTGCTGTAATCTTTTAAGACGTACTCCGCCACTCCAAAATAAATAATCTCCCCAGGTTGTGAGATATAATGATGTGTGGCTAAGTATAGACTGATGATGACTCAGCTTTTGTGTGTTCCTATTCTGGGTCACACTGTTCCTAATTATTACATAACTGGATATCATAGGAAGGTCAGGATTAATGTGTAGTGGTGTAAGTAGCTTAGTCCCAAATCACTTTTGAGTTTTCATTTCTCCGGGTTGCCTCAAGAAGTAGGAGGTTATATTGCAGCCTGCTGCTTAGTTTGAATTAGGAATGGTACGACACCCCCGCCTATGAGTATTGTATTTTCTATTTGATTTTTCTAATCTCTTCCTCCTACCCTGGGATACAGTTTATATGCCATATTGCTCTTCCTTTAAACAGAGGTTTCAAGATATATCGTAACCTTTTAGTCTTCTTCAAACCACATTATCAACTAGCAAAAGTGCCGCAACCATTTTTTTAACTTGTTGATGGCTTGCTGTATTCATAGCCTACTGCATTCACATGACTTCAACGTATCTTTGACTTGTTCATTTTTATAACAGTATTTGTACAGTATAACTGAATGGTTTAATGCATCGAGGAAGCCAAAATAAACATATCCATATTAATGGAACAAGGAGGTTTCAGGTCTGCCCAAAGCAGTTTTTGTTAATGCAGCAACAACAGCAACAAAATCATATCCTTTTTGTTATTTAATTCTTGGGAGGATTCCTACTCTTTTTAGCCAGGCATGGATGTGGGCAGCAGCAGGGCATGACAGTGGGGGATATCTGTGGCTTAGCATCTCAAACCCCTGCTGTCCCTGTGCCCGGTGATCCTTGACAAGTGATGGGGGATGAAGGTGTTATTAGCCTGTTCTGAAGCATTGAGTCAAGCTGGGCAGTGAAATATGATTTTAACTTCCATCATGTAGATAAAAGATTTTACACCAGGTAAGGCTCTTTTATTCAAATAGGCCTATATGTCTTTGATACATTTCTTCTAAAGCAGTCATTAGTCCAGCATGTCTCCTTAATGCCATCTCATATCCCCAGGGTGCGAGTTGACTGCAGGGAAAGGTAAGACCAGAGATAGAAAAAAAAGCCCTGTAGCCCTGAGTTCACACCCCATTGGTGATAGGAATTAGCCTCGGGAATCAGCCTCTTTCAAGTTGATTCACTTTGTGCAAAAGGTCTGACTCTAGAATCTTATACCCCCATTAGCTTCCTGGTGGGAAGATATCTTCTGTGAACTTAAAAATTGGGCATGCCCTAGACGGCGCTGGGAATGCATTTGTTAGCACAGCTTTAGCCCAATTATGTGAACCGAGCTAATGAGAGGCACCAGTTGAATGACTTGGCTTCTGGCCAAAAAGGTATTTTATTGCCTGATTTGATCATCTGCTTTCACAAATTTTCACTTCGTGCAAAGCGTCTGAAACATCTCCATTGCCAATCGTTTCCTCTCTAGAGGGCGCTATGCAATGTTTTTAAACATTTTGCTACAGTTCGTTTAAAACACACATAAAAAATGTTTTGTTATCTTAACTTGAGTTCAGTGATGTCTGGGCACAATATCGTGGCTTCAGTTCCTCACTCTGTTCGGTGAATTTGTCTCGCATGGATCTGTGTTGGTGAAAACGAAAGTCCATTGTACTGTCCCTGACTGTCTGGAGGAACAAAATGAAATGAGTGGAGGCTAGGTATTTTACTGAATGAAGATAAATTGTATAGCCTATCCTGTCTTTAATGGTAATTGTTGTAATAAAGTTATCAGATTGTAGTTATTACAAAATTACATTGAGGTAAATTAAACCATGTCATGCATATTCCCTGCTTGTATATCACATGTAATTACAGTAGTTCAATGTACATCTCATCCTTAACCATCTTTAATCTTGTGAAGGAGCATCTCTCATTTTTTATTTTTACTCAGATTTCGGAAACTGGTCTCTGATAGTAGCCTAATGACATTTTCATGGAATCACAATAATAAGCCGTTTACTGGAGTTGACAATTATCTAACTTCTGTTTATTTTTTTCAGTTATGATTATCTTCAAGCTGGTTTGTGTTGCTCCTGTGCAGTTGACCCATGAAAGTTGTTTACTTGTGAGCTTCATTATAATGTACAATCTTCAGGCATATGTGAATACTCTTATCGTGTTTCCACTTCATGACTCTTGACTAATTGCACAAACATTTTTGCTCTGCTCGGAAAAAAATAAATAAATAAGAAAAGATATTCAAAACACCTGAAAAACAAACAAACAAACTGAAATACATTTGCATTATAGATGACACAAAAAGTAGATGCTACTCTGAGTCAGGATATATTACTGGTGCTGGGGCTGTGCTCCAGTGTTTAGGAAGTCTGTAATTGATTTGTTTAAGTATGAACAAATTCCAGCTCATTTGTTTAGCCTACTGTAGTTTAATGGATTTCTGCAAATTCTCTATCTCTTTCTCTTTCCCTCCCTCTCATGACTGTGTGTGTGTGTGTGTGTGTGTGTGTGTGTGTGTGTGTGTGTGTGTGTGTGTGTGTGTGTGTGTGTCTGTGTGTGCACAAACAATGTACAGTATGAACATCAACTAAAAAAAGGGAAATAGTAATGGCCTGTCCTCTGCCTTAATGTTTTTTTTTTCTTCCACATTGTGTGTGTGTGTGTGTGTGTGTGTGTGTGTGTGTGTGTGTGTGTGTGTGTGTGTGTGTGTGTGTATACGTGAAGATCAAAGAGACAACCCATTAATCTCAGGGCAAATCTTGTGTCAGTAATATAGGAATATATTATTTCCAATCAGGCTGAAGGCAGTGAGACTCCCGGGGCCTCTCTGTAATTGTTTTTTGCGCATGAAGTCAATAATGAAACCTTTCCAACTTCTGCGCTTTAGAAGTTTATCCATCTATTTATCATTTGGGGGTGGTGCTATACAAATAATTTGTCATTTGTGTTTTGTGTGAAAATGAGAAAACAGTGCAAAACAATTTATCTTTTCAACAATTATTGTCATGAAAGAATCTAGAAACTGGACTAATGTTGAGTCTATGCGTGTTGCTCATACAGTGAGTTGTAATTATTGGTTCAACATCAAATGAGATCTTAATTTGTCTGGTGCTCTATACAGACAGGTATTCTAAAGGCCTATGACATCCATCAACATCAGTATAAAAACTGCAAGGCAATAAGGGAATTTAATTAATGTTCCTTCCATGAATTATGTGTCAGATTTTATCATCGTACATTTCCTGATCCCCGAAATATTGTTGTTTGCCAAGGATATTACATGGCTGGGTAAGAGCCTGATAAGATTATAATTACACACTGCATTAGCACACCAAACACAACCCCCCCCCCAAAAAAAATCTATCACCATGAATTAAAGACTATAAATTACGGTTTCAGCTTGGAACAGAGCAGGTATAACACAGGTCTATGTAGAATGGGAGGGTAATGGTTTTTATTGTGCACATATACCTGCCCGACATCTGACAACTGACCATGATACTGACTAACGACCAGCACTGCCAAAAAAACGAGCCAACAGACATCTACCGATATCTCACTAAAATACAGTCTAAGCACATTTAAATGCAATGACTACAATATTTCTGTTTGAAACACAAGAGTGGCGATATTGGGTTACACCATATACCGAAACATGTCAATTTGATGTCAATCAGAAAGGAGGGGTTCACATGACTTATGCACAGAGCAACCAAATAGTGCCATTAGTCTGTCTCAAACCGGAATATTCCCTGTATGTGGACTCATTTCCAACCCAGACACTATCAGGCCTCTGACCGTTGGTCCAGTGGTGTACTACTATTTTACAGTACTTGGTGCACAACTGGCATGCAATCTTGAGATTGAGGCACCTGTGGAACACTGAGACAGTCTGAAAGCCTATTGTAGAGACCATGACCTGATCCTAAATATGGTTTACTGCAATTAAAAAACTTAATCTTAATCTAAGAAAGAACTCCTGGATATCAATAAATCATAAGTTACAAGCATGTAATTACCATTTTATAACAACAACTTCCAACTTATTCCATCTATATTATCTACTTTCCAACTTATTCCATCTAGATTAGTGGAACTCAAGGAACTCAACGTATACAGGCAACAAATCATGTCAACATCTGCTATGAATCATGTCAACATCTGTTACCGAGGGCATACCGCACTTGTTCTAACCCCAGGTGAAATTGAGTTCATCTTTTGTGAGAACCCAGTGGAGCGCCTGTACGCCACCACTTTTGTACTTTAATTGAATCTAATGGAATGCTAAGTTTTCATGACCCTTTTTGTCATGGCGTTGTCCCCTTTCTCAAAGGATACAATAGGCAATGAACCTGTTAAGAAATATGAATAAAAAGCCCCATTAATAGAGCTGTTCCACACCTCCACATTAAAATTCACCTTTTGTATAGTATCTTAAAGGTACTCTGTCCAATTTCATTTCACAGTGAAATTGCTCAAACGCTTTATGTGGAAACACGTGACCCTTTCTTCCAGGTGCTGCTATGCCCCCAGCAGCTGTCAAACACCCAGGGGAGGTTTTCTAAAGGGGGTGAAAGTCTTTGTGAAGGCACTGGAAATCCTTTCATGTCAGCCTGGCTGGTACATGGCAGTGTTCCCTGAGCTTCTCCTGTAGACTCCCTTTGACACCTGACAGCACTCTCTTAGGTCGACCTAGGCAGGGATCAAAAGCTTCAGCAGGGGAACACAAGGTGCTGAGGGTAAAGGACACATCTTAATCTTTTCCTTTCTCTGCCTAGCTCTCTCTTTCTTCCTCCTTATCGTTGAGTCTTCACTTGGTCATATGCTCTCTTTGCCACCTTATTTCGCTCTCCTCTCAAATTCACCCATTTTTCTTCAGTATCTATAGGTCTGGAGTGTCTTTTGCTTCATTTAAGAAGTGTTACGGACTCGATAACCGAGGGCATGACATTGAGGAGACATAGCATATTATTATGATTTAACTCTAATAATAGATATTTTCATCTCTCTCTCTCTCTCTCTCTCTCTCTCTCTCTCTCTCTCTCTCTCTCTCTCTCTCTCTATCTCTCACTAACTCCTCTCATCTAAAGTTCAGTGGTTCAGGAAATTTTGTCTTGTTATGCCCTTAGGTATTTGGATAATGCTGGAAGATACCATCAGTCTGTAAGAGAGACTGCCATAATCATAGTAATAATGGCTATGGCTATTGCATCAGCAAGGACAAATCAAGAGCTAAAACCCTGTTAAAACCATGTGAGTATGTCATCATATTTGACTGCATATTGCTAGAACATTTTTATTTTTCAGCAAAGCTTCTGACAAGCATTTTGATGATATTTCCTGCATATTTAAGTTTATTCTCCATTAGATAATAGCCTAGATACAGACACAGATCAAGAAATTAAGGTCATTATGATTTTGATTTAATGCCTTAGTCTGATGTTATTACTGTATTAAACAGTAAAAATACTGTCCAAAACATACTGCTATCTGAGCATTTCAACTTGCTGTAAATCTGTATAAAGGCCAAACAAATGTTTATGTTGCATTTCATGAGAAAACCATTTAGGTTATGATACAAGGCCAGGAAAAGGTCTTCCTCTTAGTGTAGTAGGCCTAGCTCAACCTTAAAATTCAGAGTATTTACAACTTCTAATAATGGTGTACACATTTTTTTGGATGTTCTTGAGAAAGTCACACAGAGAGTCCCTAATGGAGAGTTTTTAATCAGTATGCTGCACAGTGTATGGTGCAAAAGCAGGTCTGTGTATCTAGAGGGCTTAAGAAAGACAAGCGCTGGATTTACTCCATGTCATTTTCACATTCTTGCGAGTGAAATATTAAGCTATGACCTTAATTGTGTGTGTGTGTGTGTGTGTGTGTGTGTGTGTGTGTGTGTGTGTGTGTGTGTGTGTGTGTGTGTGTGTGTGTGTGTGTGTGTGTGTGGTGTGTGTGTGTGTGTGTATTAAATGGCCAGCAACCATGCATTATGAGGAATCTGATGGGTCTGTTTAAAGAGGTCAAGTCTAGTTTAAGTATGGGTGTGAGAGCAAGAAGGGAAGCTAACCCTTTTCACACCTTGGCTCACATGCACCAGGCTTCTGTGGAACCAGAAAACAAAGGCAGGATGTTACTCTTAGCAGGTCTTAATTGTCATCAGGAAATATCACTAACATTTCACTTACTTTTGTCATTCGAGAAAACAGTGATGCCGTGTATGAGACTTGAAATCTTAAGACACATTACAGTAGGCCTACAGTTATTGTTCACGTTGTTGTTATTGTTGTTGTTTTGTTTTACTATGTATTGAAAAGTCTCCCATTTTGGAATATAGGCTATACTCATACAATATACAGTATAGAAATCTGTGTTTATTATTTATCAACAAACTAAGGCACACATGCCCTCATTGTGCTCAAAAAAGAGTGATGCTGCAGCGTGTTTAAAAACATTATAATTTCCAGCTGGGTAGAGCTCATTACCTCTACTGCAGTGGCACACTTGTAACTAACAGACAGCCCTCTGTGACTTCAATTATGTGTTATCTACCCGCCTGTATCTCTGTCCCTGCTGCTAGAAGGGCAAACGCAGCTTAAGCCTCTACTAGTGCCTATATTTAATTAGACCCTCTCCTGTACAGTGACAGCCTGTTGTAATGATTTATCGGGATATTTAACAGGACAGTGAGGGGTTGTTTCTGCTTTCAAATAATCTCCAAGCTAAAGGTGGCTGGTTGATGGTAGAGTGGGGATTAGTGTTGGCTTCTTTTATTATTGTGGCGTATAGTGTATATGTTAGGGTGATGTAATGTTTGTTCTTGTAGAATTTTTTTCATTCATTTTACTTTTAGTAGCCAATGAAATAGTGGTCAACCATTTTTGCAATGCAACATTATAGGATGTAAATCTTTATGATGTTTGCTTGTGTGTTTGTGTGTTTGTTTGTTTGTTTGTTTGTTTGTTTGTTTGTTTGTTTGAATGTGTGTTTGCCACAGTATCTATCTGGATGCAAGTTCAAATTCTTTACCCTTAGTAACCCTGAAAAGACACAGAAGGGAAGAACTGACCCCAGAGCAGTCTGAGAGAACAAGGCCTCCTTGCACCTCTGAGACTTAGTCGATTTCCTTTGCGGCTGCGTTGTGTCGATTGTAAAGTGTAGTGGTCCGTTGGAATGTTTCTTTTGGCTTGCCGACTAATTTAGCTTGGCTGTCTCTATATGTTTGTGACTCTGAAACAGACCTTCAAGCTTTTAGCAGTCACTCGGAAATCCTCAGGACCACCCAAGGGTGAATTTGATGAATAAATTAACTTGAAATCACTGTTCATTTTTGTTGGTTGAATTGCTATGGCCTTTTTTGATATCAAGAACTAGCTTTACAAAACAATACAGACATCCCTACAGTATGCAGATCCACATTTCATGGGCTCAACCCACCTGCCTGGGGCCCAGTGAAGTATGGTGAGTGGTCAAGTCATGGTACATACTGTATACTGTCCATGGTTTTCACAAAGTACAGAATATGGTCTGGGAGTTACTAGATGGTAGGCAAAGTTTAGTTTGACGGTCAGTCAATAAAGTAGAAGAGTCAAGAGATTAAATCTAGGGGGTGCTGTCTGTGGCTCAGTGGACTTGAGTGTTATACTATACAGTAAATCTGGGGACCTGGGTTTTGAGTCCGGCCTGAGATCATTTCCCAATCCCTACCCATTTCTGTATCCCATTTCCTGTATCTCACTTTCTGTCACTCTCTTCACTGTCCAATCAAATTACAGGCAAAAAGCTAAAAAGCTATAAAAAATATATCTCTAAAAAACTAATAATGATAAAAAAGAGACTAAGTCTACATTTCTGACATCAATTGTGCACCAGAGTGATGGAGAGACACATGTCAACAAAAAAATAAATAAATAACTAGATGTACCGTATGGCAGTACAAAATATGACCGCCGCTCAGTTCTGCACATTCTCTGCCCTGTGTGTGTGTGTGTGAGAGAGAGAGAGACAGTAGGCCTATCATCCCAAACCAGTAACCCTTCACTTAATAGCACCATCTACAGGTCAACTGTGGTACAGTCATTAAATGTACATATAAACTCATTTATTTTATAGCCCCCCATGGATGACATTCCACAAAACTTGACATATTCCCACAAGATGTCAGGTTCATCATACACATTAAATTTGGTGCAGTCCATAACATCTGATCTAAAGATAGGGCAATTATAGCAGTATAATATTGTATTTTAAATCACAAATCACAAATGACTGGTTATAAGCTAAGTTGATGTGGGCTGGGTGTTACGGTGTCCCGGAAATCGTTGACCAAAAATTTAGGAAGTAGATCTAGAGAAAACGGGAGAGAAAAAAAAATGACAATCACTATATGGCCGCTAGGCTAGCTACGCTAGCGGTGGTCATAAATACGCTGAAACAGTGCCTGTTATGCAATTAGTACAATAATATGACATACTGTAATTAGATTTTTAGCAGGATTAGAAGACAAAGCAAATTCATTTATTTTGACATTTTTTCCAATCATAAAAAGCAAAATGGAATGTAACCATATGCACATTTTCTGTGGCAAAAAGAGCACAGGGTTTGAGATCAACCTGTTACCCTAGGTAAGCTAACCCTAGGTAAAACAGAGTGCAGACCACTCTTACGGCTCTTATGGCTTACAGAAGATATACATGTATGAACATGTCTGGAATCATGTCATAAGCTTAAGGTTGAGGTTAAGGTATAACTTAGGAACAACTTAGCATAAAGAAGGCTTCAGAAAACCTGCACCCTGGTATTTAATGTCTGACATCATTTCAAATATGATTTGCCTGAGAACAGATTATCTAAACCACATAGTGCTTCTCAAAGTGGTGAATTTGCAATGCATGCATGACTTTTGCTAATGTGTCTTCATACCCTTTCTTGTCAAAATGATAAGTCCTTGCCCGCCCCTCAGGCTGAATGAATGAAGTGGGAAAAAAGAGAGAGAGACAAATTCCCCCCTGCTCTAATTCAGACGAACTTTATTACACTGTACAATGTAGATGCTTGTCTCCTGTGTTTTATACGGGTCTTCCCACTGAGACTGTTCCCAAGTCAGCCAACATGGGAGTCATAAAATCCCCTCCCTTGAACAGCCATGAGAACGTTAGCCGTGCTGCCATTTATAGATTAACCTAATGGGCCTCCACTCTGATCCTTTTTCTCCACATGGAGAGAAAAGAGAGGAAGTAGAGCAGACTTTAATGACTTCAGACACCCATATTTGCCTTTTTTGCATTTGGTGAATTTTAAATACGGTGATGAAACACCCCAGAAGAGACAAATTTCTTGGCTTTCAACTGAAGCTGCGAGTTGAAGGAGACAGGAATAACAATCCTTTTAAACACAGTTTAATTTGAGTTTAGTTAAATCCATGCTTTTACTTTTAATCATTCTGTTTGTTTGTTTGTCTTTTTATAACAATAGTTTTGGATGGGTCCCTCGTAACTGACATACCTGTGCAGCCGGAGCAGTTCTCATCGCACTCGTTTTTCAAATCTGCCACTCCATCAAATACAACAAACCTGCATTGGAGTCGAACACTCTATCTAACCATTGAGCTGAAAAGCCCAAGCTTCCAACTCAGAGGTTAGAAGCAGTTCTTGAAGGATTAGGTTGTGAAGATTTACACATGCATACATTTACACATCTATCCTGCACTAGTTGGCATCTGTGTCATTCACGCCCCAAATCCTTACTCCTGCTCTCACCGCACTCGAGTTCCGAAACTGCCACTCGATCAAACCCATGGCATGAGAGTCGAGCGTTCTAACCATTGAGCTGAAAAGCCCAAGCAGTTCTTGAAGGATTTGGCTGTGAGGATTTACAGGTACTGCCGACAGCAAGCCCAGGTTAGTTGGCATCTGTTACACCTGGACTGTTTTAATGAGACTTTGTGACCTGCTTTCAGTGCATTTCAATGCCATGTCTGTGTCTTATAACACTCCTCAAATATAAGATTGCATCTTCAAACACCCACTGTGATTGCTTCCAAACTGTTAAGAGATTGGCACCAATGACTAAATTGCATTCAGTTGGCAGTATAGAACGGTGTCCCACTCAATTCATTCCCAGGGATGTTTACAGGACATTATTATACAGTGAAGTAGCCTGGCTTTGCCATCCTACGTAGTTCCGCTCAATATAATTATCTCCCTCCACGACTTCGTCTGGCATTCCAGCCATTGGCATTGTTTGCACCAAGCAATTCCAAGCTAAAAGGCAAGCAGGATCAGGAGTTGGGAGAGTTTACGTCGGGTTTCTACTGTTGTAGAGACGCTTACTTCACGACCAAGCTGGTGCATAACGTTAATGATTGGGTAAAATCAGATTTAATTGTTTTAAGCTTCTACAGTTCACACCTTCAGCTTGCAATCATTCGTCAATGGTGAAATGCCAGACCCTTGTATGAAGCTATAAAGATTAGACCAACAGGATGGCCAAAGCCAGGCAAACTGTGAAGTAGTCTGTCCATCAAATTTTCTAGCCTGGGCTTACTGCTTGAAATTGCAACCCAAGTGGTTTATGGGATTACTTACATAGCAATTATGGCCTCTCCGACATGACACCTCTCACAAACTCTCTTGTCCAGTGGTGATTCAAGGCTGATATTCCAGGAGATTTTTTAATTCCGTAATTACCCCCTGTCATGCTTCAACAGACACATATCCCCTTATCTTGGGAGACCAATTGACTATTTGAATATATAGCAAAAGTAATTTCAGAGTGAATGTGTGCTAATTGAGTTGTACATTTCACTCAGTGGGAAAATTGAAAGCTGAGGACCTGGAGGTTTCTTCTTCTTCTTCTTCTTCTTCTTCTTCTTTTAATGTATTGAGGTCTTAAAGGAAACAGTGTAGAAGCACAGCATATGAGTATGAAAGATGTATGAAAAACATTTTCAGTTGGAAATAAGTGCCCTAAATTTAACCTCAATCTGTTCAAGTGGCCAATTCTACACTTCAATTCTTTTTTTAAGTATACATGCAAATCTTCTTTACTGTACATACCCCCTTTTTAGAACTGCATTCAAATGAGTGTCACTACTATTTTTATGGTGCTGTGTGAATATGCCTGTGTAGCCTATGATTGGTGCACTGAATGTTCCACAAATTCCTCCCTTGAATTGCATGCAGCTTACTGAGTGGGAGGTGGTATGACAGTGGATTACACCGGCCATTTTATGAGAGCATCACTCTTGATACCACTTGACATTCTCTCTCCATAAATCATGAGGCCATCACCATTATCCCAGGGGGGTGGGAGCGAAGCCTATAGTGAACCTTGAATAATGTAAAAATTGCAGAGTTAATTCGATTAGTGATTTAAATTGCAGAGCATCTGTCATGATTATGTGAAGTGGGAGGGCAGGGGGCCTTTTGTGCGAAGTGAAGTCAGCACAGATGATCTATTGGGGTGGCAGACACGAACTGAAGTTGTAATGTTGCTGTAATATTGATGTCTCAGAGGCACACACACACAGGCCATAACTGCATATTTATAAGGATCTCACTGGAATACTGTTGGTTTTAAATTGTCTTCAGCGTCTACTTTTTGCTTTTACTTGCAATGTGTTTAACACAGAAGACAATTTTGGCAGATTCTGATGGGCTAGGACAGCACTTGAATTCTTGGAGATGTTAAGGGGATTTTGGGTCGACATGGATCTTAGGCGCTTTGACATAATTCGAATATGGCTGGTTCTTCGCATTCTATTACTAAGTCTAGGTTATTTTTGAATCATATGTTGTTTACTTTAGTCTATCATCAACAGAGAGAGTGTGTACCTTCACCTCCCGTCTCCTTTGATACAAATTAGACTGATCTCCAAGATGCTGTGAGCATGTGAATATTGCCTTCAAATGTCTGACTAATGCATGTGTGTCAGAGACAGACACTGCTTCATCCACTAATGGGATTCTCATTCATCACCTACGGGTGTGTTTTGATATTTCACTCCTCTGGATGAGTCTGCTTCAGCGGTCTGTAAATGGCCACGTAATGGTAGGGGAGTCGCACTGGGCTGCTGCTGCCGCCACTGCTTGAAATGCCAGATCTGATCAAGTGTGATGGTTACATATTCAATTTAACTGTCACAGCCAAGCAAACAAACTTTTCTTTTTTTTATGAATCTTGTTTTTTACTGAAAGATTTGCTATCTTTTTACTAACAGAATCTGTCATTCTAACATCTTGTCAAGTTGAAAATGAGCCTGCTGGTTAACAAAGGCGTAATAATAATAGAAATGATTAATCTACATAAATAATGTCTATAAATAAACATACTACTGATAAATGAAATTAAACATTTTTAATGGCGGTGGTTTGGGCAATACAGTGCAAGTTATGCACTGTAAAATAATGTAAAATAAGATGGACTGCCACCAGTATAGTTGTATGTATGCATTTACTTTTCTTGAGTTTTCCATGAGATATTTTACACATTCAAAAACCTGATAGAGTAGGACGGCATTACACAAACCAACATTATAAAATCTAGATCTAAACAACTCCACAGCACAGACAATCAGTGTTTCTCAAAGTCGAGAATGCTTCCTAGGTAGCATGCTAGCCTTGGAAGTAGTACACTTCAAAAACAAGGTTCCATCAGTGCATCCTTGAAAAATCTCTGATCAAAGGCCTCTGTCCTCGCTAGAATTTAGAAGGATGCTTGACATTGGAACAGTACTTGGCGACAGATAATGACGTGGAATGCTTGCAAAAGCAGCCTTCCAAGCATGCTTCCTCTACTTTGAGAAAACACTCAATGAGCATGAACATTTCACATTGCATCATTTTAGCGGCCTACTAGAGCATTCTGTCTGAATGCATTTCTAACAGTTAACTTTCCAATAGGAATGCATTGGACAGCCTGAAAATAATTTCTATGACCCTTTTGGAGCAGTCCACAATTCACCCTGGTGACCCTAGCCATGCATGTGGTCATTTAGCGCCCATTAAACTGTCTGGCTCATGCATACGTTTAACCTACACACTGACCTTTTTACTGTTGTTGATAAATGTGACACTATGGGACTGCAGACTGCATCATCCCAATCTGCTAATGGCCATCAGGGAAGGTTGCCGTGGTCGCGGCCTAGAACTGCCCTGTCATTCCATGGGAAAACACCTGGTAATTATGGCCAGCGTGCATTTAATGAGAAGGATGTCTTGTTGGAAAAAACAAAACAAAAAATACACCAAATCTAACATGTTGTCTATTCGAGTTAGTGTGATGTAAAATATCTATGTTTTTGTTGCGGTATCCAGATTTATTTCTGAGGATAAAAGCAAGGTGGGCAATCATACAAATTTCTTGATGCATTAGTTTGTCCTCTTCTTCCATACTATATCTTAGCCCAAACTATTGCAAGTAGAAATCAAACATCTTGTTTAATGTAAGCAATAAATCACAAAAAGCCATTGGTTTGTGTTGGTTTTAAGGGCAATTGTTAGAGCATAAGATGAAGCAGAGGATTAAATGCATCTGAGAAGTGATATATTGGGTGAATTTACTACAGTACTGAACACCATTCAGCCATTCAAAATCACCATCAGGACAAGAATTTGAGGAAGAAACGTAAGCATTTCTGTTCTTTAGTGTAGCATTTCTTTCAGAATAAGAGGATGATGCTCTCTATTTCTCTTCTTCCCAGTGCAAAAATAAATATAAACGTCCATTCAGACAGGGGCGCCGCCAGAGGGGGCGAAGTTAGGATGATTCTAAGGGCCTAGCAATGACAGGGGGCCCAGGGAAATTTTTGATATTACAGTAAAAGCAATGTTTGGGAGACCCAAAATTGTTTTCAGTCATAGGGCCCAAAACTTCTAGCAGCGCCCTTGCAATCAGGTCTGATGTTTACTCATGTCAAGGACCTTAGAAGTGTCAGGACTTCTAAAATGGACTGCTCGTAGTCTTGACGTCACAAACCCATTCATCAAGGTTGTCCTCTTCAGGAGTCCACAGCCCGCAGCGTATCATGGAGCAATCACATCCCATTTTCCCGCACATCTCTGCCAGCTTCAAAGGATACACACAGTTCTTACAATTGTTTGTGTTGTGTGCTTTTTTAAAATAAAAAAAACATGGATTGTTGCAGACACTGCAGTGCATGGTTTTGCAAAGCCACAACTGTTGTGTGCTGAAGAGTAGATTTCTGTGATGAGCTGACTGTGTTTGCTTTCACCAGCCACTGAAGATCAAACAGCGATGTGTGTTTGTGTTTAGTTTTCCTGGTTTGACACAGATGCTTCTTTTCAAATCACTACCATGCCTTTCGAGACAACTGAATATAGCATAAGAGATAGCCTGGTAAAAGCCAGATCCTTATTATATGCTTTCTACCGTTATTCTATTCTAGACTTCTAGGTACTAAGAAACGATTGTTTGTTGAAGGTGTTTTAATTGAAAGAGATTGGACCAGCCCTTGACTGATAGCCTGTAGTATTCTTGCACAGCATACACAACACCTGCCTCTGTTTACCAATTAGCACTGAAGGCATATAAGAATCGAGCAGTGATTGTGACTTAACTGGTTTGAAGAATTGTATAGGATGGCAATTGCCGGGCTACATAAGACAGTGTTAAACTAAACTGTATATCCACATTGTGTAATTTTTGCCATTTTTGTTCATTATACTTATGTTACAGTACAATAGTTTCGGTTATGTGTTTTTGTTTTCTGTTGTTTTTTTATTTTTAATTGCCTATTATTTTTAATAATCACTGCAGTGTTTTTTATGATTATTTGTACATTGCTTTGGACACAAGCAAAACATAACCAATTTCAGAGTTTCAGTTCGTTTTTGGGCTAAAGCAAGGGCAGTGGTGTTTGTCAATCTGCTGTTTGCTCAATAAGTGTTAAAAGAAATCATGGTGAAAGGTATCCAAGGAGCATGTAATCTTTCAACCCCCACCCACCCACCCCCACCCTCCTCCTCTCCTGCCTTCTTTATACGACTGGATGTCTAGCGAGACATTTTCATTGCAACACCGTGCTCAAGCTGCCCCAAATCAAATCGAGTACAGACATGTTCACAATGGCTACCGCCTGCAGTGCAGAATACCAATGACCATTTTCCATTAGGAAGGGGATTAAACCAAAAATGTCAATAAATAAACCCTCTTGTCCCTCCTTTTCAAACTTCCATTAGTTGATGAATTTTTACCATTTACAGAGGACATCTTGTTTAAGCTGCGTACTGTGTGTGTGTGTGTGTGTGTGTGTGTGTGTGTGTGTGTGTGTGTGTGTGTGTGTGTGTGTGTGTGTTTGAGTGAGTGTGTTTGTGTCAATCATCAAAACAATGTGCATCTGTCAAAGTCAGTTTAACAAGTGTGCAATGAGTGAGAGGGGCGTGCTGTGTCTCTCCTGAGTCTGATTCCCTGAAAACATCAATATAAATCTATGTTCTCTACTCTCTCTGACAACTCTGACAACTTCCCATTAGGAGCATGCATGGGTTGCAAAAAAGATAAATCATAGCTCTCGCACCCAGAGGTTGGAGAGAGTTCACCCACTGTAGCATGGGGTCAGTTTGAGTTGCAGTGGGCGCACTAGGCCATGGGAGGCAGGGGGAGGGGGTTGGGGGGGGGGGTTGCTTTTGCTTTTGTTGGCCTGTCAAAGCTCTTCATGTCAGCCAGACGGGCACGTGAGGCTGTGTTAAATGTGACTCGGCATCAGGGGCACTGCTTGCGTTTAACTCTGCTCGAGTGCGGGATTGAAAGCTCATTCAAGCGCATCCTGCTGAATCTGAGACCTCTCGTCCTCCTGTGCTCTTGCAGTGACCAGTGTGACTGTGTGTGTGTGTGTAAAAGAGAGAGTGTGTGTGTGTGTGTGTGTGAAACAACGAGAGAGAGAGAGAGAGAGAGAGAGAGAGAGAGAGAGAGAGAGAGAGAGAGAGAGAGAGTGTGTGAAGGAGTGAGAGAGAGAGAGAGAGAGAGTGTGTGTGTGTGTGTGTGTGTGTTTGTGTGTGTGAAAGAGTGAGAAAAAGAGAGAGAGAGAAAGGTGTGTGTGTGTGTGTGTGTGTGTGTGTGTGTGTGTGTGTGTGTGTGTGTGTATTTCTGGCCTTTATCATTACAGAAGAACAAAAGAGAGAAATGAAACCACAGGCAAAGGGACTATTTTTGGTGAATGAAAGGCTAGAGAAAGTGAAAAAAAATCTATTCGCTTATTACTTTTTCTTTCCTTCATAAGAAGGAAGTATTACCAACACTCCTTCTTCAGACCACATTCCACAATCTTTTCATTCTGATCACAGAGTTATCTATAGACTTCAATATTGCTTACTCAGGAAAAGTATTGCTGAATCAAATAAAACAAACATTCCTGTTTTTTTTTCACTTTCATAAAACTTTGCAAACATACAAACATAGTTTCAGACATATCTGTTGTACCATCCTCACTAACACACACCCGCACACACACACACACACACACACACACACACACACACACACACACACACACACACACACACACACACACACGTTTCACAGACACAACTTTCATTAAATACGCCATCTGCCTGTATGGATACGTCCACACCCACACACACTCACCCAGTAGGCCCATTATAAATCTGCCATCAGTGTTATTGCTTGCCATTATAGAGTTCTGCAGTATGATTTTAACACTGCAATAATCTATAATGAGTTTGTAAGTAGTTCTCAATTATGAAGGTTTGAAATCTGCACACAAAGTCTTCAAAGGAAGCACTGTCTCTATAAAACATCTCACACACACACACACACACACACACACACACACAAATTATTTCATAATGGTGTATTACTCCAGTCCCACCAGGGCAATTTTACTGTTTTTACTGAAAAAAAAACACATTTATTCAAAATATAGGACACCTATGCTCGATGTGTCATCTAAGTACTGAAATGACTTTATTAACAAACGTATAATAACTATCCGCCTTTCAAGTCAAAGAGGTCTCTGAGGACCTGTCCTGATTGGAAAAAAAGGCTGATCAAGCAAGACATTTTGTAACCTTCGCAAGTTCAAAGAAAGGGGGGAAAAAAAGAGAGAAAAACCTGCTGGTAGTCAAAGACATGAGATCTAATTTGTCCTGATACTTAAAATGAGAATAGTCATATGGGAATATCGGTTACTAATAAATGATCTATAATTTATAATTTATAATAAGTTGTTTTCCTTGGTTTTGCATTATATTCTTCATTATGAAGAATGATTAGCAATTTTTGGTTTGGTTATATAATACAGGTAATATTTTTTCCAAAGAAAATGATGACCACTGTCTCTATAAAACAACACACATACACACACACACACACACACACACACACACACACACACACACACACACACACACACACACACACACACACAGGGTTGCAGCCAGTGGCTGGACATGATAGACTATGACAAACCTCAGCCTTCCTACAACTGCCCCAAGCAAATACTCTCAGGCCCTCACCATGATAACACATTCTCTATCCTCTGGGTCATCAGCTGTGTCAGTGCACTGTACGCTTACACTGGATTAGACAGGGACAGATGAACTATGAAGTTACGAAAGCCGTGAAGAGGGGCTGGTTGCTGCCAAAGCCTCACTGCTATTGCACCAGATAACGTCAGGAGATGTTGATAGCTCTGTGACAAATGCCTGCACTTTTGCAAGTGAGAAATTACACTGTCCTTGTCTGTGACCACATCAATGTCGAGTTCAAGGCTATTTGATATTTCACATAATAGTCTTGTCATCTAAAAATAGCTGGTGATGGATTTAACAATTAAGCACTGATTAACATTTGGGATTTGCATTTTGGTATATGTGCTCTGTAAGAGCAAAGCTCTATATTTATTTATTTCTGTCTCTTCCCTCTTTATTTCCCTTACTATAGCAGGAGATAAAGAGAGAGAATGAAGAGGGAGGGGGCAAGGTGAGAGAAAGACAGAGAAGGACAGATAGAGAGAGAGAGAATAAAGAGGAAGGGGCAAGGAGGGTGAGAGAAAAGATGAGAGAGAGAGAGAGAGAGAGAGAGAGAGAGAGAGAGAGAGAGAGAGAAGGAAGGAAGAGAGGAGAAGAAATAACTTCACACAACAGTCATATAAAATTATATTAAAGCCCCCTGGCTAGAGTACCAAGGAAACCCACTGTGGTGCAATATAAACCTGTGGTCACAGTTAGAGTGGCGTATCTATCAGCATACTTCTGGCATCATTCATCCCCAACTTTATAAAGGATCCAGGGACCCAACCCTGATACAAGAAGGTGTAATTTGCAAGGGGAGTGTTGGCCTTTTTTGTGGGGGAATCTATTAGAATTGCTAAAAGAGAAAATATATAGATACATTTTAGGGGCCCAAGGTGTCAGTCTCACAAATACTTGTTACGAATGCTTGATAGTTGCTGTAGACGGTTTGGTGTGTATTATATCAATGTCTGAATTTGCGCTGCCACAGGCAATGTTTAAGTCATACTTTTATGATTATGTTTATAGTAGGAATAGGCATTAAAAAATATCGATTTTTAAAGATGCTTGCATGTGTTATCACATGGGGGTTTAGGAGTTTGTTTGTTAGCAATTTTGTGTCGTCACATGCAGGTTTGTTTGTCTGCTTGTTTGCAGCAAAAATTACTGACGTAGTCGTATGAAATGTTTACCTGAGGTGTGTCTTTGCTCAAGGAAGAACTCATTAAATTTTGGTGATGATCCAGATCAGGATCTGGACTCCTCAATACTGACAGTTATCACGTCCATCTGTAAACGCCAGAACTCTAGGAGGGGTGTCTGTGACCATTTGGAGTCTGTGACCATATTGCCTTGGTGGATATTTGCACTCTCTGAGTGCATTTCTAGTTCAATTCTGTAGGCTATTCACAATGCCTCCTTGGAGGAGTCTTTCCCGTATTCATAGGTCTCTAGGCTCTTCCCCAAATCAAAGACTCCACACTCACATATCTCACAAGCCTGAACAGCTTTTGAGGGCAGTTGATGCCACAGTCTAAATCAAACAAATAAAATAAAAAACATTCCTCCTTTTGTCCTCAGAATTCACACACACACACACACACACACACACACACACACACACACACACACACACACACACACACGCACACACACTTTCCTTCTGACATGATGGTGGTTGTGTGATTGTGGAGCACAGGAAATTGTTGACATTTATTTGGGACATTCCCCAAAGGGAAGAATATCAAAGCATCATCAAACGAAAATAAAATAAAAATAAAGTTCCTTTTGCACCACAGCTTGTGGATATTTTTCTATCAAGTTCCCCAATTTCCATGCTGTTGTGATTTTTCATTTTCAAAGTGGTCTCTCTCCGACTTCTTCCTTTGGCTTTTACATTGTTTTCTCTACTCACCCCTGACCTGCTTGGCTTCCCTCTGTGCGTCTCACCCTTCACACACTCACACACACACACACACACATGGACACACACAGACACAGACAAATGCAAACATACGGTACACACACACACACACACACACACACACACACACACACACACACACACATATATATATATACACACACACACACACACACACACACACACACATACACACACACACACATCCCGTCTCTTGTTCTTGTTCAGATAAAATCTTGATCACAGGTTGTCTGCTTGATTTTCAAGCAGAGATATCCGGCAGGGATCTCCACTGCTAAAGCAATCACACTGCCTTAACTGCGATGGCCAACAGAAAGTAATGTCACTTGTGACAGAGGGGAGGAAAACAGAAAGACGAAACAGGAGAGAAAAATCGATATAAACACGAGGTAAGACTTGGACTCTCTTACAGTAACTCTGTTCCACTAATGGTACTAATTCATAGTCATAGAGAGAGAGAGAGAGAGAGAAAGAGAGAGAGACATACGCATATAACTCTGTCTCCCTTGTGCAATTCACAGGGCCTGTCTTAATCATTACAGCCAGCCATGCACAGGGGTGACAGGAAGTGACTCATGCTTAAGTCCACCGGGAGGCGCTGGAGAGATGGAGGGTGTAGGTGGAGACAGGGAGGGGGGCAGATGGAGAGATTGGGGAGAGGGGGCAAATTAAGCAGAGCTTCAGGATGCACCAGAGAATGCACAGGGTGTAGCACTGTCATGCCACAGTGCGCAGGACTCAGGGCAGAGCAGGGAGTTGGTGTGCGGAGGTGCCTTATATTACAGCTATGAAGCAAAGTGTCAGATCTGTTTTACCAGTGACTGACACATTCGAAATGTCAGGCCTTTTTGCAGCAGTGTGTTACTGCACTTTGGAAAAGCACTCAAGACGTGCATAATTCTGAATAAGATGACTCAACAGTCCGTTGGGACAATCAGCTTTGCCTGGTGTATTGAAGATGACATTAGGTAGCAGTGATTGTTCCATGCAATCATCACTGAAATAAATATTCCAAAGGGGTTTGGATGAGGCTAGGGAATGGAATATTTTAGTTTGATACGTGTTGTGAAAACATTTTCGTTGTAGTTATTACTGTAATGTTTCTGGTAAGATTAAAGGCCAATTCAGACTGAAAATCCGCAATGAGATGAGAAAGGTTTTAGAGAGGAATTGCAGTATTGTGAATTAGTTGCAAGCCGTTGCAAAAGATTTAACATGTCAAATGGCATTTTCTGAGTTTTAGAATGTCGCTTTATTGTAGAATGTCGCAGCCTGTCTCGTCGTGGATCTTTAGTCTGTAGCCACCTTAGGTTGTCATGGGTGAGTTAGCATTTTTTGATGGTCTTTGTATGATGATATTAGAGTCATGAATGGACCACCAGAAGGACAGCCTTCACACATCAGGGACACCAGAACCAGCTTTCTTTATCACCACCTTTTGATTACAGTAAAAGTCTGTCTAGTCAATTTGGAAATCTTTTCTAGTCAATTTGGAAATCTTTTTTCAAGATCATGTAATAGTCTTTTCATTCACTCACATTCTGATCTGACATAGAAAAGAAATAATAATGACACAATCAAAAGACTCTTACTGTACGTTTGAACAAGTATTGTATATATATATATATATATATATATATATATATATATATATATATATAAATTGTCATTATACAATAGTATTCATTATTTTGCTACTGTGACACATTGCCCATGAACTTCAAGTCTCTTGTGTTTTCATAAGGAATGCCATTCCACCTTGTGTCTATGCATACATAAACATGCCTATGGGCTGCTGTCTACATTTCTAACAGTTCTAATATTTCTAACATTTCCAATTGTTCTAATTTGAACAATTTCTGTAAATTGTGAATATGTATTATTTATTTTAAAAATAATTAAGTGCCATGTTTATTATGGGGTATTTAGAAAGTAACACCAAACATACCTGTTTCCACTTGTCTTTGACAATCAAGGACAAGCTGTGAAATGCTTCCTTCAGTAAATTAGTACACACATCTGCACAAAACTGCATTTTTTATTTATTTTATTTATTTCTTAAAGGACAGGCACTTCTGACAACAGCCCAAGGGGAAAATACTGTATAGAGTGCTGCGTCAGCTGATTCTCCCCACCACCCATCTGGACATAAATACTCCATATGCAAAATGAATATATAAATAAAAAAATGAATACGGTACATGAAAATAAATACATAAATAATATTTGAATATTAAACTTCAAAAAGTGCTTGGAATGCATATGAAATCCTACGCTGTCTCAGCAAACAGACTTGATGCTAAATAGTTTTAAGTTTAAGACTCCCAAAGCGTTCCAATGAGAGCACAGTCACACAGAACCTGCTCCATTTCTCTCTCTCTCTCTCTCTCTCTCTCTCTCTCTCTCTCTCTCTCCAGTAATGAATTAGCATGAGGCCTCATTAGCTTCAGAGAGAAGATAACGAGGCCATTAAAGTGATGGAGTCCCTGAGTCAAAGCAGGTAAGATTTTTTTTTACCAGAGGTTACTCCTCTTCTGTTTCTGTGACGATGTTCTCCTCTGCATTTGGAATGTGGTGCTGTATGTGTGGGGACCTTTTCACTCAGCAGGGGAGACGACTAACTGAGCAGAGAGACTGAGGGGAAGAGTCATGGGCGACTGTCATGAGGTTGATTGTCATAGGAGTCAGAGGAGCTGGTAGGTAGGTAGGTAGTGTCTCTCTGGGCGTGCTCGAAATGGCAAGGCTGAGCTGAATGTTGAAGAGCTGTCTCAGAACACTGCTCCACCGCTGGGTTCTGTGTAATGCAGCATTGATGTAACCACCAGCTCCATGTGCACAGCTGGTATTCCTTCCACCCACCCCACCCCCCACCCCCGACTCTAAAAACATGCACGTCTGTCAAGCAGAACGTTAGAGCAATAAGGCACACACGCACACACAGTACGCACACACACACACACACACACACACATATACAGTATACCACATGCTGTACACACACACACACACACACACACACACACACACACACACACACACACACAGAAGAAGAGACCCTCCTGGGACACCCTCAAAGCAGTTATGAAACTTGTGATTTTCTGCTCCTAAACACAAACACAAGAGCAAACGTCCCACACTGCACTCCTCTGCGGAGGAGGAAGCCGAACCAGGCGTGGAGAATTACGCAGGTCTCCCTCCCTCCCTCTCTCCCTCCCTCCCTCTCTCTCTCCCTCGCTCCCTCCTTCCCTCTCCCATCTTCCCTCTTTCCTCAGAGCGAGATCCTGTCATTCGGAAAAACGAGATGCAGGAAATTTCCACTGAGGGCCACGCACCCTTCTGTGTCACCATGGGAACCACAGCCTGCACACGACACTCACACATTCACACACACACACACACACACACACACACACACTCACACACACACACAAACCCCACTTTCCCAGGAGGTTGTGCAACCCGGTGTAACACACAGGACATTGCTCTCTCACCAGTCCCTGCTTAACACTGGGATGTAGAGATGAATGTGTGTGTGTGTGTGTGTGCGTGTGTGTGTGTGTGTGGGAAGCGGGGGTCACATGGAGCCTTGTTTATTTTACTAGTTGGGGCAAAGGTCTGTTACAGGGATGACATGTCGTTTGTTTCGTAGCTGAGCTGCGCTGTGGAGAGGAGAGGAGAGGCAAGGCAAAAGCCTCAGCTGCTTCTGGCCTAAACAGATTGCTTTTATTGCACTGCTCTCATTCCCACCCAGATATGCCCCCTTCACACACACACACACACACACACACACACACACACACACACACACACACACACACACACACACACACATCCTACCCCCCACTGCTCCCATGCCCCAAACAAGCACCAGATGGACAGATGGACAGTGTTTTATTTGGGGATCAATGTCACGGCTCCGCTGGGGATATCTGCACTCCATACGATCTTCATACAAACCTGTCAAAATACACTTTGTAGTCAAATAACATGGTTCAGATTTATTTTTAGTGGGGGATGTGGGGGAGTGGGGGCACACACACACACACACACACACACACACACACAATCTCTCTCACTGTCTCATACACACACACACACACACACACACACACACGGACATCCACATACATACATACAAACACACACACACACACACACACACACACACACACACCCTAACCCTAAGTTGTAATATGATCTGAAGTTATGGCAGGTTGTGTTTAGGATCAGGTGGGGTTAAAGGTCAACATCCCATCATGTCAAGTAGTGGTGGAACACTTTCATCCAACAACACCGTGACCAAAGTCATTCCGGGACATCTCTTCATACCTGACAACGGGATTGAAAACACAAAGTTACAGATCAAAGCTGAATTTCAGTCATTCCAAACCGCATGCCAAAACTGTGGATTCAGGGAAATAATGAAATAAATATTGCAGTAAGATGTCTGAGCTGTCAGCAGAGACTGTCAAAAAAGTATGTTTATCTCTCTCTCTCTCTCTCTCTCTCTCTCTCTCTCTCTCGTGTGTGTGTATGTGTGTGTGTGTGTGTGTGTGTGTGTATGGATGTGAATGTGTGTGTGTGTGTGTGTGTGTGTGTGTGTGTGTGTGTGTGTGTGTGTGTGTGTGTGTGTGTGTGTGTGTGTGTGTGTGTGTGTGTGTGTGTGTGAGTGTGTGTGTGTGTGTCTTTAAGTGTGTGTGTTTCAAGTGTGTGTACACACATGTGCCTGTGTGTGGACAGTACATGTGAGAATTTGGTTTGAGGCTTAGTAGGCTCAAACTGGCCTGGCTATTTCACAACCTCATCTGTCCAAAATGTGTGCGCTGTGTCTCCCACAAGCAGTTTGTATTTAGCAGCCAGTGCTGCCTACTCAGAGCCATGACTCAAAGCCGGCAGAGGGGACTCTGGGCTGAGAGTCCACTGGGCTTTTGGTGTGGATACGCAGGGGCGCTGCTAGAAATGTTGGGCCCTATGACAGAAAATCATTTTGGGTCCCCCAAACATTGATTTTAATATCAAAAATTTCCCTCGGCCCCCCAGTCATCGCCAGGCCCTTACAATCATCATACAGCCCCCCCCCCCCCCCCAGTTCAAGGATGCAGAAATATGAAAAGTTTTATTCTTAAAATGTAAGGTCATGTGATTTGACACACTACACTTCTTTACCACTCTACCCTCCTCTAACAGGGAGCGTTTCTTCCGTTTGGATGACTCCCTCGCCTCTTCCTCTGTTTTGATCTAAAACAAGAGCAGGAGAGAGAGAGAGAGAGAGAGAGAGAGAGAGAGAGAGAGAGAGAGAGAGGGAGAGAGTGTGAAGCAGACAATACAAGCCCCCAGCCACACCACCTCACAACCCCCAGCAGGTTCCTCTCTGATGCTGTCCTAACTGGGTCAAACTTCCACCCCAGTGTCTTCGGTTCAATCAGAGGAAAACAAACCAGAACCAATGCTCAGCTATCGACTACACAGCCATGGCAGCCTTCAACTTGAAAGGTGTGCAAGGACTCCCACACGGCTGTTTACACTTGAAACAGAGACTCCCACACTCTTTAAAAACACCTGAGGGTATTGTTTTTTAGGACAAAAAAAGAGTCTTGCAGAATGTTTTTTGTCCCATTGATATGCTAAATAGATAACATACATACATGGTTATAATTATGTTAAAGGGACACTGTACCATATTTTCTTGGAAAAACTAGTGAACTAGCTACATAAAAGGGATACAAATGTGTTTCAGTCTTTCTGGCACTACGGTAATAGAACATGATAATGGTGTCTGATAGTAAAATGATTCGTAAAGTCATGCAGTTACTAGGTTTTCTTTTATTTTGAGGTTGTTTCCCACTCGGAACTACTACACCTGGATAGCAAATGGAATAAAATTTGCATTTGTCCACCCTTCATATGAGAGAATATAATCCAATCTCATCTGGACTTGGTACCAAAACTATTCTTTGAGAATATTCATAGGTCTATTTACTGTATGTAGTGTATATAAATTGTATTTTACATTATTCACAAGGCTGAAATAAGCACAGTATGCAGTAATTGTTGAAATGACTGTTTACTCTAATACCCAGCTACTGAATTTGGTGACGATGGCTTATGTTCGTGGTCTGATCATTTTGGCATGTAACACACAATTATTTTCTCATGCCAGTGGTCTGATCATTTTGGCACGTAACACACAATTATTCTCTCATGCCAGTTTGTCTATATGACAGAAGACAGAATTCCTCCAGGAAAGAATGAGTTAATGCTTTGGATTACTGGTGTTGTGTGTGTGTGTGTGTGTGTGTGTGTGTGTGTGTGTGTGTGTGTGTGTGTGTGTGTGTGTGTGTGTGTGTGCATCCACCGACCAGCTGCCTACATCCACCTCGCTTCCTGCTTCTCGAAATATTCCTCCATGTTTTGACAGGGTTTGAAAAATAACACGCAAAGGAGGCCTACAACACACATGCACACACACACACACACTCCTCCCACACACACACACACCATACACACACACACACACACACACACACACACACACACACACACACACACACACACACTCCTCCCACACACATACTGTACACACCATACAGACACATGCCACAAATCCCAAGTGATTGCTAAGTAACACTGCTCTCCGCCTGCTAACCCTTTCTATTTTCTCGTTTTAAAAGGATTCGTCCCTAATGGCTTGTGAGAGAGACCTCTTGACTCTCAGACACAGAGTCTTCTGGTTCATTTCTCCTTGCTGAGAAATGAAACAGTATTTATATCTTAGCCTTGTCAGGAACTTTAAGGGCCTTTGTTGTCTTTTGTAAGTAAAAAAAAAGACAGTTGCTTAATCCTCAGAAAAACCTCAAATGTGGAAAGTACTGACAAATAAGTACACATTTCTAGCTGAAAGAAGAACCATTCGCAGATGCATATGGACAAGGAATACCGTATAGTCTCCCCTCACACACACACACACACACACACACACACACACACACACACACACACACACACACACACCTCAGAGAAAATCTTGGATGTCACAAACACTAGTAACTGGATTAAAAGGCTTGTGAATGGAGTCAGTCTTACACATGAGCTTCTTATCCCATCTCATCAGCCTCACTGGATGCTTCGCATAAACTTTCCCACCTACAGAGATCATTGAAGCAGATCATGTGATTTAATGCCAATCACCAGAAATCAGTGCAACACCGATCAGCCCTCACTGTATAGCTTTCACTTCTCATGACCAGAGAAAACAAATAGCCTAGGTCGCTTAGTACAAAATAGTAGCCTTTGTTACCAAAAATATGTTATAACATGTATCATGTACAGTTACAGACTTGGGAGCATTTACTACTTATTGTCTCTTAATAGGCTTGAAGCTTTTATAAGCGCCTCATGGGGTGGAGGGTTGTGATCGTGTCCACAGAGGCTGAAAACATCTCACATTAATGATGTCTGTAATCGGGAGAAGTGCTGCTGACTCAGAGACCAATTACTTTGGAATTTATTTTTAATGAACTTTAATTTGGAACGTACTGACTGGAGCAACAGAAAGTGGGACAGCTGCACTCCAGGGAACACTGGTACCTGTAACACGTTTAGAGACGGGTGCACTGCTGTGTGACGGTCGGCCATGACGGATTTGAGTCATTAAGAGGGTAGTTCTTGAATGCGCTTTTCGTGTGGTGATGTTCAGCAACCACAAAGCATGATTAAATAAAAGCAGTGTAAAAATAAATCAGCTGTTCATGATCACCAAAGGGCATATCAGGACTAAACAAAACTTTGATGTGAGCAACTTTGCTTATGTTCTCAGTGTATTTTCAAACAAACAAGAACAGGATGGGAGAGAGAGAGAGAGAGAGAGAGAGAGAGAGAGAGAGAGAGAGAGAGAGAGAGAGAGAGAGAGAGAGAGAAAACATTTTTCAGTGTTTATAACATAGGCCTACACATAAAATTTATATACAATCTACAGATTTGCACAAGCATACATGTCACCCATCCGGTAAATTTTTGTTTATATAGCAAGTCTCCATCTTATGGTACATGTTGTTTTACTCCTTAAGTAAACGTGACCCTTTGCATTTGACCAGATATGTGACACAACAAATCAAGTGAAATCTTGGTCCAACAAATCACAGCTGTCCTCACTGTGGACCACACAAATCGGCCCAAAACAAGTAAATAAGCTCTCAGACTCATCGTTTAGGGACATGACGACCCAGAGTAAACACATCCCGGCGAGTGTCAGGAGATAACGCTGTGGTAACGTCACAAGCTGATCCGTGAACCACTCTGCACCCTCTTAGAGATGGCCGTGGGAATCTGCTACATTTTTACCACCAAACAAACGTGAGAACCGACACTAACTCACCAACTTTGGAATCTGTGCAAGTGTGAGAAAATGAGCTTGAGAGAGAGTACTTTCAAGAAGAACTTACAAAAAAGCGATCAAGCATATAGAATTTGCTTGTAGGCTCTTTTTTTTATCATGGTTCAGAAAGAGTTGTGATTTCTTTATGCACATCCTTGACTGACAACTGACGTGAGAACATTTCATCTGGTAAATGTCATTTATAAAATAATAATCTCTAAAACAAATGATCTTTAAGAGTAACTGTCATTAATATTGCCTATTACAGTAACTAAGCCACTTATCCTCTTGCACAAGAAATCAAATGAAATGTCATTTTCAGATGTTCTCTGTCTTGTCTGTCAACTTGACATTGTACTATGAGCTCTCTCTCTCTCTCTCTCTCTCTCTCTGTGTGTGTGTGTGTGTGTGTGTGTGTGTGTGTGTGTGTGTGTGTGTGTGTGTGTGTGTGTGTGTGTGTGTGTGTGCGCGCACGCGCATGCACTTAATGATGGCACTGTTTGAAGAGCAACAATTTATAAGCCGCTTCTGAAATTAATGTTAATCATAGGCTATAGTTATTGAGTGCATATTGATGCAAAAGGACAGTTCAGTTTATTTTTTTATTTCCTTAATTATTTAATCCTTGAACTACTTTTGACTTACATTATTTATAATGTAGCCTACATTGTAATTGATATGGATCATAATAAAGAAATAGATCCATGAATAGTTTGTCTGTTTAAATTCATTCTTCGAGCAATGAGTCGTTAATGAAGGCCGGCCTTCTAAATCATCTCCATGGGTAAGCCTTGATTCAGAGATCAATTCTTTATTATTTTGTAGAAATGCCTCTTTGCCCATGGCTTTGGAGTCTTGTTCACTGAAATGGCACCCAGGGGACTTTACCACACGGATCACTGGGCACTGACCACTTAAGCAAGATTTGTTTTCTCCTTAGTTGTTTTTGCTTGGGAGTAGAAAAACAACAGCAACAGGATCGATAACTGGAGGACACGAGGCGATCTGAGAATATAATGGAGCCCTTTAGATCTGTGCAAAGGAGAGAAGAGACTCCCAAGCTTCAGATTGAAAGGGCTTCAGAGACATGATTGATTGTTGCTGTTTGAAGGAGAAGAGCTCATTTCAGGGTGTACTTTCTCTCTAGAGGGGGATTTGTATTTTCTCTCTTTTATTTTCCTTACCGATATATCCCCTCTTGTAATAGGTTGTCTTTCACAGACTTTATGACATTGACTGAGAGACTTTTTGGCAGTTCCATAATTCTGTGAAAAGAGACAAAAGTCCTTGTGTTGATGTTAGATGAAGAAACTGACTATTGTGGTTTTAAAAAAAGAGAAAAAAATGGGTTTTAATACCAATTACAGTGGTCAGGCCTGGTTCACCTTTACAGAAACTGAAACTCTCCCTTTGGGAGAGCAAAGGATCATGATTCCACTTCATACTTTCTGCTAACAAGGATTTTTTTTCACTAGATTCCCACAATTTGTCCAATTAGGCAACATACAGTTGTGTCAAAGGTGACAAGTTCACTGCATTGTCTGACAGTCATTAACCATGAGTAAGCTGTAGGCACAGCTAGTTTTCATTCATTTTGACCTGCAAGTGAGACAATTGTGCACTCCATGTCATTCATAATTACATTACATCACTGCAATGTGCAATGTGTGCCTCATTGTGTATACCCCCATTGTTACGATCTGTCCACTGAGCGCAAGAGGACGTTTCATCACTTTCCGGGGTCTCGCTTTCTCACAGGAGACTGGCGCCTGGTTCTGGAACTGAAAAATTTCCATTCTAACTGACCCGTCCTCATCATCATCATCTTGGACTGGTTTGTAAGGGGTCTTAGGGTTTTATCAGTCACTGGGCTTGAGATCAAGTATGTCTCATCGAGCGTACAAGTGTCCCCAGGGTGCTTTTAAAGTGGAGGCACGCAATGTAGGTCTGCTTCTTATTCCTATCTGTATAACAATATTGTTGATTTAAGCCCAGTGATTATAAACACATCTGCTGTTTAGCAGGACTTCAAAGGCTCTTTACTGGAACGGATAAACTATTTTACTTTTATTATTGATTAAACCTTCCAAATAATTGTTCTAATTCATATTACATTTCATTTTGAACATATTTGCAGAATGTCTTTCAGTTCATTGAGTCTACAACATTTTTATAATACCAAAGTAGGCCTAGGGGTCAGATTAATGCCTATATTGTAGGGAGGTGATGTTAGACAGATTAAAGCATTTATGGCTTTTGTGTTATTTCAGCATAGGCTACTTATGTACTTAAGAAGTCTATAATTTATCCCAATATTTTTTTTAATATTGTTATTACCTACTCTTTACCCAGTACTAATCCAAGTGTCGACTAAGTCAAATGATGTTAGTCAGAGAGCTTAATTCATGGGGGAAAGTTCAGCATATGGTATGTTGTAGAAAACTTAGCAAAGGAGATCCCTGTTAACTAAAAGTACAGTACTTATATTGGTAAATAATGCACATTTAATGTGGTTACGCTCTGACATGAATGCGGGGAGAATTTACACCACAGAAAATGCATTATTCGTGTTGTATTTCATTGTGTGATCTTGGTTTTTATGAATAAAAAAAGTGAATCCAAAAAAAAAAAAAAAAAAAAGATCTGCACTCGCCATGGAGTTCTTTTTATTGCTTATACTACTGTTGCCATATACTGCTATACTATAGCCTTCTGTACGTATACATATGGAGCAAAGATGGCTGTGCTATGTTTAGTCATATGTATGTAGTGTAGTGTTGGGTAGCAATGGGTTGTGCTGTTTAACAATGTGAGGTGTTGTTGCGGCATTCCATTGTGTGGTTGTTTTGTAATATTGTGTTGTTACAGTGTTTTTGTGTTGTACGTTGTGAGGTGCAGTATAGTCAGGATTCAAGTGGTCAGTATTCCATGACCTTTGGTATAATTATTCCATGTGCTAGTGAGTAAATCTTTAAGTACAGAGAATGCTTCTGCCCTCATGCAATTTCACAAAACCTTCTCTGAAGCACAACATATCTTAAAGAAAACTTTGGAGATTTGATGTATCCACTTGGAATTTCAAACACCTCCCCCAACACACACACACACACACACACACACACACAAACAACCACAGGTTCAAGGACTGTTAAATGAGAAGTTCTCCAAAGAAGAGTTTGTTCCTGAAAACTAATCCAAGTTTCAAGCATTCAATCAACCATGCATTATTTTAAGATTACCTCTGTGCGTAATCTCTCTCTAGGCACCATCTAAAAGTGCATATACCAGCAAAACAGGCAGATTTCCTGGATATGAAACACTGAGGTATGTGAAAAATTAGCATCTGCGTCTTCAGAATCGATTAGGATCTGTCAGCTCACTTTCTGTGATAACGTGTCAGTTTATCGTCTTCCCTTTCTGACACTTCTTCCAATATGCATGACACCATATTTATGGATTTCTTTGGATGAAAAAGCTTAGTCATCAAGGTGCTTCACTTTCATTCAAGAAGAGCTTAAACCCCCTCTTAAGATTAAGAGACTTGACACACATGCATGCCTAGCTCTCTCTCTCTCTCTCGGTGTGTTGTGTGTGTGTGTGTGTGTGTGTGTGTGTGTGTGTGTGTGTGTGTGTGTGTGTGTGTGTGTGTGTGTGTGTGTGTGCATAAAGTGAGCAGTTGAGTGCTGAGGAATGATCAAGAACCAGAAAGTGAGAACATGGAAAGATTAGATGACAATGTATTGAAAGTTCTCTAGAGTCTATTGTATTTACCATGCAGTCTCAACGTTATGTGTGCTCATCAAGGTCCTCTGTTGGTGATATTGACAACAGTGCAGTAAAAAATATGTTAATTTTTATAATTTGTTTAGGTTACACAAGGATGAGTTGCGCCTTATTTCTAGTCCCAGTCATTGGTGCACTTTTTTGCACTGAGGATAGTCTGGTGACTGAGACGTCTGCACTTTTTGCACAAAAGTAGAAATCTCTGACGACTTAATATTGTGAATTCTTTGTGCTTTTGAACTTTTCACATGTTCCAAGTACTTACAGTAGATGGGTTCCAGGTGGTATGCGAAATTATCGCAGATTGTCTGTGAATTCTCGGCTCAGTCTCAACAGTTTAAACATAATATAATCTTACATAATCTCATACTCAACCTATTCCCATTGTTGTGTACCATTATCTGTGATATGTGTTCATATTTTGTTAATACAGAATACAGAGTCTTAATTATCATAGCAAAATGTCCCTGGTACAAGTCCAGAGTGTCTCAGAGGGTACGGCAGTTAAGTAAGGGATAGTGTTCGGTGAGGCGGTCATTATTGTGGAATATCACCCGTCGCGCGTTAGCGGCCGCATTCTGTTTCACTTTTGCTTGACAGCGGTCTGTTATACTAGCAACGGTCCGTTATTAAAAATGATCAGACCGTAGAATGTTGGAAAGTCCCATTGAAGTGAATGGAGCATTCTACAGCATTATAAAGAGCTGTGTAATAAAAGTTCGGAAACTACTGGTTTAGGGCTACACTTAGACTTTCTTTAATACTTGTGTGATTTTAGTCAGTACAAAAGAGTATTATACTCATGCTTGTATACTGTCCCCCCCTAGTGAGCTGGTGACATATTTGTTCACAGGTAACTGAAGTCTCACAGGTCATATTCAGAACCGTCTCACAAGAATTCATCTTCAATTTGTTGGTATGATTGAAAACAACCCCAGTAAATTCTCCATGAAATACCTTTTTTAGATTTTTTTTCCTCTTTTGGTCCCTCAGAGGAAACACCATCTGGAACTTTCATTCTACCACCCCTCCCTTCTCCCCGCCCAACCCTGTGCCAACTGAGGGGGAGAAGACAGGAGTGAGTCAGGTACAGACACACAAGGTTTCCAATTCTCTGATTTCACAGAAGACCATGATGAATGGATTAATAGTCGACAACGTCCTTGTCTTCAACTTGTCAGTTTGCAGCCGGCATTCTGATGAGACAGACATATAGGGAAAGATGCTTGATGTTTGACAAGGGACTTTATAAAATGAAAGGAAAGAAAAAAATAAAACTTATTCGTAATTTGTCAAGGGTCTGCATTTTTTTTCTGTTTGTGGTTAGTGTGTGACAGTAGTGTACAGGTTTTTCTATTTGATGTCTGTTACATTAAAAAGATTGTCTGGCAGGCCATCCTATATCATTGAGATGTATAGTCTGGACCGAAACAACGCTGCTATCTTTCAAACTACCTCTGGACGCAACAGGATAACCTATGGCCAAACGCAGGAAACAACAAAACATAGAGCGCCAACGGCGTCATCCAATAAAATTCCCTATGGCTTGTTACTAGACGTACAGGCTGAGCAAATTAATTTGCCGCCGCTAGGGTACGTCTAGATTTCTAGGCTATAAAAAACCTTTAGGCTAAGGCTAATGCAACTTAAGAGTTTCAGTAATGCATTAACAGTCACATTTATACATTTAGCAGATGCTCCAAAGAGCCTTACATTTTGGCAAATGTCAACTATATCAGGGCCAGTCACCCTAGAGCAACATAAAGTTAAGTGCTATGCTCAAGGCCTCAACGGTGGCAGCTGGGATTAGGACCTACAATTTCCAGCCTACTAGCAGGCTAGCCTGGTTTCAGCTACAGTGTAGCTGTTTTCGGCTAGCCTGCTACACCACCACCACCCCTACACTACACCCTACACCACCCTCAAAACTAGCCTACACCACTGAGTAGGTTTCGCCTGGGAATGACACATGTGATAAATCTCCTGTCTCCAAGGGGAAGCAACAACAGGTGAATATCAAAATTCCAAATATGCAATTGGATATCACAATGACCAATTAGGGCTGTTTCCCTAAACCAGTTGCTGTTTTGATTGCAATGCAATTTTCCATTGCCAATCAACTAAGTTGCTTTCTACAAATCCTATTTTTATTTTTCATAAACCCTGAACTTTAAGACAAAATTAAAGACACTTCTCAGGCTGGACTTTTCTGGATGTTTATTTTTTTTTTTTTCAAAAATGGTACCTGGTACCAGATTCTTTGTATAGGTAGGTAGAGCTGAGTATAGCAGAACTAAGTAGGTACTAAGTGCAGTGGAAAAGGGCTTTAAGATACTCTGATGTGATTGGTGCTTGGAATTTTGGGGCATAGCTAATTAGCTCCAATGGCTTGTGGCCAGTATCTGGGTTCCCAGGTTAGATCAGATAAATTCCCACAATGTACATTAAATTGCTAATATGGCCTACATTAAAAAAAAAAAAACTTTGGACAATTGCCAAAACTTTGTTCCACTCTCAGAGATGCAGCATTTTTTTAAAAAACAAATAAATAAATAAAATACAAATATTTCAGGTTATCTCAGAACCCAGAGATTTAAACTCTCTCCGTCTTAAGACCCAGCATACCCCCCAACATAAAACTAATCAGCTAAAATGGAGCTGTGAGTGTGTAGAGTACTCTTGCCAATAGCCTCTCTGTTTGCCTCACTGGCCTCTGTGAAAGTGGACAAATCCACTTCAAACACTCATATCAACACAGATGTGGCTGAATGCAGACAGGGCATTAATTACCTACTCGCCATCTGTCGAGTGCCATTCAGTAAAACAAAAACGTCAGCTTTTCTCAAGCAATAACACGCATCAATTTACTGAAGTTATTCCAATTTCCACAGTTAATTACACCCCAAGATGGGGAAATGAAATAATTACAGGTCATTGAACTTGTTGATGGTCAAGTCATGCATCTGAAGGGCACTGAGGATGAAAACATCACCCAGTGTTTATTTTTTGTGTCAGCTGGTAAAGTGAATACTGTAATATTGTCTCTATGTTTCACATACCAAAGTAAGTGTTTTAAATAATCTCCTCATCAGTTTTGAGCAAATATGAGTGCCGCTAAATATGTTTCATAAATTAGATGTCAAAGTTGTGAGAATACATGCAGTATTTACCCAGATGCTGCAGATACAGCATCGCTGCACAAAGCAATACTACACAGTCCACTGAGAGCCATCTCAATATCTACAATGCAGTGCACAGTTACCAATTAAGAACTTGTTCCTGGCACAGCCTATTTTCATTGCTGTATAAACAAAATCTAGTTTATTCCTACCCTACTTATCTGGAGCCACTTACATCCTGACACTACTCTGTCTCCATGCCAGAAAATGATATACATATATATCATTTTATATCTCCTGCTGTCATGTGGCCTCGCTAATGATGTCCCCGTTGCTCATTACAGGAACCATCCCTTCTTATAAATATTGTCACCCTTAACAACTTTAAATAAACCGAGCTATTAATTAGCTTTTTTTCCAAGGGAGAAAAATATGCTTGGAGCTTTCTGCCAAATGAGGGCATATGTGTATTCCAATGTTCACTATTGTGTATGTTCTGTTTTGCCGTTATCTTTGCCAAACAGAGTTCCCTCAGATGTGTGTGTACATACATGTGTGTGTGTGTGTGTGTGTGTGTGTGTGTGTGTGTGTGTGTGTGTGTGTGTGTGTGTGTGTGTGTGTGTGTGTGTGTTGTGTTGAGGCATGCACCTCAGAGATAGTACAGAGGCAGCACAGGGCTGCATGGCGGGAAATCTTGTGATGTCGCCAGGTTTAGTTGGGGCGATCATTTTCAATCACACAGGAGCCTGCAGAGGAGCCATCTGGGAAGCTGGAGGTAATGATATGGATTGTTCTTCCTGCTGCCTGTTTTTTTGTCTGTTTTCTGTCTTTCTGTTTTGCTCTGTTTCCCTTGTCTGCACCTTCTTCTTTCATTTCTCCCACTCCTCTCTCTCTCTCTCTCTCTCTCTCTCTCTCTCTCTCTCTCTCTCTCTCTCTCTCTCTCTCTCTCTCTCTCTCTCTCTCTCTCATACATAAACATTTCCATGCACACATACTCAAAACACATACATGCTCTCCTAACATTTCCATGTGCCCCATCTGCCCCATCAAAGTTTAGGGGACAATTTGGGAGGAGATTATTACTGTAATTGCATCCCTATAATAATTATATAGTCACCTGCATAAGCCAGTATTCATGCAGAACATTCCACAAATATTTCACAAATAATCAATGTTAGCCACAATGTCTGCTTACAGGCTTATGCCCAATTTAGTTGGTGCCTGTAGGTAATAACACAGATATGTATTTAAATAGTGGCCTGTATGTACCATGTAGCTTATAATGCTATTTATTGTGTTTTCACTATTGCGCCAGCCTGGCAGGCCATCCTATATCACTGAAATGTATAATCTGGCATGAGGCATAGACTCAATTGTGGGCTGACAAGGCCAAACTACTTACTTCTGGACAAGGCTGTTATCTTTCAAATTTACTGACACAAAGGATAGCCTATGGCCAATTGGGGAACGAACAAGATCTAAACACCAAATCAAATGAGCAATTTATTGCCGCTAGTACGTCTGGATTTCTAGGCTACTATGCGCAGTATATCACCATTTCCGATAGGTTATGTTTTGACTCTGTCAGTGTTGGCAGAAGTAATTATGTGCGTTGGCATTTACATGCTGGTTGTGTATTATTGAGAGATGTCAGGTATGTTCATGTAGCCTAGCTATCACAGTAAGGAGGCTTGTGTGAGCCTTTCTGTTTTCGGTCTGCCTTTTTTATTGGGCCTATAGTGTTGACCATTAAAATATTGGTATCCTTTTATATTTTCTTTGTAACTTTCATTTGATGGTGCAATGAGATATTGATTGACAAGTATTTAAATATTTCTGCCATATTGTAAACATACCCTTTAGGCTTCTTTTTACTGTGGTCAGTTGCCTCTGTCTGATGTCTCCACAAAGCCACACATTCACACCATGTTTGAGTATAGCCTAAATAGGCTACTTGATTCTGATTCTGAGAGGACTGATGGATTGACCAATCAGGACATGGCACACAGGTTGAGCAAGGTTGAATGGATTGCCTATCAGAGGTGTGGCAGTGAGTTTGAGAGTGAGTGAAGGATGGATGGAAGCCCATTAGGGACACTTTCAGGAGTGATGAGATGCCTTGTGTTCTTTGCCACTCTCATTCATCATCATCTCACTGGGAAGCCAGTCAAAGAAATTATGACTTACTTGTATAAAAACATGCTAAACAAGACCACCCCAATGACTGCAGACCACATAACTTGTCTGTAGAAGATATGGATATGAGTATATGAACATTTGCGTTAAATTGAACTATTGATTGGAGAAATTTCTGCATTAATCATCTATCTATCTATCTATCTATCTATCTATCTATCTATCTATCTATCTATCTATCTGTCTACACTCACAGTCACAGATAGATGAACAAATCTGACATAGATGTGTCACTTTAGTATTTATTCACTTTTACATTCTAATTTTAGAGTTAATAGTGCTCCTATTTGTCATGGGTGTTTCAAAGACATGAATGCAAAGCTGGTCAATTACATGAAAGGAACATGATTCTGTTATTTTAGAGGTTTGGCAAACTAAATTGTGAGCTACTGATGAATCTTGCAGTATTTATTGTTAGTGCATAGGTGACTAATGTCATCTTTGTCGGCACTAACAATAAAGACCCATCAGTGCAAGATTCATCAGTGTGCTCCATTATTTCCTCTCTAAAAGACTTTCAGTTCTAATGAGAAGCTCCTGATTGAGCAGATGCATTGAGTGCCCCATCTTTATAAATTGTGAGCTATTCAATCAGTAAACTGACAAAGTTACCCACACACTACCCACACATTTTTGAGGGGTTTGTTGTATTGCTGTGGGCACTAAATGGCCGATAGATTTTTATTTTGCCGTTGCCCTGTTTTGATTTACTCCTTTGAGAACATTTAGTTCTTTTTGGAGTCCCTACTGAAAGTTGAGCACAAAGCAATTTCCACAAGGTTACTGAGTGTAGAGTGTGTTTCTCTCCATCTCCATCCCTCTCTCTCTCTCTCTCTCTCTCTCTCTCTCTCTCTCTCTCTCTCTCTCTCCTCTCTCACACACACACACTCACACACACACACACACACACACACACACACACACACACACACACACACACACACACACACACACACTACCAACAGACAAACACACACAAAGTCTCAGTGTGCTATTACTGTAAGCATGAGGTTGTTAATAACAGAGGGCTTGTGCACAAGGAAACAATAAGATTGCTAAACGATTATTTTCTCTACCGCTAAAATGGAACCTCTGTAAATGCATGAAACCGATGTAGTAGCCTACTTATGCCAGGCCTGTTTGGGCACTAGATTGCTCCCTTCAATGGCCAGAAGAAGAGCCAAAAAGTTGTCAAAGATTACAGCAAACACAGATAATACACATGGATAGCAAATGCTGAACTTTACCAGCGGGTGATGTAATGTTTGAACACAATCACTGGAAGTCGTGTCAGTCCAAGCAAGCAAATATTTTGGATAATGTGGAAATCACCAAAATGCCTACCACAATGAAAGCTAATCATACTGAAATCGTCCTGATTTTTGTGAATAATAATTATTATTATATAATAATAATTATTATTATTTTGTTTAGCCTAAGCTAAGCTAAGCTAGTCTAAGCTAATATTTTTGGACAGGTTCACCTGGGGCATTCTATCTATTCACATAACAGGACTCACAGAGAAATTGGGGCTCCTCTCCGCTGTTGTGTGTGACAAGACATCTGTGTGCATCAAGGTCACCACTTACACTCTATTAACTTAGTGAATCATCCAAATAATTTTGATTTGCGTGAAGTAAATTACTGTAATAGGCTTCTTTTTTTTTATCCCACCACCACCACCCAAGATTTGTACTGTAATAGTCTTTGCTTTTAAGGCTCAGCCTAGATGACACTAAGCAGGCATGTGGAAGGGGCCTGGGGAGATGGTGTGAGAGAGTCTACTGGAGTTTCCCCTCTCGGCAATGTCTGTTTCCCACAAGGAAGCATCCACATAAACACTCAGGGGAAAGACAGAGGATGAGAGAGAGAAAGAGAGAGAGAGAGAGCAGTGCAGCACAACACACTACAGCAAAGCAGGTCACTCTACCAGGGCAGAACCCAAGGGGAATGGACTGCATACACGCAAACATGCCGGCATGTAAAAAGTGCAAATTTACACACACACACACACACACACACACACACACACACACACACACACACACTTCAACACAGGAATGAAAGCCTACACAAACACACACACACTTGTGCAGTATAGACAAGCACACAAACACAAATAGACAAGCACACAGACACACACTCAGCAAGATGGCATAGAAGAAGACACTGTGTACATATTGTACCCACTCACACACACAAACACACAAAAACACTCAATATCACACATTTGTTGCTGTGAGCGCTATGAAGCATGCTGTGCCAAACTATCCCTCTGTGGCTCCCATCCATCATGCACACACACACACGCACGCACATGCCCACTTGTGCAGTGGCCACACTCACTTGCTTCAAGTCATAAATTCAGCCACGAGAAACAATTGGAGGAACAGAGTGGACAATTTAATTTCAACACCAATTTCTTACTGTAAGACCAAGTAGTCGTAAAAGGGAGAAACAAATGTTCATTTTTCTTTCAGTCAGTAATTGACTGAAATGTCAACATCAATAAACAATAGACATCTGGACAATCAGTTATTAAAAAGGTTATTGTACACAATAATAATCTCCTATGGGATTTTCCTATGAGTTTCGTACACATTACACTTAGGGAAAGTCTATTAGATGACCCATCAGTTGGGTTACTATTGGGTTGTTTTTAACCCAACTATTTTTAGAATGCATCTGTTTTCATCTGATTCCTGAGTTTCTTACATATTACCCTTAAAGCCCCTTGTGATTTTACTGTAAAAGGCAAAACAAAATGACCTCATCACCCATTCCCCACCCACTCACCCCGCCCAGAACCAGCCCCTTAGAAGTCCTCAAGGGCGCATCTGGACAGCTCTATTGTGTCTCATGACGACCACGCACCAGAGACAGGATGCATGTCAGTGGTCAATCCAAACAACTCTCTCTGTCTGTGTACACACACACACACACACACACACACACACACACACACACACACACACACACACACACACACACACTCACAGCACGTCACACACACACACACACAGCACAACGCAAAAATCTCAACAGCACAAAAAGGCAGATAAGAGTGGCACATCCTTCCCAGTGCTAGCAAGTGGCCTGAATAGAAAGATTTAAATAAAGACCTATTGTGTGGGACCAGGGGGTATCGTCATTTCATCTGGTTGATCTACATAGAGAAAGATCAGTCTCTGGGAGATCTACATTAGACACAGAGGACAAGCTAGAGAGAACGGAGCTTAGGAATCTGACGTCAATTAACCTAGGATGCTATGTAGAATCCGGTAATCGCACATTTTGTGTGGCTACGCTACCTGCTCTCCTTTTGGAATCCTGTACGAAACGCTTGATGTAATGTGTCTTTCTTACTGGCTTCACGTCGTCACAGACATAATTTATTTCCATCAGTAGTGTAGAGGGGAAAGAGCTTGTGACAACGACCATATTTTCAGACATTAATTTGCTCAGTGTTATGAAAATGAGACGATAACAAACCATCGTTTTCAGTGCATTCTAAATGGTGACAGTGTAAACTGACCTAGGGTGGCCGAACGGTGGCCAAATACCCGGAAGGAACTCCCCATTCCTAAGCTCTAAAAGAATAGTTGAATATTGATGATGAAATTGTTGATCTGTTTCGACCTAGCTCTGACTGTTTGACTATGGTCTATAAAAGGGAATGATCACCTTCGTTCTGCCTATCACTGAGACCATATGTCAACAAAGTTATATCCATAGCCTCCGGAAGCAGAACGACTTACGTTTGTAAATAGCAGAGAATGCTCCCGGTTCAGTCTCCTTACCTTGAGCGCCTAGTATCCTCCTTACCTTGAGGATAGTGACGGTCATCCCTTGGTCTCACAGATCCATAGTTACATTCGTAACCTACGTTTTATAAAGGTGATGGAAACTAAGAAAACAACAACAATACTGAAAGATGACCAGACTCAACAATGCTCATTCCCACCCTGAATATTTTATATGTGGTTATTTAGAAGTATTTGGCTCTATGCCTTTCCCTTTGTTCTGCCAATTTAGCCACACTCCACAACAAACTCTACTACTCACAAGCATTGCATCTCTCTCTAAACACACAGATACAGAGAGAGAGAGAGAGAGAGAGAGAGAGAGAGAGAGAGAGAGAGAGAGAGAGAGAGAGATGCATTTAGTGAGGTTAGGCCAAAGGAATCCTTTCCTCTCTTTAGACAAGTTTTTCAGTCTCACGCTTCTCTCCCTCCCATCCTGGTCCAGGCCCTGATCTGTGCACAGGTCGTGTGTAGTTGTCGCTTGGTGGGCTCTTACCGTAAGCTGCAGAGAGGCGGATCAGAGGCTGCGTTTACGGTATCTTCACACACCATCGCTGTCAGCTCACAGAGGAATCTATAAAGTGCCTGCTGTCAGATGCATACACGTATAAGTCTGATATACTGTATAAATCAAATCAGTTCAAGCGTTGACTGACTTCTGATCTTTGGGAATTTGTGTGTGTGTGCGCGTGTGTATGTGTGTGCGTGTGTGTGTGTGTGTGTGTGTGTGTGTGTGTGTGAGTGAGTGTCTGCGCGTCTGCGGCCTGTGTGTGTATGTATTCCAGTATAAACAGTGCTACTGCTGTT
>JAODXP020000027.1:382929-424108 GCA_027497455.2 Sardinella longiceps
GCATTTATTTTATCTGTATGTATTCTATGTACATCATTTTTGGGTTATTTTTGCAAGATAGCTTTTTTTTTTAAAGTAATGTTTATGATTTTGTGTCACGCCACATTTGGGAACTAGCCCCACTGTGGATTCCAGTTGTAGTTATGCAGGCAATTGCTAACTAGCTATGATATTTCTTTTTTTGTTTGTAAGGTACCTATTTGATTGTTTTAGGAGTTGGAGGATTAAGCGTAACCAGGACCAATTTTGCATGTTTGTTTTTACATGTGTGCAGGGAATACAGTTTCTGTGCAGCAATCGTTCTTGGTCATCAAATCTATAAAACACAACGCAGACGAATATCACCCATTACACCAGCAAAGACAGATTTCATGTTATTGTTTATTGTTCACATTATATTCTGCATCTGATCCCTGCTCATCTACGGAATTCTGCCAACGTTTTTGTGCAGCTTTGCTGTGCCCTGGTTAATATACCTTCAAATACTTTCCTCTTTACTACCACCATGTAGAGACATGTTTACTACCACCATGTAGAGACCATGATGCAGAAAGTACTCAGTCGGCAAAAAAAATCAAGCCAGCATGCCAGCATTATTCCATGCATCAGCTTATAGCTGCAGGATGATTGTGGCCTGCACTAAAATTAGGAGTGGCAACACCATGTCAGATGGACCAGGCAAAGCTTACCTACTCCAGCTACCAGTGGATGTGATCAACCACAGAAGACAACAACTACTTGCGTCCAGGTAGAACTACCAGGTAAAGAGTTAGCGGTTAATCATGTTTAATTACTGTATCTGTGGTGGTTGTACAAACTCGCCCCAAACTGGGCAGAGGGTCCACTATTTCCCAAAGAAAAAGGTCGGTGAGATTTGTTCAGCAGAGGAGGGGCGATTTTTCATCTACTTCTGTATCCAAAAATCAGGTCATATGCAAAGCGCATTTCGCAGATGTCCTGATTTCAGTGGCCCCAAATGGTGTCATAAACTTCTGCAGTCGTCTCTTCCCAGGATCTGTGTCCAACAAGGTGATTGTGCAGCAGTCAGGAATTCTGTTGCATCTTGTGGCGGGCATTGGACCTTATTCTGGCTGGCAAGGCAGTCCCCCCAGGATTTCGCGGGCCTTTTTTGTGATTGTTGCGATCAAAAATGCTTGATTTCGCGGCAGGTTTTCTGAAAAGTTGCGGCAGAAGTTGCGCTGATTTTAGGCATTTTATTGCGAGAAAATTGCGGGGGCCAGGAAAAGTTGCGGGTTTTTTTTGTTTTTTTTAAGCAGCACATTTTGATGTATTTGATGATGGTAGGTGGTTATAGCTATGCAGTGAACAGTGCCATATTGCAACTATAGGTTTTCTTTTATCTTGAGTTTGTTTGATTTATCTTGTTCACCATCTAGAACTGCAGAATGCACATTGTGGATGGCTGATGGCAATTATGGCTTTAGGTATCAACCCATTATATGACTACATGCCATCCAAGTTCATCTGTAAACCAGAACCAAATATTATATTAAAAATATATCTGAAATAGTGATGAAAGTGCTGCTGTAAAGCAAAGAAGGAGGGAGTGGTTGTTGCATGTCATCATCTTCCGCTTCATCATATTCATCACCATAACCGTAATCATATTGGGCTTGATTGATTACACTAGTAGACTGTGACTAAGCATTAGTAAAACTGTGGTATACTTAATGTGAAGCCATTGCCAGGGAGCTAGCACTCTTTATATATTTAGAAGCTACAAGTGAAGTAGTTCCACAGCAAGAAGCAAGGCATGAGCTGTACTGTTTGTCATACAATAAATAACTGTGTGGCAATTTAATTTAATGCAAAAATATAAAAGCCATCTAATAAGCTTTGTACTTCATACAAGCCAAAACAGGATTTGATATCTTAAAACATGGAAAAGATGCAGGCTAGCTTACAAAAACCGAAAAAAATGACTGCTCTGAATTCTGATAAAACCTAAGAATGGGAACCAACTTAATGTGCGTTTAGTGTCCTATGACAAGGGGGGCTCGGTGAAAATCAATTTTGTCGAATTCTTCGTGGAGATAGTTCTACAGTAGGCCTAGCCTACATTAGCAATAACTTTCAACTCCGCTTGAATTCGTCATTTAGATAACTTGTGATTTTGGAATCCACACGCGCACACACACATGGAGGGAGAGGGAGAGAGAGAGAGAGAGAGAGACGCGCGCAACGGAGGAGAGCTCATTCAGTCCAATGCGTAATTTTTAGGTAACACTTGCCTCATAACATAAACGTAACGTAAATGGCAATAGCCTAAATGATCAAGAATATTGTGATTAGCAGCTGTTTAGAACAGTAATATTTGCACCGCAAAACAAGGAGCAGGAAAAGCTCTGCGAGTGATTGGTGATATTTTGAGCAACCTTCCAGGAAGTTGCGGGAAAGGTGCGGTGATTCCTCAAAATTGCATGGCCGCGATGAAGTGGCGGGGATTGGTTGAAGTTGCAAATCGCAACATCGCGAAATCCTGGAGGGTCTGACAAGGGCTCCCTGATCTCGGACATCCTCCCTGAGAGTGTCATAGCGAGCATCCCTCCTTTCCTGAACAAGGGCAAGTTCACAGAAAGTGAAGTCAGGGCAACACGGGAGATTGCCAAGAATAGGATTCATGTGGAGAGAGCGAACTTCAGGCTGAAGGAATTCAGGATTCTGCATCTGATTCCTGCTCATCTACGGAATTCTGCCAACGTTTTTGAGCAACTCTGCTGTGCCCTGGTCAACCTGCAGAGTCCCCTCATTAAGGAAGTTGCCTACACTCTCACAGTTGAGTAGTCTGTAGTAAAAAAAAAATAAAATAGAATAAATTGGCTGGCCATTCTAGGAAATAAATATCTTTATAATACACATCATGTTGCTGTCTAATTTTTGTCAGTCTCTTTAACCCCATGGTCACACGTGCAACAAAAACACTGCTGTTGTGCGACTAGCTTCCATTCATTTTCTATAGATTCAGGCGGCAAGTACGGTTAAAGCCCCCAAAATGCGAGGGTGGAGTCAGCGTGGGGGATAACAGAGGCCAATTTAAACATTGTGGTGAATGGGCAAGGTAGAAAAAGTTGCTCAACGATAATAGATCGCTTAGTAAAATAGAACAAAGTCCATATTAGACGTTTTGTCTAATTATGACCTTGCCTACTAGTGAGCTATATTTACCGTGGTGATGAATGAATTTGGCTAGTTAGCAAGCTAATGAAGCTAACAAACATCATCTAAAATTGTCCTCAGTATCGCGTTCGGAGGGGTATCAAGTTCAGAACTCAAATCGGACCATCTGACCATCATTACTACTTCCGGGCATTGTGTCAGGCTCTTTGTAGATGGTGTTCAGTGTAACTTCTAGGTTAGCATGTCATTGACTTCCTCACTGATTATTACCTATGTCAAGGAGGTTATGTTTTCGGTCTTGTTGGTTTGTCTGTCTGTTTGTCAGCAGGATAACTCGAAAAGTATTGCACGGATTTGGATGAAATTTTCGGACAATGTGTATATTGGGACAAGCAAGAGCTGATTAAATTGCGGTGGCGATCGGTGATCCAGAACATGAACTGGTCAATTTGGGTCTAGCCAGGGTAAAGGTAACCCAGAATACCATCAATACGTAAAATCCCAACGTATAACCCCATCCCATAAACCGCTACCCTATGAAATGGATGTCATTGACCAATGACCAATTAAACATTTACTCATTTATAATAACAAGTTTGATTGTGGTTGCTGAGCAGATGATTTATGAATTATTGGAGTTGCTAAATTAACCAAGCAACCCTAAAGCACTGATTCAGATTTTTTTTTTTTACATCCAATACTTGAAAGTAACTACTAACTTATAATGAATTTTAAGTAGATATTTTGATGGCTACTTTTACTTGAGTAGAATTTAAGCAAAGTAAAGATGCTTTTACTTAGTTACAATTTTTCTGTACTTTTTCCACCTCTGCCCCGTAGGATGGGACCGAGAGACAACCGAGCAAATTTGGTTAAGACAGAGAACTTTTAATAGGGGAGAATTTGCACTCCCCTTTTACATCCGGTGGTACTGCGCCTAGATAGCGGCACGAGGAAGTGAAGAATGAATTGGGTTCTATGCAGCTGCACCTCAAATGTAGTATTTCTTTAGATACAAATTTTTCTTGAATAAATGCATTCATGCATGCGGTTCAGTAGCCTGACAGCGCCACCCTGCGTACTTACGTTAAAATGAATTTTACTTCCGTAGCAGTCTGGAATAGAGCGCCTACCTCGGTTCGTTCACGGTTTAGCCAATCAGCACACAGTTTAGAGCGATGTCTCTTGACTTGCCTGAACACGTCCGTTACTCTCCCCCCTACTTTCGAATTACCTTTACAAAATTGGTACATGACATTAACATTCATGATCTTGAGGACTTATTGCCGCTACGATGTAAAAATAAATTGGAATTAGCTAGCGATCTGTTGTAACAATTCGCCCTTAATTTACTGAAGGAAAAAAAAGTCACACGCTATTTATGTCGCGGGCGGATCAGATCTATAGCGGTAACGTTACCGTAGGCTCAATAGTGGTGAACGGTCTTAATAAATTAATTGCGCTCTGAGCGCGACATCAACGCTCAACTTCCCACGTCTTACAACTGAACCATGATTAATACCCTATCGAAGAAATATTCAGGAGACAAAAGATAAAGTTCGTGAAGCTATAATTTCAGAAGCAAAAGCGCTGACCGCTCAGACAGGAAGTTTTATGGCGGTGAATACCGACACTTCTTAACACCGTGAAAAAACAAACAAGTAACAATCTTCAAACCCCAAAAGCCCAATCCCCCATTAGTCCCAAAGTCAAAGTTTATATACAAGTAGTCCGATCGCTGGTTTGATGCCAAACGAAAGAAAAAACACGCGCGCAATGGAGGCTTACGCTGGAAGTCTGTTGAGAGGCCGCTTCCCAAAATACATAGAAAAAACGCGATCTCACCAGATGATGCGCCTTGAGCAATATATTCCACAATTGGCCGTATTCCAATGTCTCGAGAGGAAAAAAGATAAAAATTAAATCCCACGCGAAAGACACGGTAAAATCCAAGGCTTGTGGAACACTCAGACGTCAGTCGTACCTGCCGGCTTCCTCCTCAGGTGAACCCGCGTCACCACAGGTAACAGGTCAATCCCCCTTCCCATAGTCCGGAGACCAGTATTTAAAGCCAACATGTCCTAATACATCCATGTCATACAACACATTTGGAAAAGCTGACAAATTAACCATGGCAATAATAATAACCAAGAACCATATTACACATTCTTTATACATTTAGCCATGTTAAAAGGTGACATATATGGCGACCTTTACATCCCCCCCCCCCCAGCCAGCGGCTTATCGGGACCATAGAAGGGTTTCATGTCAACCACATTTACAGTATCCACCTTCACCTTATCAGTTAACCAATGAACACGGTAATTAACAGGACTTAACTTTTTCTCTACCCTTGCAGGCCCTGACCATCTAGGCGCAAGCTTGGCAGAGAAATGGGCTGAGGCTTTGGACTGTGGGTGCGACCTAATCCAGACTAGGTCACCAACTGCAAAGTGTACATCTTTGCGTCGTGCATTGTAGTACCTAGCTTGTCTAGCCTTGGCTACGCCCACATGTCTTTCAACCTCTTTGAGTAGCTCTGTGTGTTTGTGTAGTGTGTTGTATGCTGGTGTGCTGGGTGCTGGTGATCTGTGTATGAGACGCTCTAAGGGGCCATGGATGTTGCGACCTAGAGTCAACACGGCAGGGGTCACGCCAGTGGTCTCATGCACTGCTGTGTTGATGGCCAAGCGGAACTCCGGCAGCCATTTGTCCCAATCCCGATGGTGGTTTCCAACATACGAGGCGATCATGGGCCTTATGGTCCTGTTGACGCGCTCGGTTTGATTGGTTTGTGGATGGTATGCCGTGGTGAGCTTCTGGGTCACACCCCATGCCTTACAGAGAGTGGTTAGCAGCTGGCTGGTGAATTGCGGGCCACGGTCGGAGACAAGGAAAGCGGGGATGCCCCAGCGTGTGAAGATGTCATTCTTCAGGATCTGACACACCTTGGGAGACTTCGCATCTCTAATAGCAAAAAGCTCCACCCACTTGGTGTAATAGTCCACCACAACCATGAGGGAAGAGTTGTAGGCCTTGCTGAATGGGAAAGGCCCCATAAAGTCCACACCGACCATTTCCCCTGGTTCCTTGACCTCAGTGGACTGGAGTAGGCCAGCTGGCTTGGAGTTGGACGGCTTGTACTGCTGGCATATCTGGCAATTACGTCATCCCTACGTACATCAGGCCACCAGGCAACCTCCAGGACTTTCAGGAGCGTCTTCATTCTCCCCAAATGACCTCCAAATGGACTGTCGTGGTAGTAGGCCAGGAATTCTTGGACCAGCGCAGCAGGAACGACCATCTGATAATTAAAACCCCCATACTTTGATGGAACACCCCGGTAGAGCACCCCCTGCTGGAGCTGATAGTGAATGCGTCCGGGCACTGGATCTGAGATGGACTGCATCAGCTCCTGGCATAGAGTATCTCCCTCCTGAGCCTTCTCAATTTCCTGCAGGGAGCTCGGCAGGTTGGCCCACCAGGATTTTGCAGTAGCCACCGCCACAGTGCCCCCTTCAGGTGGCTCCTCACCTGGCTGTGGTGCACGGGACAGAGCATCCGGGACGACATTAGAGCAACCTTTTTTATAGTGCACTCTAAAGGAGAAAGCCTGCAGCCGCAGAGTCCATCTGGTCAGCCGGGAAGATGTTTTGGGGCAATTAAAAGCCCATGCTAAGGCACTGTGGTCAGTGAACACATCGAAAGTATCCCCTTCCAGATAATGGCGCCATTTTTCGACTGCCCACACCACTGCCAAACACTCCTTTTCCGAAGTGGAGTAGCGAAGCTCGGGTCCATGGAGTGCCCTCGATGCATAGGCAATGACGTGTTCTTCATTGTCTGCAGCCTGGGTAAGGACAGCTCCGAGGCCGACGTCACTGGCATCACAATGAACTTGGAAGCCCAGGTGCGGCAGTGGCTGAGCCAGCAGTGGCGGTGACTGCAGCAGGTCTTTGAGGTGTTGGAAGGCGTCCTGGCACTGTGCTGTCCATGCCCAGGGTACTCCTTTCTTCTTGAGGTTGTTAAGCGGTGTAGCTGTGTCTGCCAGTCTTGGGATGAACTTATGATACCAGCCCACCAGCCCTAAGAACCGCTGAAGACTTTTGAGGTCGGTGGGTACTGGGTAGGCTGTGATGGCATCAACCTTGGCTCGGTCGACCTCCACTCCTCTCCCTGACACCACATGCCCCAGGAATGTCAGCTCGGTTTTAAAAAGATGGCATTTTTTGACATTCAGGGTCAGCCGGGCTTGATGTAATTTTTGGAACACGGCGTCGAGGTCACAGAGATGCTGTTCTTGCGTCCTGGAGAAGACAATGATGTCATCGATATATACAAAGCAGATGTTCCCCTTTAAGTTCCCCAGGACTGTTTCCATTAGCCGTTGGAAGGTGGCGCCAGCGTTCCGTAATCCAAAAGGCATGACCTTGAATTGGAAGAGGCCCTTGTGTGTGATCATGGCTGTCTTCTTCTTGCTACTCTCACCCATGGCCACCTGCCAATAGCCGCTCTGGAGGTCCAGGGAACTGAAATATTTGGCCCCTTGCAAAGACTCCAGTATCTCATGGACCAAAGGCATTGGATAGGCGTCATGGTGAGTTTTGGCGTTGAGACCCCTGTAATCCACACAAAAGCGGAGAGATCCGTCCTTCTTCGGGACCAACACCACCGGGGAGGCCCATGCAGAGGAAGATGGCTCGATGATGCCGTTGTTGAGCATCTTCGCCAGGTGCTCGTCAATGATGGCCTGTTTTGGAGGCGAGACGCGGTAGGCTCTCTTACGCACCGGCAGCTCATCCGTGGTGAAGATGTCATGCTGGATGACATTGGTGGCACCAGTGGACTCTGTCCAGACCGTAGGCCACTTCTGCAGCAGTGGCCTGACGACCTCCGGTTGAGCGTCCAGGAGTGGAACGGTTGATGTGATGATGCTGTTGCTGTCTTCCATCACAGCCATATAGAAGTAGGCTGCAGACTCAGCATGGCTCCACTGGAGTGCGTCACGCGCCTTATGGAGAAACTTGTATTCTCTACCCCCCGACATCACATACTTTCCCAGGTGTGGCTTCAAGGTGAGTTGGCTTACACACATAAAGTCCAGGCCCAATAGTAATGGCATACAGAGCTGTTGGTCATCCAGCACATATACATTGGTGGTATAATGGGCGTTGTTCAAAGAGAGCAGCAATGTGGCTTTGCCCAGAGCCTTACTTTCTTGACCATTGGCCATTATGAATCTCTGGCTATCATCTGCACACAAAGCTTCACCTGACTTTTTTATGTTGTCCCACAGGGTCCGACTCATCAGGGAGTATGTGCAGCCAGTATCCAGGACTGCATCCCCACGTGAGCCGCGGACTGCGACAGGCACCACCAGGAGCGTTGGACCACCCACCACGGAGGCAACATCAGCACCCTGTTCAGGCTTCTTGGAGGACTTCTTAGGGGGCCGGTCACTGGAGCTGTTATGGACTTTACACCAGTATTCCTTTGAGTTGCTCCAATCTTTTTCAATGAGTGAGCCCACCTTGACCAGCTGTTCAACTGTGGCAACAACACCACGCAGCCCACTAGCCAGCCTCGGATTGCAGGCCTTTAGAATACGCCTCACAATCTCATCCTCTGACATGTCTGGACGCCATTTCAAGCAGAGTGCCCGGTGATCATAGGCAAAATCCCTCAAACACTGCGTGGGGCCCTGGACACTTGAGTGGAGCTGCTCCTCTATTTCAGATGGGTAGTCTGATGGCAGAAAAGCTTCTAGGAAGGCAGCTCTGAATCCTTCCCAGTTGGAAATTTTGCCCCGTGTTGCCAACCACCAGCTCCGAGCAGGTCCCTTTAAGACAGTGTTGAGGGCACCAATGAGCTCAGTATCACGCAGAGGCCTAAGCGATAAAAAGTTTTCACACTGTTCTATAAAGTCAGTGACATCTTTGGAGTTCCTGGACTCACCGAACTTGGGAAACTCCACTTTGACGGGTGGCTTAGGTGTAGCAGTGTGAGGAGGCGCATGACCAGCGCGTTGAGCTGAGAGCTCAGGAAGCAGTGTGGCAGTGGCTACGTTTTGAGATGCAAAAATAGCTTCTGCCGAGTGTTGAGGTGCAGACTCAGTGAGCTGGGACGGGGGCCCGGCATATTGGGGCGGAGGCCCGGTGTGTTGGGGCGGAGGCCCGGTGAGCTGAGGCGGAGGCCCGGTGTGTTGGGGCGGAGGCCCGGTGTGTTGGGGCGGAGGCCCGGTGAGCTGAGGCGGAGGCCCGGTGAGCTGAGGCGGAGGCCCAGTGTGCTGAGGCGGAGGCCCGGTGTGTTGGGGCGGAGGCCCGGTGAGCTGAGGTGGAGGCCCGGTGTGTTGGGGCGGAGGCCCGGTGAGCTGGGACTGAGGCCCGGGTTGTTGGGGCGGAGGCCCGGTGAACTGAGGCGGAGGCCCAGTGTGTTGGGGCGGAGGCCCAGTGTGCTGAGGCGGAGGCCCGGTGTGTTGGGGCGGAGGCCCGGTGAGCTGAGGTGGAGGCCCGGTGTGTTGGGGCGGAGGCCCGGTGAGCTGGGACTGAGGCCCGGGTTGTTGGGGCGGAGGCCCGGTGAACTGAGGCGGAGGCCCAGTGTGTTGGGGCGGAGGCCCGGTGAACTGAGGCGGAGGCCCAGGATTCAGAGGGGTGATGGTAACATCTGCCAAAGGAGTGTGAGGAGTGGAAGGCGCCTGAGATGCTGGCGTGGAAAACCTAGGTCCCCATGACAGGCGGTGCCTTCCCAGCACCCTCTTAAGCTCTTCTCTCCACCGTTTATCTCGGCGCTCCAGACATGCAGCCACTACCTGATCGTAAGTGTGCAGTCTCTCATCTGTATAATCAAAGGCCTCAGTAGCCGCAGCTTCAATGGCAGCCCTCAGACCTTCTTCTCATTGAGTGTACTGTCTACTGTTTCTCTGAGGCGATTTTCCAATGCCTCAATTCTCATGTGAAGCTCTTGGAATTGCACAGCCACCTCATCATCTTCATCAGCTGACCGCCCATCCTCATCATCACTACCCAGATACATAGTTTGCATTAAGCTGGTTATTTCTGTTACTCCACTGCGGTTGTGCCTAGTGGTGACATGTCTGTGAATGTTACGGTTGGTTGAGGCACTGTTAACCTGGCTTACAGACTGTGAGCCTCCTACAGGTGTGCTGGTTGAGGCACTGTTAACCTGGTGTGATGTGCTTGCAGACTGTGAGCTTCCCGCAGGTGTGCTGGTTGAGCCACTGTTAATCTGGTGTGATGTGCTTGCAGACTGTGAGCCTCCCGCAGGTGTGCTGTCGCCCACGGGTGACCCCTGGTGATCAGTCGCCGACATTGTGTGGGTGATAGTAAATGGTGTTTAATGCAAACTAATGCAAAAGTTATATAAATGTGAATGTGTCTTTATTCCATGTAAGAAACAAACAAAATAAATAAATATGAGCGTCAGTAGAATGAGCGTGTGCGTGTATTCCTTGGCCTATCCTGGCCTATTCACAAAACGCTGACACACAAAACTCAGGCACTAGTGTTAACGTTACCGGCCTTTGGTATTAACATTACCATATTAAGGAAACAATAATAAAGTGATCCAGATCCCCGACTACGGGCCACCACTGTAACAATTCGCCCTTAATTTACTGAAGGAAAAAAAAGTCACACGCTATTTATGTCGCGGGCGGATCAGATCTACAGCGGTAACGTTACCGTAGGCTCAATAGTGGTGAACGGTCTTAATAAATTAATTGCGCTCTGAGCGCGACATCAACGCTCAACTTCCCACGTCTTACAACTGAACCATGATTAATACCCTATCGAAGAAATATTCAGGAGACAAAAGATAAAGTTCGTGAAGCTATAATTTCAGAAGCAAAAGCGCTGACCGCTCAGACAGGAAGTTTTATGGCGGTGAATACCGACACTTCTTAACACCGTGAAAAAACAAACAAGTAACAATCTTCAAACCCCGAAAGCCCAATCCCCCATTAGTCCCAAAGTCAAAGTTTATATACAAGTAGTCCGATCGCTGGTTTGATGCCAAACGAAAGAAAAAACACGCGCGCAATGGAGGCTTACGCTGGAAGTCTGTTGAGAGGCCGCTTCCCAAAATACATAGAAAAAACGCGATCTCACCAGATGATGCGCCTTGAGCAATATATTCCACAATTGGCCGTATTCCAATGTCTCGAGAGGAAAAAAAGATAAAAATTAAATCCCACGCGAAAGACACGGTAAATCCAAGGCTTGTGGAACTCTCAGATGCCAGTCGTACCTGCCGGCTTCCTCCTCAGGTGAACCCGCGTCACCACAGGTAACAGGTCAATCCCCCTTCCCATAGTCCGGAGACCAGTATTTAAAGCCAACATGTCCTAATACATCCATGTCATACAACACATTTGGAAAAGCTGACAAATTAACCATGGCAATAATAATAACCAAGAACCATATTACACATTCTTTATACATTTAGCCATGTTAAAAGGTGACATATATGGCGACCTTTACACTGTTACTGCTGAATGCGGAAGTGAGAGCTAAATATGTGAAAATTATACATTTAGCCTTATACCTCATAGGTGCCCATTGATTTCCCACTGACTCGCGATCACCCCTAGCGGATTTGCAATTGGAATTGCAGGTTGAATGGCGTTAATAGGGAGTGCCATGGCTCGCCGTAAACGGGCTCTGGTTAAGATATGTTGAAGTGTTGCCAAGATATGAACTCACTTCCTATTTGGCGATTTCATGATCAAATTTGATAGGCTGGAGGGGCTCGAAAACTTTAGTCACCTTAAAGGAAAATACCAGAGTGGATTCAAGCATAGCCCTGCTGAAAGAGCTTGCTAAATGTGCTAGTTAGCGAGTGGAACAAAATAATTAGGTACAGCAGAGACCAAACGCGATTGCAGAAGCGAATCAATTGACCCTTCACTAAGCCCAGCCCTCCTTAGTTATTGTTGTCAGGCCTGTCAAAACTAACCAAAAACGTAACTTGCGTCCATAGGAATGAATGCAAAACATAGCCTCAAACAATGGCTCTTCAGAGATAAACCGCAAGTGATTAACAATTTCTAATAGCATGTAATGATTGACAAAAAGGTCTACTTTGAGTAGCTTACTGCAGTTTAAATGGAAATTTATTGAATTCATATAATAACAGACCTGACGTTAGTCACCATATAACACCACAGCAAAATCAACCAGCACGAAACTCCATCAAGGCATCTTAAAACGAAGACCAATCAACTTAAAAATTATGGACTATTTATCCTTCCTCCTAATACTGCCATAAGTAAACAGTTTAACTGTGCCAAAACAGATAAAATATCCTGTACTTGTCTGCAAATATTACGTTAGCCAACATGCTAAAAACAGCTAACGTTGCAGGAGGCAGAGAGAGGCAGGCTTTATACCCATTTTGCTATCGCTAAATGTCCGTGACAAAATCTAGCAAACTAAGATAAATTGTTTTGAGCTATGTGATTGATTAGTTAGAGTTAAACTGTTGGTGTGCCTTTGTAGTGCTGGATTACAGATGAGAAATCTTTGGGAATACGGTGCTGAAACTCGCTAGCATGTTAGCAGCAGCAAACTTTTTAAACTATAGAGATTCCCAATGTGTCGTCATCACACAATGCATTCTGGGTTTGCCCCGGAATTAGACTCTAGCAACAATCTCTGACTAGACTCGCAAAATATTTTTAAAAATTGCGGGTGAAAAAAAAAATGTGATCGGGTGTATAAACCGGAGCTACGATGGGGCCGAAAAAAAGTTACAGCTTAACTAACGGCTATCTCCAGGGCAAGATGGCGCCGATTATGACGGATCTTGGCAATCCCTATTGTAAAGCTTATCTGGTCACTATGTTTTCCACTTGGTCTATCACAGACATCACTTATTCAACCAAGGACGTAGCTACGATATCTTTTTGGGTAAAGGAAAGGCTAAAGAGCATTTTCCCTATCAAGTTTGAACGATTCATGCTGCATTTTTTGCCGACGCCATAGGCATAACATTGTAGAATATTGCCGCTACTCAAATGTTTGACAGGCCAGGGCTCTTTAGGTACCGTTGCTATATGTAGGATTGCTCAGTTACCCTTATTGGGAGGGGCTTAGCGAAGGGTCAATTAGACCTGTTGGAAACCAATGGTAAGATCTGAGGTTACATTGACTCAATGTTAAGTGTTTCGTGTTTGCGTTAGGTCTTTGCTGTTGGAAATTCTTTCATTTAATATAAGCAGCAGGGCTATGCTTAAACTTACTCCGGACTTAAACCACATGTCAAAACAAACAATCATTGTCTTGAATCATGCAAACTATCCCCCTAATTTTGTAAAACAGGAGTGGACGAAAACCGTAGGCTATCTTGCCGGACACCGGTTGTCCCAATGATAAATCTTAAACAACTATTATCAATGCAACTTCAGCTACATTAACGTTAAAACAAATTCAACAGTCTTACAATCACAGACATGTCATCAAACCAACGGATTTAACTCTAACATAACAATAGTAACGATCATTTTCCATAAGACGCTATGAACAACTATTTCACAAAAATAAATCCTTGCTCATATTCAACTCACCACATCTTTGAGAAATACAAACTTACCACAAGCCAACAACCTTACTGACACGCCAGCCAAACAACACCCGATAGCTGCCGCTTAGTAAAAGGCCTATAGACAGTCATACAGACAAGTTTATACCACCAACGTTTCCAATATCCTGTCTGAAAACGTTATTTCCGCCTAACCAGTACCAACATCTCTTTTTCGTATGATCTACGATCGAAACAACAAGCTCGTTCGTGTTCAGAGTCGGTACGGCTACAGGCTGTAGCCAGAGCCAGCGAGATCTACGGAAATACGTCGGTGGGAGTGGAAAAGCATGGGGGACAAGGTGGACAACACAGCTGCAGCTGGCTGTAGCCTAACACACGTGAACATGGACGTGATGTCAGGAGATATCGCGGAAGTTTGTTTGCACTGAAAACAGCTTGAATCCCCTCATTTCATCATTAAAATGAACGTGATAACTGGCGAAATAAATCATATAATGTTGCTTAATAAATTATTGTTGCAATGCAAGATTAACAGAGTTGTGTTTGAAGGTGTTTTGTTAAAAATAGTAATGTGGTATGAAATGCTTATTTGAGATGGCAAACCAAGCCATGCTGGAGAGCAATAAGGCTATTCCATTGGGCAAAACTTGGATACTGCTTAGCAGCAGCTCATTCAAATAAGCCCATTTTCAGTGAGTACAACGTGGTTGGTGTCATATTTGTCATGAGGAGTTTCAAACCAATCGGAATAATGAGTTACGTCATGGGGGTGGGATGCATCCTCCTGCAGCCGAGAAAAAGGAGATGCGGGATTCGGCTGCAGGTGCCTTGTTACCGCGAGTTTTGAGTGACGTGCTGTGGGCGTATTTTGGTGACGCATTCACAAGCTTGGTGAAGTCAGCCGGATGTCGAACACTGCGTCTAACCACAGTGCATCGCTTGGCTGCAGCCGGCTGCAGGCGGCTTTACATCTCAAACATGCCTAATATCTACCAGCTGAGTAAGTACAAGAAATCTGTTTTAAAACCTTAATCTCATGGAAACTCTACTCTAGCAGATCGTTCATTTATTTAATATTACCAGTTCTGAGATTTAAAAAATATATACTGTTATAGTTCACCTTTCACCATTGATGCCGTGCTTAGATACTATAAAATAATATAATAATTACCATAAATAGTTTTGTACTGAATAGTTGTAGGCAATAAACAATGGCAGAATTTACCCTAACGTGTCTCCAAAGGCACCACTTACCCCTCACCCCTAGGGGGCAGGCTATGCCATGGGACCACCAATATTTCAGATAGCTATTTCCTAAATACTATATTTTATATCCATATTCATTGTTCCCAGGGCGCAGCACATTCTGAAATAATAATATACATTTAAGTTGGAAACATTGCATGGGCCTGCTTTAAAGTCACTGTAAGAACTGTCACAACTCCACAGTAGAAATGAAGGATGCTATGATCATACAGTATCAACCCTGTGAATCAGTATGTGCCTAATTCACACTGGAGAAAGTTGTGCAATAACACCACTATTTTTTATTTGCTAAAAACTATCATTTAGATCCAAAGTCATTGTTCCCAGGGAAGCATCTTGGAATATGGGTAAATTTTTAAGTGCAAAGCATTAAAGGGGGGGGTTCAGAATTTTCGATGTTAAACCTCATTTCCAAGTAAGCCTGAGTGATATCTGTCATTGGAGACCGTTTTCAACTCATTTCATCCAGTCCTTCTATCAGCTGAGTTCGCTGGTGCTAGGCTAGCGCAAGTGAGTGGGCACGGCTAGCCTGGCAATAAAAACAGTCTTACCCACTCTGCAGTCTCCTTTAGGCAAATACATTAATATGCCAGGTCATCGGTGTTGATTAAAAAAACATCGTAAAAGAAAAACTACCCTTGAATCGCCATGATAACATTACATTTTGAGGGACTAATTTCTCAGCAGCAGCGGAATATTACCTTGCTCAGGTTAGTTGTTTGACTAATATGACGATAGACAGAGCCTAACGTTAGTGGGATAAGGCAAAACCTAACGCTATAGATTGAGTCACTGGATGTCAAGGAATTAAGCAATATGCCGATCAGGTGTGCTGTGAAAAGCTGTGAAAGTAAACGCCGCAGATGGGAAACTAAAAGTTTTCATAAGTTTCCAGTCCGAGATCGCGAAAGGATAATCTTTGGCTTGGACATCAAAACAGTCAAACAACTAATCTGAGCAAGGTAATATTCCGCTGCTGCTGAGAAAGTAGTCCCTCAAAATGTAATGTTATCATGGCGATTCAAGGGTAGTTTTTCTTTTACGATGTTTTTTTAATCAACACCGATGACCTGGCATATTAATGTATTTGCCTAAAGGAGACTGCAGAGTGGGTAAGACTGTTTTTATTGCCAGGCTAGCCGTGCCCACTCACTTGCGTTAGCCTAGCACCAGCGAACTCAGCTGATAGAAGGACTGGATGAAATGAGTTGAAAACGGTCTCCAATGACAGATATCACTCAGGCTTACTTGGAAATGAGGTTTAACATCGAAAATTCTGAACCCCCCTTTAATGTACATGGGCTTGTTTAAGTCACTTTAAGTAAAAACTCACCCCACTGCCCCTACTAAGTTTGAGTCACGGAGTCTAACCGGACTGTGGACGTGTGTGGAAATGAGAGGATGCTGGTCATCACAGAACTACATGGTGACTACTGTACATGTGTATAGTATATATAATATATATACTATATATATATATGATGCTCATTACATCAGCCTGTGCAGCAATCTGTGCCTGACCTAGAGCAATCACTCTAGGAATATCAGGGGGGCATCACAATACATGTATTACCTTGTTTGCTTTAGTTTTTTGTTTTTATTACTAAGAAAAAGGAGGCTAAACTCTACGGAAGAGCATTAGTCTCAATAGGAGAGATATATTTTGCAAATCTCTGAGAAAGAAACTGAGAATTTTCGAGAAAAAGTCGAAATTTTCGAGAAATAAAGTCGAAAGTTTTGAGAAATAAAGTCGAAAGTTTTGAGAAATAAAGTCGAAATATTCGAGAAAAAACTCAAAAGTTTTGAGAAAAAAGTCACAAATTTAGTCTACCCGGAAGTAGGTCATTCAGAGCTGTTAGACTTCGTCTGCAAGGCCTGGTGCTGCTGAAATGGAGGAGTTAATCAAATGTTATTTTGAGGTTGGATTTAATAACAGAGAGATCCTTGACGTCTTAGCACAGAATCACAGTATTGTGATTTCTATCCGGACACTGTAGAGGCGGTGTCGTGAACTTGGACTGTGCAGGAGGCGAAATCAGTCGGACATCGACAATGTGATAGCCTTCGTGCAGGAGGAACTGAGTGGGAACGGACAGATGCAGGGCATGTGTTGTGGGTGGAGGTGTATACCACCAGCAATGACCCTAAAGTCATTGCCTCGTATTATATCAAGTGCATCGAGTTGTCTTTCCCCCAGATAACCAATTGGCTGATCAAACGGAAGGCTACTGACCCTCATTTGCCAAGTACTCAAAGCCGGCATTTCCATTATCTTGAACTAAACATGCTGTGGCACAGCGCCTTTGACCCTGCTGCGCGCTGCATGGCGAGGTCCGCCTTGCGCGCACGCAAAGTGGAGAGAATTCGCACACTGTCATTATCATTGCGACTCCCCACCCTGCCTATGTTGTACCCTAACTCTCCTATGAACACTATGACCTCGTAACATCCCCAGTGGCATTAGTCAAAACCTCCAGCCTCCACGTTACTGTCGGATTGTGGAGAGGCACGGTCAGAAGGCATAGAAGCTAGCTGGCTAGCGCGATAAAAACACTGTGCTCCCATATAAACTCCGGCATTCCCCACACTACTAACTTGCCTCCTAACTTCACGATGAACAATCCGACCCCCTGAAATATTGTTACCACCACTAACATTGGCCAAGGGATTCGATGTTTGTGCTTGGTGTGGGGCTAAACTCTCACTTTGTCCAGCTGCATCATAACAAGGCAGGGACGCATCTGAAGCGGGTGTCACCCTCTCCCAGCCTCTCACTGATGTCATTCCACTGACCACCGGCAAATATCACTTCCGCCCGCCTTCTACATATTTTCGACTTTGCATCTCGAAAATTCTGAGTTTATTTCTCAGAGATTTGCAAAATATATCTCTCCTATTGAGACTAATGCTCTTCCGTAAAACTCACATCTGACCCAGGGCAGTGACAAGGCTAGAACCGGCCCTGGCTTGATCACAGTACTGCAATGCAGAGGTAATGAGGGGTGTGGCAGAATCCCTACGCTGCGCACATCTCATTACCTCCGCCAAGGCGTGTCTGTCTGTCTGTGTGTGTACAACATAACTCGAAAAGTACGGCACTGATTTGGATTTTGCTTTGAATCTCTTACCAATGCGTAGCAAAGGCCTGCTCTAGCCTACTTTCACATCTGGCTGAAATATGTATAAAGAACCATAAAGGACACATTTTATGCATGTTCACTTTTAATGAGTGAAAATCACTTACTCCAACTCACTTCCACTTCCAACTCATATTAACAGTCGTTCCATGGTGCATACATTTAATTGGAGACCATTACGGTCATCATTACGGGGCTGGCTGGACTCCCTTCCCTCTGCTGTGGGGGTGTGAGATCGAGACCCTCATCTGGACTTTCTTCCCTCTGCTGGGGGGGGTGTGTGGTGGGGGGACGCCCGGCTGGACTGCCTGCCCTCCGCTTGGGGGGTTTCTGGGGGGTATGCTCCTCTGGACTCCCTTCCCTCTGCTGGGGGGGTCTGTGTAGGGTACGCCTGACTGAACTCCCTTCCCTCTGCTGGGGGGTTGTCTTTGGGGTATGGTCATCTAGTCTCCCTCCCCTCCGCTGGGGGGGGTGTCTGCGGGGTACGCCTGGCTCGTCTCCCTTCCCTCCGCTGGGGGGGTCTCTGTAGGGTACGCCTGGTTGAACTCCCTTCCCTCTGCTGGGGGGGTCTCTGAGGGGGGTACGTTCCTCTGGTATCCCTGCCCTCTGCTGGGGGTGTGTGTGGTGGGGACGACCCTCATCTGGACTGCCTTCCCTCTGCTGGGGGGGGGGTCTGAGGGGGTACGCCCGGCTGGACTCCCTGCCCTCTGCTTGGGGTCTGTCCCTCAGGGAGAGCAGAGGCTTCTCCACCCTCACGCATGGAAATGGCCTATGAACAAAATTCAGAATCAACTCATCAGAAAGTCGTGTGTGTGTGTTTGTGTGTACTGTGTATCTGAGAGTAATGTGTAAATAATGTGAATAAATAAAGTTACTGTAAGAATTTACCCATCTGAAAGTAGTGTGTGTGTGTGTGATGAGCCAGGTGCATTAGGTGGGGCCACTCCTAAATATTCTCAAGCTCCACTGCAGCTGCCTAGTCAACGTAGACACCTCACATTATGAAACCGATGCGAGAGAGATGTATCGCATGATGCAAAGACAGACAGACATCACAGAAATGCTTGCAAAGAATCAACAGCTGTTTCGCTCACCTCGAAGAGATGTGCCAGTGTTCCAGGGGGACCCACTGGAGTACCGGTCGTTTATGAGAGCCTTCAGTCATGCCATTGATTCCAGAGCTGACAGTGATGCAGACAAGCTATATTTTTTGGAGCAGTATACAAGGGGTGAACCTCGTGATCTCGTGAGAAGCTGCCAGCATATGCCTGAACAGCGAGGGTATGCAAAGGCTTTGAAGCTGCTTCAAGATAAATATGGCAATGAACTGAAAATTGCAACAGCACTGATTGAAAAGGCATCTCAGTGGCCTCAAGTTAAAGCTGAGGATGGAAAGGCTTTAAGTGCATTCTCTGTGTTCCTGATAAGCTGTCGAAATGTCATGGAAGATATCGATTTCATGGAGGAGATGGATAATCCCACAACCATGAGGGCCATCATTTCAAAATTGCCATTTAAAGTAAGAGAGCGTTGGAGAGTTCATGCTTATGACTTCCAAGAACATCAAAAGAAAAGAGCAAGATTCACTGAGCTGGTGAAATTTGTTGAACGCCAAGCAAAGATAGTGTCTGACCCACTCTTTGGAGATCTTGACGTAGCATCAGTGGAGAAGGCTGCAAAGAAGTATCCACAAGGAAACAAAGTAAAGAAAGATGACAAGCAAAAGAGTAGCTTCGCTGCTAAAGTTGACCAAGTCAAAGAAAGTGAGTCAAGTGAGACAAAAGCAAAGACTGAGATGTCACTCAACTGCGCTTTTACAAGACCTTGTATGTTTTGTGAGAAAAACCATGCATTGCAAGAGTGTCGTAAGATCAGAGAAAAACCTAATGATGACAGAGTGGAGTTCTTAAAGAAGAATGGACTCTGCTTTGGCTGCCTAGTGAAGGGTCACCTGAGCAGAGAATGTAAGAAGAAGATGACCTGTGAGGTGTGTGCACTCAAGCATCCAAGCCTGCTGCACTTCTCAAGTCAAGAAAAAGATGCTAAAGAGAAGCCAGCTGGAACTGAGCTCAACAAAAGTAGTCCTGTGAACGCACAAGCAGATGTTCCTCAGGAGCAAGAGACAAGTGCCTGTACTGGGGCTGGAGACAGTTGTGTGCTTGCTATCGTGCCCGTTAGAGTGAAAGCCTGTAAGAGTGAGAAGACTGTTGAGGTTTATGCATTCATGGACCCTGGCAGCTCGGCGTCATTCTAGACCGAAGCTTTGGCAAGGCAGTTGAATGTGCAAGGCAGACGAACTGAGCTTGTGCTGAGCACCATCAATTCCAAAGCTTAAGTAGAGAGCTATGTTATCACAGACATGGAGGTCAGCAGCCTTGAAGACAACAACTTCATCCCACTGTCCAAGGTCTTTACCCAGAAAGGCATTCCTGTATCCAAGGAGAACATTCCACTTCAGGAGGAGCTTGAAAAATGGCCTTACCTCAGTGAGGTCAGGTTGCCTCACATCGACGCTGGAGTGGAGCTACTCATTGGAACAAAAGAATACACCATCTTGGAGCCATGGAAAGTGATCCCAAGTAAGGACAAGGGACCATATGCAGTAAAAACAGCACTTGGATGGATCCTGAACGGGCCACTTAGAGAGACAGACACTGCAGTTCATGATGGTGCACAATCTTATGCTGCTGTGAACAGAATAGCTGTTGACAGTGTGGAACAACTGCTTATACAACAGTATAACCATGACTTCCCCGAGCGGCACTGCGATGAGAGATCAGAAATGTCTCAAGAGGACCTCCGCTTCATGGAGTCTGTGTCAAGTTCTGCCCGTCTCATGGATGGACACTACTACATCAGCATGCCAATGAAGAAGATGTGCGTCCAGATGCCAAACAACCGAAGTGCTGTGTTACAGCGTGCGCTAAATCTCCAGCATAAACTGAAAAGGAATCCTGCGTTCCATGAGGAATACACCGCCTTCGTGAGCAACATGTTGAGCAAGGGATATGCTGTTGAGGTTCCTACAGCGCAGCTGAACCGGCAAGATGGAAAACTGTGGTATATTCCCCACCACGGGGTATATCACCCACAAAAGAAGAAGCTGCGCGTGGTCTTCGACTGTGCGGCCAGCTACCAGAACGTCTCACTGAACAGTGAACTTCTACAGGGACCGGATTTAACGAACTCGCTTGTTGGAGTGCTGACACGCTTCAGGCAAGAACCTGTTGCCATGATTGCGGACATCGAGGCAATGTATCATCAAGTCCGCATCCCTGAAGATGACACTGACCTGCAGCGCTTCCTGTGGTGGCCAGCAGGAGACCTCAGTCAAGACATTGCTGAGTACAAGATGGTGGTTCACATTTTCGGTGCAACTTCGTCTCCTAGTTGTGCGAACTACGCACTTCGAAGAACAGCTGAGGAGAACCACAGTAAGTCAACACCTGAGACTGTGAACACAATCTTGAAGAATTTTTATGTAGACGACGCCTTGAAATCTGTCGCCACCGAAGCTCAAACCGTTGAATTGTACAAAGACCTCACAGCCTTGTGTGCAAGTGGAGGATTTCGTTTAACGAAGTGGACGAGCAACAACCGTGCTTTGCTTGCTTGTATCCCTGAGCATGAGAGAGCCAAAGACATCAGAGACCTGGACCTGACCCATGACATGTTGCCTATGGAAATGGCCTTAGGTGCTCTGTGGTGCACTGAGTCTGACTCATTCAAGTTCAGGATAAACGTCAAAAGACAAACCCATCACAAGACGTGGCATTCTCTCAGTCACAAGTTCCATCTACGACCCGCTCGGATTCCTTGCCCCAGCAATTCTTCCCGCAAAAATGATCTTGCAGCAGTTATGCAAAGAAGGACTTGCGTGGGATGATGACATTCCAGAACAGCTTGGCCGAAAGTGGAACATCTGGCTGCAGGAGCTATGTCAACTGTCTGCTGTGACCATTCCCAGATGCGTGAGACCAGTGGATTTTGGGCCTGTTGCCACAGCGCAGCTCCACCACTTTTCAGATGGAAGTGAAAGTGGATACGGAACGGTCTCTTACCTGAGGTTGACCGGTGAAGATGGCCGTGTTCATTGTGCCTTAGTGATGGGCAGATCACGTGTCGCCCCACTGAAGCAGACCACTATTCCACGTGTAGAGCTGACAGCAGCTTTGATTGCTGTGAAGACAGACAAAATGTTAAGAGCTGAGCTTCAGATGGACCTCATCGACTCAACATTCTGGACCGATAGCACTACTGTGTTAAAGTACATTGAGAATGAGAAGCTTCGGTTTAAAACATTTGTTGCCAATCGCATCGCCGTGATCAGAGAGCTCACCAAGCCTCAACAATGGAGATATGTTGGCACATCAACTAATCCAGCTGATTGTGCATCCCGAGGGCTAGCACCAACCAAGCTCATGAAGGACTCAAGCTGGTTTCATGGTCCAGCTTTCCTGAAAGAACCAGAAGGTCACTGGCCTAAAAGACCGGACGAAACAAAGATTGATGAAGATGATGATGAGGTGAGACACACTGCCACAGTAAATCTTACAAACGCCGCTGAAGATGTTCATGCTGTGAACAAACTGCTCCACCATTACTCCAGCTGGCATCGTTTGAAGAGAGCTGTGGCCTGGGTTCTCAAGATCAAAGACCTACTTTTACAACGCTGTAGGAAAAGAACCAGACAAGACAACAAACCAGTAAAGGCAAGCACAGTTCTTACATTGGAGGACCTGATGCAAGCAGAAACTGAGATCATCAAGTTCTGTCAAGGGCAACGCTTTCAAGAGGAGATCTCCATGCTAATGTAGCAAGGTGAGGTATGGGGCTAGGCTGACAAGCCAAGACCCTGTAGCCAGACTACACCACCCGGGAGCCTAATACTCCAGGGAATCTAAGATGTTATATATATTAATACAACCAGATCTTTGCAGGTTCGAATTAAGTACAGCGAGACATGAATTCCACAAAATAGAGGTTTATTAACTTAAATGAGGAAAGTAAAGCTGGCAGTCATACAACACAGACAGGGGGTTAGAAAAAGTTATATATTTATTACACAAAAGGGCAACAGCAGAATGAGGCAGGAGAAATGGCAGGCTAACTGAAAGGAGCGGAGTACACACAATGCACATGCAAGCATGCAGGGGTTAGAACACATTAAGCTAGTACACAGCAAGTCCACACCAAAAGAGAGCAAGCAAGACTCAAAATATATAGCAACCCGCAGCTGCCTAGCCAGCCCCCTCAAAGCCACCTCTGGTAGGGGAGACAGAAGGGAAAAGAAAATAAGGAAACAGAACTAGACAGAGACAAGTAACAGAAACTTAAATTAAACAATACAAAACCCAAACAAAACAAGACAAGACAAGACAGCAGCTCGACCCGCATCATCGACAGCAGGTCTGGACCATGCTACCTACAGAAAACACACAAAAACGTTAGGCCAGGGGAGGCTAATTGTTAGTGGCAAAGGTGTAGACTACCTACCCCAACTGAAGTAGGCCCACAATAGGGACTTCAACCTGGCAGCAGAAACGGCACAAACTACATGGAAAAAGAACAATAATCAACAAAGGCACAAAACAACTAATAAATAGGCTACATGATCGGGCTGTAACATACCTGACTGTAGGCCAACACCCACCCCAACCAGCAGAGCTTCCAGTGTGACCCACAGCCAGCCATCTTAAATAGAGCTCCTCTACTCCCTGATGGAATAATTGGACTGCCCGTTAACGAGGGGGGTGGGGCAATGGGAGAGGGTGAAGGCCATGAGCAGGTAGGCAGAGTCACCCTGCTACACTAAGAAAAGGCAGTAGCGTGAAGAAAACCAGCCACTTGAGGAAGCTGGATCCAGTGATGCAGGATGGGGTATTGAGAGTTGGAGGCCGCCTCTCTGCTGCTGCAATGCCAGAGCATGTGAAGCATCCGCTTATCATCCCTAAGGACTTGCATATCACCACATTGATTGTGCGAGACACTCATGAAAAGATTGGACACTGTGGAAGACTTTACATGCTCTCACAGCTGCGCCAAATGTTTTGGATTCCCTCTGCTAATTCAGTAGTGAGAAAGTTTCTGTCAAGATGTGTCGTCTGCAGAAAAGTGAAAGGCAAAGCCTTGGAACAAAAAATGGCAGATTTGCCGAAAGACAGACTTCTGCCTGATGAACCCCCTTTCACTAGCGTTGGGGTCGATTATTTTGGACCATATGATGTGAAACAAGGCCGCAGCACAGTGAAAAGATACGGAGTGCTGTTCACCTGTCTTACAACGAGAGCAGTGCACATTGAAATAGCACACTCATTGGACACTGACTCTTGTTTGAACGCCATCAGGCGCTTTGTGTGCAGAAGGGGACAAGTATCAGTCATGCGTTCTGATAATGGGACCAACCTAGTTGCTGCTGAGTGTGAGCTACGTGAAGCAATTCAAGAGTGGAACCAGTCAAAGATATCAGATTCTCTCATGCAAAAGGGAATCCAGTGGGTATTCAATCCACCCGCTGGCTCTCGCTGGGAATTTGGGAAAGACAGATCAGATCTGTGAGAAAAGTTCTGAGGTCTGTGCTGAAAGAACAATCAGTCAATGATGAGTGTTTAATGACACTGATGTGTGAAGTGGAATCAGTGCTGAATAACAGGCCACTGACTACAGCAACGGATGACCCTACAGATCCTGAGCCATTGACCCCTAACCACTTACTACTGATGAAGAAGCAGCCAGTTCTGCCGCCTGGACTGTTCAGGACAGAGGAAGACTCAGACCCCGTTTACACAAACACAGATAACCATAAAGACGCACATGTTTCTCTGCGGTTGCACCTCTCTGTTACACTTATCCGAAGGTGAAGACTGAGAATCTCACGAACTCCGGGCAAGGTGGAGATGTCGGAGAACCCCGTCTTCAGACATATGTGTAACTACCCATAACCGGAGCTCTAGCACCAAAGACAGTTGGAGCAAACGAGAAGCACCTACGTTCGCGCATAGTAGTTCTATTTTCACAAGGGGCACCACCTGGTTTTGAATGATGTCGGGACTTTTACCAATAAATCGTCTTATTGGAGTTATTAGGTTTTTTGGCATGTATCTCTCATATTCTGTAAGTGTTTAACATGATTTCAAGACTAATGTTGTAAACTGTTACTGTTGGTATTTCTATCAGATGAAGCTGCCAGGCAGTAAATAGCCTACTAAAATTTCAAGTTGTTAGCGAGCTAACGCTAGCGATCTAGCTAACGTAATGTTTTACATTTATATTTGAGATGTAATTTATTGACAGCCTGTGGGTAACATTACTGAGTTCATTTTAAGTGGACAGAGCAAACATAAACATAGTTTACAGCAATATGTTAGGTTTGAGCAAAGTCCAAAACGACTAGCTTATAGTTAGCCTATAGCTATGTCATCATGGTAACTGCCAAACAAACCCTCTCAGTCTAAAGCTAAAAAGCACACTTGGTTCATACAACAGTGTTTTGCAGAGGAGCGATTGAATTGTCATTTGTTGGTTTCATTAATGATCACAGACAATATTATGGCACACATACATTATATCATTCTACAATTTCCTAAGGGAAAATGTTAATGATGTGACGTAATGTGAGACTGCTGCTAATGCAGACCGAAACACTTCACGTTTGTGGCCATCTGCTACGATGTTGCTCCCTTGAAAGATCTTTGATAAAACTGTGACGTGGTGGTTAATTGTCACCGCCTTTCTTAGCCGTTTTTGATGTTTGTGTAAATGCGATTGTATTCTTACTCGGGGGAGGGGAATATACCCGGTTTCTTGAAGACCCGGGGAGGTGTAAACTAAGCATCATATGCCCGCCGCCGATGGAGGCAAGTACAATATCTTGCCAACTTGTTTTGGAAGCGGTGGGTACGTGAGTACCTACCCATGCTTCAGGAGAGGCAAAAATGGACTCAGATCAAGAAAAACCTGACCACTGGGGACATTGTCATGATAGTCGATGAGATAGTCGATGATAGTCGATGGGTATTGGGAAGAGTTCTGCAGGTCATTCCTGATGCCAAGGGACTTGTGCGGCGTGTTGTCATTAAGACGAAGACCAGCACCTTAGAAAGACCCGTTGACAAACTGTGCCTCATATGTGAAATGGACACTTGTTTTGAATGTTGAATGTAAAAAAAAAAAAAAAAAAAATTCTAAAAAAAAAAAAAAAAGAATGTGAATATTCTACATGTTCTGTACTTACCTTTTGTACATGATGTGAGCTTTGTTTAACTGATAGGTCACATTTACAGTAATGTGTGCATTTATTTGGCTCTATTTTGAGTATTGAGTAATTGTCAGTCTTCTTGCCTTCCAATTAGGGGCTGGAAATGTTAGAGCCAAACCAAGGGAAATATTTTTTGTAATATTTTTGTGAATATTTTGAATTAGAATAATATTTTATGCATATTTAGTTAAGATTAAGACTTGTGACAATTGAAATTGTGGAATTTAGGTTAGATTATTAATGCTGAATTTCTATTGGCTAGTGTGTGGATCCTGTGCTGTGCATGTGATAGAAACATGATGAGAACGTAAAGTTTAATTGACATGCGCGAGAAGACATTAGACATGTGCGCAGCTTGGAAGCATAAAGCTTTTTGACCGTGGTTCAATCGTGTTTCAGTTTTTCCACCTGTGAACAGAAGTATGGAAACTTATTTACAACTAATGTGACCCTGTTGCTTTTGATGAACAACCTTCTGACAATAAAAGACGTCAACTGTTGCAAGGACTTGGTCTGTGAGTAAGCTAACAAGGTGAATTGATGGAATTGATTGAATACGCGTCAGAAAAGCATCTAGTTGCTCACATGAGGAAGTGGTAAATTTATTTAAGACAGAACCGAACATTTGCCACTACAGTAGTGCTCCACTAACAGTCCTATATGTGGGTTAGCAAAAGATGTGTGTCCCGATTGGAAATAAATCCCAATTTAGTCTCATTAATATCCCCCTCCGAGTAATTTCTACTCTGTTTGCCATTAGTGTTTAGTTTAACACAAACATTATGCAAAATCGTTCAAATTCCATTTATTAATGGGAACATGTTATTGCAACGATCGTTTGCTGATGATAGATTAAAGGAATATTCCACCCCTTTATGAACATTGGTTATTCACCTCCTTACTCTGAGTTACATGTGTGGGTAAAAGCATTTTGGTCTCAGTGCATGCGTTTTCCTAGTATAGCATCACCAATTACCCCCATTGTTTAGCTTTAGCTTAGCATAGGCGCTGGAATGCAAAGTTGCCAGATAGCAACTCTTTGGCAACTTTACTTTCCAGTGCCTATGCTAAGCTAAAGGTAGAAATGGGGTTGCCAGACTAGGACAACACATGCACTGACACTAAAATGCTCTTACCCACATATGTAACTCCAGGTAAGGGTGTGAATAACCAATTTCCATAAAGAGGTGGACTATTCCTTTAATCTGAACGCACCTCTGGATCTGCTTATCAACTGTCCACGTCTATGCTTTGCAATGTTTACGTATCTTTCTTATCATAACAGAATGTAGGAATAGAATATTGAATTTAAATATCAATGTCAAGACAACATTCTATAAGTTGTCCCAAGATTACATGAAATAAAGGCAACACAATGAGCCATTCCTCGATCTGCCTTTAACAAGTCCATGGCATGGGGAGATCACGACGGCTTCGCTCTTCTTTCTTGCGCAGGTGAAACGCTCATAATAAAACATCAGTCCAGCGGTGTAGTTCATGGACCAAAAACTTTCAGTGTGTTCCAATCCTTGTATTTCGCGAGTGTTCTCCAGTAGGGTGCACTATGATCACTGCAAACTTGCTGGGGAAGTGCATGAATTTCGGCAGGTAAGGGCTGTCCCAAATGGAGCACTTTGTGCTGCACTTACCGGACATTACGATCGTGACATTATTAACGGTGTTGTGTTGAAGGTTGCCATTTCCGCAAGCTTCTTATAATTTAGGCCAAACTAGCTATTATTGCTAAACTTGTTGTTAGCAATAACTAGCTAAGCATACAGACGGTAAATATCCACTAGATAAATTTAGAAAAGTTGCCAATTGTCATTCTTCTTCCATTACATTGCCAAGATGGCGTCGGATTTTAGCCGTTAGAGGTGCACTATTCGGGTACTTGCGGCGCACTTCATTTTGTTGCTTTTGAATTGGAATAGCACTACACACTCAAACAAAGTGCTGAAGTGTGCAAACACGAACAGTGGTTCACAAGATGATATGCGAACGTGCCTTCCTCAGCAGCCCATTTCAGTTGAGCACTGCCAGCGCTAGCTTTACTGAAGAATTAAGCCACACTGCTAGCGCCAGTTTCCGTCCAACACTTGTGTTTAGCGGATCTGATGTGATCTTTAACATCTGCACTATTTTTCAAAGGAAGATGACACTTTGAAATAGCTTTTTGTGCCAAGTCATGCTATCTGATTTATGGCCTTTCTGTTGGCCCTCCATACTTACAGTACTAGATACTGTTGTCTCTCTGACCCTGGCGCACTTAATTTTGCTGCTTTTGAATTGAAATAGCACGCACTACACACTAAAACGAAGCACAAGAAGTGCTGAAGTGCGCAAATTGGAACAGACTGTTTGGCAACGGTTTACAGGATGATACGCCAACGTGCCTTCCTCAGCAGCCCATTTCAGTTGAGCACTGCTAGCACCAGCATCTGTCCAGCAGTTGGGTTTAGCAGATCTTATGTGATATTGGACATCTGCCCGACCTCCATGAGCGATGAAAAGGGAACACTTGCGGTGTGAGAAGTATGCTCCATGCTCGTCACCCTGAGAAGTAACTTTCAAATCCTTCGAAAACGAACATTTCCTTTCCGGCATTGTTCTCGCGTATGCTGCAGTGATTCAGGAAACGCTGCAACAATGTCTAGGCCTGCAAACAGATACATTGTATTGAATATGTGACGGTGACTGCACATTGGATTTAAGGCTGTCACTTGTGACACTGGCATGCACACATTGATGCAACGTTGAAAATCAGGGCAATTTCATAGTGATGGTTGAAAACCAGGACATATTACAGTGTATCCAAAAGCCTAGTACCCGTCAAACTAGTCTGTCAAAAACTCAAGCTTGCTCTGAAGCACCTGCACTTCGATCGGGGGCAATTTTGAAGGATACATGCGATGCATGCTTTCTGCTGTACCATATCCCACTGTCCTTAGTGCAGCCTCGTTCTCGCTTTGATCAGAGAAAAAAAAAAAAACATGGCGGCAAGTTTCAATTTATATTGAGCTAATGGCAATAGATGTGTATACAGCATGTAAACTATTCATAGGTGACAGAAACAAAACAAAAATACCAGGACTCCGTCCATCTCCAGATAGAGCCTGGCCTCTGCGTTGAGGTGGGATGACAGATGGATGATGCCACCACAGAACCGCTAGAAATAGAAAACAACTAGCTTGGTACCTTAACTGAAAAAAGCATCTATGTATTCACACAACAATTATCAGGTAAAGGAGCAGTGAAGATGAAAAAACTAAAATAACTTACTCTACTTTTTCTAAAGTGAAAGTGTTAAGTGAAAAATGCAAAGTTGTTCACCCAATGAATTGAATCAGAATTAGATGGCATGCTAGCCTGGGAATTCCCATGCTCCTTTACTCGCTTATTTCATTTCACTCTGCAGAGGAGCATGGTGACTATGGCCGTTTTTCTCGCTTATTTTCGGTATCCAATCGCAGAACAAAAAGGGATTTGTACGGCCCTCGATTGCATTTTACGTCACGTGGTGGCTCTGGTATTGGCTCCGAGGTATGTACAGACGCTATGATAGACATTCGTAGCGCCCAATAAACGGCTATGGACAATTGTAAACGATGCTTCCGCTACGAGAAATGCAATAGGTAGGTCCCCAGACTAAATATCACTTGTGATTTTAGTTTGGCATTCGCCAGGCTAATGGCATGCTTGAATACAAACAAAACAAGCATACTTGCAAATGGGTGCTAATTAGAATACTAGTACCTCTGCTGTCTCTGCGTAGAAAGTGTTGGTGAGGTCCCACCACTGGTTCTTGAGTGAGCCGTCCAACCTCTCAACACAAGTCATCTTCACCTTCACCCACTATGTAAAAAAAAAAAACTAATATATTGCTTATAATGGGACTTCGGGAGAACCATGCAGCTTGCTCAAATCCAGTGGTCTGACAGGTGTTCTGGACTTCCAGCGGTCTCTGCGGTTTCCCAGGCTGCCTGGGAGCCCACGTTAACCTGGGTGCATCCTACCTGAGTGCCAACGCCGTTGCTCTCCCACTCTGTCTGGTTTGCCATCTCGGCCGTCTCTTTTCGTCACCTAAAAAATTACTTTGGAAAACAATTAGTGGACCTACTGGACATGTTAGAGTTTGTAAAACAAAATACAAAATAATTCAGCCTACTTATCAATAACCAAGTTAACTTAAGTAGCCAAGCTAATCTATGCTAACTATATAGCTTGGAGCTGGGACAGTGACAGACGAGGTCCGTTCCACAGTTGAAACCCTGCCATCGGCAGAGAAGGTCAATCCGTCTCAATGCTTGAAAACAAACAAAACAAGCATACAAGCAAATGGGTGCTAATTAGAATACCGGTACCTCTGCTGTCTCTGCGTAGTAAGTGTCCCACCACTGGTTTGTGAGAGTGCCTCTTCTAGACCACCTCGTCTGAAAGAAAATCACACAAAGCCTGTTCTCTTATGCAGTCAAACGTTGTTGAGAAAGGTGACCATCTCAGAATACCATTGGTGGGCAGCTCACTGTTGCTGACACCCTCTTCTATGTCTTAAAAGTCTATCCCATCCTGTGTTCGGAAGACGTACTAGTCAAGGAACCTTTCGCTTTCTTCTACCACATGCGTGCACACTTCTGAGTCAAAAGAGCTCATGGGCTGCAGGTAAAGTTGTGCAGTTGAGTAATTGGGCAAAACAGTAGGTGGTGTACTCTTGTATTCCTCGATCTTATGTTTGCTTTCCAAATCCCTGACTCGCGGCTTTCATGATGTGGGCTGAACACAAGTGAATGACTGACTTAGGTAAGTCGACTGTATCTGTGTTGCCTAATACAATGCCATAGGCATTGGCACGTTATACAGACATTCATTTGACATAATGCCATCAGGACACTGTGTATCAAGGCCCAACTGTAATCTGTCTCAATCTGTCCTATGCGTCTATTGGTGATGTGTGATAACTGTCTTTTGAATTCCAGAAGCCAATAAGAAATTGACGGCACAGAGTGGCTGTTGGTGATGCATTCAGTGACTGGTAGGGGAGGCTTGTCTTTGCCCATCCCAGGTAGAACAAGGGCATATACAAAACTTTTTTTCTGACCAGGCACTTTCTGCACTAGACCACTTGTGGTATCGAGGTAGAGGGTGACTGGTGGTGGTTTCCTTGTGTTCTGCCAAAATCCGAAGGCCTGTCTCTGTTTGCGAATGTGTTGCAAAAGGGTTCACCTGAAGGTGTTGCAGATAGCCATTTGATGTTGTTGAGTGAGTTCCACTCTCTTTTATACTTAGTTGACTCACCATCAATTCCTGCATTACATCGTTGTGAAGTCTTCCAATGCTCTTAACTTCTGATGAAATTTTTTTCAGGACATCCTTGGACAGGCTTCTTGTTATGTTACCTGCTAGATTTCATCAACTGGTATTTTTGCAACATTGCATAGTAGCTTTTGCTCTGCTGCTGATCGCTCTGGCAATCTTGTCTCTACGACGATATTTAGCTTGCTCTTTTTTTTTTTTTTTTTTTTTTCAATTTTTCTTTTTTTTAAAACAACAAACCGCATGACCTGAAAGGCAATCTTTATAGCTCATGATTTAGGGCTGTCTTGCCTGTGTAAGCAGCCTTGCAGTCTTGAAAGCTACACTTGGCAATATAGCTCGGAAAAACGGAATATTCTTTTTTTTTTTTTTACTATATTGCCTTTACGTGTTGGTATTTGAATGTCAGTGTGTAGCTTGGGTTCTTTACCTGAAATTCATCATATAAGACATCAGTACATGAGCTTTGTTTGTCCATGTTTTGGTCTAATACGGTCCCATTGTTTTCTTGTTTAAATATTGTAAAATTTTCCGGTCCCACATTTAAAAAAAAAGGTGGGCCTTTCTAAAACACTAGTAACTGCTGTTTCTTTCCAACCGAGGACCAATTTGCCCCCAAAAATGTTGCCTTGCATCCAATCTCCTAGTCACCGCTACCATGGCTGTAGCTAGTTGCTACAAAATAGGTCACTGAGGTCTGGACCCCTGTAATTTCTTAGAGCCGAAAATTAATTTTGTTGTGCGCCAGTCATTGTTGCAAGATGGCCAGGATCCACACGACAGATGAATTTTTGACAACAGCCATCTTTGTTCTCTACTGGAAGCGATGGTGCAAATCGTAGGTGGTTTCTGGAAGGCTCATGAATATTAATGAGGTGCTACTCAGAGGCCGTCCAATCACGTTCGCGGAATCCCTGGTCCAATCTTAGGCTTTGTTGTGATCTGTTTATTGGCGGCCATCGCTTCATCGCAGTCGGAAAAGCCGAAATGCACAAGTTTAAGACCTTTCTATGCAATTATTACTAGAGGCATCATCCTAAGCCTATAGCTCTACTCTCCAAACTGGATATTATTTTCCAAACCAAGACATATCACGACACAATTACTGACAAAAATATAACAAACTGCTGTTTAGAATATAATGTTAAGATTATAAAGTGTTTGTCTGTGTGTCATTTCATTGTGGGCTATGTCTGTGAACCAATATCTAGCCTAATTAGGCATCTGTCACTTTAAATTGTGGCATCAACCTAATGCTACACTTCTTTAACACTTCAAACTTTGTTTTTGCAAGATGCTAGTGGAAATCAATAGGCTGCTGTGAACTATTACCATATTTTTACAGAAGTTCTAAATAAATATCCATAAACAATATGCATTATCTTTGTTGGACTACAAGAGAGAGGTGTCTGCATTGATAAAAGCATTTTAAAATTGGGTTGAGCAATAGCCTGAACTAGGCTATGGATAAGGTCTGTTCAACTGATTTTCTAAAAACAATTATAAAGGCCTAAACAGCAATATCAACATCAAGCACCAAAGTTTCATTAATAAAAACATCAACATCTTTTACAACACATCAAGGCTACTCAAATACACTCGCTACACACAAATCCTGTGTCGTCTAAAATCTCATTCACTTTGCCACAGCTCTCATGAAACCATGCCTCACACCCTCCTCTGCCAGTGAGATGCATCGTAAAAGTCACACACCAACATGATGACAGACATGTACCCCTACAATAGTAAGCCCACAGGCCAGGAACATCATACACATACATGGGCACACACCCACAACCATCTCTTCCTCACAAACACACACACACACACACACCTCATGCCAGACAGATGAATTGTAAATGTCACAGACCATTGATGATGAGAAATGTACCCCAATACAGTGGAATCCGCTTATAGTGGTCACGTTGGGCCGGGCCAATTTGAACACTATAAGCGTTTGATTACTAAAACCGAATTTACCTTTATTTCACTTATTTTTATGCAGAATTCAATGAGAACAATGAAATGAAACAGATACAGTAGCTTCCACATTTATGGAATTTTATTACAGTAGGCCTACCGTATCATTCAAATTTAATACATGTAACAGTCCATACTGCGCTGTGCGCAGACATAACTCTGGTACGTAACTTATAGGCTATGTGCCGTGTGTCGGCTCTGCAGCCAGTGCTTTTTTTTAACAAGACTGTTTCATCAGCGTTCCAGATGCTCTCCTCACTGTACTCCTCTCTCATTCTGACCCACTGTTGCTCGAGCCACTCGTCGCGTGACACAGTGTCAGCCTCAGCAGCCTCCCCGTGCAGCTTCTTAAACGCAATGTTCTCCCTCTTTTTAAATCGCTCAAACCAGCCGCTAGAAACTTTGAAACTCTCGTCTCCGAGGCTTGTTGCTAATACTGCAGCCTTCTCCCTGACCAAGGGTCCGCTCAACGGAGCGTTGCGAGACCGGGCATGATCAATCCATTAACTACACGTAATTTTAAAATTATTTTTGCACATGTTTACATTCATAAAATGGCCAAAAATGAACATTATAAGCGGATTTCTTGATTACTATAAGCGAATTATTTAAACAGCATTTGTATAGAAATTATTCCGTCCCAAGCCTTTTGATCTATATAAGCGGCTGATTACTATATCCGTGACCACTATAAGCGGATTCCACTGTAGTAAGATCACAAGTTTAATTCAAAATTCAGTCCCTTCTGGAAAATCCTGATCGAGTTTAGAATGAGCTGAAGTGACGCTGAAATTTTGAATCCTTGAAATGCACCAATGACAACTGACATATAAGGCAGAATGGCACACAAACACAAACTTGTACATGAACGTAAGAGCCGCATGACTCCGGGCAAAGAGCCGCATGCGGCTCCCGAGCCATGGGTTGGCCCCCCCTGGTCTAGCCTACTAAATACCTACTTTAAAAGCTGTTGTTTGCTCATGAACTTTATATTTAGAGGTTGATGGCTCTGCAGTATCAATGGTAGTTGATGGATGCTGTTGAATTTCATTGGCGGTTGAAGGGAGTTCAGTATCTTCCTGAATCCCATTTGGCTCTTGCATCAAATGTTATTGTCCTCCAAGAAAGTAAGAATTCTTGACTTTAGAATATTGCCATATTCTCAAGAGTGCTAGTAACACAGATCCCCCTATAGTTGTTTGGATCCATTTTATCCCCATTTTTAATTGGGGTTGTTAATCCTTTATTCCAAACTGTGGGGAAGAATCCAGATGTCAAGACAATATTGAACCGTTTGAGGATTGCTTTTCTTGTTAATGGTGTGCTAAGTTAAAGAGTTTGCTCTTTCTCCTTATAGTTATATAAATATTTTGTTTTGGGCTTGAATGTCTGAGTATTCTTTGAATGTAAACCGCTCACAAAAAGTAAGGAAACTTGACTTTGACCCATTATATCTCCCCTTTAATAATACCAATCCCTAAAGTGTTTTATATAATTTTCATCGTTGATTTGTCACCTTTACAATGATGTATAGCTTGTAAGCGTCGGGCAATCATGGAATGCGCAACACAGCCAAATGTGTGAGTAGTGCCAACCAAAAATGTTTTATGCCATAATCTATCACACTATTACCTAAATATGAGCAATAGGTCTCTTTTCCCATAAAGTCACCTGGTGTTTTACCATTTAATATGGAGGCCAAGATTTTTGCACAGATGTAATAGCTTTTTTCCGCTTTTGTTGATTGTGTGATTGTATCAAAACTTTCTCTATCACTAGGGAACTCTGTGTTTAATACATTTCTTCTAAATATGTGATTGTCCCCTTCTGAATGTTTATAATCAGGTTCCCTGCCATTTCTGGTATTAAAATCTACACAGAGAAAGATTGATCCTTTTCCATGGAATTGTAGGATTTCATCATGAAGATTATCAAATGCCATATCGTCATAATAGGGAGAATTTACTGGTGACATCTATATGGCACATAGGTATAAGGATTGCTCATATCTATTGGTGTTTATTTTAAGCCACGAGTAATTTAATTTAAGCCATGGTAGTAAACTGAACATTTCATCATTGAAATGCATTGAATTTACCCCTCTTTCTGACTTGAAAAAAATTGGTAATGACATTTAAAATTAGTGCTGTCAAACGATTAAAAAAATTAATCTGATTAATCACAAAATTTTGCAATGATTAATCATGATTAATCATTTTTAATCGCAACTCATTTCTTCCAGTAAGAATTTGGATGCTAGGGTTTGTTGGATCCTTATTTTGCCCTGTAAAGGCCCTGATACTAAATAGTTGGCTTTGTTAATCTCAAATGGGGCGATTCACACCTGTCCCCTACCCCCAAGGATTCCCCAAACATGTTGTTGGACAGTCAGGAGCTAGGCCATAATCTTTGTATAGTTTGACTTGATAGCCGAGCCATTTTCTATCTGAAATGGAACATAATACATGCCATGAAAGTGGAACCATCCATCAGGATTAATCCGAGTTATTTTTTTTAATCCGAGTTAAATTTTTTGGATTAATCACGTGATTAATCAGTTAATTTTGCCAGCACTATTTAAAATATAGCTAAATTCACTTTAAAAAAAAAATGTGATCTGAAAACCACAAATTGGGAAGTGCCGAATAGATAAAAGTGGTTTTACATTTTTGTGCATGAATATTCTAAAAGCTTTTATCTGTTCGGGACTTTTCAATCTTTGGCCTTTTCATGTGCATTATTTGAAAGAAAGAGAATTTAGATTTTAGGTTTTAAATGTTATTACCCATTGTTTTCAATTCAGAAAAGGGGATAAATTAAATGCATTTCAATGATATAATGTTCAAGTGTGAAATAAGCCCATAGGACTGGACCTATGACAGATGAGTTTTCTATCATCCATTTATAGAGGGATCACCCTAGTTCAATTAAGTGTGTGTGATTGCTAGCCTGGCACGCCCTCCCAGTGACGTAACACCTTCAGCGTTGCTATCGCTGGTCTGGCCAGCTGCTGATCGGGCCGGACTTCTGCGTTCCACAAAAATGTGGAACTTCCCCCCCCTGGTTGGGAACCAATCAACTTTGAGCAGCTCCAACGGCTCTCAGTCCTGTTCAAGCAATTCCCTTTGCGTCACATACATCAGAGGATTGGTGTGATGGGTTTTGCTTCGTCACAGCATTTTCTAACATCGACCAGTAGCAAACCGGGGCATTTCAGGGAGGCGGGTCAACCATGCGCTTTGAGAAAGTTTGTTATACGGGCTCTTGGTCAGACCAAAGTCTTGCAGAGCTTTGAAAGTCGATGGCAATCAGGCTATGTGATTGCTGCAGTGGAATCTCACACAACTGGTGGAAGGGGAGTTACTGAGTTTTCCTTTGGTGTACCAGCTAGACATGCAGTAGGCTAACTAATACAAGTCAGTTTGGCAGAAAAAACAAAACCTTAAGTCAGAACTTAATTCAGAACTTAAAAAAAAAATAGTTCAATTACTATTAGTCTAGTCACCAGAGGGGGTTCCCATGCACCCCCATGACTTGTTATTGAAACCCATTTTTTTAGACTCCTAGTCTAGTTAACAATAAGACATGTTAACATTGTTGCAAAATGTCCCATGGGTGTTTTTCAGAGGTCATCATAGAACCTGTGGAGTAGAAAATCGTACAATTGTGGAAACTGGCAATTCGCATAACTTTTGAATCAGACATGGTAGAAAGACAAATGAGACCAAACAATGTGGAGGTTTACAAAAAATAATGTAAAATGCAATTATTTGTGACTGAATCTATTGACTGATGTGAGGTGATTATTGCTTTTGCTTTGCTTTTGCCACTTAATACATCCCTGCAGGCTTTCAAGGCCATCATAGAACCTGTGGAGTAGAAAATCGTACAACTGTGGAAACTGCCAATTCACATAACTTTTGAACCAGACATGGTATAAAGACAAATGAGACCACTTTCCCACATAATTTTAGCATGATAAATTGATTGGAGGAGTTGGTTTGCTGATAAAAACACACCCAGACCATCTTTGGGGGCAAAATTGACAAAAAATTATAAAATATTTTACAAACCCGAACAGGAAACAGTGTAAAGTATTTCAAAATTAATGCAAGAATGATTGCAAATGCAATTATTTGTGACTGAATCCATGCTTTCACCTCAGGTGATTACTACTGTACATATGACCAGTGGCATTAAGAACATCCCTGAAGGCTTGTAAAGTCACGCTAATTCATGGTTACAGTCAACCCAATAATCTATTATTGGCACAGCTCTTGAAGCAGGCATCATATATTGGGACATTACAACTCTTTCAACCTATGATTAGGGTATAAGGGACTATCTAGTAGGCCTATGTGCAAAATCAAAAGCATATATTTTTGAAAATAATTGAAAATGGCTAAGAAATAACCCCAGGATAGAAACATTGAGTACTTAAATGTTAATGTTGAATGTTGAAAAAGAGATAAAACATTGTTAGGCCTGTGAGCCAGTGAGTAGTACACACCTCCATCATTAAGTCTGCGAATGGCAGAGTGTTCATGGGTCTGATCAGCAACAACAATGAACAGGCCTACCTGTGCCAGGTGAAAGAGGTGATTCAATGGTATCAGTCTAACAGACATTGAATGTCAAGAAAATGATAGTGGATTATAGGTGGCAGCAGAGTTATTGCACCTGATCAAAGATCATCAAGCAACCTGTAGGACCATAACCCTAACCATCACCTGGTATGGGAACTCCACAGACTATTCCAGTAAGTTTAATGACTTAGGCCAAGGCCTAAAGACATAGGCCTATTGGATGAAATTTTACTTGGTTGTTACTTGCCACACTTTGGAATAAAACACATTTCCCATCAAAATGAATAGGATTTGGGTAGATTTTGGAGGAAAATGTGCAAATTAATACAATTTGGTCTGAAGTACAGTATGAAGGGGAAACTGATTTCACTATACATATCATATAAGAAATTTGGCATGAGATCACAGATCTTAAAGACTTTTTACAGTGGAACTGTCGAGAGCATCCTGACAGGTGACATCACTGCCTGGTATGGTAGTTGCACTAGCACCAAAAGGGCGGCGCTGCAAAGAGTTGTGCGCACAGCGCAAAGTATCTGCAGATGTGCTCTACCTACCATCAAGGACCTATACATCAGACGCTGCATTAAAAAGGCAAAAAGAATCACTAAGGACCCCAGTCATCCCCATCATGGACTGTTTCAGCTATTACCATCTGGCAAGAGATTCCGCAGTCTCAGGGCCAGGACCACCAGACTTCAAAACAGCTTTTTCCATCAAGCAGTAAGACTCATGAACACAGAGTCAGAATCCACAGCCTAAATTGTGCCTGTCAGTCTTGCACTTTTTCTTTTTTTTATGCACTTTTGGACATTGAACACTCACACTGACACTGACACATACACACATAGCACATTTATCTCAGACATTTCTTAATCACTATTATTTATTTTCTGAGGAGCAAAAAACACAAGAATTTTACTCTCCTATAGTCTACCACTAGGCTATAATGAGATGTAATAAAGTTTTTCTTGAATCTTGAATCTTGAATCTATTTTCCTGAAGGCATACACCCTCAGGGTGTGATATAACATGCCAAGGTATGAGACAGGGGCATGCCTTACCCTCTTGATAACAACTAGGTCCATAATCAAGCCAATGGGTGCTTGCAAATGAGCCATTTGGGGGTGGGAATTTAGGCCAGTGGCATTTAGGGGAAATATTAACCCCCATAACTCGTATATTTTCTAAGAGATTATACCCTCAGGATTTTAACCAATATATAATTTATTTCAAAATGTATGCCTATTTAGGGGCGGCACAGCCAATTGGGTGCATTTCTCATACAAATCCATCCTAGGGAATGTAGGAAAAATGAATAAACCCCCACAAGTAATAACTTTTTTGGAAAACAACCAAGTAAAATTTCATCCAATAGGCCTATGTCTTTAGGCCTTGGCCTAAGTCATTAAACTTACTGGAATAGTCTGTGGAGTTCCCATACCAGGTGATGGTTAGGGTTATGGTCCTACAGGTTGCTTGATGATCTTTGATCAGGTGCAATAACTCTGCTGCCACCTATAATCCACTATCATTTTCTTGACATTCAATGTCTGTTAGACTGATACCATTGAATCACCTCTTTCACCTGGCACAGGTAGGCCTGTTCATTGTTGTTGCTGATCAGACCCATGAACACTCTGCCATTCGCAGACTTAATGATGGAGGTGTGTACTACTACTCACTGGCCTAACAATGTTTTATCTCTTTTTCAACATTCAACATTAACATTTAAGTACTCAATAATTCTATCCTGGGGTTAAATCTTAGCAATTTTCAATTATTTTCAAAAATATAAGCTTTTGATTTTGCACATACTAGATAGTCCCTTATACCCTAATCATAGGTTGAAAGAGTTGTAATGTTCCAATATATGATGCCTGCTTCAAGAGCTGTGCCAATAATAGATTATTGGGTTGACTGTAACCATGAATTAGCGTGAATTAGCGAGCTTTCAGGGATGTTCTTAATGCCACTGGTCATATGTAGTAATCACCTGACGTGGAAGCATGGATTCAGTCACAAATACTTGTATTTGCAATCATTCTTGCATTAATTTTGAAATACTTTACACTGTTTCCTGTTCGGGTTTGTAAAATATTTTATAATTTTTTGTCAATTTTGCCCCCAAAGATGGTCTGGGTGTGTTATTATCAGCAAACCAACTCCTCCAATCAATTTATCATGCTAAAGTTATGTGGAAAAGTGGTCTCATTTGTCTTTATACCATGTCTGGTTCAAAAGTTATGTGAATTGCCAGTTTCCACAGTTGTACGTTTTTCTACTCCACAGGTTCTATGATGGCCTTAAAAACCTGCAGGGATGTATTTAGTGGCAAAAGCAAAGCAAAAGCAATAATCACCTCAGGTCAGTCAATAGATTCAGTCACAAATACTTGCATTTTACATTATTTTTGTAAACCTGCACATTGTTTCCTGTAAGGATGTTAGCCAATTTAGTACCAAAAAGTGGTCTTGATGCATTTTTAACAACATATTGACCCTTCCAATCAATTTGTCATGCTAAAACTATGTGGAAAAGTGGTCTCATTTGTCTTTATACCATGTCTGGTTCAAAAGTTATGCGAATTGCCAGTTTCCACAATTGTACGATTTTCTACTCCACAGGTTCTATAATGACCTCTGAAAAACACCCATGGGACATTTTGCAACAATGTTAACATGTCTTATTTTTAACTAGACATATTTAGGAGTCTAAAAAAATGGGTTTCAATAACAAGTCATGGGGGTGCATGGGAATCCCCTCTGGTGACTAGACTATATTAAATGAAATTTCAATTTCAATTCACCTTCTCTCATTTAGAAATGTTGAAGAATTTTTGGTGCGAGCTCGGACCTCTGTAGTTTCAGAATGCTGGCTACAGCCCTGGTAATTGTAGTCTGCATTAATCTACAAGCAGAAAATAACATGAAATATAGAAA
>JAODXP020000027.1:424208-449208 GCA_027497455.2 Sardinella longiceps
GACGGGTCACGCCACCGATGTGACGGTTTCCACCTCCGCAGCACCACTCTACTGGGTTCCACACACACACTCTAGACACTGGACAGCTGGATGGATCACTGTTTTATTTGCTGAAAGATATACAGAAAGTACAGTGTACTTGAAGGGATTTCATACAGTGGGTCTGGTCACTCTGTCCATAGATCTCCGTGAATTGCTCTGACTTAGTATATGTGTGTGTGCTAATATTTCCATGTAAATTTATAAAAAGGTACAAATAAACAAAATAAACCTGAAAAAGGCTACTTATGTGTGTGATCGTATAGTGATTTAGTTCTAGACACTTGTACAATATACTTAAAGCTATAAAAGTCTGTCTGTTACACAGGATAAGACAAGAGATCCTTTTTTCCTTTTTCATTACAAACACGTGGAACTCACATAGCCTAAACAGGCTACTGGAATGTGAACTAGTGTATTACCACTATCTAGCTTATGGTTAAACAGTGCACCAAAACGTCTGGTAGAACACTTTCATTTAGCATTATGAACACAAAAATATTCTGAAAAGATTACCTGAAAGATATACAGAAAGTACAGTGTACTTGAAGGGATTTCATACAGTGGGTCTGGTCACTCTGTCTAGATAACGTGAGTGTAAATAGAAAGCGATTAGCATGCTAATCAAAACTGCAAATAAACCTAAAACCATGTTTTACACGTCGTTAAATCAACTCAAAACACTGGTCTTAACCAGTGAACTAAATACCATGACAAATCATGGCTTATATCCACTTAAAATGCAGTTAATACATCGTTACAGCTAGACCTCATAAAAACGTGACCTACCCATAGATCTCCGTGAATTGCTCTGAGCAATTCAATGCAGTTCCCAACTACACCGTACCAGGACGCAAGAGGGCGCTATTGCACTATTTACAATAATTTGACTAAGCAATACTTCTGACCTGTTACATACACCCCCCTAAAATTATGCAAAATGGTGCAAAGTACTAAGAAAATTCAGAGAAAAAAAAAAAAATCCTGTGTATCGTGAGAGCACTGATGTACCAAATATCAATATTAAGAATCCTTCCATAAGAAGTGTGTAAGGACAAGGTGGTACCAAACCCTATACTTATCACAGAATACAAGAGATGCCATCTACACCTCGTAGTGTGTACATATCTATACTCCTCTAAGGAAATAACGTGACCTAGTCACCAATCAGTCTAGCAATCAAAGCCAAAATTAAACAGTCTGGACACTCCCGTTACTGCCAGAAAGACTGAATCCAAAAACAGACCCTATAAGAGGTCCAGCAAGTCCCAATAACTTTTGACCTGACATTTCACAAATGAGCCTACGTGGGTTCCTAACACTTCTCCCACATCTAGTGTGAACTGCAGGGGCTTGTGAACTCTGAGGGCATGCAACACTAACCTGTTCTGGCCTACCCTCAAGATCTGAAGGGCCAGGGAGAGAAACACACTGGTCAACGGGTAAGTATGCTATGTCATGGTCTGTGTCATGTGGTGTGTCAGTGTTCTGTGATGTGTTGTGTAGAGCATCTGTGTTTTCAGTAATGTGGTTGTGTGCAGAGTCGTCAGAGACACTGTCCAGCAGCACATCTGATTGGACTTCATCCGCATCCACAGGTGGGGCTGGGCTATCAACATCATCCTCATGGACACTTCCTCCCTCCGCCTCCACTTGGTCTGGCGACTGCATGAGCCAATCCATGGTGCGCCTTTGGGAATCTTCTGGATTATCTGACGCAACAGAGCTCTGAACATCGACACCAGGAAGCAGTAGACTGTGAGTCTCCAACAGACGCTGGGTCTTCGGCTTGATCAGGGTTCGTCAGGAAATCAACGGGGAGCAGTAGGTTTCTGTGTACAACCTTTTCCTTTCCAGTGACAGCATCCCTTATTCTGTACACGTTGATTGCTGATCTCACTGACACCACATCAAAAGGAGTCGAGTCCCATCGGTCAGCAATCTTCCTCTTACCCCTCTCACCACGGTTAGCCAACAAGACCCTGTCTCCTATGCCCAGCGGCAGACCTCTGACCTTTCGGTTGTAGAGCTTGGCATGGCGGTCTTGTTCTCTGACGGCATTCCTCTGGGCAATCTGCGCTGCTTCAGAGAGGTCCCTCTTCAGGTGGTGCACGAACTCATGGTGGCTGACGACACTGGTATCCTTCAGTACATGATGGAACATGACATCAACAGGCAGACGCGGTATTCGCCCAAACATTAGGTAAAACGGTGCGAAGCCTGTGGTCTCGTGTACTGTCGAGTTATAACAGAAGGTCAACATCTGGAGCATCTGCGGCCACTTGGACTTGGACTTTGGAGGAAGAGCTCTGATCATGCCCCCAAGTGTCCTGTTGAACCTCTCCGTAACACCATTCCCCATAGGATGGTAAGGCGTCGTATGGGATTTTTTCACACCTGCCATGTCCAGTAGATCCTTGAGAAGCCGACTTTCAAAGTTAGCTCCTTGATCCGAATGGATTCTTTTGGGGAACCCATAGACGCAGAAAAACTTATCCCATAGACAGCGGGCAACTTGCTTGGCGGACTGGTTACGGCAGGGAAAGGCTAGAGCCAGCTTTGAAAAATGGTCTGTAACAACAAGGACATCGATAGTTCTCTTGTCAGTCAACTCCGCCGTCCAAAAATCAATACACACAAGGTCCATAGGAGCCGAAGTGCGTATGTTCTCAAGAGGGGCTCGCGCATCAGGTTCTGGAGTCTTCCCCAAAATGCATCTCTGACAGTGTTTGACATAGTTCATGATGTCTCTCTGCATGCCTGTCCAGAAAAATCGTTCACTGGCCAGAGAGAGTGTTCTTGATCGGCCTTGGTGACCAGCAGAGTCATGAACTCCCTGCAGGACCTGCAGTTTCAGAGCCTCAGGAATGACGAATTGAAAGATCTTCCTGTTCATGTACCTGTCTCTTTTCACTCTGTAGAGAAGTCCATCACGAACGGTCAGCTTCCTCCAATGTTTCAACATTCTAAGCACACAGCTTGACTCTTCAGCCCTCTCATGTGCATCAGGTCTCCTGTGCCGCTGAACATAGAACAGGACCCGACTTAAAACACTGTCTTGTTGCTGCAAATTATGCAGTTGGCTTTGCGGAATGACAATAGACGGATCTTCTCCAGGCAGCTGCAGTGATTCCGCACTTGGGCAGAGGAGCTGTGAGACGCCGCCAGTCCGATGAGCCTCCATCACCGCTGACACCTCTTCAGAGCTCAAGGCACCTCTGCTGGCTGGTTGGGAATTCCGTTCGGCACTCTGGGCACAATCAGCATCGCCGTTGGTCGTCTGAACACCCTGGCAGTTGGTGGTAAGCCGGAAAGTATCCTGCACTGTGCCGGTGACAACGCCATTGACTTCGTCCAACAACGACAGGTAAGACTCCCTCACAAGGCGATGACTCACACATGACTGGACAAACGGCTCACGGCTCAGAGCGTCAGCGATGGTGTTCTTAGGCCCTGGCACATACTTCAGGTCGAAATCATAAGCTGCGAGCTTGGCCACCCATCTTTGTTCACACGCATCCAGCCTGGGCTTAGTTAGCACGTACGTTAAGGGGTTGTTATCTGTCCATGCCGTGAAATGGACACCCTTTAGCCAGTGGGAAAACTTGTCACATATGGCCCACTTCAAGGCTAGGAACTCGAGCCTATGAGCTGGGTAGTTCAACTGGGCACGTGACAGTGTCTTACTAGCGAAGGCAACTGGCCTTGCAATGTCTTCACCAGGCTGGAGCTGAGAGATAACGGCGCCGAGGCCATCAAAAGAAGCGTCAACAGCCAGAATGAATGGACTCCTGAAGTCGGGGTGAGACAGAGTAACAGAGGTTGACAGATCGTGCTGCAATGTCTCAAAGGCTACCCGACACTCAGTTGTCCAGTCATCTGGTGTGAGCTTCACCATGTTGTGGCATCTTCTCTTTGACTTTCTTCTTCTCTGTGCTTTGCCATCAGTCTTAGGCTCTGAGAGAAGCTTAAAAAGGGGTCTGGCCTTCGCTGAACAATCTTCGATAAAGTGCTGGTAGTACAGCACCATACCTAAGAATGATCGGACCTTCTTCTGCGAGGGCGTGACACCATCACTGTCCATCAAATCAGACACCTGCACTTGACTTATAGCTTCGACCTTTGAAGGGTCTGTCTGCACACCTGATTCAGAGATGACATGTCCGAGGAATCTCACGGTCTTCCGCAAAAGGTAGCACTTTTTAGGAGCCAACTTGAGATTGTGATTCTTCAGCCGAGAGAAAACCATCTCCAAGCGCTCAAGGGCTAGGTGTTCTGACGGGGCAAAGACCATGAGGTCATCTAGGTAGCATAACAGACTGGTGAAATTTTCGTCACCGAAGATCGACAGCATCATACGCATGAAGGTAGCTGGACTGTTCGACAGACCTTGTGGCATTCTGTTATATTCATGCAGACCGAAGGGAGATGAAAAAGCAGTGTACTTCTTATGATCTTCAAAAAGAGGCACATTATAAAACCCTGAGGTCAGATCCATGGTGGAAAAGTAGGCATTACCCCCCAGTGCAGCGAGTGCATCAGCCTGGTGAGGCAGAGGATGTGCGTCTTTCAGTGTTCTGGCATTCAAGCACCTAAAGTCAGTGCAGATGCGCACATCGCCATTCTTCTTCCACACTAAGACTAGTGGTGATGCATAGTCGCTGGTGGATTTCCGAATTATGCCTTTCTCCTCCATATCGTTGATGGCTGTCCTCAACTTCTCATAATGGTTTGGCGGCACTCTGCGGTAAGGCAGACGGAATGGTCTTTCATCCACCAGGTGTATCTTGTGTACAAACTCAGACGCTTCACCACAGTCCAACTTATGGCGTGAGAAAATGCTCTCATAGTTCTTAACAGTGTGAAAAAGCTTCTCTCTCCACACGTCTGAGACCTCACAGGCATCCAGGTCCAAATCCTGTAGGCCAAGCTCGGCTAACGCCTCCCTCACATCCTCTCTGGACATCGTCACTGGAGCGTCAGTCACGGACTGGGGACAAGACTGGATACATTCAGGCTGTGAGAGGTCTTCAACAGCGATGCAGGGAAACACATCTGCTAACTTTGTGTTCTTTTTTAACACGACAGGCTCTGTGCTTGGATTCATGAGCTTCACTGGCAGCCATCTGTCACCCCACAGTGGCGCAACAACTCTGGCAACAATGACTTTTGATGGCCTGCATCTTGATAGGGTCGGCTCCACTGTCACTGTACTGCCCACTGATATAGGCACTGACGCAGGAAGTTTGCCCCAGCAAAGATGCTCACTCTGTGGCTGTAGGACGACACACTTTTGCAACTTCAATGTGCCAACTTTGTCCGGCACTGTCACGCCTCTCCATCTCTCTGTGTTGGAAAGGAGAGAGAGAAAGTGGTGACAGTCTTCATCGCCGCCATCTGTAGGCGTAGCCATCAGCCGCCAGTAGCTCTCTTTCTTTTTCATCAGCTCCAGGATTTTCTTAATGGCGTTGCTGCCAAGTATCATGTCATCAGTTTGCCCAGGGACGACAAGCATTGGCACAACCATCTTACAATCATACACTTCAATTTCCACATCATAAATTGCTTTAGGTGTAACTTGATGTCCACCACATCCAACAATGATGACATCATTAGCAGGGCACTTTCTTAGGTCATGGTTATGCTGAAGAAGTCGTGATTCTGCATCTTCACTCAATGTGCACGCCATGGAACCACTGTCTATCATTGCTTTGAGAGTAACATTAGCTGCTAACACAGTAGTGTAGAACAAACTATCTGACTTTTGAACTTTGTGTAAACCTTGAAATACAACAGTCATTTTAGAGGATGCTGTAGAACTAAATGATCTGTATGTAGACTCGTAGTCATCTTCATTGGGAGATACATGAACAGGATCTGCATCGTTCTCCCCTGGATGCAGACCCGTCAGTTTCCCGTCTGTGCCGACTGAGCAGACTTAAACAGAGGACAGCCGCGCCTGCCGTGGTCTGGAGAATGGCACTGGAAACAGAGCTTGTTGTCACGGCAATGTGACAAGCCAGAGTGAGCGGCATCTCCACAGACAGCGCATGGCAGGCTGTTCAGGCCTTCTATCCTGGGGAGCTTAGGCTTGGGCTGCCTGTTTGACATGGCCTGAGCTGGGGCAGACTTGTTCAGCAAAACTTTCTCCAGCATGGAGATGACACGCTCAAGAGCAGAAGACTCACTTGTTTTGGCTGCTTGGCAGTCCTGCTTGCTAGGTGAAGACCCCTCCGCTTCAATCAGGCCAACCCTGTTCACGTGGACGTCATCAGGCTTTCTGCTTACAGCTGTGGCGCCACACTTTGAACTGACCTCGGAGTGGTATTCATCCAACACAGCTTGGACTTCTTCGGCAGACCACTTATCGATTGTCTTTGATCTGAATGTCATGGCTAGCTCTTTGGATGGGCAATTTCGGATAAACATGCGTGTTGCTTCTAAGACTGGGCTATCTAGCGCTTTACCTTGTTCTTTGAGACGGTCGGCTGCAACGTCAGCTGCTCTATTTAGTCTCAGCCAGTAGTCATAGGCGTCCTCGCCACTCTTAGGCAGTGTTGTGTAGAAGTCTGCTAGGGGGAGAGGTGAACAGGGGACAGTAGCGAAATGCTTACGCAGAAGGCCATAGATAGCCTCAGGATTCTGAGTGATGTCAATGCCACTATTCCTTGTTCCAAACTTCACAACATCTTTCGCTCTGCCTCTGAGATGAGTGAGAATTTCCTCTGCCTGCTGCTCTACTCTGATATTTGTCTTCTTAATGTAACCTCTCATCAGGTCTTCCCACTCACGCACATTCACAGCGTCTGTGCTGTCACCTCTGAAAGCCGGTGGCTCCTTCACCTTTCTGTGAGGCACAAACTGGACTTGTGACAGGTCCAGACTCTGTGTGGATGTGTTGGTGGATGTGGCCTGTGCTTGTGAAATGCTAGGTGTGGGTGCTGTGTTCATAGGACCTAGGCGTGCAAGTATGCTGTCCGCCAACTGTAGTCCAACATCTCTAATGATGTCACTCATCTGACTCACTACCATAGGTGACTGGGGAGTGGAGGCTGCGCTAGATGTGTCAGTAACCTGTGTAAGTGGTGTATGCTCAATGTAGTGGCTCTGAGAAGAAGCACCGTCTCCACTAACTATAGGAGCCTCAGCGACATCTTGACTATCACCCACAACATTAACATCATCCCTCTGAACAGGACTGTCAAACCTCAATGCTGGAATCCCCCTACCCCTACCTACGGAGTGACCCAGTGGAGTACTGAAAAACTGTGGTGTGTAACTCATGTTGAAATATTAATCAACAAGCTAGTATCAAATGCAATCAGTAAAGTGTAAGAAAGAAAAATTAAACAGGAATAAACTTTAAACTAAATGACCCATAGTCTACAATGTGAGCAGTGTTATACTGAGGGCTGCCCACCACACAACAAACAGGAGATCCAGTAGAACGGTCCCGGGTCGGGCGAAGATCCAACTCCACGAGTCGCGGCACCAATGTGACGGGTCACGCCACCGATGTGACGGTTTCCACCTCCGCAGCACCACTCTACTGGGTTCCACACACACACTCTAGACACTGGACAGCTGGATGGATCACTGTTTTATTTGCTGAAAGATATACAGAAAGTACAGTGTACTTGAAGGGATTTCATACAGTGGGTCTGGTCACTCTGTCCATAGATCTCCGTGAATTGCTCTGACTTAGTATATGTGTGTGTGCTAATATTTCCATGTAAATTTATAAAAAGGTACAAATAAACAAAATAAACCTGAAAAAGGCTACTTATGTGTGTGATCGTATAGTGATTTAGTTCTAGACACTTGTACAATATACTTAAAGCTATAAAAGTCTGTCTGTTACACAGGATAAGACAAGAGATCCTTTTTTCCTTTTTCATTACAAACACGTGGAACTCACATAGCCTAAACAGGCTACTGGAATGTGAACTAGTGTATTACCACTATCTAGCTTATGGTTAAACAGTGCACCAAAACGTCTGGTAGAACACTTTCATTTAGCATTATGAACACAAAAATATTCTGAAAAGATTACCTGAAAGATATACAGAAAGTACAGTGTACTTGAAGGGATTTCATACAGTGGGTCTGGTCACTCTGTCTAGATAACGTGAGTGTAAATAGAAAGCGATTAGCATGCTAATCAAAACTGCAAATAAACCTAAAACCATGTTTTACACGTCGTTAAATCAACTCAAAACACTGGTCTTAACCAGTGAACTAAATACCATGACAAATCATGGCTTATATCCACTTAAAATGCAGTTAATACATCGTTACAGCTAGACCTCATAAAAACGTGACCTACCCATAGATCTCCGTGAATTGCTCTGAGCAATTCAATGCAGTTCCCAACTACACCGTACCAGGACGCAAGAGGGCGCTATTGCACTATTTACAATAATTTGACTAAGCAATACTTCTGACCTGTTACATTAGCACACAAGACATGATACACATGTTGCTGAATCTATTTGCTGGAATGGCTTAATCGATCTATACATTGGGGTTTGATCAAATGGTGTTGAACAACAAACTTGTCAACTCATTGTCACCCTGACACACACCATTGTGTGTGCGTGTGTGCGTGTGTGCATGTCTTTCGTGTTTGTGTGTGTGATTAGAAGTTGCCATGCCATAATAAGAGCCCAACATTTATCTGCCTATTTTCAATAATTTTGTAATTGTTGAGCTTGTTCAGCTTGGCACATGTCAATTACTCTTCAGTACAAACAAACAAACAAACAAACAAACAAAAGCCTTCCATGTCCCTTTGATTGACAGTCTGGTAATTGTATAAATCTGCCAATGGCTCCGGAGTTGTGGTTTGCTGCCTCACTGACTAGAAAGACACAACCACACATCCAGAAAAGGGGATTGCTTTGATGATGTCCTAAGGTCCAAATCTGACCAGAATATATAGGCCTACTGACTCATTTAGGGATTTAAGCTTGTTGTCTGGGACAGCAACTTTCTGCCTCGACTTTTTTAATTAATTATAACTTTGGGACAAAATGTTTCACATCACAGATTATTTCACCTTTACACTACCCTGACACTAGCCTGACATAGCCCGACCATAATACTGCTGTTCATCCGTATTCATGGTCTGGGGGTTCTTTAACCTGACGCGATTATACTGCGGAGGGGAGGGCATTCACTTCTGGTTTGAAACGATTGGACAGCTCGTCTAATCAGCTTCGCTTATTGGCCAGTAGACTCTCTACCGATGTAAACACGCCCCAGAGGACCGTTCCCAGACCATGAATACGGATGAACATTCGTATTATGGTCGGGCTATGTCAGGCCAGGGCCGGTTCTAGCCTTTTTGGTGCCCTAGGCCAGTTTTGAGTTTTGCCCCCTTTTCTAAAAGTATAACAGAAAAACTGAAGAAAAAAGGTAAGAAATGTATTGTGATGCCCCCCTGATATTTGGTGCCCTAGGCGACCGCCTCGTTTGTCTATGCCTAGAACCGGCCCTGTGTCAGGCTACCCTGACACATCCATATTAAATGAACATTTGTTGCTTACTGTCATCATTAACATCAACGGGTTAAATATTACACTATATTAAAACTACTCCATAACCATCTATTAATGTGTTTATAATGCTTTGTGGATAGACACAGACAGCAAGTCTGAATAACAATAGAATTGTTATTCAGGACTGGGTTAGGCGTGGGAGGGGGGATTCGGACAAGTAGTGTTCAATTTATCATGCAAATGACTACCTAGTGCTGCTGCAAGTAGAAAATTGTTTAGCCTAGCAATAACAGATCACTCAGTAAACCTGAACAAAATATGCCTAAGAGATGATTTACCTGAAGATGACCCGATATGCTTGTTTGAGTTAGACTAACTATTAATTATTAATTATAACATGATTTGTTAATTCCTTAACCATCGGTATAAGTGTCATGAGGGGGGTCTACAAGTGTAATAAGTGGTACTCGGTTTAGCAAGCTAAAGTTAGCAACAATGACACTGCTGATGAATAAACATAGCTAGTTAGCAAACAAACAAAGCTAACAATTATTACTGTAACCAAAAAGGTGTTCCAAGTTGACCATAAGGCAGTTTGAACAACATAAATAGCTGAAAGTTTTGCTCTGGCTGTAGGTGACAAAACATCATATCTCGTCAGATCACAAATTACTATCGCTTCTAAACACAAACTGTCCTAGAGTGTTGCTCTTAAACAAATAAACAGATAAATGAACAAACAAAAACAAACATGGTTTATGTAAATAAGCCAGTGTGGCACAGAGAATGTCTTTCAGGAAACCTCCAAACGTCAGATATGACGGCGTCCCCAGCATGCCAGATTATATCTCCCTCTTATAAAGCACTCTTCGTAGTCAACACTGTCAGGCCTCTAGGCAGCTCCTGGGTGGCTGTCAGAGAATGTCCTCCAGGGATTATGTTGAGCCAAGGGAAGTTTGCAGTGTCATATTATTTTTTTTATTTTTTATTTTTTTGTTGTTGTTGTTTTTATTCTGTTTTTATTTTTTTGTTGTTGTTGTTTGTATTCTGTTTTAAGGAAAGTGACGAGGATGAGTGTCATGGTGACATCAGTGAACTCCTTTATACAGTGACTGTGTGCTCTGTGTTTAAGCTTTTCTGAGGTTACCTTCACACAGCCTGTCAGAATACTGTCAGAATACTGACATATTACATAACTTTATAAACATCCCTGTGCTGTTGAATTTTATCCACCGTTCTGTATGTTTTGAACCATGGAATGAAACTCTGAGAAGTAGCAGATCAGTGCTCTAGGGAAAATCTTTGAATCTTTTTGTTAAAAATTATTGCTCAGATTGAACTCACCTCTATGGCCAATAACAATACAATGCAAAGGCCATTGATATGTTTGGTTACTTTTGTTTGTTGTTCCTTTAAGCAAAGCTGAGAGAGAGTGTGTCCTGGTTCCATCAGCAAGCAGAGGGCAGAATGCATGGTAATAATGTATGTTGTGATTGGCTGAAAAGAGTACCTTGTTATTTGCAATGTAGCCTATGATGAATTCAGTGATTCAGTGTCATTATATGAATGATGTGATGTCATTTTAAAGCATGGAGAGTGTTTAGACTTTTATTCATATCAAGAAAAATTGATGAATTCATTTTGTGTACAACATGAATCGCCTGTTTTATGTTGTGTGCACTTAATAAATGTTCTTAAGGCACAATGTTACTGTGTTACATGTGAGCACATCACAGTATAATTTCAATGTCATAATAAACTACTTTAAATTTCATTACAGAGAACATCTTCCTTCCACAAAACAATAATAATGTTGAACCCCAGGCTACAAGACTGTTGCCATAAGTATTTTTAATTTAGTTGAATTATGTCCAAAGTCAATAACAAAACATAAGTTTCAATATTTACATTGAGTCTGCACAAGATGTTTAGTCTAAAAAAGAAGGCTTGTAGATAGTGGACACATGCCAAACACAGACATCTTGTTGTTTCCATTTATGACAGCATGTACAGTATATCAGAACAACAGACGTATCAGTTCTGAAACACAGCTGAGTCCATCTATCTGTCAGTTCTAGAATGATTCAGGAAATCAGGTAATGTCAGGTGGCACAACACATCAAAGTGTTGCAGAGGCATTGGGGCGCATGTGCACAGTATATGTGCATGCATTTGTGTGTGTAGGTGTGTGAATGTGGCCTGTGTGTGTGTGTGTGTATGAGTGCGTGTGTGTGTAGGTGCGTGCGTGCATTTGTGTGTAAATGTGGTGTGCGTGCGTGCGTGTTTGTTGGGTGCAGGGTTGGGGGATGCTTTATAAGTCAAGTAGAGCGGTGATGCAAGCACAAAAAAAAGGCGTTTGGCCTTCCTCCCAGGGCCCACGGAGCCACAGCTGTCCACCTTAATGAAGAGACTGCACTGTGCTGACGTGCTGAGGGCACCAGGCCCAAAAGGATAGAAAAGGAAAGCAGAGAAACGCTATTTCTCTGATCATCGGGAGCTGAGCCCAGGACCTGTCTTCAGAAACATACACACACACAAGCACACTTGCACTTGCACTTGCACTAGCACGCACGCATGCACACACACACACAGACACACACACACACACACATACCCAGTCATGCATACACATACATCAGGGAAAGCAAATGATCCCCTTCAAGCCTTCTAAACTCTCTGAGAAGAAATGTGGAAAAAGGGGATAATCAACTTATATTATTGTTGGCACTGAGCCAATAAGGAACATTTTTATGGGATGTAGATATTATATTATACAGGTATTAGACATATTTCAACACAAGAGTACATATTTTTGTACATGGTGCATTGTCTGTAAATAATGTGCATTCTTTCTGTATTGTTTGTATTGCTTGAGAGACAGCAGTGGTTGTAAAGGTGGCTACAGACCAAAGATCCATGACGAGACAGGCTGCAACCTTCTAAAAACCAGCAACGTTGCATAACTCCCAAACTGCAATTTGACATGTTTAATCCTTTGCGATTGCTTGAAACTGCTTGCAACGGCATGCCACGATTGATTCACACCACCGCAACGCCTCTCTAAAACCGTCTTGTCTCATGGCGGATCTTCAGTCTGAATTGGGTTTAAGAAATAAATGATGTTAATCCATCATTTTACTGAAAACACTGACATACCTGTCATCTGTCAGCTGCTGTCCAAGTATCAGGATAGCAGGGTGATATTAGGCTACAGTAAATAGCCGGTGCACATTTTTGACATGTGTGATTCATAAATCATTACCTCGCCAAGGAGGTTATATTTTCGGTCTCGTTGGTTTGTCTGTCTGTCTGTTTGTATGTTTGTTTGTCAGCAGGATAACTCGAAAAGTACTGCACGGATTTGGATGAAATTTTCGGACAATATGTATATTAGGACAAGGAAGAGCTGATTTCATTTTGGTGGCGATCGGTGATCCAGAACATGATCTGGAATGCATATTGTGTTCGTGACCACATTGCCTTGGCGGAGGCTTTTCTAGTTTCTACTATGATATTTATAGTGTAATTAGTATAGAGTATAGCACAGTAGTATAGTGTATTAGTATAGTAGTATAGTATAATCACAAAAGTAGTTTCTGCTTCTACTTTTGCTGTCATACCAGACCAGAGTGTGAAAAAAAAAATATTTTCTCACTGCATACGACTCCAATCCTCCTTCCCCAGCCTAATAGATGGAGCTCAGCCTGCACAGGAGTGGTTTAGAGCTGGATTCACAGCTGATCCCTGCAGCCATTTGGGCCCACACCAGACACATAGGCTCCTCTGCAGGCCAAACTAATTAAGCAATATGGCACCAATGCGTGGTGGTGCTGGTGGTGGTGATAGAAGCCAAGACTCAAGATTGAAAATGTGGGGAGTTGTGTGGAGGTTGATAGAAAATGATTTAAGTATTTAATTGCATATTTAGGCTATTATTATCTCAGTTCCATATCTTTTAATGTGATCAGTTGGTAGTGAAACTATTGTACAAAAGCAATATGACAATAGACTGGGTACCATGTTTTTTTATGATATCTCCTGTGCCTTTATGGGTGAAGCCTCTCTCCCTCCCTAGGGGAAAGCCTACTCGTGTTGCCTTGTACTTCATTGAAAATGAAATAAAAGGCATTGATTTGTAATTAAGCAGACTGTAGTCTGGTATCAACCTTTTCAGATTACATAGATCGACTGAGCAGTCTGCTTCAGCTTGCAGATGGAAAGCACAAGCTGAAAGCCATGCCTTTCGAGAACCTTAAATTCATCTGAAACACTGTGTTTGTGTGGAATTAATCCCCTCATTTTCAGAGAGAATCAACAACATGCTCTCTCTCACTGCAGCCAGTCGGAGAATTTGTGTAGGAGGTAAAAGAGGGGGAGCTAAGAGAGGAAGAAAGAGGAGGTGCAGAGGAATCTAGCCATCCAGTCATCCAGCCAGACCCCAGTACCCTCAGTCCTCCTGTATAGAAAATCTGTGAAAGAAGCTGAAGCTTTGGGTTGCTAAGCGGCAGCCAAGAGACCTAAAGGATTTGAAGAATTTCTGCGAAAGAGGAGTGAGCCAAAATCCCTCCTGAGATGTGTGAACTTTTTGACCACCTGACAGACCTACTACTAACTGTGCTTGCCAAGAATAGTTTCTCCACCAAGAATAAGAATAGAATAAGATTTTTTTTTTTTTTTTTTTTTTTTTTACACATAAAATATTTCACCTACTGTATGACACGTCAGTCAATTTTTATAACTTTTATTTCCTTGTCCATGGGCCTTGGTTAATGATGAATGAAACAACCAAAAAAACAAAGACTGTCTATATCTGTATATCTTTGGGGATAATGATTATTTCTGGGTCTGTACATATAATATATAGTTTCCCATCTATGCAGATTCCTGTGTCACAGTGAACACCACTAAACTATGAGCCATAACACTGTGAAGCTCCCGTGGTCAATGGGAATCTATTCTAGGGAGTTTGTCATGTCCATAGCTCAAACGATTTCAGATTCAATAACTGAACAAATGTAATATAAAAATAATTATATAGCTGGTATACAGTATGGTTCAATATTTCTTGCTATAATTAAAAATGAAACATACAGACATTAAGGCTCATTTTCATATTAAACTTTTAAAACCATACTCATAAATATGGAAGCAGCATGCAGCACACACACACACACACCCACACACACACACACACACAAGCTCTCTATCTTTCTCCCTTTCTCTGTCCCACTCTTTCTCTCTTCCTCTCTCTCTCTCTCTCTCTCTCTCTCTGTCTGTCCCATTGACTCAACATCTATGATCCCCGTCCCCCTCAGCCACCAGCCAGCCACACACACACACACACACACACACACACACACACACACACACACACACACACACACACACACACACACACACACACACACACACAAACCAGCACATACTGCTCTTTCCTCCAGGGTCTCTCCTCTGACTTCTCCACCAGCCACCAGCCCACCAAATGTTAAACCATTCACTGACCTTTTTTAAATTCCACCCATAAAATAATCTTGTGGGAATTCATCTGTTCTGTACTTCACAGCATAACTGTGGCAGGCTCTTGATCTATTTTTTTTGTGCATATTGTGCATATCCTACATTTGATGTATTTTAAAGCGTGTGAAAAAACTGCACAAATACAGTGAGGAATTGGCAACAAACACTCTTTTGGTTCATGCCAGAATCATTTTCATGTTTTTGTTCCATATTTACATGAAAACACTCTATTTCTAATATGTTGATTCTCCCATTTCTGTAAAGAATAAACAGAAACACTTATAAGAGCCCAGACTTCTCAGCTTGATGAACCAGTTGGTCTATTTTCCCATGCAGAGTGACTTGCTGTCATATTGCAATAACATCTGCAAGACTTTTGTTCAATAAAAGGAGAAATAGACAACAAAAAAGAAATAAAATAAAACCTGTGGGGAAATTCATACAGTATTGCAATGTTGACTGCTCAACAGAAATACATTTTTTACCTACTAAACTCTGTATCAAAAGCCCATCTTCAGAGTGGGATGCACTATACGTGTTTTACATTCTACACGTGTGTTCCGTATTTAACATCTGAGGCCGCTGATGTGCATTCAGTACACAACCTCTCTGGGCTCTTGTAAGTGCATTGTGCCGAATCCAAATGGGAGCCAAAGATAGAAAACACTACTTGAAGTACACTCCATCAAAATGCTCCTGTTCATGCATGGGTAGCAGACTGCTCACTCAGACCAAGCAAGCTGAAAGACTGTGATTACAATGTTGTATAGGCCTCGAAAATGCTTCTATGAAGTTATAGTTCAAGGTTGGTGTAGCTATAGTATGTGATGTATTGATTTTATTTAACTTAAACTACATAAATCCAAAGAACATTTACATGTAGGCGTCCCAATTATGATTAAATGAATGAATGCTTAGCTTGGTCTGATCTTCAGTCATCCAGAAAGGACACGTCAACCATCTTATCGTCTCATCACTGTCTGTCTACATTTGCCCGCAGGAAACTCATGCCTGTAACATTTACTTAAAGCACAGCAAGCAAGAAAGGAATTCTGTAATCCACAAGCATTGCAAATGAACTCTTATAATGCACACTGTCTCTTAATCTTTCAGTCCTCCTGGTACTGATTCACTAATCACTCACGTGTAAGTAATTTACATGTAAAATGTGAAGGCAAAAGCAAATGCTCGTCAGCTGTGAAATAGTGGCTATTACATGAAGTAAAGTGTGAGATGACACATGTGGGGCTGGATGGTGAGAGGCGTCTGAATCAAGTCCTCTGTGGGAGTGAGGACCTGGTAGAGAGGGTGAGGATGCAGGGCAGGAACCCATGTGACCAGGAAGAAGTGGCTCTTTTTAGATAGGCTTTCATCACAAGAGAGGACTGATATTAGCTTAGCGTCCTCCTTAGAGATCTCTGTCTAGTCTGCTTTTTATTGTGCTGAAAACTCAAATTGCTTCTGTGCTGCTTTGATTCAAATGCATTTTGTAGCCTCTTAAGGTTGTGTGAGGTTTTTTTTTTTATCCCCTCAACTCAAACAAGCCTGACCTTAAATCCTGTCTCTGGTGAGATCAAGCTGCATTGAAAAGCGATAAAGCCTGCCTCCCATCGCCACCACTTCCCAACACCACTGCCAACCCCCATTCCTGACTGCTTGATTTAGGCCTATCAGATGGAGACCCATGCTGGTAATTGAATGAAGCCTAAGCGGGTAAACAATGTTGCAGATGGGGCCACCTGTCAGCTCTTTGTGTATGCGAGGGACAATTTCATTGAAAGAGTATTGGCTACGCTTAGTGTAGGGTATATGATTGGAATTCTCCGTACTAAAAATGAACTGCCTCAGATCACAGCTGTCTCCAGCCTCCCAGGGCTGTCAGTTCAGATAAAAAAAAAAGCTTAAGACTGTTTGATGTAATCTGATGAATTCCCCCTTTTGTCAATTTTCAACATAATGTGTACCCATTTAGTGGGGTATTGTAGAGGGAGGTGGAACAGGCTAACAAGCTCCTGGTTGTCATAGGGGTGGGTGTGGGGTTGGAAAGGAAAAGCGTGGTTGAGAAGGTATTGGTATTAGTGTTTCTTTGGTAAAAGAAAAGCAAAAACAGGGAGGCAAAAGGCAGGGGTGTATTGGGTTAGTCTAGAACAGAACAACATAAAACCAAAACTTGCCTCATCTATATAATACATCTTTATAGTTGTACTATATTTAGTTGGCAGTGAGACTCCATTCTCCTTACTTTAAATGTGGTCTCAACTTGACTTTGAGACTCCCTATTATGATTATTGATGATATGCTTGCTTTCTCCATGTTCAGTTGCTCTGATGAAGTGCTAGTTTTCTCCCTGTAGAGAGGTCATGAATAATATTGATCACTGATGAGGTTTTTCCTACAGCCTGAATGATCTTTGATCATGCACTAGGTTTGTAGAAAAGAACATGTGGCACATTTTCCCCAAGTACAGATGCTGCTGCCCTAAGCATTCATTTTTCATGTGTTTACAAACTTGTGTTCTTTTGTGACCTTTTCCTTTCATGTAAGACTTCATCTGTTCTCTTCACAAATGCAGAAACCGTGCCTGAGGAACTCTGTGAACTGCATGGGGTTGGACGTCAGATTTATTTTCCATTACATAATTAATCTGACAAAACCACACGCTCAACAGTGGTGACTGTGAAATGAGAGGGAAATAGCATTTTAACAAGTTTCTGGCAACAACTAATCCCTCCAAAAATTTGAATTAAAAATTTCTGTCTATTAAACAGAATGTGGCTGTTTGATGCTTGGAGAAAAGAACTGCCAGACTGATCGATAGAAGAAGAAGAAAAAAAAACAGTGCAATGCATGGCCGTCGAAATTTATAACAAATTCTCCTAATCTTATTTGATTTCTGGCACTCTGGGATCATTGTTCAAACAACATCTCATTTTCAATGCTATCTTATTGCTATCTTTCTGAGAGAAAAAAAGAATGATCTGCACATCTAAAAGCTAAACAGGAAAATAAGACCAGTCATTACAAACTCTACTGATAAACACAGCCAATATATTCACAAGCATTTTGCTAAGGACCAGCAATCTTTTTAAACATGCCCAGACACAAGGAAACCTTTGATGATTTCAAATTTAAATATTAAAGATGACAGAATGAAATCTTTATTTTCTTTTTTATCTTGACTTATATTATCAGAGTTTGTGTATATCACTGATGTTGTGTATATCATTGATGACATGACATGGACCAACAACACCACCGCCCTGGTCAAGAAAGCACAGCAACGTCTCCACTTCCTGCGCAGGATGAGGAGAGCCAGTCTCCCTCCTTTGGCACTCACCACCTTCTACAGGGGTGCCATTGAGAGCATACTCACCAGCAGTCTCTCAGTGTGGTATGGCAGCTGCCATGTCACAGGTGAGAACAGCAGAGAAAATCACAAGATCAGCTCTACCATCCATTCAGGACCTGTATCCATCTTGCTGTCAAAGAAGAGCCATCAACATCATCAAAGACCCTACCCACCCTTCAAACCCACTGTTCACCCTCCTACCATCTGGTAAGCGCTACAGCAGTATGCACTGCAGAACAACAGACTCAGCAACAGCTTTTTCCCACAAGCCATCAGACTGCTGAACTCACTCCAGAGAGCTAGACCGTAACCACCCCCCCCCCCCCCTCCACACACACACACACACACACACACACACACACACACACACACACACACACACACACACACACACACATAACCAAGACCAAATACCCTATGAACACTCTCACAAAAGTTCACAGACTTCATCTCCATGATGCTACTTGCACCATGCACTTTTGCCTCACTGCACCTTGTTAACTCCAGATTTTGCACTCCAGTAACATACCTCAAAGACTTCTGAAACACTGACAGTCTAGAATGTATCCTCACAATGTCTGTTATGTTGTCTGTTATTATGTTACTGACAAATACTATTATCATGCCTGAGATGACAGTTATACTTCTTAGTTGTATGTCTTAATTTTAACTTGCACATTTGGAGTTTTGAGAAATGCAATTTCAATCTGCTTGCAATGTACTGTTGCAGTGCTTGATTGACAATAAAGTTCGCTTTGACTTTGTGTGGCCACAGAGCTGTCATAAATGTGAAACACTGGACAATTAGGCAACAGAACAATATCATGAAGCCCAATCATTTTTTGGGGACTGCTGGCTTTTTCATTTCTTAACAAAATGAAACAGCTCTGCCAATTAGCCTACTTGAAAGCCCAGGATGGCAAAAATGTAATTTTATTTGTCTACAAGAGATGCAACATTGTTCTCTGGTGAATAGCATCAAGTTGGATTAATTAGTGTGATGGTGGCACAGAGTTAGGCAAACATCAGAGAACAACTTCAAGGTGATTGTTGACAGACCCCACTGTTATGTCATACATACTAATCTAGCTAAAATTTCACAGATTATAGACGGTATATCATTACATCCGTAATTATCAGGAGCTAAACTGCAATATTAACCAGTATCCAGGTAGGCCTATAGCATATGTTTCAGTGAAGAATAATCTGAGCTCCTCCAGTGCAGCGCTGTGTTATCATGGCCAAAACAAAGCTGTGCTTTACTAGCATCCAAAAATACGAGAGCGAAGCACTGGAGGCAGGGTCATTCACAGGCTAGTATCACAGCGGATATTAGTGGACCCATCCCTGACCCATTGTCGACAGGAGTGCTGTTATCTGTCATTTGGGAAAGCATGAAATTATCCCTCACTCTGACAGGCCAGATGATAAAGATGACTCAGGGTAATTTGTCACTGTCAGTGGGTCAGTTGCAAAGAAAAAATAAAAGTAGTGTCCAGAGATGCTGGCTATCGAGTGACTGTGAGACCAAGCTACAGGCCTCAAGCAAGAAGAAAACATTTGTTTGTTTGTTTGTTTTCCTGTAGTGGGAAGCATACAAACGGCATAAAATACTTCATGTAACAGTAAAAGCTCAGCTTGTGCTTTATTGCTTAATAAATGTAAATGTAAAAAATGGCTCATATTTATATGTTTCTGTAAGGAGACAGCATGACTTATGTTCCAAGCTCGGAGCGAATTTCAGTAAATCACCCTAAGAACAAGCCACCTAATGAAAGCAATCCTCAAAAAAAATCTGGTTTGTAAAATGCTTATTATAATTAGTGAATTACTTAATGCTGGTGATTATTTTAATCGAATGTGCCTTTGTTACAACATGAAACTGATTGTTTACTCCATATGTTTCCAGGTGGATTTGTTTGTGGAGACTTCTAACCCCTCTCACCCCTCCAGTACATGCGTTCCCAAACACTGTCTTCAGGAGGCCTTTATTTCTGGGGAACTGCTCTGCTTCCCTCGGGGGAAGATGGTGAGAATGTGGAGGCCTCCAATGAGAGTCTGAGGGAGGTGGGTGACATAATCCAATGATACAGGGGAGGGAGAGAGAGAAAGAGAGAGGTTTGTCCGGGGGCTGTGTGTGTGTGTGTGTGTGTGTGTGTGTGTGTGTGTGTGTGTGTGTGTGTGTGTGTGTGTGTGTGTGTGTGTGTGAGAGAGAGAGAGAGAGAGAGAGAGAGAGAGTGTGTGTGTGCATGCTTTTGTGTATGTGTGTGTATGTGTGTGTGTATGCGGGGGGTGGTGGCAGGGGGGCCGAGAGGGCAAGGGCACATTCATGTCCTGTTTGGGTCTCTCGCACAGCATCACTGAAGTGTGGGAAAGGGGAGAGTTGAGCACCAGTGGCTGGGAGGGGTTGTGTGGTTTTTTTGTGTGTGTAAGTGTGTATGAGTGAGTGAGTGTGTGTGTGTGTGTGTGTGTGTGTGTGTGGGAGAGAGAGAGAGAGAGAGAGAGAGAGAGAGAGAGAGAGAGAGAGAGAGAGAGAGAGAAATGGAGAGAAGGCAACACCTTGAAGAGCACAATGGGAATTGTTTTTGGCTTTAGGCTATAGAGGTTTGCATGTGTTGTCGTGAGTGCATAATACCACAAAATCACAATATCCTTTAGCCCACACTTTCCTTTCTCACACACAGAAACACACACACACACACACACACACACACACACACACACACACACACACACACAATTTCTCAAATTATCCACATAAGTATGCATACAGTGAAATAGTGAAACACTTAAACCATGAACACTTCATTACAACTCAAGAAAGACCATAATTTCCCAGACATGACTGAGAAAGACTTGGTGGGCCCGTCACAACATTGGCCGCATGGGGACACATAATGGCAAACTCTCTGAGTTCCTGCAGTTCTTTTTGGTGAAAATCATAGCCAGCCCATTTCCTATAATTCTTTGCCTACGCTGGGAAAAGAATCCTATATCCTTCCTGTCCGCTCGCCGTGGACTCGAGTGCCTCGGCTAAGCGTAGCCTTAAGGGCATGAGACGTGGCACAACTTCAGAATGTGCCATTGTCTTTTGTTTGTGTTTTAAGGCCTCCCTCACAATGCCGGCCTATTGCTACTCATATAAATAATGTCCCTTGTCTTGTTCCTCTTTGTTTACCCTCAAACAATTGTAATAATGATCTTGGATTGTGTGCGGCTACCCCCTCTCGCTTCCTCGATAATAAAACTTCAAAATTCTTGCCTAGAGAGATTCCTCTAGGGACAATCAAATGACATCAGAATTCCGCCTCTGTGTTCTTCTTTTGATTACATTACAGCATGAAGACACAGGCTTATTTATGAAAGATTCTGGACAGTTTCTTCAATTGTGTGCACATTTCCCGGCTATTGACGTAGGCTACATTATGACAGTCACGTCCAAATAAACCATACCGGTCATATTTGCCCTTTAAAATCCTCAATCAAGCTTGTCAGTCAAGAAGACCACTAAATCTTCTCAACACTTCTGTCTCACAAAGTCTTCTTGCGCTTAGTTCACCCATAAATGTAAAGCATTTGACCTTTGTGCCTCTTTTGAAATACCAAAGCCATCATGTTTTTTTTTTATTATTTATTTGTATTTTACCTCACTTCATTCATACATTCGCATTTTATGAAAGTCAAGATTGTGTATGATTTTTAAGTGCTTTCATTTAATGTTTCATTTGAAATGCTTCTGTGAGGCTTGAGAGAGTAGACAGTGGTGTCGTCAGATGGTAAACACAGTGGTACATACAGAAGAGAACCGAGCGAGACAGTGACTCAACTGCCGATCAGACCAATAAATACAACAGTGCTGGCTCGATGAGTACTCTATATCTACGTGATTTAATTCAGACATTAAATTAGCAGTACAGTAGTACAGTACAATGACTCAGTAAACCACTCTCCCCCACTCCAATACCAAAGAGAAAGAGAAATTAATCTTCAGATTGCTCAACACGTGCTCTGGATCGAGTCCTGACAGTGATTCGTGTTCGCACCTCCGCAGGGACAATTAAGCACAACGGAAATTAAATTACTGTTCGGATCAACAATACGCCCCGTCAAGGGATCAACACCACAGCATTTGGCACGCAGGCAGTCACTGATGGTAGCCACAGTGAGACGAAGCAGAAAAGCACACAGGGAGCTTTGCAGGGTTCTGATTTTTTTTTTTTTTTTTTTTGGCAAACAGCAAGCTGAGCGTTTGTGGAAGGCCATCGTTCCAGCTTAACAAAAAGCAAGCGATGAGTGGCCTTTTCGAGTCCCTGTAGTTGAATGGCATGATGCAAACCTGTGTGTGTGTGTGTGTGTGTGTGTGTGTGTGTGTGTGTGTGTCTTTGTGTGTGTGTGTGTGTGTCTTTGTGTGTGTGTATGTAAGCTGGGTTTTTCATTACAGAATAGTGGCATGGGCACACACATGACTACTATGAGTATGCACTCGATGGGCACACACATGAGTACTGTGAGTATGTACTCTTTGAGTGATTCCATACTGATACGGTGAGGACACAGTCTCCTTGAACACTCCTCTGTGGGGCAGCTGCAGTGGTGTTTGGCATAATCATTATCCAAGACCTTTCCCCAAGGGAGTTGATGAATGACTTTGTATGGCAGGGAAGGAAAAGAGGAAAGGAAAAGGAAAGGAAAATGAAAGGAAAAGAAAGGAGAGAGCATCCACAGTGTCTTGGATTCAGCCTTAGGGGAAACGGAAAGGTGGTTAAAGCCATCTTCAAAGGGTTTCATTTGGTTTCATACGGGCTTTTCCTGACAACAGAGCATGGAATGTTTTTCCCCCTACTGAAGTTATTACCAATGACAGAAATCCACTGTTTCTGGCCCCACCATGCTCATATCGTACACCACAAAATGAGATGTGTGGGTGAGGATTCAATGAGGGGCAAATGATGATACCAGAGTCGTTGAGCCCAAGGTGTTGATGTTGATGATGATGATGACGAAGGATCCAGGGAAACATTGTGGTGCTTCAGCCAGAATGCCTTGCTGTTGAACCAGAGCGACTGGCCCAAATCCAAGTCCATTTGGTATGGAATGTCAAATTTTAAGCCAATCATGACAATTATAAGGAAAATCCTCTTTCCAATTAGCCAATCACGGCAATCATAAGGAATGTGTTACATTTCCAAGAACCCGGCTTTGTTAACATCTGAGTCAGTCAAGAGTCTGAACCCCCTACCCCCCCAAAAGGGTCAATAAGGGAGTAATGCTCTTTAAGCCAGGATGTCGCTTCTCTTGCTGCACCAGACCACCAGTGCGATCATGGCCAGTGTGAGGAGGATGGGGATGAGGATGAGAACAGCCAGGAGGTCGTCTGACGGGTCCACCCACACCACTCGGTCCATGGTGCAGTTGGAGAAGAAGTGCTTGTGGATGCGGATGATGAAGCCTTCCACCAGCGGGTTGGGCCAAAAGCAGCCGATGCGCTCCGAGTTCTTCTCCGTGCAGGATGAGAACAGGTGGTACTCACTGTGGACAGGGGAGGAGAGAGAGAGAGAGGGAGGGAGAGAGAGAGAGAGAGAGAGAGAGAGAGAGAGAGAGATGATTGTTTTTAGTACTATTTTTGTATTTTATGTCCACTTTACTGTGGCACATCACAGTGTCACACAACAAAGGTCTATGCTTCTAAAATTCTAAATCTAATGGTTCACACAAAATATGACTGCCAAGAATTCTCCATTGCAAATGACATCCAGAGTTTCATCAAAACAAAGTCCCTTTACTTTCTTGAGGCTACAGTTATCATTAAGCCATCAAAATCTAATCAGGGAAAAGTATTAACAACAACCCAACATTGAACACAAACAAACTTGCATAATGTACCCTTACATACATATTTGGATAAAAGCGTCTGCTAAATGCATAAATGTAAATGTAAGCAAAAAACATGAGAGACCAGTCGTTATGCTGGTTTTACCAAGAGTGTCCTTAGGCACAATGTGTAGCCGAGTGCTTGTAGACACCATGGTAAAACCAGCACAAAGTGATTCATTGCATTTCTAAAACTGTTACCACATTAACCGGGCATGGCTTCATTAAAGGAACTACTAGAAATGTCACAAATTATTCATAGATACCAATTCCTCCACCAAATAAAGTCCAAGTAACGCACATGCACACTACTGTTTCGCTTTCCTATGGTGCTGCAGTGTAGAACAAAATGCGGACAGAGCCAGGTGTAAATCGTAAATTTACAACAGCATCAAATGTGGTTCAACCAATCACAATCAAGGACCACAACTATTAGTTTTAGAATCATACATATACATATAACACGACCAGGAATGAAACACTTACTCTTCCAGTCACAAGTGGTTAAGTATTGTGTTGTCTAAATAAACATTTCATGTTTTGAGGCATATTCTTAGCTGCTTCTGCAGAGTCAATTGAAGTTGCATTGTGGATTTAAGTCCAGACTGTTTAACGCTTTTGAGACAGTCTGGCATTAAGTGACCCACAGCTTTTGTTCAGCTTTTCAGGGGATTTGGCGGCAGAAGAATCTTCACTTCACTAAGCTCTGACAGCCATTGAATAA
>JAODXP020000027.1:456708-504208 GCA_027497455.2 Sardinella longiceps
TATATCCCACATGACACAATAAGGAACTGATCATTACCTGACCCCACCAACCACATAAGCCTACAGCTAATCCTCCATTCAAGTCAAATTAAAACTCCTAATTTACTAACAATCGCTTCCAAATTGTATTGAGTTTGCAGATGAATACAGAATTCAGTAATCAACAGGCAAGGACATATTAATGGGAAAAAGGGGCCAACAATCGAACATTCTGAGCTCATCATTGCCAGCGTGAAGCTACAGTATAGTTACAGACCAGAGTGCATTAACACACACGAGGATGGTGAGGCTGAGACAGAGTGCGCCGGCTAAGCTTTTAGTAACAGCTTGACCCTGGTGTGGGGGCGATGGACAGCCTGCAATCTCAAGGCCTGTCCCCCAGCATGCATCTCACTATGAACATGACATCCTGCTGCTCCAGAAAGAGAGAGAGAAAGAGAGACAAACAGCAAGAGAGAGAGAGAGAGAGAGCACTACTCAGAGAGAGAGAGAGCACCACTCAGAGAGCTAGAGAGAGACAGAGAGAGAGAGAAACAGCAAGAGAGAGAGAGAGAGAGAGCACTACTCCGATTGAGAGAGAGAGAGCAGTCAGAGAGAGTGAGAGAGCACTACTCTGAGAGAGTGAGAGAGCACTACTCAGAGAGAGAGAGAAATAGCAAGAGAGAGAGAGAGAGAGAGAGAGAGAGAGAGAGAGAGAGAGAGCACTACTCCTGCGACTGATCGTTTATGCAGCCATCGACACAGCACAGGCCTGGGGGAAAATATCAGAGCTCGCTGAAGAGAGGAACAGGGGGGATGAAAGGAGGAGAGGAGCTCTTTGTGTAGTAACAAAAAAAAAACAAGAAACAAACAGAAGACGCTGCTCTGTACACTCCAAAGGAGAGTCTGTAAAAGGAGTCTTTTTTTGTTGTTGTTTTTGTCTTTGTTTGTTTTGGAAGAGTTTCAGCCATGGGCTCTTTGTTAAACATGCATGTTTGGCATGTCGCCAAAATTTCACCTGTCTGGTTCTTGTATTAGCTTGCCAAGAAGGGTGGGTCTGCTAAGGGAAAAGAGATTGTCGTTTGAACACTGTTGAAGCACTAGTATGAGCTAACACTTGCTTCTGGTACAACACAATGTTCTGTAACAAATCGGTGACAAAAGACATCACTTCATGTCATGCCTTACAAACTGAAGTTGGCAACTCAACCATTTTCAACATGAGAATATGAGAGCTCTCTCTCTGCGTCTCTCTCACACACTCTCTCTCTCTCTCTCTCTCTCTCTCTCTCTCTCTCTCTCTCTCTCTCTCTCTCTCACACACACACACACACACACACACACACACACACTCCACCACTAAAATTACTGACAGAGTACTTCAAACTCCTGAGAGTCCCTCCAGAGACTAAGAGACCTCTTTCCATACCTGATGAAATGCGTCAGGTTGCACCAGTGCTGCGAGTCGACATGCGCCATCTGTCTCTTGAACACCTCTCCACACACCTCCATCTCCAGAAGCAACCGAGTCTCATTGCACAGCACCAGTGGTCGCCGCGTGAAGCCCAGCTCCAAGATGTCCGTTTCTGTGGGGGGGGAGAAAGCCGCAGGGAGATGCAGAGGTTAACGGGGAAAGGCTCAGGAAAGTCAAAGGGAGTTGGGTTGAAATTTGTCTGATGAAAAGCGCAAGCTTGAAAAACGTTCACTTTGAGGTGAAATAAAAATAAAAAAGTGTGAGGACATTTCTCTTCATCTTAAACAATTTATTTATTTATTTATTTTCCAGCAGCTAGTTTGGATGTGCGCAACACAAGTTAAATTTTTGCATGATTTTTTTCTTTTGTAAATAAAGCATTAAGTGGTTGGTTTTGTTGTTGTTGTTGTTGTTGTTGTTGAGAGAGATGCTGTTAAGAAAAGAGGCATGTGGTTGTAAGGACCCTGACATTAAGGAGAAAAATATGAAATGGCCCAACAGGACGTGATGGTAGGACATGCCTAATGAATGGCCTATTTGAGATTCAAAGACTGCTCTCGCTGAGGGGAAGGAAATGATGTAACAATACAAGGAGTGGAAAACCCAAAGCAAAATGTTCGCTTGAGATCTGAGGTAAACAGTTTCTGCTCGCTCTTTGATAAAACAATATGACTCACAATATAACTCTATTCTTGCAAGGACCAGCCACTACAAAAAGCAGCTAGAGATTAAGTTGCACAGCATGCCTTTCACGCAGCTTCGAACAAAGAAAAATGATTCTTTTACCACCACAGGCACATAAGAAATTAAAACATTTTTCCTTATTTTGATAACAACAGCTACAACAGCTGTTCTCAAACATTTTTTTTTATTTTACCTTTTTTATTTTTTTTACCAACTAAAGGAATGACAGAGTAAAGTGGTGATATATCTCATTCTTAAATTAACTACTCTGCTCCTGGGTTATGATGGGTGTCTGATACCACTGTATATATTTGATGCTATTGTGTCATGGATGAGGCCACATTTCAGTCTATGTTGCTGCGCCATACCAAAGTTACAGTGGTTGTGTTTGTGCGTTACTTGACAACCATGCAACCAGATGAAATATATTTCTTGGTGGAGGGATTGATATATGAATAAATTACCAAATGTCTTTGTTCGTTGTTTAATCAAAACCATGCTATTATGAAAGGAAAAAGCCCTTTGAGGCTGTTGCATACTACAGCTATAAGGGTTTTAGGCATGAAGCGGAGTACTGATGCATCCAATGGCCCCTCGGGGATTATAGCTGAAACCATGTTCAAACAGGGTTATCTACATGGAACAGCACAAGCTTATCTACAGCCAACATTATAAAATAATCAGAACTAACTGTATAGGTATTAGGCCCAGTCAAGGCACTGTTGTTCATCTGATGGAGCAGGAGCATGATATTAAACAGGTGATGAGTTACTATAAAAAAATTGAGTTCAAATTAGGTGATGTGATAGCGATATATGGAATTGTGTTGTTGCGATAGACGCATGTATGTAAAAGTCAAAACGTCTAACAAAAAAAAAAATGTAGATGTAAGACATGCTCTATCTTATTCTTACCTGAGAGTGCACTGGTCATTAAGGTGTTAACTGTGGAGACAAAAGAAAATGGGTTAGGTACTAGGAACGAGATATACTGTATTGTTACAAGGTGGTATACACTGATAATGTGGTACTGTTACAAAATATGTTTTGTGTGTTGACATTGCAGATCATATATTATGCATACATGTCCTGTCTAATTCTGACAGCTCAGCTGTGGCACAGTGTGTGTGTGTGTGTGTGTGTGTGTGTGTGTGTGTGTGTGTGTGTGTGTGTGTGTGTGTGTGTGTTTGTGACTGACAGTGACTTGACAGATGACATCCATAGGTTACACATTCCTCAGATGTCAATGGCTCGGGCAAATTCTTCCTTTGGGAAAACTGTTTCTGTCATCCTATGCCCTGATACCCCTCTGTCAACCTGCTCTGAATATTTTCATGAGTGGAGGCGAGAAGAGAATACTGATGTGGGTTAAACTGACAGAGATTCCCTAAAGTCAGTTTTATACCTCCCTTACTGAGGTTCTGTAAACGGCCTACAGTTCTGTGAGTGGCTCAGCAACTCTTGACTAATAATGACGGACCACACAAACAGAGCTGATCAGGAACTCCATCATAATGCTTTTACAGTTCCACTTAATGTTATTTTTGCTCATCACAGCACACCTGTATTTATTAAAACCACACACACATACACACACACACACACACACACACACACACACACACACACACACAGACTAGCCTTTATATCACTCAACTCATCCCAACATAGAATCTGTAGGAAAGAACTAATTAACTATACTTTAAAGAAAGAATCCGGAGTGAATCAACCAGTGGCCCTGTTGGATAGCTATGAGAATGACCAAATCGATTCGCAGATCGAAATACTGAAACGGCAATCAATGCTAAAAGATGTGGACAAATTCAAACGATTAGGTTTCATTTTTATATGCTCGTCTGTTACTGTTAGCTGCCATTTCACCATTTCAGTCTGCATTGCAAGAAATGTGGTCTTTTTCATAGCTATCGACAGCACTTTAGCAATGTGAAACAAGGCCTTTGTGTTGATTGGTGGTGGTCAGTGAGGTCCCCCTCAACTGTGAAGCGCTTTGGTTGTCTAGAAAGGCGCTATAGAAATCCAATGTGTTGTTGTTGTTGTTGATTGACTCGTTAAATTCCTTTAAAAGAGATGGTCATCCCCTCACTTTTCTGTGTTTACTGTGTATTCTGTATTTATATGTTCCTGATGCATAAACAGACATGTTTCCAGTCATTTAGCATAGTCTATGCTACAGTATATTTGAAAAGGAAGAGGGGTGCTGCTGATCAATTTTGTGACTCTGTGGGGGGCAGCTGCATCTCTCGCTGTGATCTCAGCCCCCCCGCTGTTCTGGAACAACATCATAATCCATCTTTTCATATGCCGAACAAAACTTCCAGCACATTTCTTAGCCCCCCCCCCATTCTTAGCCCCCCCCCATTGATGCTTGCCACTCATGGCATCATAGAGCAGAGGAGTTCTTTTTTTTTTTGTCTCGGTGAAAAACAAAGTTCTTTTTTTCTCTTCCCCTTCTCAGCTCGTAAACGATGTCTCCAAAACAGACAGAGTAAACAAACCAGGCCAGTGAAACTCTCTCTCTCTCTCTCTCTCTCTCTCTCTCTCTCTCTCTCTCTTTCTTTCAATCCCATAGTGGCAGAGTAAGAGTGGGGCAGCTGAATTATGGCAGTGGCCCACAGTGCCATGTGCTATATTTGGCCATTTCCTGCATCAGGATACACACTTGTTCAAAGTAATGGGGCCCAACGTTACCTTACACGGTTAGTTGTGTCTGTGTGTGTGTGTGTGTGTGTGTGTGTGTGTGTGTGTGTGTGTGTGTGTGTGTGTGTGTGTGTGTGTGTGTGTGTGTGTGGGGGGGGGGGGTCGAGAGGTGATGCCTAAAGAAGTACCACAAAAGAAGTGAGCCCTTCTCTTTCCCTTGTACACAAAACAAAGTTGTCACCAGCCAACTGAAACTGACCTACAACACACACACACACACACACACACACACACACACACACACACACACACACACACACACACACACACACACACTGAAAAAGACAAATAAATCCTTACCAGGATCTATGTGTAGACAAAGGACACTGTCAAACCACACTGCTATCTTGAGAACAATATTTCCAACACACTGAGTTGTAGGCTATTTATGTATTACAGTAGGCTAAATACCCCCGGCCTCTTCATGTCCCCCTTTGAGGGGTCTAGTAGCCACTAACTTTGCAGAAGAGATTTGAGTAAACAGAATGGATAATTTAATGTACGACGAGATGTTAATCTGTGTGAAATGAGAATAAGAGTCTCTTTTAAACAGACACTCCAAACGGTACCTTACACATCAAAAGGCGGAGAAGTCAAGAAAGGGCCTTGAGTGATAAATATAACTTGAAACTGCTCAAGGGGTTATAAAGTACAAAAAGCTTAAAAACGACAGATGTTTCAAGTGCAAGCGCCCTTAATTAGATTCTAAAGGCAGACTACAAAAGTAAAAAAAAAAAAATCAGTACTGAAAGAACCAACACAGTACATTTTCCATTTGGCATTACACCAATTACCAGAGCAAAACAGCCCAATGCTCACTGACTATGCTCAGATTGGCTCTGATATTAGACTGAGACAACAGGCTACCTGCTCTCAGGTAGCACAGAACTACAACATTCAGTGTGTTTTGAAATAGGCTCTTCACTCTTAATGAGCTCCATTTCTGTCAAAAAGTCTCTGTTTGTTTTGTTTGTTTTAATCATGCTCCCTTGTCTCTTCCCCATTTAATACCTCGAAGGAGGCTTTTGCTGAAGAGGTTTCTGTGTTCAGTGTTGTGAGAGCAGCCCAAATCAAATGTGACTAGGCAGTGTCATAGAGACCTCTGGAGCACCAGCAGTCCATAATTGAGAACTAAACAGATTTAGTGCTTATAATGTCAGCAAACAAACACCTACAGTACACTTGTGACTGAGACAACAGACTCTCAGATTGGCCTGTGGCATTTTATGTATGCAGACAAGGGAAAGGTCATTTATGTAACTCAAATCAGATCGCACATTGTCAGATACTGTATCTGGTAAAGGCACTCAAAAAACCTCATTGCAACTTTTACTCTACGATACCGCTTGTCAGTACTTTCAGATAACACGTTTTCTCTTTTTTTGCCTTGTAATCAGAAAGAAATTAATTGAGAGGAGTGGGAATTGTGTCCTCACTTATGAAGAGCGGGGATTTCCTTCCCTGTCAATCGAATAGCCTTATAAATATTTATGAAGTGGGGAAAAAAACTTGAATTCGTTTGAGAGTTTAGTTCTTCTCAGGGCAAAAGCAAAGGATATTTGACTAACACAGTCTCATGATTCAGTTCATGCTTTAATGATTTAAATTAAATTTACTTCTGGCATTTTAATGAGTGAGACAGGATATTTAGTCTAGATTAAGTGTTATTGTGTATATAATTAATACACCTAATATTTGAAATTACAATATTTGTACAGAGAGACATTCAACATTTAGATAAACATATCCTGTGTAAGGATAGGCGTAGGGTAATGTCTGTTTTTGACACATGACAAAACGAGGAATTGGGTATAAAAGTAAAACAAGTTAATGTTAACAAACTCAGTCATAACTTCTCTAAACTACTGTTGAAACGTTTGGTTTTCTGCAATTTGGGAAATATTTGGATATTCAAAATGACCATCATTCCATTTGAAAGTTATATGAAACACACACTACTGTCTGAGTGCCTATAATCCCGACAGCAAAGTCTAGACTGTGAACACTCCTCATATCTACTTCAGTCAGCATATTAATGTACAATATTATGCAGCCCATGAACAGTCTGCTAACTAAGACTGGCATATGCATTAGATGGAGGACCATTCAGACATTGTGCATCAATTTACTCAATTAGAGGCTGAATTAAATGGGCTTGCTCAGTTCTTGAAGGACCTGCCCATCATTTTTTTCTCCAACTCTTTTCTTTCCTGCCATGCCAGGTGAAAATACCAAAGAGATCCATCTTGCAATAATAGCAATGATCATGTAATACTGCTCTGTTTTAACTTTCTCTATAGAGTTCAGGGCAAAATATAGGGAGGGCAGGGACCAAGTGACCCCAAACATCAGAGGGTCACCTCAGGTCACCACATCCAATGGGACTACATGCTTGGACATTCCCCTAGACCACTGGGGTCAACACAAGGCTTTTATTGCTGCCTTAGCAACAGAGTCCTGTACAATGATGTGTTTACAACAGGTTGTTAATGTTAGCACTGTTGTGCACTTGAGTCCTAAGATGGTGGTTAACATTTACCACTAAAAAATCTCAGTAATTACTTAAGTCAGTCTTTTCTTTCAATCTCAGCAAGTGAACATGATTAGTGTTAGCTGACAGGGGCCAACAGAAATTCTTCCAAGACTCAATTACTGCACAGAAATTCATTCAACACTTCAGCGACCTCTCTGACCACTTTATTATACAAGTAGCTGGTAATGGTCATCTACGGTTCATCAGTCATGCCATCAAGGCTATTGTATTGTAGACTGCTCGTTGTGAGCCAGTAGTTGGATAATGTGAATGCTCAAAGCTGACAAAATTATATTTTTTAATGTTTTAAAAATCTATGGTTTAAAACAGAGGGCAAGTGATAAGGCTATGTTTCAAGATGAAGTAAGACATTAACAAAAACATCTCTCTAACACAAACATGTACACACACACACACACACACACACACTTCTAGAGCACATCTATATTTAACATTGGACCAGATTATAAATCCAAACTGACACTCGTCTGACTGTACCAAAACAACTATCACCTCTGCAGTGTGGCGGAAAAATAGACAACCAATCGCATCCTAACCACTGATTATATTACAGGTAACCCTAAGAATCATATCCAATAAGTTCATTAGAGCATCTTATATCCTTGGCTTCAAGCCAAGCAAGCATCTTGCAAATAATTTTACAGGATATACTGAAAGTAATATATTATTAGAATTTCATGGACATGTTTATACAGATACATGCCATAGGCCAGTGAGAATTGGATGATCAGTATTTTATGACCTCGTTTATTTCAATTCATCACTCATACACAGCTGTAAAAGAATCATCTCAATGCGTGAGACTGCTTATTCCCGAGAAATAAATTTGATAAACTGAAGCATTGATTTGCAATCGCAGCATGCAGATGGATGACTGTCTGTTACCGCAGGGCCTTGGGAACAAGTCTATTTTCTCTCTCCACACTGCAGAATCCACTTGGTGTCTCTTTCCGATCCACAGGCCCACATAAACATCTCAACAGAGATAAAGCCAAGGGCATTATGGGTAATGAACCATGAAATACAGAGTGCTCCAGCACACCCGGAACACCAAAATAATCACGTCCCCTTACCTAGGGGGCTCAGGACATTACTTAATGGAGATCACAATAATTACAGTCACTGTTAACCACAAAGGTGGTTTTCAAAGAGGGCTTCAACTGGCTGTTCATTCACAATGAGTAGAAAAGGCTAATTTCCCCTCCGTGTTATTGTTTACACTTTTTTTTCCCTACTCCTTGACAGTGCTTCGACCAAGTTCCAAAAACATGAGGGATTTCTAAATAAAAAATAGAGAAATACTGTGAATGTGAAATATTTTGACTACAAATCATCACCCATCACCAGAAGAGTTGTTTCATCTCAGAAATGTTCTCTTTAATGTTCTAAATCTACGTTTAATTAACTGTCACTCTGTTCCAAGATCACTCAGGAGGGAAACGCACACACACACAAAAACAATAACTCTGCAGTTCATTACAAGGAGATTGTATTTAATTAGGACAGGAGGCAGGTGGATGGTGCAGATGCTGGAGAGAGTAGAGGAGAGAGAGGGAGAGAGGGAAAGAGAGAGAGAGAGAGAGAGAGAGAGAGAGAGAGAGAGAGAGAGAGAGAGAGAGAGAGAGAGAGAGATGGCAGAAAGGAGAAATGGGGGGGGGGGGACCTGTAGTAGTAATCTCCCTCTCAAATCTCACCATGCAGCCTGGGGAAAGTTTGATAAGCACACCTCAGACAAATCCTACTCTCTAAAAAAAGGGGCTTTCATCGGGTCCAATTCATTGTTTCAGATCATCAAAATACCCCCTGTAATGCTGTTCACATTTCAATGAGCCCACCTGAGTGCAGCTGTGCAAGGAAATGGGCGTCTGCCAAGACAAGCAAGTCAAAGGGTGGGAGGTGTACACTCTCAGTCCTTCCAGCAAGCTTTACAGAGATGCCAGAGAACTCATCTGTTTGAATTGTAACAGCTTAATCTATTCTAGCATCTCACCAATGACATTATGCCAAGAAACAGACTCATAAGAGCTTAAGAGCATGGGTAACTTAGCATGAGAGCAGTTATCAGAGCATGCAATTTGTTCACAGGCAAAAAAAAAAAAAAAAAAAAAAAACTCATTTTGACAGACTTTCAGTGACTTGTATGGAAGATGAGAGGGAGTTCCCGTCTAACCATCCACTAGTCATTCTGTTCTTCGGCTACCGAGGATGTCAGTTCAAATTTGCAAACATAGGTGAAGTATATATTTCTGTAAAATTTCATCCTGCAATAAGTTTGCAGAGAACATTCAACACTCAAATTTTGAGAAGGTAGTCTTCCACAAATCTACATTCACATGAATGAAGATCGATCGTTGAGATACAATGTTTATACAAAATTGTTTAAATTTTCACTTCGCATGTTTTATTTAAAACCCTATATACGTTTAGACTAATAGAGCACTTTTCAAAGCATTCACCTCACTATCCAATGGTAAGTAGACCTCAATAACCACCAGCAATGTGTAACACCACACTAATAAGTCACTAAGGCAAGTCCCTTCACTCTGCCGCCATATTTGAGATGCCAATTCAGGCATAGATCAGACATAGATACATCCAGACTGCACAAACTGCTCGGGCGGGCCAGTTTTGTAATTGGCATGAAGCTGGACTCTCTGGTGATGGTGACAGAAACAAGGACATTGAAAAAACTGCTGGACATTGTTGACAATAACAGCCACCCTCTGTACACAGTCATCAGTAACCAGAGGAGGCTGTACAGTCAGAGGTTGTTGCTCCCCATGTGTCGGACTAATGATTTAAGAACTCTTTTGTCCCACAGGCCATAAGACTGTACAACTCCTCACTGCGGGGGAGGGGACAGAAATTCAATATGCAATATTGAACACCAACTTACTCTGTGCAATAGCTTGTCTTACATCCCCATACTTATACACTTATTTCCTGTCTCAATATGCAATACTTTTTATTCTATTTATACTATTTATCTTATCTATCACTTAGGCACATATTTATTATCTGTTACATATGCAATAATATAGGGCTAGAGCAATATCTTAAGAAGGACATTGTTATCTTATTTTATGTTCTTGATAGGCTACCTTTTGCACTTTACTATACTTGTATAATGTCTTTGTTTGTCAATGTCTTGTTGACCTACTGGAAACTCAATAATGGGCTTAACAAAACCATTCCCTATCAAAATGAATAGGGAATCAAAGATTGGCAAGTCGTATTGATTTAAAATATTGTGTGTATCCTTGTTTAAATCTGAATGAAATGTCAGCCCGAGCCGGCAAATCTACCCGTCAATCACTGAAATAAAGCTAAAAAAGACATAATTTCAAACAAAACGTTATTAACAACACCTGGCATGTTTATTACCATGTTGATGGAGATAGTAAACAAAAAGCTAACTGTCAGCCATACGGCATCCAACAATGTGACTGTCTGCTTTCACAGCAAGGCAGGACTTCCAGTTTCTCTACTCTCTTAGCCTGACTTTGGCCATCCCCTTGGTCTACGCTATGGCTTCGTACAAGGGTCTGGCATTTCACCATTGACAAACGATTGCAAGCTGGAAGTGTGAACAGTAGAAGTTTGAAACTAAATCTGATTTCACACAATCGCTAACGTTATTCATCAGCTTGATAGTGAAGTAGATAAGCTACGGTAATGCTACAACAACAGAAACCCGACTTCATCTCTCACAACTCCCGATCCTGCTTGTTTTTTTAGCGCAAGCTAGAATTGATCTCTGCAAACGATGCCAATTGCCGGAATGCCAGACGGAGTCATGGAGGGAAATCATTATTGAGCGGAGCTACGTAGGAAGGCAAAGCCAGGCTACTACTCTCTATCTTTGAGTTACAAACGGCCCTACTGCAGTACACTGGGAAGACTTCTTAAGTAATGGGTCTCTAAAAAGTCTCTTTCAACACCCACCAGGGCTCTTTGGACATCCATTATGCTCCACCTGGTAAGGTGGTTACAAAATCGTCTGCTAAGTCAGAGGCAAAATTTGCATCACTTCCCAGAAGACAACACATTTTAGCACTAACAGTTTCACATAACAGTATTATATACAGATCTATGTCTGATTTAATGCAGACTTAAGTCTGTATTTAACGAAATGTGACAAAATGTAATGATGATTCCATGAAATGATGGAGACCCCCAGGCAAACACAATGATTAACACTGACTAATCTGTCATTGTTGTACTTGGAAATTGAATCATTCCCTTAATACCTCATGGTCCAGCAGTTCTGTCCCGAAGGAAAACTGTTTTCTCCTCAACCCCTGACTGAGCTACACAGCAGGATAGGTAAGCAGAGCTATAAATAGCCTTCGATAACTGACGGTTGCTTAAACACTTGACACACGTGAAGATATACACAAACACACACAACAAATGCACACACATAAACTCTCTCTCCCTCTAACCCAAACACACACACATGCCAAACACATACTGTACACAAGCACACACACACACACAGAGAGAGAGAGAGAGAGAGAGAGAGAGAGAGAGAGAGAGAGAGAGAGAGAGAGAGAGAGAGACGCATGCAGACAGTAACACAAACACAGACACAGAAGAAAAGGCCAGGGTGTTGTAGACAATTATCTCCTGTCTACTCGTCATCTCGGAGAGCTAGAAGCACTCTGACAACCTTTCACTCGTGAAAACAAACACACCAAGAGGAAAAGCTTCTGACTGAGGTACCCCTGGCATGAAGAGAAACCTCACCACTTTAAAAATGCAGGCAGCCCGGTCCCATAAGCAGCATGAAAACAGCAGGCAGGTTACTGAGGCATAAAGTTAACACACGCTGTTATCTGAGCCACAGCTATCTCAGCAAACTGTTTACTGCAGTTTCGAGAGGCAATCTTAAGCTGTCTATAACCTGACACTGAAAGGGGCAAACTTCAAAGAAAAAGTTGTGATATCTAGTAAAATAAATTGTAAAATATAGCCTTAATGGGAATAAGCAACATCCAATTAGTTATGCTTCACATTCTCTTAAATTTTAAGAAAAAAAAAATACCACACAAATAAATCTTGGTCATCTTGGAAAAGTGTGAAGCCTAAGCGTCGAAGGTATCTCCTCTTCATAAAGGAAGTGACACCTCAGACACATAATTACAGACCAATATCAATTATTCATAGCATAACAACATTTTATCTCAACAACACCAATCTGATTTTCGTCCAGGTCACTCAACTACTGCCCTTTTAAAAATTACAAATTACATTCTGTCAGCAGCTGATAATAATATGCCTACAGGTGCCATTTTTATTGACTTATCAAAAGCCTTTGATATGGTTAACCCATACTTTCTGTTAGACAAATTACATACTATTCGGCTCTCTACTAATGCTCTATTACTATATAACTCATTTCTTCACCATAGAACTCAACTTGTCTCCTTTCAGGAAAGTCAATCAGAATACAAGACTATTGACAGAGGTGTTCCACAAGGCTCATCACTAGGCCCTCTTTTGTTCTCAATATTAGTTAATGATTTTAATTGAGATGCAGTTATTATTCCCCATATTGGACTATGGTGATGTCATCTATGGCAGTACCTCTGACACTAATCTTCGTCCTCTTAATGTATTAAATAATGGCCTTTCTAGGTTTGTACTCCAGTGTCCTTAGAACCCATCCCTGTACAATGTATGAGGCCTTGACATGGCCAAGTCTCAAAAATAGGAGGCAACTCCATTGGTTAAAATCACAACACCATCAGACTGAAACACCCTTCCTTCCTCTCTAAGATCCATCACATCTTTTCAAATCTTCAAATCAGCTATAATGACACACATCAAAGCCCCCTGCACATGTTTTTAAATTATTTCATTTTGTTGATTATTTCATTATATTATTTATTTATTGCCTTTTTCTGTACCATCATAAGACTAAGATGACATTGTCATTAACTATGACATGACATTGTCATGAATCTCTCATAAACTTTATACCTGTCATGACTTCTGTCATTAAGTGTCACCCAGTATTTGTCATGGTTAGGGTTAGGGTATGTCAGAATTCATGACAGGTTTATAAAGTTTACGACAGAGTCTTGACAACATGTTTAAGCAGTGTTGAGAGTGGTTGAAGATACAGAGGATATATTTAGTGATATGTGGGGAATCATAGCCTAGAACTATAGACGCACTCTAGCGGTAGCAAACCCAGAAACACAAATAACACAGAAAGCACAAATAACAGTGCGTGCCTGTGTTTAAACACTAGGACACAGCAGCCTTGGCTTTGATCTCTGACCTATTTTAGTCTCGCGTCACAACAAGTGCGGTGATGCAGGCAGGTCATGGCGGCTATAATACAGTTAAGGCTTTTTCTGCTCATGCATGAGCTAAACCATGCAATATAAAACACACACATAAAAACATCACTAATACTAGAAAAGCACTCAGAGAGTGCAGACCTCCGCCAAGGCAATATGCTCACTGATGCAAGATAAATTCCAGAAGCCGTACTGGATCACCATTCACCACCAAAATGTAATGGGTTCTTCCGTGGGCAAAGACACACCTCTGGTAAAAATTTCATCGAAATCCCTGCATAATTTTCATAATTATTTTGTACACAGACAGACATACGTTGGCGAAAACATAACCTCCTTGGCAGAGGTAATAAATATAATCATACATCCACAAACCATAGGCCTTCAAACTAATCCATGGAAAGACGTACAAAGACAGTACAAAAAGGAACTGGCCATAAAGCTACTGTATTAAACAATTTAGATAACTGAACATCCATTCATTCTACAACCTACACAATCAGCACTGTACTCTCTATTTCCAAACACCAATGTTTCACAACATGTAGACAGACTACACAAGAACCATAAAGAGACAAGTACTCCTGATTCATCTGACAACCAGAAAAGTGCTTTTATCTGAATATTTCACAGACATACCCCAGACACAGTCATTTAAGCATCTCAACAAGTCTTTTCTTATACTCTCTCTCTCTCTCTCTCTCTCTCTCTCTCTCTCTCACACACACACACACACACACACACACACACACACACACACACAGACACTCACTCACTCACTCACTCACACACACACACACACACACACACACACACACACACACACACACACACACACACACACACACACACACACACACACACACACACACACACACACAGACTCCGTTTTCAATTAACCTGAACAAAGCCTCTGACCCTCGCTCCTTTGGGGGTTTGCTGCACGGTTGTGTGGACACAAAGACCAATTTGGCAAGAGTGCAAGGTATTGTTGATGTCCCGACTCTGCCCTCTTGCCATGGCAAGGAAAACCCCAACAGAGAGGAGCCCTCCTGACGGCTCACCCATCAACAGGATTATACTACTTATTGGATGAACTGGGCCATTAACGGCACTTTCACATTGATTCTTCAACGCCACACGGGTTGGGAAGATACGGGGGAGACAAACAGGATTAACCATGCAAAGGACCTATTTTTGCATCGCCAAGCCCTGAAGATGTGTGACTATTAGTACTAGGTCAGCGTTTGCTGGCTACCATCCTTGCCTTGACAAGTGGCAGCATTCTGTTCACCCTAACTCTGCTTCCAGAGATCCTTTAGGGAGTGGATTTATCTAAGCTTTTCAGGCTTCGGTTCAAGCACTCTCAGCTCAGAGTTCAAGACAGCATGAAAAATGAACTAGGTCAATTAAAGATTAATTTGATTTTTTCTTAGCCTATGCCAGATTTCGCTGCTGTGGAGGTAAAAGCAGGACCCACGACCCCAACACTGCCCTCTGATAAACTGGGAAATTGTATCTATGGGCATGTGGAGATAACTAATAACTGGAACTAAGCTCCCCTTTGCCATTAAATATGCCCGTAATGTTGCATTATGTTAATAACAATGTTCCCTTACCTATAGGCACCAGAATTATAACATTTAATCATATATAATCATATGTACCACAGTTGTGTGTTTTCACTGTAGCCATGGCACTGCTAGGGTACACTTTTGTTGAAACACCTTGTCGATGAAATTATAAGGACTGTTTAAAATGCGACGGCATGCACGGTATTAGTTTTTGTCTTTGTGCACACTTGAGCATGGACAAGAAATAGGCTAGGCTTCCAAACTGCGATAGCTGTGCCAAAATCGTTACAGAAAAGTGTTAGAACAAAACAACAAAGATGACTTCGTGAGGATAGATACACATTTGGAGAGCAACATTTAAATTATTGCACACATTGTAACATCACACATGGCTAAACTGCAAATAGGATACAATGCAGAACTCGCGTTACTCACCTAGAATACCCATAACAAAAACTTTAAACCCCATCAGCGCATTCATATCCATAATTAACGAAAATAGGGTTCCAGGTTGCATTCAGGGTTTCAGCTCCGCGACATATGTACGAGGCAAACCATCTTTCATTCCAACTTGCATGATTTACGTGGTATACGGCAGCATAAGTTCTTCTGTAGTTGATTTATCTCCCTCATTCGTAGCTAGGTCTCGGATGTGACATGAGATGATAGCAAACAAAAGGAAAGGTCTCAACGACATGCTTCATTCATTTCGCGTTAGGGAGGGAGCCAAGTGCGCCGCACATTTGAAGCGCAACTGAAGAAGCGCGGCAATGGTGACCAACCTCTTTCCCAATGTGACTTATGTGCTCCTCGTTCCCACATCCTCCATCCCCGTGCGTCTGCGCCCCTCTCTCTCTCTCTCGCTCTCTCTCAGAGAGAGAGAGAGAGAGAGAGAGCGAGAGATAGATAGAGAGACAGAGAGAGAAAAAAAGATAGAGAAAGAAAGGTTCTAATCAGGGACCTTTGAGTTTTGAATTATTTGACTCTACAAAAGAATTAACAAGAATTTGCAAAAGTATTTACAAACGAAACTTGAAAAAAAAAGAAATAATGACGGAGTCTTAATAAAGACAATAGGTGAAGTGTTTTATAAATAGAATTAATGGTATTGGTCTGTCTGTGACATCTTCGTGTCTGAAATATTGCATTTCTACAGTAAGCTGCTGTTGGTATTTTTGAGTGAAGTCATGAGAATGCATAAACAGTTATGAACACGGTCATAAGACTTTATGAATGTGTTATAAGCCTTTATGAATGTGCTATAACAATGCTTTATACAGACTTTAAGTAAAGTGTTACTCTTCAAAATATACAAATAATCATAGACTAGATCTGAAAGGTAATTTTCAAAAGATACCTCAGACATCTTTTTGGTTTATTACTGTCATTTCATAAAGCTCTCCCAGCTCTTCCGCAGCTCATAAAAATATATTAAGTAAAAGAACTAAAGGTATGACTTAAAAAAAGTATTTTTTGTGTTTGTGTCTCCCGTCCCTTCTGTCTCTCCCTCTGTGTGTGTTGCTGTGCCCGCATGTGTGTGCATTAAAAGATTTGTGTGTGCAATAAATAAGCCATGGTCTGTCTGACAAAATTTCTTTACCACATTCCATTCTGTCAGATAAACAAGCCTTTCAAATAGGCCATTCCATTCTATTCTATGCCATCTTCTCCAAAAAAAAATGTATAAGATTGTGGAAGGCTTGGAATTGATGGCCTATAGAAAGTCTCGGCCAAATATTCTTAGCAGGATGAATGACCAGTACTTTTAGGAATAGGTACTAATGTAGGCTACTAATGTAGCCCTGTGCCATGGATAAGCTACTACCTAATGCACAGGCACAAGGAAGAAAGACCACATTGCTCCCATTTTATCGCACAGACTTGATTTGTTTTCAAAGCTCTAAATGGACTAGTTCCATATTACATACTGAGCTTTTACCACCACATTCCCGTTCCAACATCCTCGTCCTCACAAAATCTACACACAGTCCCTCACACTCATCTCAAGACCAGAGGGAGCAGACCCTTCTTAGTAGTTGCGATATTCTCTTGCCCCTCAAATAAAGTCATGTTCTCCCATTTATTTATTTATTTATTTATTAACTCAGTCCTTTTTTGTTATTGATTATGTATTTACATCTACTGTATTTTTACCTTTTAATTTTAGGCCTGTGGTGCCTCCTGATAGGCTATGTCTCTCCAATTTCTTTACTTATTAATTAATTTTTTCATTCATTTTTGCTATGTCTACCTTGTAAAGCACTTTGGGTCAACTGTTTTAATAAATTCCTATAATTTAGAGTTGATGTTGGGCTCTCTCTGGTGGACAGCAATGGCAGTGCTCAGCAAAGTTTCTAGAACGGAGCTCAGCACAGGAAGGAACACTTGTCTGAGGAACACTCGTTTCCCTGGGAAGAATAATATTGTTGGACCATTTACAGCGGGACAATTTTAACAAGTGCAAAATGACTCTGATAGAGAAGTAGCAATAGTTTTTACTTGTGTTAGTAAGCAAATCAGATTTTCACATGCTGGTGGTCCTAATTCACACATTCAACCATGAAGTTTCGATCAAAAATGATTGACGTGGGATGCCTTAATCACTTCACGCGTATGTAACTAACTTAAATTTAATGTCGTGTTTATGGATGGTTCATTTGGGATGCAAATGTAATGCCAGTCTTCTGCTACTGCTTATGTTAACGTTGCATTGCCTTTTAAGTCTATGTACGAAATTTTAGTCAGAGAAAATTATTAAGTTTTATTGTTTGCACTGTAGGTCTGACTACCGTTAGTAACGTTAACGTTAAATCTTTGGTCCAGACCATGTCATTTTTGTCTGATGTCACCTGAACATGCCTACCCTAGTAACGTGAAATAAAAGGTTGCTATAAAAAGCTGCTTGTATCAGTTTTCTATCGTAACGTAACGTTAAGGTTATTTGACAACATACTAATCATCTTATTACCCTATAGTATTATGGTTTTGGTTTGACCAATTGTTTTTGTCATCAGGTGTTGTGAATACAATTGCTAAACTTAACAAGACTTGCATCCTCCGACTTACTCCAGACAACCTGTACTTTGTCCTCTCTGGCAAAGTGTCTAATGGTGGGGTTAGCATGTGGTGTGAGTTATTGCAAGTAGGTCCATCCTTTACTTTCTTTGGTTTGTTCATATTTTGGCTATGCTGTGTGACATCTTTAATATGTCGACCTTTTATTGCAATAAGCTACAGAGGTATTTGAGTTCGTAGCACCAGCTCATGGTTTCTTTTGACAGGTTAATTTCTTCGATGAATATCAAATAGAAGGCGTGTCTTCAGATGCCAATGAGATATGCCTAGAGGTGGCACCAGAGAACATATCCAGAGCGCTGAAGACAGCTCAAAATGCCAAGTCTGTCAAAATCAAACTAACCAAGAAGCATTGTCCTTGTCTCACACTTGCAGCTGAGCTGGTAAGTTTTGAATGGCAAACCTGCCAATTGTGATTTGAACCATGAAGTGACATTTTACACCCAATGAATGTGTCCACTGTTTTTTTTTTTTTAATTATTATTTTATTTTGCCCTGCCATAAAAGCCTTCATTGTCCAGTGTTAGTCGTGTTGTCACACATGATATCCCAGTGGATGTAATCCCCAGACGACTGTGGCATGACTTTCGAGAACCCAGTATGCCAGACTTTGACGTGAGTAGTAATATTCTAAAAATAATAATAAAAAACCAACATCTCCTTTTCAGCATCTAAGCCTTATAATGTTATTAAATCTGTAAAAAAAGGCAACATACCCGTGGTCTACTGTTTTGTAGGTTAGTATTTATTTGCCTCCTCTCAAGACAATGAAGAATGTTGTGGACAGGATGAAGAACTTGTCCAACTATTTGGTGAGTGAGTTGAAGCGGTTTAATTTTGGCCAAAAGTTTGGGGTATCCTTCCACAGGCTTCTCATAACAATTTGCTGAATTTTTGGTCCAAATCTCCAGACAAAGTGGTGTAACTAGGCCAGGTTTTTAGTCCTTCTTGTATGCATATGTTTTCGCCATGCTGCACATAATAAGGAAGAGATTAGGAGTTTGTGGTGGCCACTCTAACACCTTGTCTTTGTTGATGTTTTGAAACTAATTTAAGGGTGTGCTTTGGGTCATTGTTCAATTTGAAGACCCATTTCCACCCAAGTTTTAACTCACTAGCTGTGATCCCATATAATTTGTTTGTCTCATGCCGTCTATTTTGTGAAGTGCTAATTTAATGCCAACCTTTTTTGAACCAGTGCTAATGTTAATTAAGTGACAGTGAGTTTCTGTGCTCTGAGTTAGTGTTACCGGTTCACTACCGGTAACACTACTACCGGTTCAATATGAGTGACTGTATTCTCTTCTCAGGTCATTGAGGCCAACCTCAGTGGTGAGATGAATCTAAAGATCGAGACAGACTTGGTATCGGTCACTACACACTTCAAAGACCTTGGAAACCCACCATGGGGTATGACATGACATGACATAGAACAGCATTATAGTGACATTAAAGTGATGTGCCACCTTTTGGTGAAATACGCTCATTTTCCCTCTCCCCTTGAGTTAAACAGCTGGATGAACTGAAGAAAGGTAAAACTCAATTGTTGGAAAATAAGGGTATTTTGCCACATGGTGGCACATCACTTTAAGTTATTAACTACGCAATCCCATGGGTATACTAAATGCATTAAAGGTCCTAATGTAAGTTAACGGAGAAATCTGGTGTGAATTGGTCAATAGCCCTGTTGTCCCAGGTACCTGAATGCTTTCTTTAAGAGAAAGAAAATAAGAAAATTTAATTTGTCACATAGACCGAATAACAAACCGATTACTCATGGTAACTGAATGGGGCATAATGAAATGAAACAGATATTAAGTTGTTATGCCCCATTCACTTAGTGTTAGTTGTCGATTCACTTCTCGGCTTATGCTGTATCAAATTTTCTTTTTCCTACCCACGACACGGTGACTTTGAACAAATGCTATAGATTGATTTACAATGGATTTCTCCTTTAAATAATGACTTTTGCCCAATGGCAAATATTAGAATAAAAAGACAAACTATCCCTCACATCACCTCACACAAATCATTCTTAATCTGATATAACACTTAACATGAATAACCAACCTCCTCTTACATTGTGATGTGCTCTTGCAGGTGATGACATGTCTCAGAGCCGTAGTCAGAGCCGTGATGCCGAGTCCATGGCTCACGCTCGCGTGGACATCAGGAAACTGCAGCAACTCCTGGCGGGCCAGCAAGTCAACCCCAGCAAAGCCATGTGCAGTGAGTCCTGTCATTCAGTCCTGACATTTGAGCCTGCTTTACTGCTTACATCCTCCATCTGTTTTTACATGCTTTGTGTGTCTGTATATAGATTTGTTATCCATGATAAGTGAAGGACAGGCATAAAGTTTAAAGCAACAGTATGGAGTTTATTGTGAAAAGACTAGTGAAGTAATTACCTAAAAGGCAAACAAAATGTTTTCCATTTTGGCAAACAATGTTTTCCAGTCTTATCGGGTCTTATGGTAATGCATTCAGTAGTGTTGTGCTGTAATTAGGTTTTCTTTTACCAGTATTTTGTGATGGTTCCCTAACCCCTACCCTCCCCCAGATTTGCACACAGTATGTCCAGGATGACCCTTTTTGATGCTACGTCACAATTCCATGAGTTGAGTTTTGGAGGCCGAAAATCGTCTGTTCAGATAGACATGGCTGTAAATTTGACAACTTTCCCCATCTTAGAAAATAGCTTCTTCATCATAATATAATGCAAGAATCTATTTTATTACACAATATGGTTAACAAACACCAAAATATATGTCCACCAACATGACTGAATGAGTACCCAAAGTTCAGAGACTGAAAGTAGCACAGGTGGCTAGATCTGCCTATTTAGGCTGCTGGATAACGTAGTGATGCCTACTGCCACTGTGGCGAACTCTCTCGATTTAAACCACTTATCAAAGCAAACAAACTTATTGACAGTCTCCACATATCCAATTGAACACAGGGAGTTTGTGTTTTTATCACTTTACCACTACGCTTTATATGAATCTTTTACCCAGTGGAATGGAATACTGTTTTCTAATTGGCTGACAGGGTGTTCGTTATTTCCTTATAACAGGACACGTGAGACATTTAAGCAGCCTTGCGGTTCTTCTTTTATATGAAAATAGTACCCCAACCGAACAGGTTGACTTCCTTCAAAACGGAGCCACATGTTTCTTTTATATTTCATTTAAACACTTGCTTACTGTCTATACGTTTTAGTTGCAACCAGGTGATAAGTGGGATAACGGCCTTCGAGATGTCACGATATAAGGTAATAATGGACTTGGCAGAAGCGGACAAGCACTCCGTGTTCCGCATTGTACTTGCCATTCGCTTCCACCTCGTCCCTTACAATCTAATGTTGGGACACCTTGGCGGCCGTTATCCCTTACATATGCCATTCAAATGAATTTGGACATGATAATAAAGCAAAATGTCTGATAGAAGCGATACCTCAAATACTGGCGAAAACTTGCATTGTGTTGCTTTAAGTTCAGTTATGCTCGACTGGTGCAGTTCAGTTGGATGACTGAAGGAATAGATCATTAATATTTTGTTTTTGTTCTGGCCCTTTTTCAACAGACATAGTGCACAAAAGAATTGTGCACTTAATTTTGCTACATGAAGACGTGTCCTTACAGTACTTCATACCTGCTGTGGCATGAGTAAGTGTCCGAAGCCGCCGTGGCATAACTTCATAACTGCTATGGTATCTCACAAGACTCTTTCACGACTTTTGAAACGCTCTGGCTCTTTGGAATACCAGATCAACTAGAGTCGATCAGCTGGAATTTGACATCAAAGAGGCAGAAAGTTATTTTTTATTATTCACTGTAAATAGACTTGAAAGTTCTTCATTGTACTGTTTAAGGGATATTGTGTCTGGTTGTGAATTGTTGAATAACAGGTTGTTATAATAAGCACTCTTTAGATTTTTTTGTTCTTTACATTCTTATACCAACTAAATGAGAAAAGCAGAGGACTCTGGGATTTAATTCTCAATGATTAATTAACGCCCAAATAAAATAAATATTAATTTGTGAATATTTAAAATGTGTCACCAGTTTGTTATATTTTATAAAGGGACGGCACCTTTAAGACCGCACAAAATGACATCAATCAATTAGCATAATTATGCGTAGTTAAAAACAATCTGCTCATTGCAAATAACAAATAATCAAGACGAAGGCTAAAAAGGTTGTTGACTAAAAATAAACAGACGTAGAGTAGGCTTCTAAAGCTGCATTTTCTGCATGGGAGACCTCAAAGGCTACTTTTAGGCATTCAGTAGGCTACTTTTTTTCAAATGTGGAAGCTAATTTCCTTTTTTCTTGCAGTATCAGAATAAAAATACATCTATTCAGACAGTGCACAAAGATTCAGGAAAGTATCAGTATAATCACCAAGATTTAGCATATTTGAATGAGTGGCTAGATGAAATGACAATTTTCCAGGGCAATATAGATGATTTCCAGGACAATTCAACATTTTAATCAATTTCCAGGAGTTTTCCATGACTGGAAAAGCCACCTCTAAAATTTCACGTTTTCCTGGACGTGTGGGAACCCTGGTTTCCTTTGATGAGGCAAATTTGCTGGTCAGTAAAGCACAATTACTCCATGATCATGACGACACAGGCACTGATACTTTTGCTGTGCGTAGGCAGGTACCAAGTCCTGCCGGATGAATGACATCAACATCTAAAAACTTGTGTGGTTGTCTCTCAACTCTTTCCTGCTTTTGTTTACAAAGACCCGGATATCTATAAATGCATATTTATGTACATGTAAACATAGGTTTTGCTGAAACTGAACTTTTTATTCAAGTAACTAATTCAGTTTATTAACTGGTAACTTTATTAAAGGCAATTTTATTTAGTATTTTTGATCGAAAAATCAATCAATGAATTCTTCATTTCAGACTCCATGCCGGGGTCCATAACATAGGAAATGTAAATACAGAATATCATTGTATGCAATGGAGACGAGGAGGAGGAAGAACATGCTAAACTGAGGAGGAAAATAAGAAACCCAATATTAATTCAGACACCAATATAATAAAAAGTGACAAATCCACTACAACAATAAATTTGATGTTTTTCTGCATTTTTTTATTTATTCCAGTGGTAATCCATATACCTCCACTTCACAGAGTAAAAGAGACTCTATACGTCCAGGGATCACTATGGTAACATACCGTCCCACCATACCATTACACTCATAGGTCACAGAAAACCCAGCAGGAATAGAGGCGATTATGTCACACCTGAAATGAACACATTTAATAAATAAATTAGAACTGCACTGAGATTTTCATATACACAAATCACTAATACATAAAATACAACATTCAATTGTATTTTATACATTGTTTCAGTGATGAGCAATAACCATGCATTGCACCTAGACAAAAACAGTAGAAAAACTGCTCCAAAATACTGAACACAATCAAAGGGGTCAGCCTGCCACATATTAACAGAGTTTCTCCAGGTGGAGTGAAGGGAGAAGTGAACATGTTTCATTTATGCCCTTGGTTCAGATAAAATTGGTGTTTTATTTGTCAAAACTGTTCTAAAAAACTATAAGCATAAAAACAAACATAAACTAGAAAAGCGTTCAGAGAGCGCAGACCTCCGCCAAGGCAATGTGGTCACAGACATAATATACATTCCAAATCATGTTCTGAATCACCTATCGCCACCAATCAGCTCTTGCTTGTCCCAATATAAACATTCTCCAAAAAATTTCATCCAAATCCGTGCAGTACTTTTCGAGTTATCCTGCTGACAAACAGACAGACAGACAAACCAACTCGACCGAAAACATAACCTCCTTGGCGGAGGTAACAAAAATAATTCCACTAAGGACTGCTCCCTTTGTAAAACTGTGTGGTTAGGCAACTGTTTTTGCACTGCAAGTGGTGCCAGCATGAGTGAAGGTCATGATAAAGTCACACATGTGTGTTGTGGATGTCCAAAAGATTTGCTGTTTTTACCTTGGGTTGTTGATGCTGTTGTCGACTAGAGAATTTCCGATTCGGATTTCAGCCCCATCCAGTCGCTCTGGAGCACTTGCCTCAGTGGTGATTATCACAGAGAAAACTTTATATTTTTGAAGCAAATTCACTCTCCACCAAGGGGTGAGATGAGCTTTTGTCCGAGCACAGGAACCATGGTCATAAATTCCATCACGATTTCCGTCAATAGCGTTGTATGCGAAACCATTTCCATAAAGGTCGGACAGAGTGGCTTTGCCTCTTAAAGCCAAATTCTCGCCTGCATGGAGACAACAAAATCACATTATTAAATGAGCTGAACTAATACAGTGCAATATGAAAATGTGTTATGATCTTCCTGACGGGGGGACATGAAATATTGTACACATGAAATATTGTAATGTGTATAAATTACACATCACAATATTTCATGAATGCAAGCCAAGTAACAACAAATATGATCCGCACACCATACTACTTCCATCATCCCATAAAGTGCATGTGTAAAAGTTAAAGTGCAAGGTTGATACATTCTCCAAATACATTAAATAGAAAGCATAATAGGCTAGATTACAAAAACATTCCAAGTAGCTGTTCCCCACTCGCATTTTTGGAGCGTTAACCGGACTATGTATCTATTCTATTTGCCAAATCTTTTTATTGACATCGTAAAGAAGCTGATGCAGATAACAGTTAGAAAGCAATTTCACTAGAGCAGGGGTGGGCAATTATTTTGGCAGAAGGGCCACATTGGATTTTAGATTTTGATTAACGGGCCGGATGTTAGCAGTCAATGGGTTGATGGGGGTTGATGCAGGTGAATTGGCAAGTCTTAAACAAATACACTTCAGAGGACATGCTAACTTGTTGGATTAAAAGAGAGGGATTTGTATTTCATGAATACGACAAATTTGATAAATCAGGCCTATAATCCAAGTCACCTTGGCTAAATGAGTAATTATTCTATTTTGGGAAAGCTCCACGGGCCGGGTTAAATAGCTCAACGGGCCGCATGTGGCCCCCGGGCCTTAGCTTGCCCAGGTATGCTTGGGAGCTTTATTCACCAACTGGAGCATTTGTTTTCAAAAACATAACTTGCATCTTTCCTCATCAATGAAGTGAAGTGAAAGTAGCAATTAATTTGTCCTTTAGGTGGGGTTAATGCATCAAAGGGTGCTCAACGTGACATATTAAGACTCAAACAGGTGATAGGGAAATGGTTACATGACCACACAAGAGGCTTTAACAACAGCTCTGTAACTTCTGATGTATCGTTCATCTTACATTCTTGTGAAACGACTCTGAACACGTTAGTGAGAACTACTGTTGTTGTAAACATAGTTAGCCTAACTAACTGCTTAATTCCAGTGACGTCTTTGGGAACACCAACACTGGACCAGTGTTGTTGGAACCTAGGAAGTTGATACGGAAATAGAAAGGGCGGTTTTGGGAAACAGACACCTGAACAGGTTATCAGTAAACGGGCTGTAAAACTGTTGGCTTTAGTTTAAATCACTGCATTTTGTCAAACAAATGGTGGACTTGTTGTAAAACAGGCTATTTTTTAAATAGATTATAGCTTATGCCCCTTCTTACCTCTCCTCCTGTCTTCTATCTCCTCCCAGGTGGGTTCACAATTTGGGGGAGCACTGGCAAATCCTGTAAAAATCAGCACCGTAACCTTAATTATTGCAAACTTGTGTAGCAAGCTAATGTAAAAAATAAAATGAAGCATGATAAAAAAAATACTGCAAATTATGATCATTGAGTTAGTCCCCCAGATTGGAGGAATGCCAATATTTACCACCTCCAAATTCAGTTCTGGCTAAGCTTGAGGCATGCCAGATAGAATAGAGATTTTGGCACCGTAACTCTTTATCCTTAATCTAGTGAATTTTAAAAAATTTAGACTTCAGGGTCTGTGTAACGCTCTGACAGACACCTAAACAGGTTATCAGTGAACAGGCTGTAAAACGGTTGGCTTTAGTTTAAATCACTGCATTTTGTCAAACAAGTGGAGGACTTGTTGTAAAATTTTTGAAATAGATTATATATAGGCCTATCTAATATATTATATATATCAGTAGCTTTTGTCCCTTCTTACCTCTCCTGTCTTCTATATCCTCCCAGGTGGGTTCACAATCTTTTGGGGGAGCACTGGCGAATCCTGTGAAAATCAGCACCTTAACCTTAATTATTGTAAACTTGTGTAGCAAGTTAATTTAAAAATAAAATGAAGCATGATAAAAATCTGCAGATTCTGGCTAAGCTTGAGGCATGCCAGATAGAATAGAGATTTTGGCACCGTAACTCTTCATCCTTAATCTAGTGAATTTTTAAAAAATGTAGACTTCAGGGTCTGTGTAACGCTCTGCTTTGCTCCAGTGATGGTGTGGTGGAACACACACAAAGGCAAACACGGTTGCAGGTGCAGAGCGACAAAGAACTCAAACAAAGAAAGCGGAACGTAGATACATCAATCACAAGTGCAGTCTCAAACAGGTAACACACTCAACCGTGTTTGCCTAGCGCGGGGCGCCAGAGAGAGTCCTTATAGTAATCAGTGCCTCAGGTGTAGTTGATAAGGACATCCAGGTGTTTCTGGTGTCCGTTCCTGAGAGGGTGCTTGGGAGTCAGAGCTATCCATTGGTTGAAAGGTGAAAGATCCTGTAGGCGTTGGATCACCTCATCGATGGCACTGCTCTGGGCAGTCATCTGCTGTTGGGTGTGAGCCACGATGGCAGCTAATGGCAGTTAATTTTGCCAGCACTAGTTCCAACGTGTCCACTGCCCCTCGCACAATCAATCAGTAAAGATACGATGATGCTTTCGGTTCCTTGTATGTCTTGTACATGTAATGGAATTGACAAATAAATGCTATTCTATTCTATTCTATTCTATTCTATTCTATTCTATCCTTCAAACGTTCATTGTCGCTAAGATGAATGCCTACAGTGACATGAATGTCTGTAAATTATTAGTTTGATATGGATAAGTTAATAAATTACTTCTATTTTTGGCTGCTTCACCCACAAATCAAACATACCTGAATCGAAACGTCTGCATGGATTACACCAAAACCCCAAGGGCTCATGGTGCATTGTAACTCCAAGCGCAAAAACAGAAAATTTGAATATTGAGTCATTGTTTGACTTTTTGAATTTCTTAACAGAAAACTTGTGGGATAAATTTTCTATCTCCTTAAGAAATTATTATTATTATTATTATTATTATTATTATATCTGTTTTATTATTCTTATCCATGCTTAATATGTTTTTTTTTTTGTTTTTTTTTAAATGCAGGCAATTATTTGTATTGTCTATATGACGGTCCTGTTGGGCTTGATGTCTGGCTGTGTTCTAATGGAAATTTCGCTGCACAGGTGTCTATGGTTGTGCTTCCCCTAGTGGCCAGGTATCTGAGTGCAAGCCCTATAAAAGCCCAACCCACCTGGAACAGGAGGGACGCTCTCCTCCTCCCTGCCTTTGTCTTTTGTTTGCTGTTACGTTGGTTTACCCCTAGACTGATTATGCTCCACACTTTTGGTTATTCATATACTGCTTTGCACAACACATTCTTATTATATTACTTTATCTTTGTTATCCTTATTATTTAATAATCTATTCTTTACATTCGTAACCTGCGTGGGCTTCCCCTCTGTTGTTACACTGCTTGAACCGGTAGTGTGACATCTATAGTAGGCTATGTTGCTTTGGATAAAAGTGCCTGCAAAGAACTAATCAAATAATGTAGAGTGTACATAACTGGAAACAAACACTCACAGATGTAGGCTAAGACGCATTAAAATTTCCCCCCAGAAGACAATGACTCAGCAGACATTGGGCATGACAGACTGATCAACAAACAAACAATACAGCAATATCACAATGCAATGAATTATGCACGATAGGCCAATTATTAATCATGAATTGGATAACAAATCAAAACGTGAATTTACCTTTGTCAGCAAGAACTATCAGTCCGAGTAGGCCTAAATGAAAACAGCAAGGAGCACATCCCACCCACATCCTGTTGAGAAAACAATCATCTAAGGTAACAGAACTGGTTTGACACACTCAAAAGCTCACTAACCACTCCCCCTTGGTAACTCCCCCTTGCATGACACCCAAAATGAAACAAATTATGTAGACCTACACAGAATAAATGCAGATAAAATAAGTGCAATTGACTTAGATGGCATAGCCTATTTTATATTTTATTAAATTGATTATCAGCTAATATCACCTAACCTAGGCTACTGATTCATAGGGAACAGAGACAGATAGGCCTACTGTATGAGACATATGAGGCAAGGGGCACAGAGGAGCTGGATCCTCATTTCAGAGTAAGCTACCAAATACAGGTACAATCTATTGTATAATTACAATACACGCCCAGACATCTAATGATTTTTCACCATGTCAGACATTTACCTTGATATAATCTGTCAGAGCTCACTCCAGTAAAAGGCCAGTCAAGTTCAGCAGTGGGAGAGGGGAGAGAAGAAACAAGGATTTCTGTAACTGACTGTAGCAATCAATTGTAAATACCCACTACTTTCGGACCGACCGAGCCATAATGGAGAGTGCGTCGGTTTTATACCCCCGTTACCTGATTATGTTTTCACTGAGGGTAAGCCCACAATTTCCTACAACTCCACACGGTGACGCGTTAGCAATATAAATGTCAATTGTTTGCTGCTGGTTTGTTTCTAAATGTCATGTTCTTTTTAAAGCAGTTGGTATAAAAAATAGACTACAAGTTGAACAGCCGCAATGCATGCCGGTTGTTATGCAAATCGTATAAGCATCTACCAATGTGATGTGTCTAACATCGTATTCTCTATTCAACCACTTGTTCTCATTGGCCTAATGCTTGCCATTTCATAGCCTACCAAACGTGTCATAGGCTATAACCTAATATCGTAAGAAGCAGTCCAACAAAAAAAAAAAACCGTCGTATCGAACAGTCGCTGAAGAAATTGATTCGTTTCACTTTTGTCCTACGGGGGGCGACAAAACATCACAAATGGCAGAGCAGTTCCAAACGCCAAGGTCTATAACAGCCAGCCCAAATACTACAACTTTTCTTCTAACTTTATCTTCAGTGAAAACAGGTGTATCCTTTAATCTTCTAAAACAGTGGGCCATCCACTCTGTCCAAATTACCACGAGGCCTTTCCCCTAAATCTGCACAAGTGTCTCCATTGTTGCACAATTGTCTAATGAAACACAAGGATGCATAAGGTCTTCACTACACAATCAATAAAATTGCTGGGCAACTGAACGCTATGAATGAGTGTTCTTGGTCATAAACAATGGGTTTAAATGATTAATAGACACATGCGTAAAGATGATAAAATAGCTTAGGCTATAGGCATATAAACATGGCTATTGTCATCTTTCACTTTTTGGTTCTAAGTTATTGTTGGGATAGCCTATGCTATAAAGCATACAATTTAGGAAGATCCTAAGGCGCAAACTGTCCCTGGCTTCAAACAGGTAAAGCTGACCTGCGCCAATTGAATTGTTAAACGGCCACACGAAAACATCACACCTTCTCCTGATTACCCAAGCCCAAAACACGATCATGTGGTTTGGGGCAGTCGCTGTCGCATCGGTGATTCCTGGTGCCTGGTCCTAGGTGCTGTACCACACGAGTGTCTGTGCAATTGCGGCACGGCACCCACATTACGAACAGCATCACCGCCGTGGGAACTATTTCTGACTGAGCGCGCGCTTGAGAGCGAACGAGACCATAGGCTACTCCCGGTTGCCAGTGCATTTGTCTTGCACCTACTCGGGATGTGAGCGATGAGAATATAGTTAGTATTTTGACAGAGAATAATATATTTTTATAGCCGACATAACTGACGGAATTGACCTAGGCTACTCGCACAGTTTCAACATGAATCCTCCGTGCGCAAGATGTGGAAAAATTGTCTATCCGACCGAGAAAGTGAACTGCCTTGATAAGGTGAGTTTTCCCCGATCTAAAATTGCTCTGGTCTGTCGCATTATTCTAAGTACTTAGCAGTCTTTTCGGAGACTTCAGCAAACCTTTGGAGAGAGTGACATTGGAAATTGTTGGCTGATTTGGAGACGACAAATTCTGGATGACTTTGCCAAGCATAATAACACTTATCTGGTAGCTAATCAGTATTGCAAAAATAAAGACTATCAGAAGTCACAAACCAGGTACAAATGCTATTGACCGTGTCAGGTGTTGTGTAGGCTAAATGAAAAGCGTTTTGAATCCATCCATCCATGTAACATGTTTCCAAGGGGAGTTAAAGACTGGAGTTAAATTCGATGTGTTGTCTTCACATGACCTGAGTCTGCGAAAGTCTCTTCCAAGGCATTAAGAAATCCTGTAACCAACATTAAATGCTGCCCGTTATTTATGTTTATTTATTTTCTAAACAAGTAAAGATATCGTATCTTAACAAGTGAACTCAATGATCTAACCTATTGGCTGTCTAAGGAACACTAACTTTTCGCCACGGTTTGGGGTACCGTTTTTACCATTTTTTTTTTTTTTTTTTTGTACCATTGCCAAATTAATTTGTATGTCATATAGTCATGGAGAAAGTTTTATTACCACCAGCCATCCAGGACATGCATCTTATAGGGGGAAGGAAGTTACATCATGACATTGCTTTTTTTGTTTTGCCATCAGACATTAGCTTGTTTTAATGCCAGATAGTCTCTCAAATATTTATCCCCTCTATGTAGCTAGTTTTACAGCAAAAAGTGTACAATGTCTCTTTAAGGGATACAAACACCAAGTTGCAGTCAGAAGCATAGATCATGGTTTTAACCACTACTAACCTACTTCTACTGTGACTGATCTAGCACCGTTGTGTGAAATGGCACATTTGTTTTTAATGTTTACAATGCACTTTGGCATATGTGGTATTAGGATTGGATTGTGTATGGAGCTTGTAAAGGCCTAATGGATGTGCTCCTTCCTCAAAAACCTATGCTTATCAATAGGCTTATCACCATTTCAAATAGCAATAGGCTACTATAAACAATATTATATGGGTGTATATGCCTATCCCAATATCTTGTCTTCCAGTATTTACATAATATCAGTTCTTCCTGGCAGAGTCATTTCCCATTGACTTACTTGATCTGGAGATAATCCAGGTAAGGAGCAAGGTTGATTCAGGGAAGACAACACCTTTGCCAGCACCATAGTCCTCATGCATCTAACAAGCATCACATCCAGTCTATACGAAATCTTGCATAGAGTGTGAGGCCTGAAGATGCAAATTGAACTTTGCATTATCATTTGATTATGTTTTTGTTTTTTTTGTCCGTTCTCTTGGATAAGCCTAAAACAATGCTGCTCGTTTTGGTTGCCATTATAGCGCATTAGATCCAATTCTGATGGTTTATTTAACTACAAGCTTTCTAACAAAGTCAGTCAGGTCTTGTATTGGGCCCTATAAGCAACATCTGTCTTTTCCCTGTTCAGAATTTGGTCATCGTGCAACTTTTTAAGCCTTATGTTTGTTGTTGTTTTTTCTGTTCATAATTTCTTCTAGAACTGGCACAAAGGATGTTTTCACTGTGAGGTTTGCAAAATGACCCTCAACATGAAGAACTACAAAGGCTATGACAAAAAGCCTTACTGTAATGCGTAAGTACCGGCTTTTTTGTTCCTTTGCCAGTTCTGGATCTATTGTGACGCCATCTGCAGCTGCTGCGATTGCAGTGTCTTTTGGTTTGTGGGCACAGAAGGATTTTTGTAAAACAACACTGTCACAGAGACAGCTACAGACACTACAGAGAGTGTAGCTCTCTACATCGATCTCCCAAAAAAGATGAGGCCTCATCTGCTTTTTTATGGTGAACTACTTAGTGGTGATCATTTAGGAGATCAGTTATCAGGACAGATGCGTTTGCTGTGTTTTTGTACAGCTGTTTGCTGTTATTGGTCTTTGGACTTTTGAAATAGCCTACAGCCATTGCATTAAAATGATGCATAAGGGGTAAAAAATGCTTCAATCAGTGCAAGCTTTAATGTACACTACTCCAATGTTTGGGGCAAGCAGAGTTGCATTCATATCTGCATTGGGGTTTTTTTTGGAATGGATTTGCTATGTTTCCCTGTGTGTCACTGGGACAGATGCCTGGATAACGTGATGTCCACATGTGTGGCTCTCATTTATGGAGGGCAGTCCCCTCGAAGAACATCAAAGAAGAAGGGTGTGGAACTGTGGAACATTTGCAAGCTGTGCACAAACACACGTCACACTGACATGTATGCACACACACACACACACACACACACACACACACACACACACACACACACACACACACACACACACACAGAGATAAAGGCTATCCCTGCCATTGAAAAAGCATAACAAGTCTATTTTAAGTCCGTTTGCATGGAAGCAGATGATGTCCAAGAACTTTCACTTGGCTTCTGTTCCCCTGTGGTTTAGAGGAATAACAGCCCTTGACTTATGAGGCAGGCCACAATATGTGTGTGTGTGTGTGTGTGTGTGTGTGTGTGTACATCCAAGTCTGAATCACACACACACACACACACTCTCTCACACACACACACTCTCGCACACCACACACACACACACACACACACACACACACACACACACACACACACCCCCCCTATATGTCAGCCTAGGTAACCCATGTGGTCAAATTTACCTGCTGATTGACCTTTCCGGTTATTCTCTTACATTACATCTATGGGTGGAGTGCAAACTGTTTGACCTTTAGGGCAATGGAAAGATACCCATTCAGCCAATGGTAACCTTTAATAGAGAATCAGCCATTGTTTCTCCATCATTTATCCCCCATCACTTGACCTTATGGGAACTCAATCTGTTATGTAATACAAAATGTACTGACATTCAAAATGAATACTCACATATGGATGATCAATCATCCATTAAGGCAATGCAAGTTTGTTTTTTTCTTTGTTTGTTTTTATTCATATATAATTCAGAGACAGAGAATAGTCCCCTACACACTTTCTTCTTTTTTTCAGTTTTGGGGGTAGAAAATTCTTTGGAGCTTATTCTCACAGCCTCACTCCAGGACTTCTTTGCCATCTAGAATATTCCGACCCAGGTTAGGCTTCCTCCTCCTCCTCCTCCTCCTCCTCCTCCTCCTCCTCCTCTCCGTGAGTTCTGAGACTGGTCCGCCTTCCTCACTTCCGCTAATCCCTACAAGATGAAAGGGGAAAATAAGCTGGGGATTAGAGGGCACATTACCAGAGCCAGTGCCACAGTTCATGCTTTTCAAAATCACTGACCATTCAGGATTTAGGCTAGGTATAGTACGTACCACTTACCCACTTTCTTTACAATGCCAGGCCCAGTGGTGAAATGTGGAACTGTGTGTGTGTGTGTGTGTGTGTGTGTGTGTGTGTGTGTGTGTGTGTGTGTGTGCATGCGCGCATGTGTATGATTAAGTCATCAGAGTTCACAAATGAATCCAAGCCTTAGCTAAGCCCTAGTTTTCTTCGACCTCTATGAGAGTTGCACTGAACTCTTCAATGACCTGTGTGTGTGTGTGTGTGTGTGTGTGTGTGTGTGTGTGTGCCACGACGAAGCCACAACACTTGAAGTGCAGGAACACTTGTGATAAAGGTCACAAAGGTGACAAAAAGTCAAATTCTCTACCCGAAACGCTACGCCTTTCTTAAACAAAATGGCATATGTTTTAAAAACAACAACACCAACAAAATAACTGATATTGTTTTATATGTAAATTGAGTTACAATATTAATGTCAGGAATTCTGTTTGGATGCCACCATGCATATTTCAAAACAATTACATAAGCTGTTTCAATTATTCAACCCTCTATACTTACAAATCTTGCTTTCTTTCTTGACTTGATTAATCTATGAAAATAATGGTTGGCTTCAAGAGGGCATCTCATGTAGTTCATCTTTATGGTTAATCTGTCCATATTGGAATTAGTGTCATTAAACGCTGTTTAATCTACATTGTGTACATGTATGTTGTATGATTATGTCAAATAGACCTCATGTTCTATATATTCAGTCTGCATACTCTCTCTGTCCTTTTTGACAGAGACATTTGTCATGCAGACGGAGACCTAGAGAATTATGTAACAACTAATCTCCCTGGAAGAGAGGAGAGCCAGGGAGGCACGGAATAGCATTCAGAATCCCTGTCAGCAGAGCTATGGTTTCAGCTTAAGGTGGAGAGAGAGAGGGAGGGAGAGAGAGAGAGAGAGAGAGAGAGAGAGAGAGAGAGAGAGAGAGAGAGAGAGAGAGAGAGAGAGAGAGAGTCCATCCTGCTACAGTTCAACAGCCTTGAGGCCTTTCCCCTGTACTTCAGTACTTTGTCAATAGGTTGACTTACACAGCTCACCCCTTTGGAGTGTTTGATTCTGTCTGATTGAGTGATAAGGCTGAGGTAAACCATTGTGCAAATGTTAGCCCCTAACATGTACCCTGCCGTTCATGATGGGTTATTGAGTGATTTCTAGTTGTGCTAACCGCATCTTCATCTCGGAGCATGGTGTTTCATTATGATGATCAAATCTCAGAAGAAGTGATTCCAGTCCTCCACAAACTTGTAAAGTCAGAAGTTATTATAGTTACCAGAACAGAGCTGACTCTACTGACACTGACCTCCATTGGCTTGGCTAGTTTCCTGCCAATTGAGTGTGTGTGTGTGTGTGTGTGTGTGTGTGTGTGTGTGTGTGTGTGTGTGTGTGTGTGTGTGTGTGTGTGTGTGTGTGTGTGTGTGCACCAGTAAGCCTATGCTGTGTAGATATTGTAGATATTGTCTGAAATTTACTTCAACTTTCAGCAAATTTCAGCAATGCCTGGATAGTTGTGTCAAATTCAAAGCCATTGCCAGTTTAAGGAGTGCACTTTGTGCATGCTTCTTTCTCTGTGGATTACATGTTGATTCTGCATCACAGCCATCAATAAGAGAGATTCTGTGATCGGTTGTTCCTCTTGGGAATTCCTGGATGTACTTTGTAATATGTAGTCCTAGTTAGTGTTTTACTTCTGGATGACTGGATATGATAGCCCAGCTTCCCCTTCCAACAAGAAGGGCCAGGACCGACAATGCCAGGGTCATTTGCAACTTGCAAATGATGAAACATGTTCTTGATTAGAAGTAGATACCGTACCTTCTATTACCTGTTACATAATGTCTATTATGTACAAGAAGGGACTGTAAATGGGAAGCAAGACCAGTTTTGATTTTTCTCTGTTTTGGAATGTTTTGTTTATCTGTATGGTTGCCATAAGTTGTTGACAAGGCGATTCACTGGTTAGTCAGCATCACAACTGTGTGATGTTTTTCCGAGGTTTATGAAATTATTAATAGGACTTATTAATATAATGACCAGTGTTCTTGATTGTGTGTCATTTGTTACAGTATCCAATTTAGTCCACCTGTGCCTTTTTTTAACTGGGTGTTGTCATGGAAGATCTGATATCACCAAGTAATTAAGAGTCCAGGATCAATGTCAAACTTGTTGCCCTGGATCAACAGGTTAGGTTTAGAGGTAGGGTTAAGGTTAGGGTTAGGGTTAGAGTACATTGATCCAGGACAAACAAGTTTAACATTGATCCTGGACTCTTAATTACTTGGTGATATCAGATCTTGCGTGTTGTCATATACATATAAGTGCTAAATATCAAACAAGCGTAAAAGTAAAGCTTAAGCAGCATGCAAGCTTGTGCACATCAAAAGGCCTTCCGAAGAGGCTTGCGATGTTTGCGGTTGAATTACCTCAAGTGCATGGAGCCAAGCCAGTTATCGACATTGTTGACTGTTTGAAAGGCTAAAGTTGCAGAAATTGTAGGCTAAATTCTGTCTAAAATTTGAATCAAAGTGTTATAGGCTGGCTATAACATTCTGTAGATGTTGAGAAACTAACTAAGAAAGTTTCTCCTTGGCTTGCAGCCAGAGTGTTAATGAAAGATTCAATAGACTGTAGGTCAGGTTTTGACTTCTGCTTTAGTCTTATGGCTTTGCTGCTCAATGATGGCTGACTGAGCGTCTGTGTCCTGCTGTTTGTTGGTGGTGAGACAAAATGAGGTAATGATGTGACTTAGGGGGTAGGGATTACAAGTATGCGTTCATTATAATGAAGAACAATTGGATGCATCAATCACAGGATCCTTTTTAGAAAACAAGAGTACCTCAATTATCTTTCCAGATTCCTTGTCCTACTCTCATCCTATCCTTTTATTTTGCCATACAGTTGGTATATTTGAAGGGTTTCATCTCTTCAGCTCTTACAACTGATTTTTTTTTTACTCCAGTGGTCAAATTGGGCAGGGATAGAGGGCTAGAGGGTTGAATGGAAACCCAGCTGATATCACTTCTCCCACTCATATCACTCTCTTTTCCTTAAGTCAATCTCTCTCCTTTAATGGACACAATTATCTCACACACACACAGACAGACATACACCCCCACACACACAAATGCGAACACCCTCCTCCCCCTACTCACACACACACACACACACACACACACACACACACACACACACACACACACACACACACACACACACACACACACTTCCTCTTGGTTTCTTTGTCATATCTTATAAAGGCCAGATCCTGTAGTAAGAGCCTTAGGGTAGATGCATGTGCGTGCATGCGTGTGTGTGTGTGTGTGTGTGTGTGTGTGTGTGTGTGTGTGTGTGTGTGTGTGTGTGTGTGTGTATGACATACCCCTGGTGGTGAGGAGACCAGAGTGCGCCCTCAGCAGTGCTGGGCTTGGATATGGGACACTCTCCCCGGGGCCAGAATTAGGCGCTGGTGTGGACAGGCGGACGCTGTGGAGAAGTAGGGCAGGGGGAACGTACAAAGGAGACTTTTGACCCCTACTTTATCCTGAGACCTAAAGGCTTTTCCTTAGAAGCCTGACCTGCAAGAACACAAGCTGCCGTTTGCCCCTTGCGACACCACTGTAGCTCAGAGCTCTGTTCCCTTCATCAGACAATTCTAAAGTCATGCTTTCGGAGGCTATGTGTCCAAGTCATGAGTGGCAAGTATGTGACGGAATATGAATCAGGATTTCTTTGTCTGAAACGGCAGGCTTTGAAGGCAAGGCTTTGCTAAATGTCTCATGTATTCATGTGAAAGCATTCATAAATGTAAGCCTATTAGCTGTAGAACCAGTGCCAACCAGGCAAAAAGAATACACAATGTCATGTTATGCCGCAGCCACAAGGATTTCATTATTGCATTTTCCTAGGGTTTGTGATGTGAATGCTCCAGGTGATGTTGCAGCATCTTACCTGTACACGTGTACGTGGGCGAGAGGTATCAAAAAGAGTTTTTAGGACTCACCAACACATATCATTGGAGCAGATTGCCCTGGGTACATGTAATGACTCCTACATACTGTGTAGGCAGGTGTGTGTGTGTGTGTGTGTGTGTGTGTGTGTGTGTGTGTGTGTGTGTGTGTGTGTGTGTGTGTGTGTGCGTACAAGTCATACAGTATCAGTAGAGAGCATAATATTGTGTCATATTTACTACACCGTGGCATTTCCATGCCATGTGATGCATTACAGTTATCTCACATTCCAGGCCATTGCTTGTTTAAGGACGATACTCTGTGCATGTTTGCTTTTGGATGTGGGTTCCAGCCTGACAGTTTAAATGATAGCTTCCCACACAATGGATTCTTGTAGTTGTCAGTTTGTTCTAGATAAGAAATGAAAACAAAGTTGTCCTTTTCCGCCCTTGTTCCCAGAGGTTACTCTTTCTTCTTCTTCTTCTTCTTCTTCTGTTTCTTCTTCTTCTTCTTCAAAGTTGTCCTTTTCCGCTCATATTCTCAGAGGTTCTTCTTCTTCTTCTTCTTCTTCTTCTTCTTCTTCTTCTTCTTCTTCTTCTTCCTCCGCAGGCACACAGAGTTGTAATGTATGACCTGCAAGTACAGTAAAGATGTCGGCTAGCTCAGGCCAACTGGCACTTCAGAGGACAAAAGAGGCATTGTTTTCTGGCGGTACAGATAACCCAGGTGCCGGGTTCAGTTCTTCTGCAGTGTAACTTATACGCCGCCAGACAAAGCCAGGGTTCATCTGAGCAGCGTTGGCAAGCTTACCCGGGTCACGGTGCTCCACAGGGCCAAATGCTCTCAGTCCTTTAGGTACCGTACTGACACTTAAAGGTAAAAGTTAATTGAGGTGCATATACTGTAAGGTATCCTTTCTCAAATTGTTGTCTTTTTTTCCTCAGTCATACTCTTTTCACCCCCAAATTGGAGAGGTTTATAGAGGTTTTTGTTTCAGACTGGATATTTTCGGGACAACGGCCTCAGATCTGCCCCAATAGAAGGGAATAATGGCCGCTGTGGGGGTGAAGAAGGGTATTAGTACCATTCTCTTCTACCAAATCCATTATTCCCCAAAAACAGGACACCTTGTGGCCCTAAAATATCCAATTTGAAAGAAAAGCAAATATAAACCTCGCCAGTTTGGAAGTGAAATCACCTGGTTGCTAGTCATGTGTATAGACAATAAGCAAATGTTTAAAAGATAAAAGAAACATGCCGTTCCATTTTAAAAGAACTTAAACCGTTCAGTCATTATTACCTCCGCCAAGGAGGTTATGTTTTCGCCGGTGTGTGTGTCTGTCTGTGTGCAACTTAACTTGAAAAGTATTGCACAAATTTGGATGAAATTTTCTGATGAAGTGATTCGATTTTGGTGGCGATCGTTGATCCAGAGCACCGTCTGGAATTTATTTTGTGCCTGGGACCACATTGCCTTGATGGAGCCTGCTTGCTATTGTTATTAAATAGTTATAGTATCAAGTGTATTGATATTTTTACCTCAGTAATGTCACAGGTGTGCTGTTATTGAGGATAACAGGCACCCTTTCAGCCAATCAGAAAACATTTCATTTCTCCAGGTGATAATGTGTGTTAAACTGCACAGTTAGCATAACGATATGAAGGTTTGATTACTGAATGATAGACCATGCTGTAACTGCAATTCATCACTAAAGCTCTTGACATTCTAAAAGCTTGAGAACCCTGCTTGGGATTTTATTTAGTGTGATATTGTTGTCTGAACGACACATTTGACTGGAAGCTTCCATAAACAATGTTTGAGACGGCAGAGGCTTATAGAATGAGACTAGACTTTTGGGGAGCAGCTCAAGCTCAAGCTGGCCTTTTGAATTCACATCACAGAGAGCCGCGGGTTCCTTCCTTCCTCCCCTGCTTCCTGTGTCATCCTTCCCAGAGGCCCCAGGGACAGGAAGTGAGACTGATCCCTCTTTGCTCTCCCACCGCCCATGGGCCCCTGTCCACTTTCCTATAAACAAGCCTCTCTCTCTCTCTCTCTCTCTCTCTCTCTCTCTCTCTCTCTCTCTCTCTCTCTCTCTCTCTCTCTCTCTCTCTCTCTCTCTCTCTCCCTCCCTCAGTCTCTCTCCTACTCTCTTGCTCTATATGTGTGTGCATGTGTGTGTGTGTGTGTGTGCATGCGTGTACGTGTGTGTCTGTGTGCATGCATCTATGAGTGTGTGTCTGTGTGTGTGCATGTTTGTGTGTGTGTGTTTCAGTTTCCCGCTCCTCCACTCCAGCAGCTCCTTCCCAGACATCAAAGAACTTTATCAACGCCCCCCTACACACACACACACACACACACACACACACACACACAGGAAACTAAACAACCCCTCTGAATAAGAGCTCAGCTCTCTCAGTTTGGGGAGTGTCTGCTGCCTGCTTATGCCACAATACAATAATGACCAAACAATGCCTTCCAAATCGGGCCAAAGCACGTTTCACTGGGGGGCATTGTGGCAGATTTGCACCACGTTGCTCGTCGTAAGTACAGATGTCTCAGCCTCCGTCATGAGATGTGTTTGAAAAGGATGGGGTTGTGGGAGGGGGATGGGGAGGGGGGGGGTGTTTGAGTTATATTTAACGCTTTCGGAAAGACGGAAAGACATAATGCTTCAGCAATAGAAAATATCACTTATTTGAGGAAGCAAGATTCGTACTGTCTTTCTTTTCCTCTCTCTCTCTCTCTCTCTCTCTCCCTCTCGCCCCCCCCCCATCCCTGAGGAGAGGAACGTGAGGACCCACTTACCGCTCATCCTCGCCTCCTGAGGATGTCTTCTCAGTTCAGCAGTGGGGGATTACCAGTGTGCGTGCAGCGAGCGCACCCAATCCCTTAAAGTCTAAATATGATTGCCTCCCCTATCTGATGGAGGCTTTGCATCTCCCCTGAAGCATAATTAGTGGCGCTTCTTAATCCTCTGCCTTCACACTAGTAAGCATATTTATTAAAAATGATGATGCACCGGCAAGCTTATTATGGCAGATTTTGCTCTCATTTTGTACATGATTGGCAAAGTAGTTCAAACCAAATGAGCAGCTCGGGCTAACAAACAAATGAGCTGCTGCACCATTAAAATGACATGGTCAGTATAATGCCAGTTAATTATGAGCATACATACCGGTAGTCTCAATGGTGGCATAGTGGATCTAGAGGCTTTGCAATGGAGCACTTTAAGCTTGTGAGTTATCTTCCCTTGGACTCCTCTATCTTCCCTTCAAACTCCTTAGCAAGGCAATTAAAGGTGCTGTTGATATTGTATTTGTTTATGTGCCTGCGTTTCTGTTTATGTTTTTTTTTTTAGTTTTTTTTTTTACAGTTATCACAACAACACCTGCTAACCAATGAGGTCAAGTTAGCTTCAGCTGCCAATCCATTTCTAATTTTAGGGCGAGCTTACATTGTGCAAGTGTTGGCACTTGTTGAGGACATTTTTCGCTCAGTTTAAGCATAGCCACAACACAACTTCCCTATGAAGACAATGCTTTCCCCTCTCTGAGTCTACATGGATCCGATTGGAAGAGTTAAAGTTTACTGAAACCATGGCGACAAGTGTGATCTCATATTGGACGAAAGTAAAAATGTATTAAATATATAAATAGCTGTGTAATTTTGCAAAATCATTTCCTATATAGGCTTAATGCAACATTCAGTTCCCCTGCATGATAAAACAAAGCCCACATCCCTTTCAAGTCCATAGTCAATGCATCTTTATTTTTACACACAAGAACAGCGCATACAGCCTGGAGGACTACTTCCTAAATAAGTGGTTTCCTCACAGAATTTTGGGTTTTGGGTTCTGAATGTGTTTATTTCACTCATGCAGTGTGAGCTGTCACATTGTAGCTTGTTATCATCCGATGGAATGAAATACAGTTTTCTGATTGGCTGACAGGGTGTCAGTTAATTCTTGATAACAGGACACCTGAGACATTTGTCGGGTAAAAAAAGTTTCCCCAGCGTTCCATATCGATGCTCTTTACAATGTAGCCTTGAGGATCTTCTGCACCTCGGCTGCCGAGGTGTCCTGATATAAGGTAATAATAGACTTGGCAGAAGCGTTCCGCATCATGCTTGTCATTCGCTGCCACCTCGTCCATTATTAGCTTATATTAGGACACCTAGGCGGCCGTTATTCCTTACAAATCAGATTGTACAGTGTGAGAACATGAGCGGTGACCTTTTAACCCCTGGGAATTAATTGCACGGTTTGAGCTGGAATTGCATTAAATGATTGAAAATATCATACAGTGTATGCCTAGCCCAAACAAGAAGCTGAAAATGACCAGAAGGAATGTTCCAAAAAGTGTTTAAAGTGAGGTTTGCCACAGTGTACAGTCCAGACAGCCGTTTCCCAAAAACATAGTTGCTAACTGCTAACTAAGGTAGATAACTATGTTAGCAAGTATGTTGGTTGCAATGCAATTTCTCATTGACAAGTAACTAAGTTGCTAACTGGTTAGCAACTATGCTTTTGGGAAGCGGGCGTGAGTGGTGGCCTAGTATGGATGTATTTCCTGAAAAATGTGCCCTTTGTGAAAAAGAGCAGGGTGACAGCTGCTGCAATATGAAAACTGCAGGTTGAGGAGTCGCCAAAATTTGCTGTGCATTGTCTGTACCAAACCAACTCAGTTTAGAGAGAATACTTAGGCCCTGTTTACATATTTTTATAAATATATATATATTGTATCCATTTTGGTTGTTTATGAGTTTTAGCCAGCTCAAACAGATATTTTTTTAAATGCCTTCTGAAGTGGAGATATTTCAAAATGCTTGATCATGTGGTTATGTTTAAAAATGCAATTTAAAAAAAAACAATGAAAAAACTCTTGATACATGTAAGCCCTTTTTAAGTAGTGCTGATTGCCACATCCAGACTTATCCCCTGATGTGTATGTGTGTGGAATGGTAGTGAACCGGGTGATGACCGGCTGATTGATGGTAAGTGTGTTTTGTCCCTGGGCAGTGTGTAATGTGTGGCAGAATGCTCTGGTGGTGCTCCTGACGTTCCTACTGAGTGGAGTGATGAGGTCTCTGTGTCCTGTTGATGAATGAGACAGAGGAAGGGGACATGGAGTGGAAAGAAAGAGATGGGGATAGGGAGAGAGAGAGAGAGAGAGAGAGAGAGAGAGAGAGAGAGAGAGATGGAACACAGCAGGATCCCACCATGACTCAGTTGCTTTTCAGCCTCTGAACACACACACACACACACACACACACACACACACACACACACACACACACACACACACAAGCACATACACACATTGGTAGACACTCTGTAATGGACTGTCTGTTTACACAGCTCAAACAGTCTCTCAATATTATGTATAAAATACAAAAGTACACAGTTATTGACACTGTTGATGGTTTGATTCAGCCTACAAGTCTAGATGTACCCTAGCGAAACCAAATTGTTTTGCTCAACTATGTCTAGCTGCTGTTGAATTCAGTTCTCATTGTGAAAGAGGTTAAATGGGCTATATGTAGAATTATGTTGGATTCAAGTTATCTTGAATGCACCTTTGTATTTGTGACGGCACTTTTCCACTGACTTGAAATGCATTCGATACGTCCCCATGTTGTAGCATGTAGCATGTTGACATGCTAACTTCAGTCGCTATCTTGGCAGACTTAGGTAGGTTACTTTTGACATTGCAAAGTTGTGTTCTCATATTCTGGGTTCATATTCATATTCATGTTCATGGGTTCATATTCATGTTCTCATATGCTGGGTTTTTCTTCATGTTTAAATGCATTAGAAACTACAAAGTATAATAGAGACAAATATAATTGTAGACATTAACAGTAGGCCTATGTGACTTGTGTGTCAAGTCCTGTCCACTGTGAGGTGTATGGGAGAGAAGAGCTAAGATGCTCCAGTGAGCGAAGTGTTGGGTCCACTGGCTCAAACCAGACGGTGCTGCTGGCCTCATTCCACATGACGGAGCCGGCACTGTGAGACTGTCAGAGCATCACCCCTTTGCAATTCAACACGCTGGGAACATGGGCGTCACCGTGGAAACCCTGTGTTCCAACCTGACTGATGGAAACTGAGAGACGTTTCCATGACGATGTATGACGGGTCAGGCTGTTGAGTGGGTTCCATGGTGGTGGTAATGCATCAATAATTTTGCACAGTGGGAGTTTTTGCTGTACGTGTGGTGATGACACTATTCCTCATAGTCCAGAAGTAGCCTGGCTATCGCACAAGCGAAATAATCACAAGTGATATTTAGTGTGGAGACCCACCTATTGCTTTTCTTGTAGTGGAATCGTCATTTACGATTGTCTAGAACCTTTAATCGGGCGCTACGAATGTCTATCATAGCATTAATAGCTCAGAGCAGATACCAGAGCCTCCATGTGATATAAAATGCAATCGAGCACTGTGCTTGTCCCTTTTTGTTCTGTGATTGGATACCTAAAGCAGATGAGAAAATCGGCCATGGTCACCACGCTGCTTTGCAGAGTGAAATGAAATGGAGTGCACAAAGGAGCATGGGTACTCCCAGCCTAGTTCAGAAGAGTATTATTATTCAGCATAAGAGATAGACAGCTCATGCTACACCTTTAGCTAAGTACAAAAGCACAAGCTGATTTGTAGTGGAGATTCCTCATGAATCAGTTCAGTCATTCCCTGAAGATCACAGGACTTCTCTCCTCAGCAATAAGAACAGCTGGACACAAATGCCACAGACTGGGATAGGGAATGGATCATTGTTTTTGACAATACACAACAACACACTGTGATATTTTTTAACTACAGTCAGACAAAAAAAAGACCACAAAAGAGATTTTGAAAGTCAGTAAAATACAACCAAACACATGCGGCCATATATACTGCTGAGTGCGCTGTTTCTGTAAGAGGGAAGTTGAGGAGGGTTTGGAAGTAGTCTTGGAAATAGAGTGAGGTCCATTAGCCTCCATTCTCTATTGAACCCTGTTAGACTACTTTCAAGAGAGTGTCAGAGAGAGAGAGAGAGAGAGCAAGTGCATGCAGGATGCACCAACGGAATGGAAACTACACACGCACACACACACACACACACACACACACACACACACACTTTAAGTATTAGGATGTGGCACTACCCTTGAAAAGCAGATGCAAATGAAAGGCAAATCCACAAGCTGTCCCAAAGTTAGCCACAACTGTAGAATGGGAGATTGTTTTTGTTTGTTTGTTTTTTCTACTCAAGACGAACATCTTATTGCAGGTCTTGGAAAGGCTGTGTGTTTTTGGTGTCGGGTGTTATTTATTTAATTACCATAGATCATAGTCAGGATATGGTGAAGGCTGTGTGTGAGTGTGTGTGTGTGTGTGTGTGTGTGTGTGTGTGTGTGTGTGTGTGTGTGTGTGTGTGTGTGTGTGTGCCATAAATCATAGTCAGGATATATTGAAGGCTGTGTGTGTGTGTGTGTGTGTGTGTGTGTGTGTGTGTGTGCGTGTGTGTGTGTGTGTGTGTTTGTGTGAGAGTGTGAATTTCAGAATCTACAAATCTGCCCTTTCTCCCTCTCTTTCCCCCTGCCCGGCCTGACTGGAGCGTAAATATGTTTAGTGATGATGGCATTTTAATGCTGCACGCCATCCACCCCCCTGCTTGCACAGATAAGAAACACAATACATCACTCCAGATGAAGGAAAACAGCTAAAGTCTGTGTGTGTGTGTGTGTGTTTCTGTGTGTGTGTGTGTGTGTGTGTGTGTGTGTGTGTGTGTGTGTGTGTGTGTGTGTGTGTGTGTGTAGGGAAGACCAGTGAGCCACGATGTCACATCTGTTGTAAGTCCTTTCCTGCCGCCTCTCCTGATAGATAGTCACACCTGTGCTGTGACTAACATTAGGTCAGCAATTGGTTCGGTTAAAAAACTGTAGCCTATAACTGCAGGTTAGGCTAGTTCTATTGTGTGACTGTGCAAAGTGCTGAGTCACCTAGCACTGCCACGTTAACATTCTCAGCACAGGCAGGCAGGCAGGCAGGCAAAGAGGCTGGCACACCTGCATCAGTTAATTGGGACAAGTCCTGGAGGAGTAGCACTCATAGTGGTTTACTACGGCAGATGTCTTAGAAGACGGTTGCCCTTTAAACGGGGCTGTAAGGCAAACTAGCTGCCTATATTTCCTGAAATGCCATGTCACTGACTAGAGTCAGCTAAAACGGTTTGCAGAGAACCAAAGTAAGATATCGAAATAAGATGAATTGTCATGCTAATTCAGTCGGTTTAAAAGAAATCCTTCCATTTGATTTGGCCTATTGACCAGCATAATAATAGTCATAATAAATAAAATATATTTTAGTGTTTGTTATCTGGATGTTAAGTCAGAATTCAGAGAGTTCAGATGCAGAACCCTCTAAGTGCAAATACTTATATCATTTTGATTAACTTTATTATCAGACCACCTGCAATTGGATTGTTTCGGATTGATTTGTTTATATTTGATAATAACATTCAATTTGCAGTTTGATAGAGATTATTTTAAAAAAAACATTGAACATTGCTTTGGTCATGGGATAAACAACAACTCTCCCCCTGCCCTCGTTCTCTTCTCCCCTGGCCAAGCAGAGGGTTACCTTGGCTGCAGCGTAAAGGCTGGATGTCCTACTGAGTGGCTCTTTGTTTCAGGGGATTGGGTTGCCGGGCCTCGGCTAAGTGTCTGGAGTTGCCAGTGGCGACACTTGGCCGGGCCACTGAAGTGTACCTCCAAGCTCTGACCAGGAGGAGTGCAAATCAACAGAGAAAAACAAAAGCGACTAGCACCAACACACATACACACACACACACACACACACACACACACACACACACACACACACAATGCACATAGTCTTGCACACACCCACTAGTTCTGTGAATTAATTTTCATGGACCGTAGGGTTTATGGAAAAGAGAGAGAGAGAAGAGGGTAGAGGGAAAGGGAAAAGGATAGTCAGTTAGAACCAGAACTAATTTTGTCCCACCATACTGTCTTTGCAACAAGTAACTAGCAGTGTTACAAGTATGTGTATTACTGTAACACAACTCGCTCTCTACTCTCTTCAAATTTATTTCCCAATACCATGGATGCTATTAGTTCAATAGGTTGGCAATGGCCAATTGCATTGCAGCCAACAAAGTTGCTAAGTTAGCAGTTTGGTTTTAGGAAACAAACCCCTGACACTGAGCCACCAGCATCTTAGAGACTTCAGATATTCTCCATATCCTCCACATGTAACTGCTCTCTCTACCTCGTGACCCAAGTTGACCCCTCCGCCTCCATATCTCCTGATATCAGTGGCCCTCGACAGGCCGGTCTGTGTGTGGTTTCCGTGTTTTGTCTGCTGTTTTGTTTGTTTATCTCCCTATCCTTCCTCGGAGTAGAGAGAGAAGAGGAGGGGAGGAGGAGAGGAGGAGGGTTGTAGCCACCCCAAACCATTCCCAGAGTCCCTTAACACATCTATGCCCCCACCCCCCTACACACACATACACACTTTTTTTTCTCTGTTTACATTTTGCTATAGTGCTGTCACCACACATTGCATATGTATGTGAAGTATGTGAAGGTTTGAGCCTCATTTAAGTATCAACAGAGCTCTGCTATGGCAAGAGGTTTGTGTTAGGAGCTCAAAAGGAAGTGGCTATGTATTTTTTTTAATGCATTCTTGATTTGTATGTGTTTCATTTTACAGGTGCATATTAACAGCCTACATGAAGCCAGTTTCGGACTTCATTGGGCAATATTCCATTTTTAGTTTTGTTTGTGTGTGTGTGTGTGTGTGTGTGTGTGTGTGTGTGTGTGTGTGTGTGTGTGT
>JAODXP020000027.1:509208-516708 GCA_027497455.2 Sardinella longiceps
TGTGTGTGTGTGTGTGTGTGTGTGTGTGTGTGTGTGTGTGTGTGGAGTGAGTTGACTTTCACCGCTTGGCCATCATGCAACCACCTCTGCTCAAATCTACTTGTGATAGAGTCACAGGTCTGCCCTTTTACAAAGGCATTGTCCTGCTCCAAAATCCTGAAACAATACCTCCAGGGAGGGAGGGAGAGGGAGAGGTCTCTTCAGGAGATAAAAAGGTAGAGAGGTTGGTTGTTGTTGTTGGCTTGACTGGTAAGTCCAAGTAGACTTTTTAAGTGGCGAAACGGGTAATTAAAAGTTACAAAACCAGCAGGCTCCTCTGTTAGCTGGTTTACCACTTTCTCAAGCCAGGTTTATCACTTACTGCAACTACTTGGAATACGCCCTAGCTGACTATCTGCAGGCACATACATACACACACAGAGAGAGATTACAGTTGTCTCATCAGACTTTTTGTAAACAAAATAGAAAAAACAATTGGAAATGCAAATACATACACTCTTCCTTTCAATGCATCTGAAGTCACATCGTTGACTATTAAAGTTAGCAAACTAGAACATCTACTTTGTCAGTTGATCAGGAAGTTTGTTTGTGTTCCATCTCTCAAACCTTTTATCTGACTGACCAAAAAAATTGGTATGTGTCTTACTAAGAGTGAGTGCAGTGCCAAGATTGGTGTTGTGTGGACAAAAAAATACTGAAGATAACATTAAATGAAGCAAAGTAGCCTTCTGCCACTCTAACTTCTGTAGCCTCTCATCCTCTCACATATCCCTAGTGCAGTGGTAAGAAGTTCAGAAACAAATGCTGTTGCCTCATCTCTCTGGATATCTAGAAATGCTGTCTGGATATCGCTGATAGATGACGTTTGTTCAAAAATCACTTCTGAGGTCTATAACACAGGCATGTCATCTGTAATTTATGTGGTTATCCTGCATTTTATCATGATTTCCAAAAACAACCAAAACACACGGTGTATCTTCAAATGCTACAAACTGTTTGATTATCTGCAACCCAAATTGCTATATTTCAACTCTCACCAAGTTGCTTTGGATAGACTTTGCAACCTCCCTTTGAAAAAAGCTTCCACTGTACAAATTGCACAAGCCTGATTATATATCATCACGATTCGATTATGCACCGACCTGCACACATGCAACTGGGCAACACATTTCTTGCAAGACATTGTTTATATTGCCATTGCTCTAGTTCAAATGAATTAGATTAATTAAATTGAATTAATTAGACAAAAAATGGATATAATTGGCTTTTAATCACAGGTTACTGTCCTCATGCTAGCATCTTGTTTAGTGGAATCTGTTCTAAGCACTGAGCTCTTTTGCATGCATCAGCAGCACAACTACAAACAGTTTTTATCATCAAAACATTCTCTCGCTTTGGAGCCCGAGAGAGACGGCCGCATGTATGTTATTCTCCTTTAAGTGCTGGAGCTTGTCAGACTCTTAAGTCCCCGTCTGTCAGATGCTTTGTGTGTGTGTGTGTGTGTGTGTGTGTGTGTGTGTGTGTGTGTGTGTGTGTGTTATGGGGCCCAAGAGCTCTAGGCTGCCGTGATCTTCAAGGCGTCTGTGTGTGTGTGTGTGTGTGTGTGTGTGTGTGTGTGTGTGTGTGTGTGTGTGTGTGTGTGTGTGTGTGTGTGTGCTCTCATTAAAGTAGATTACAGAGTGTCCAAAATCTCATCATTACTGCAGTTTCTGCAGACCCCTTGCTCCAGAAGTTACAGACAAGGCAAAGCTAAGCTAAGCAGCTTTCACTCTCAAGCCTATGAACCAGTGCAAAGCACATCACATTTCTTATGTTCATTATTGACTTTATTTGTATTCATCTCACAAATAGCCTTATACATAGGAAATGGATCGTCACATGGCAGGGCTATGCTTAAGATATGCTTCATACATGAGTATTTTATGGTCAGCAGTTTATTCTGATTGCGATGTTGTGGTTTTGTTGTAGGACTGTTGCACAGTCATGGTTCAGCGAGGTTAGTCGAGCAGGTTTACGTGCTCCAGAAATCAGAAACAATACCTCGAGACAGCAGAGAGGCCTCCACGGGAGACGGAAAGAGAGCCAGATAGAGAGGGGTGATTGTTGTTGTTAGTTTGCCCGGAGGCTGTCTGTGTGCATGCCCCCCAAAACACACACACACACACACACACACACACACACACACACACACACACACACACACACACACACACACATGAACACGCATGCAGGCTCACACACACACAGACACAGACACACACACACACAGCACACACACACACACACACACACACACACACACACACACACACACACACACACACACACACACACACACACGCGCACACACACACACACACACACACACACACACACACACACCCTCCCATCCGTCCTCCACTGCCTGCACCCATAGTTTGTGTGTGTATGTGTGTGTGTGTGTGTGAGCACATTTCCAAGGCTCAGCAGTCTGTCAGTAATGTGGTTATTGAAGCTTGATGTGACTAAGCCCCTGAGGTTCCCATGAGTAATCCATCACAAGAGGCACTGGCCTTGTTCTCAGTCTCTCCAGTCCAGAGGGACATCCTAGTGTTACACAGAACTGTCCAGAGGTAACCGCCCCACCTCCACACACACACACACACACACACACACACACACACACTCACCACACACTCACCCCTCACCCTCACCAAGCCCCGCTCGCCATCTGACGTGAGATCAGCTGGCATACACCTGGTGCCCATGGCAACCCTTGTAAGCCATTGATATGAACAAAGAAACTGGGGGAGTATCACCCAAAGGGATGAGAATGAGATACTTTGAAGACCCCCCCACACACACACACACACACACACACACACACACACACACACACACACACACACACACACACACACACACACACACACACAGATGTCATGAAAGCATCAGGACTGAATCCCATTTTTTTCTCCCCTAACCCTAAGCCCTGAGCCCTTGAAAACTTGAGTCATCAAATAATATGAAGTCATATATCATACCTAATACTTGTTAAGACTTTGAGGGTTTAGGGCTTTTGGACATAGGAGTGACTTTAGGATATAGCCCTTGGGTGACTTTGCCCACAATATAAATGAAGGCTCATGGTATTACAATCCCAAATCACATCCATCCCTTGTCCGCCTTTGTGTTGGGTTTGTTCTCTCACAAATACACAAGTGAGTGCCATTGAGCGGAGCTGATAAGCTCCATGATGGATGATAATATCTCTCCATCAGTAATGCTGTCCCCAGCAGCAGCAGCGGCAGTAGCAGAACCCAAGGGCTCATGCAGACGTCTGCCTCTCGCATCACAATGTCCTCATTTCAACTCCTTTCTGAGTCTGTTTGTTTTATTTATCACATTAGACTGGATGCACAAACATCTTGCATCTCTTGTGTTTAAGGGAATGTCTGTGTGGAAGATTTTTTATTTTTTATTTTTTTTTATTTATTTATTTTCAAATCAGCTTTGGTGTTGGGACTCTTTGTATTTATTTGAACATTCTACAGTCAAGGCTAAAATGTGCTGTGCAGAGTTTCGCAATGAATCACACCAGATTAATTTATGGACATATTCCCCCGAGGAGAACCATTGCTTTCTAATTTGATAGCGCTCCCAGCAAGGACTTGAACACATTTGTAAAGGCCAATTCAGACTGGAGATCCGCAATGAGATGAGACGGTTGTAGAGAGCAGATGTGGCGGTGTGAATCAATCGTCGCAGGTTGTTGCAAATAGTTGCAAGCAAATGTCAAATCGCAGTTTCAGAGTTTTAGAACGTCACTGGTTTTTAGAACATCATAGCCTATATATGTAGGTGTGTATGTTAGCAAAGACATTAGAATCCAGGAAGATCTGCTCTAGCCAGAGTGATCAATATGAAGTTAATCAATATGTCTGTGCTTGGTATAGGTCTCTATCCATCCCAGTGCAGCTCAACAAGTCATTCTAGGATCAGTCAGTATGAAAGCTTCATTGGCCTCGCCCAATCCCTGCTACTTCCCTTGCCCATTCCTTTGTTACCCAACTTCTCTGCCAGCAACTTTACATAATATCCAATATAGTGCCCGGTAATTTAGAAAAGATAGCATTCATACACTATATGATTCTTATCTGTCCTGCTTGAATATTCAAACATAATTTAGATTTAGATTTATAGATAATCCCACTAGACATTTTTATTTTAAGTGGATTATTCTCCAGTGTGATAGTATGCAACTTTTTTGTTTTAATTGGTGACCTTCCAGCCCCAAACAGGAATGTAAAATGATTGTTTTCGCCTAAAACTCTGTGTGTGTGTGTTGTGTGTTGTGTGTCTTCTCCTCTGACCTCCCCGAAGCTAATCACACAGTGCTGCAATCTGGTGGGTGGACCAGACAGCCTTGTTGTTGTACTGGCACCTCTGCCACTGTCTCCTGGTCCTGTACAGCTCGTATGTCTCCAGTGACCCGTAAGGTCCAGCCTCTCTCCTCAGCAGTAATGAGCCAGGCTTTTATAGTCCCGGCCCTGTCATTGGGCTGGGCAGATTTACTTCAGCAATATCACCCAACCCCCCTCCCAATCCACCGGCGCCACCCCCTCGCCTCTGTCCTTCAGCCTTGCTCTAAGTACAGTCAATAAGGGAATAGGACGTGGTCTCTTCTCTTCTCTTCTTTTTTTTCTTTCTTTCTTTCTTTCTCTTTTTTTGAAAAAAATAAAATAAAATAATGGAATTTATTTCCCTCATTTTGTATACTCTGATTTGTGAATTTGTTGACGTGCCATTGGGATCACTGTAATGTTCTGCCCTGACATTGTTTTTGTGGTTTTGGCTGTTGTTGGTGTTGTCATGTTCAGACAGCAGTATTGCTGTGGTAAAAAGAGGTTGAGGCAAGAAGGGTTATGAAGGGTTATAGTTTCTTCATCCCACTAAACTTCAGAGACTTTCCCATAAACTTTACTATAGCACTGTACCACAAGGCCTCATTCTTTCAGACAAGGCTACATTGTTAGGCTACAAAACACACACACACACACACACACACACACACACACATAAACACACACTCACACTCACATACACACTCACACACACACACACACACACACACACACACACACACACACACACACACACACACACACACACACACACACACAAAGAAAGGAAGAAACCCAAAAGAAAGCCACAAGCTGTGAAGTCCTGCATCCCTTGCCAACCTGACTAATTTTCCTTTTTTTTCTTCATTTCTTTTTTTCCTTTTTTTTTTTTTTTTGGTCTGTCACGTACAAAAAGTGTTGCGCTATCCTCCGAGACATGGAACTGATGTGAGGATTACATAAGGGCCTCTGGGAGCCGTGAGGTTTGCATGGTTTTCACTGAGTCATCATCTCAGCCACAAGCACAGGGAGAAACACCCAGGGAGGGTGAGGAGGAAGGCAGAGGCGGAGGATGGTGGTGTAGGTGTGTGTGTGTGTGTGTGTGTGTGTGTGTGTGTGTGTGTGTGTGTGTGTGTGTGTGTGTGTGTGTGTGTGTGTGTGTGTGTGTAGCTGTTAGCTGACCTGAATGCTTTTTATCCTCAGTCCAGTCCTCTTACCAGCCTCGGCTTTACTGGTTAGTCTTAGGTTGAGTCTGTATGAGACAGAGAGGACATTGAAAGGCTGTCTTTTTGAAAGCCAATAATTGCGGCTAGACTGCAGACACCACACACAATTCAACAGCCACATGTACACACACAAACACACACACACACACACACACACACACACACACACACACATGAACACAAAAACAATACATACTCAAAAACACAGGACTCTAATTGGTATGACATGCAACTTGCCACGTGGTGCTGTAAGCATGGCCCTACACAAACTAGGCTGCCAATTTAATCATTGTAGCTAAAGCATTGTGCTAGTTTAATACCATGCCACAACTGTACTGTATTGTAAACTCTACTGTGTTCAGGATGGGCCTGTACCCTGAGTACATGAGTTTTGCTAGGCTAATTGCAGCTTGATTTGACTGATTTCACTTGATGGTAGCATGGTAGCTTTAGGCCCTATCTAGTGCGTGTTAATGTTGTGATTCAAATTAGTGTCCATATCCTGTCACATAGAACACAGGGAACCAGGACCATGTTCTCTTTTGCTTTTCTGCTTAACCTACACAGCACTTATCTATATACAATGTATATTCAGATATGCAGAAACTTCCCAGCACACACACACACACACACACACACACACACACACACACACACACACACACACACTCACACACATGGAGATTACAGTTGTCTCATTAACCTTTTTTGAAAAGAAAAAAAAAACACTTGGAAAAATGCACCTGAGCGAGTCAGTCGTCCCTTCCCCTTCCTCGCGTTACTGTAAGAGGCGTCCCTTGCAGGTCTTATTAACCTGCCTGCTTTGGTTAATGATGGCATAATGAGATGATTCATCCAGCCAGTGTTCCGGGAGCCTTATGTAACACGCCCAGAGGATGAAAGAGGAGTAGGATGAGATCGGGGGAATAAGTGAAGTCGAGTACAGCAACACGACTTCTCTCTGCGCTCTTCTTGCCAAACGAGGAGCAGCAGCTGGGTCTCTCTCTCTCTCTCTCTCTCTCTCTCTCTCTCTCTCTCTCTCTCTCTCTCTCTCTCTATCGCTCTCTCTCTCTCGCTCTCGCTCTCTCCCTCTCACTCTCTCTCTGACACTCATTCTCTCTCGCACTCTCTCTGTGTCTGTGTGTGTGTGCGTGTGTGTGTGTGTGTGTGTGTGTGTGTGTGTGTGTGTGTGTGTGTGTGTGTGTGTGTGTGTGTAGGGAGGGAAATGAGCGTTCACTACTGCTTCTGTTTGAAGGTGATGCAAAAATGATCACACACTTGATTTCACTGTACTGTTGTAGATGATGTGCTGCAGTTTGGGCTTTGTAGCCAGTCTGAGCCCAGACGAATGTGTTGGGCCGGGAATCCATTATGCAGACTTCTGTCTGTCTTCCCACTTCCAAATCAACCATATAATAAACCCAGGAACCATTCCAGAATGAGATGGACTCTATGATGATTGGCTAGCAAAGATGTCTAACTGGTGCTAGGCGAGTGTGTAACCACATAAATGTGTATTTTTTAATTTGTGAATTTCATTTAGCAGAAGAAGAATATATTAAACATTTATTTGCTAACAAGATTATGTTAAATATACAGTACTTCCAGGACAAAATAGGAAAGTTAATGTGCTAATTTAAATGTAATTGCACTGCTGGTCACTGATTGGAAATCTGAATTTGAATCTGAATATCAGTCTGGTGTCAGTTTGCTGTTCGATTGGCACCAGCTAGGATTGTTTAGGTAATGCCTCCCTGGACGAGTAAACGCACATAGTTTGATGTCAGGCATGTTTATTAAAATTAAAGATCTAAAGAATAATAAACTTGTCAAAGATTTTGATATAGGAAGCGGCCAATGACTGGAAGTAGGCAAATGCACAGGTCGCTGGT
>JAODXP020000027.1:519208-541708 GCA_027497455.2 Sardinella longiceps
ATTGGCAAATCTGACAGCGGAGGTAATTAAATTGTGAGAGAGATGGACACGGAGGGAAAGATTTGTTTTTCTCCTCCTTCCCTCTGATCTCTTACTCCTTCTCTCATTCCACCTCCCTTTCTCCCTCCTACTCTCTTTTCTCTCTCTCTCTTGCTCTCTCCCTCTCTCTTACTCACTCTCTCCTTCCAGCTCCCTCTCGCTCTTTCTCTCATTCCATCTCCCTTGCTCCCTCCCACTCTACCTCTCATTCTCTCCCTCCGTCACACTCTCTCTATCGCTCTATTTCTCTCTTCCTTCCTCCCTCTCTCTCTCCCACTCTTCCTCCCCTTCTCTCCCTCCCCCCAGCCTTCTGTGAAAGGGCAGCCGACAAGTTCATATGAGGACAGGCTGGACAGACTCAGTGCAATCTCAACACCTCTCTAAAGGTTAGATAACAGAAAAAAACAACATGCTTTGCAAATAAAGTTCTGCACAAATTGTAAGCAGGTACCTGTAAGGAGTACATGAAACAACCTTTGACTAATTTAATTCAGTTGCCATGGCCTATCTCAAGACTTTTTATAGACCCATCTTGAACTTATCTCAATGTCACTATGATTCCTGGCGTTTTTGATGAATAATTAGTCACAGTGTATAGTGATGCCTCTGCATTGCTTCACTGGAATTTGTAAACATTGTCCTGACTATGACACTGAGGCATGCATGCTTTATAAATTATTTTGGTGCATAATTCATTCAGCAGGTTCTGGGAAAGCAACCCCTTCCGATAAGGGCCATGTGTGAACATGACTTATCATTTAGTTTTGAACAGAATGAGGTTTCATTCAGCCACTGTTTGATTATTGAGTTTCCCTGATAGCAGGTCAGTCAGGGGGAAAAAAAAAAAACATGTTACCAGTAGCCCCTCGCCTGCTGCTGCTGCTGTCCTTGATGAAGTGTTTTCTGCAGTAATCGAGTTTCATGTGCGTGCAAGTATGCATCTGCAGCGCTCGTGAATCGCTGATTCCTGTGTGTTTCGTTTAATTGGCTCCCCCTAGAGCTTTCCTCATTCCTCTGATGCTTCCTGTTGAGCACTGAAAAGACAGGAAGGAGTGGCACAAAGCCCTTCTCTAGTCTCTGTGTTTGTGTGCATTTGCTGTTATCTCTGTCAACACACCAAACTTTGGTTATTTTAGGATACCTTCACCATTTTAACTGTTTGGAGTTACTCAAGTCCAGCATTGATTAAACTCCCTGGTCTGTGTTAATTAGGCTAGTAGGTATTGTAGGGTTTCCACTGAAGAGTTTTACTAGAATAAAGCACCAGACACCCCCAACTGACCGTACCCCAAATGCACATTTGTGCGCATCCTCTGTCAGTAACTCACAAGGGAAAAAAGGCTCTTCTGAAGTGGTTCCACCCCACATCTGGCTCCTTTACGATCCCAGCATGGCCCCCGGCACGCCCAATGTTCCAAAGCCTGTTATCAAAACCCTCCATTAAAATACACAAGCACAGGGTTATTTAGGAAAGCTCCAATTCCCATATGTAGGACAAGGGGAAGGAGAGGGGAGAGAGAGAAAAAAAACAAAACACAGCCATGAATCCATTTTTTTGTTGGCTTGTGTGTGTGTGTTTTTTTTTTAACAACATTTTTGTGTGGTTGTGAAGTGACGAGATCCAAGTCCTACAGTGGCATTCATTAGGCAAAAAAACAGAACTGTATCCCTCTTTGCTGCTGATGGTGCCCAAGTCTGTCCACTGTTCGGAGCAGACGTCCTTGGTCTAGGCTGTTTGTTTGAATGGCCTTTTAGCCAGACACTAGCTGTATTGCACAGGGGTCTTTCTGTTTCCTCATAAGCAGCCCAGGAAACATTCCTTGGCCTCTGTCTCTGTGTCTCCCGCGGCAACTATTCTGAAGCTGGGGCTTTGGAGCAGTGGCACGAGCCCCTGTCGGCCCATCAGACAGCAGGGGCAGCAAGAGCTACCTCCAGCCATGTCATGGATGCCTGACAACATTCACGGTACCTGCCAAAAAGCCAGTGTCATCAGAACTTGATGTTGGTTGGTTTAACGTTTATTAAATATTGTTCAGTTGAAGGAAGTCATCCCAGGACCAAGTTACTCACTTACTCTTTTATACTTTCTCTCTCTCTCTCTGTGTGTGTGTGTGTGTGTGTGTGTGTGTGTGTGTGTGTGTGTGTGTGTGTGTGTGTGTGTGTGTGTGTGTGTGTGTTTAGGCTATCATGTTTTGAACATTTTGATTCTCTTCATGTTCATTGAAGGTTTACAGGCGTTATGCATCATGTGATACTTTTTGAATGAAACATTTTACCTGGAAGATATTGCTTGGGGTATTAGATATTTCAGAACTGCTGCAAAGACCTCTGTGCTGTCTACCACCTACCACCACACCGTCTCACTCAGTAGTAATGAACTTTAAGATTGGCCTGCTTATTAATGGACTAGTTTGTAAAGAAAGATGTTAACCAGAAGACTGCTCAAAAGAATGCTGAGGCCAACCGTGGGACACAATAAATGAGAGAGGCATGTTTGTGGCATTCTTGTCTCCCTTTGGGATGGATGGATCAAAAGCAGGATGAGAACAGTGGCACACATAATTTAGCTTCTGGTCTGCTGAAAACATAACATCTGCTAGCCTCAGTAATCAAAAATTTATTTTAACTGAGCCGCCTAAAAAGGACCTTTTCACTTGACTCGATTTTTTTTGTGGTACATTTTGTAATCATTTGATCTTCAGATTCATGTGAATGTCCTTGTGGTGTTGTTGTTTTGCTTTTTTTTTCTCTCCTCCCCTCCCACTTCTAAATGGTCGAGTGAACATAAAGGCCAGATGGCTGCCTGATTTAGCCAGCATCTGAGGCTCTGCTAAAGGCTAACACAAATCCTGTTGGCTCTCTCCCTTCGCCAAGGATGTCATGGCTGGGTGCACTGGTACCGTCCCGACATTCCCTAATCTTGTCCCAAAACTCAACTCAACACCAAGCCCAGCACACTGGCACAGGGTCGTGCTAACGTAACTCAGGTGAAGGATACTATCCATTTTTTTTAACAATTGAGCCCAGTGTTTACAAATCAACTCTTTTAATATCGGGGTCACTTTAAAATGAAGTGTGTGGAAAACCAGAGAGCTGTGTTGTGGGCCCTTTAAGAAGACGCACTACAACTGATGTATATAGTTTTACTATGTAATTCCATGGTACTGACTCTGATGCAGTGGCTTGATCCTCCTGTTTGTCATTATGGGGTGCACAGATGCAGCATGGAAGTGATTTGCTTGTAGCGTGCTGCTCTGTGAAGCCTGAATGGCAGAGAGAGTAATGTGGTAACCTTTACATCAAGAGGCTGCGCAATCATAAAATCTGCATGCTCAAGTTTGAGGACTAATTTCTCTGATATTTGTAGACAAATAGTATGTTGTTGTTGTTGTTGTTGTTGTTGTTGTTGTTGTTGTGGTTGTTGTTGTCCTCTTTAAAGCAGTATTCAGCAACTCTTTTAAAGTCAAATTTCGTAGAAATGTCACGTTATTCTGGAAGTAGTTCATGAAAAAGACTATATATAGAAAACTCTAAAAAAAAAAAATCCTCTAATCTAAATCCTGCAATCGTTGTTGCAAAAATCCAGCGATCCCTGTAGCTTTCCACCAATCATGTTCGGAGGGAGGGATAACTGCCTGTCAATCACAGCTGTGAGCAAGCCGCTGACAACGTGCAACAGCGTGGGAGGGATCTGAGAAGCCGTTGAGGAGCATAGTAGAGACAGAGGGAGGGACGAGAGAGCTTTATGATTTAGAATTTGTTTTGCCTGTCTCGGAATTACATGGACTTGCCGAATACAGCTTTAATATAGACATTGCTCTGTGGAAAGCGCCCCATTCCTTTTCTGAAGAGTCTCTGAGGAACTGTGGGCAGCAAACTGAGGGAGGGAGGAGCAGTAGCAAACGTTTTATCAACACTCAGTCAACACAATAACAACTCATCATGCCTCCTCATCTTTGAGGAAGACAACCACAAATATGGGATTATAATGTTGTTACAGTAATTGAAGGCTCCATGGTGCCAATGATGTCATATACTGTAATGAACAAAGCGACAGTTTATGTTGATGTCTCTCTGCACAGACGTTTGTCCAAAGCAATTTGGAACAATAGCAATAAATCATTTTAGAAATAGATATATGATTATGACATGAGTAGGAAAGCGTATTTTCTTGTTTTGTATATGATATTATAATACTTTTTATTACAGAACATGTATTCAACCCCCATTCTTTTTTGTGTACCTCAGGCTTACCTTACAACTGTGTGTTCCTTTGAATTTCAGCGAAGACTTAATTGTGACAGACGATACTACTGTAGGAAGTCATTAATTTCCGCTAATCATGGCTTGGCCCAATTTAAGGAGAAACTACTGTATGAGAGCGACTGTTTTAGGGTGATTGTGCAATAGTTCCATTTTTTTAGTACTGACTGGTGTAACTCCACCACTGAGAGCTTGTGTGGGTGGACATGAATGTCTGCGTTGCATTTGGGACCTTCCTGCTCCTCTCATCAAAAAGAGAGAGTGAGTGTGTGTGAGAGTGAGTGAGTGAGTCGCTTGTGCGGGAGTGGTTGAAGTGTCTCTCTGTTTTTTAGAGCAGGGTGTAAGAGAGTCATATATGATAGATGCTGTGGGCTTTCTGTTCTCATCTCATCCCCCATCCCCACTTCCTCTGAGGCCTACTGTACCTCACAGAGAGTGTGTGTGTGTGTGTGTGTGTGTGTGTGTGTGTGTGTGTGTGTGTGTGTGTCAGAGCTCTCTACTGATCAATGTGATTTGGCCTGAATAAAATAGAAATAGATACATTCACATGGCTCACTGCATTACAGACTGAAATCAGTAAGTCTTTCTTTCTTGCCTGCTTTCTTTCTTTCCTTCTTTCTTTCTTTCTTTCTTTCTTTCTATCTCTCATTCTTTCTGTCTAGACAGGCACAGTCATAAGAATTATCTCTACTTGTTGGCCAACAGTTAGTGACACCCAAGACCTACTCCAGTATCACTTGCAGTAAGTATTACTGTAGGTCACGACAAGCCCACTTTGTCTAATTGCATTAGCCACCGTTAACACTCTTAGCAAATAAGCAATGTCTGTCTGAACATGCAATTGGGGATTGCAGCGAATGCACACCACCAGTCTGGCATTTTCTGCTTTTTTCCCCACAACCAGCCAGTCTTTTTTACACCATTCTTAAAGGAATTAGCCAGAGAATTAAGCGGGCATATCAAAATGAAACCTAATCGATTTGATAGGCCCGCATCTGTTAGCACGGGCTGTTGTTTCGGTATTTTGATCTGCGCTGCACAAAATTTGGTCATTCTCATTGCTATCGACAGCACTTAGCAATGTGAAACAGCAGGGCTATGTATTGATTCACTCTGTATAATGCCTTTAACTTAATTTAGAGGTATCTGTGTACAGTATACTCCCTGCAATATGGAAGAGCTTGAAAAACCTAATCTGTTCTTCATCTTGGTGCCAACTCAGCCAATACTGGACTGGATTTTTTCTGGCTTATTGAGCTATCCTCACTTGGCCAGGTGAGACTTACCAAGGTGACTTGGGGTGACTTGTTTTGTTGCCAGTCACCCTAAAGTTCCACAATATCGAATCCTTTGGGGTCCAATCAGTGAGGACAAAGAATGATGGTGGAGATTTTTTTTTCTGTTTCTTTGTGTATCGATTCCCTTCACAGAGGTCCTAGAATACTGAAGACAAAATAAAACAACACCATTCTGAAGCTTTTATGGTCTTACTGCAGTGCACCAAACAATAGATGCTGCAGTTGTTAATCAATGTTGTATATCTTTTTATTAAAGATATACAAGTACTGCAAATAGTTAGGCATTACTGAACTTTTTTTGCCCTTGGTCAATGGGCCAAGCAACTCAACAGGCAGTCAGAGGAGACACTTTTTGTCTTTTTTTTAGAGTTTTAGTATTTAGAGTTGGACTGTGTAGAACAGCAACACAAAGGGCATTTAATCAGGACTAGAATGAACAGTAGACATTCCTTTCTCTGTGCGACAGCGTTCCTCACCTCATGCTAAAGTCTAGCGTGCTGCCTCACTGGCATGGCATTGTGGCGATAAAGACCCAAGTAGGGGTCTAAATTGGGAAGTTAAACTTGATAAGGAGTCCCCGACAGTGAGCAGAAGACCGAGGGTGTGAGTGAGTGAGAGAACAAACTCGGGCACTGGAGTCATACAGGGCATTGCTGTGCCACACGCAACTTGGTTGATACTGGATGTGCTAGACTGGCTCGCTCGGTACGCTCTCTGACTCGATTACAGACGTTTTTGGAGACGGAAACTTTGTGTTTTTCGGTTGGCGTTCAACATGGAAAGTTCCGGAGCAAATGCTGCGGAGACGGTCACAGTGCGCACAAGGGCAAAGAGTATTATGAAAGCCGAGGGCGAGGTGAGACAATGTTTGGTATATACTCTCCGTTTGACCTTCTGTTGACCTTGGCCCTTTGTAATTGTCACTTTGAGCACCTTTAAGGTAACTCTTTCCCACCTCTTTCTCTCTATCATCCTTCTGTTTCCCAAGGGCCCTCTGATGCCCATGTTTGATGACAACTTGGCCCATGCCAGGAGATGCAGTGTGATCCTGAGCGATGTGAGTAGGGCTCCCGGGAGCTTTGTGTGGTTTTGTGCTCACCGCTTCTAAGCTGCAGATGGCTCAGGATTCAGCAGCTCTAACCAGACTGGGCTGCAATAGTGCTGGAAATTATGGGATGGTGATTATGGTTGTGGTGGTGGTGGTGGTGGTGGTGGTAATGGTGGTGAACTGGCTCGAGCCACCTGTGTTGGATTTCACGGGAAGAGGGAAGAGGAGGAAAAGCCTTTAATAGGATAAGAAATAGAAAACGACGGTAACGAAGAGCTGCTGTTGCGTGTGTTTTGCCAGCAGGGCTAATTGAGCTGGTTTTGTTGATGGACTAAGTGGAGGGGGTGGGAGTGGGTTTGGTGATGAAGAGTGTTTCCTGTTTAATTTCCATCCACATGAGAAGCTGAGGAGAGGCATGGAAATGAATCTGTTGCTCAGTGTTGCTCTCTCAAAACATTAGACTGTTGCAAGCAAGGCTCTCTGCGTCGTCTCAGGGGCCATAAAGTTGGAGTTTAGCGTATTTGATTCCTTCTAATTACAACAGAAAGTTAAATTATAGTGTTCAAATTGCTTGTCTCTGTGTTTGTGTGCATAACACAATTTGCTGCGGACTACTTTCATTAACTGGGAATTAGGGTTAACAGCATGTTGGTTTCATTTCCTTTAAGAACCAAATCATAGCCTCAAATGAGAATTCCTCTGAACAAGAACCAATGGAGTGGCAAAAAAATAAAATAAATAAATGCTGTTGCTGTGCCTATTTTCAGTGTCTTACTGGCTTACTTTATAGTAGCTTAGTGAATTTTGCTGAAAGTTGAAATATTTTTGGTCATTTTTTTTACTGTAATGTTTTAATGCCACCATAACTTACCCTCTCCCATCAGCTGATTTCAACAGTGTTGAGACAAGGAATAAGTCAGATCTATCACTCCTTTGGTACTCCACTGTATTGTTTACAGGGTTTGTTGTACCTGAACATCTGTCCTATATCATGCAGTAAATAACACAGCTGTGTTAATATAAAATCATTTGCTCTCTGGACAAAGGCCTTGTACGTCATTGCGTCAAACAGCTCTTCATTAATTTTTAAAAAGTTTAATTTCTAACAGAATTTGATCATTTTTTGATCTATTTTGAGTAGGTTTCCAGCATTGTTTGCACACAGCTGATCAACATAAACATTAGGTGTCCAGGTGTGCATTATACTGTCCTTAACCCTACTTTGAATAGGCAGCTAAAGTCTAACCTCTTATCTTGAGCTAAAAGAAATTATGAGCTAGGCTACTACTTCATCTTTGGCAGCTTTGCCCTAGACTGGCCCTTCAGTCCATAATTGGTTGCTAATTTGCTGCAGGGCAAGTACTCTCTATTTATCAACTCACAGCTGTTATTTTTCCCAAAGTCTTTGCCATCACATTTTTGAGAGGCCTGGCTCTTCACTTGTAAACTTTTGCACACTGAGGAAAGTATGACTTTGTCATCACACAGCTGACTGCATTTAGAATACAGCACATCTTAAACCTAGTGCATAAAAAAGTAATTTGTGACTATACCTATGCTCAGGGGTTAAAGTGTGTGTGTGGGGGGGGACGGGGGGACGCGGGGGGACGCAGTTGCGGCACCTCAGATAAATGAACGATATCATCACATTCTTCTTCTATACATTTTTCTTTGTTTTTGCCGACAAAAAATATGAGTTCCTCCTCCTGCCAAATCCCACTATAACCACTGCCTGTTCGAGTTTTTCCCCCTCATCTTTCTCCTGTTCTGTACTGTATGTGTAGGTTAAGTATAAGGAGGATTATGAGAAATCCAAGTGGCAGTGCACAGTTGGCCCTGACACCCCTATGATTCAGCATGTCAAACACGTGGGAACTCTCCAGTCGGAGGTGAGTATCTGACTGAATCCTAATGGTCTTTCTATAAGCCCTAAGCCCTTGTCCCTCGAATGCTGAACTGGCATGAGTCAGACAAGCATGACGTTAGCGCATGCAAATTAGGTCTTTTAGGGTTCAGTGCGTGTGTGTGTGTGTGTGTGTGTGTGTGTGTGTGTGTGTGTGTGTGTGTGTGTGTGTGTGTGTGTGTGTGTGTGTGTAGGGGGGAGGGCTCTCTCTATTATCTTTGCATTGTTGTTAAAGCTTGTGCTACATAGGGATGTCTCAAAGTACTGTGGCTCTCCTGGACAGTCAGCTTTGACTGAAAAACTGACAGTAGTCTCTCAGTGACTCACAGTTGCATACATGTCAAATTGTTGCTCCTTAAAGTCATGCATTTCAACTATATCAGTAGCATGCAACCAAACAACTTGTCGCTGCGCAACCTTAAATGACCTCAACATAATCAAATCAGAGTACACACATTCAATTTGCACTGATTGACAAGTCCCTGTCATCACGTCACCAGTTAGTGAGCTGGTGACAATGTGACAATGGTCCAGTGTCTTCCGGAAGGCCAGGTTTAGGAGGGTGAAATATGCAGCCCTGTTGGTCTGTCAGGCCCCTGACACGCATGCCTTAGCACTGGGCTTGAGTTATTCTAGATGAGTGCCCTGTCAGCTGTCATTTGTGTTAGCGGAGTCTGGTTGCGATATTTGGAGAGGAATTAGGTCTACTAATTGTCAAGGGCCCCAAAGGTTCTTCATGCCCTATGCTGCATTCCTGCATTCCTCTTCTGTCAACACTACATAATACACACTGGTACACACACACACACACACACACACACACACACACACACACACACACACACACACACACACACACACACACACACAGACAACACACACACACACATACACACACACATGCATGCACGTGCACGTGCACGCACCCACCCATCCATACACAAACACACATACACACACACACACGAACTAGGCCTCACACAGAGGAATAAACCCATCCCCTTTCTGTAACCTTTTCTTGGGCAATAAAAATATAATGACTACACCATCATACAGTTGAGTGCACTTACAGTTGGACATCAGTATTTCAGTATTGCAACCGTAGGAGGTTGATTTGGATGATCTATATCCCAATTACATGATGGAGTTTAAAGGCTTGACCTGCAAGGCTCTGGTGAAAGTCTGGCCATGGCATTTGGTTGACCCTACCTGACCTTAGTCAGTCGGATCCCCTTAGTAATAAATAAATAAATAAATAAATGAATGAAAGAAAAAGCAGTGAACATGTTTGCAGTTGGTTTCATCTCTACTTCAGTAAATGAATGAATGAATTAATGAATGTATCAATCCAGGTTATATTTTGAATGGAGTTTTTTTTTATATATATATATTGTTCCTAAAGAGTGTTCCTGTCATGTGATGTTTCAGAATAAGTATAAGGAAGAGGGGCTGAAAGAAGCGGCTATTTCACTCTACCATGTAATGCCAGAGACCATGCAGACCCAGCATGCCAAAGAAGCCGAGCAGCTACGCAGTGAGGTAGGTCGACTTTAAGGAGACATTGCTCGATATTTGTGCGCACATACATTAAAGGAAAAGCCTGGGGTAAATGAACTGTGTTGTTCAAGTTCCATCCAGTGAGTGCCGTCAGGAAAATTTGGTAGGGCATTGACCAAGCTTGAATTGTATGGAAGGACAGGAGTGTTCTGAGTGGTTATAAAGTTATGCATTCATTGTGCCCTCGAGATCACAGATGCCTAATTAATCAAGAGGAAATTAGAATTGTCCCCTCTCTGCTTTGCTGATGCTGCCTCACTGAGACTAATCCCTCTATGGGATCTTTAGCTATCTTCAGGAATCTCTCTGCACCGCTCCAGGTCAGATTTATACTCCTGCTGCTTAGGAAGATTTTTAAGCAGTGGCTAAGGGAGTCCATACTAAAGTAGTGTGGAAATGTATCACACACACACACACACACACACACACACACACACACACACACACACACACACACACACACACACACACACAAACTCACACACACACACACCCACACACACACAAACACACACACACAGACACAGCTAATCATGTGTCCCATTGTGTGTGTAGATTAAGTACCGGGAGCAGGGGAAGAGTGAGATCAGCAGCTCTCTCTACGCGTTGCTGCCTGAGACCACAGAGACCCAGCTGGCCAAGGAGCACGCCGAACTACTGAGTGACGTAAGACAGACTGCCACACTGATCTTGGTTCCTATAGGGACAACAGAACACTCTGGCCCAGGACTGGCCCGTATCTCAGCCACTGCTGAGCCAGACTCCACCCAGAGTGGGCTACCACCTGTGGAGGTCTACTACTGTATTTACATCTTTTTAATCTGTTGGTGCAAAGGAATTGCTACAGAATGATAAAGTGAATTTATATTTAATATTGGTTGTATGAAACCATAACTAATTATTATGATGGCGTTGTAGACATGTCTAGTAGATCTTCAGATTTGCAATGATGTTTTGATAAAATATTGATTAGAGCCCTTAACATCTTACAGTATATCCCTGGCCTTGACAGCACTTAAAGGAAATGTTGCTAGAACATTGAAGTAAGAAGTGATGCTACTAGATTAGCAGCAGTATGAAAATGTGAGCCTTTTATTCATAATTCAATTAGCCATTCTCTTTTCTCTTCCTCTCCAGAAAAAGTACCGCGAGGAGGGAAAGAAGGAGATCTCCACTTCTCTGTACTCTCAGCTTCCTGAGACCACGGAGACGCAGCACGCCAAGACCGTCTCCGAGCTGCTGAGTGAGGTGGGAGAGCGGCGACTGCTTGTTTGTTTGTTTTTCACATACGATTCACAGCCATATCATCGGGAAATGTGTGTGAAAACATGGCAGCGCATCCCAAAGGCGTAGCTGGTGGTGTCATCACTGTCAACAGTGAGGCATTTCAAAATGCAAATCACCCTGCTTGTTTTATAGTAAAGTTGACAGCAGACCATTTAAAAAAATGAATAATTGAATATGAATAATTACACTATAGTAACTAGAAATGCACTCGGAGAGTGCAGACCTCCATCAAGGTAATATGGTCACTGATAACCCCTAGAGTTTGCAGATGGACATGATAACTGTCAGCAGTAAGGAATCCTTTAAAATATTCCAGATCCTAAGCTGGATCATCACCAATAAATTAATGGGATCTTCCTTGGACAAAGACACACCTCTGGTGAAATTTGAATGTGAATAATTTTTCATGCAAAGTAGATAGACAAACAAATGGACAAACAAGCCAATTCCAACGAAAACATAATATAACTTGGTGGAGGTGATAATAATAATTACAGTGTCATGGGTACCAGTTAGCCAGGTGGTAGTAAGTCAGCGGTGGTATAACTTTTAAGGCATAACTGATTGTTACGGTGGAACTTATTTGCGTGGTGCAACCCTTTAAAATGTAGTAGTTCCCAAAGTCCGACGTAAGGGTAATTTACGCTGGAACTAAGCTAAGACAGAACTTATGATCAGCTGGTGCAACCAACTGCAGGGCTGGACCACATGGGATGACCATGCTCCTTTCTGCAACAGCACACACAGCTGGTTTTTGGGTGATGTAGACTTCACAAGTTACACAATTGCCAGTGTAAGCTTGGTGCCATTCCTGTAGCTACGAATGACCTCAAAAATGATTTTCCTACCGTTGCAGAAACTTATTTTCTGAAGGTTTCAGGTGTATTGCAGTGTTGCATTGCATCATTTGTTTTTGTTTTGTATTATACAGCTTTTCTCAGTTATAAATCAGTCTTTTTCATTAAAATGATGTAGTGCAGATGAATATAGCAGAATATGTTCTTCAGGCTTTAGAATATGTGGTTGTCTTCCAGGTGAAATACAAAGAGGCTGGTAGGAAAGAAGCCAGCAGCTCCCTGTATTCCCAGCTGCCAGAAACCAATGAGACCCAGCATGCCAAAGAGGTCTCCCAGCTACTGAGTGAGGTACGTTTACTGTATTAATACAGAGACGGATGCCTTAATGTGGCACAGAACAGTCATACGTACAGACATGTAGAGATACTGTGTTTGTAGGCTATTGTATACAAGTGTACAAAGGTTATGCACAGCTTGTCACAGATGCACACATGCACACACACACACACACACACACACACACACACACACAAACAGGCACAGACATTCACACCACACCATGCACACACACTCGCCAAACTAGGCTTTGCAGAGTCAGCTCTTGTCTGCTGGCGAGTGGTACTCTTTCGTTCTTCAAGCAGCATCAGCAACATCAAGCAAGAGTAACAGCACCTCTGTCCCCTTTGCAGGTCAAATACAAAGAGGGACGTAAGAGCATCTCTGCGTCTCTCTACTCCCAGCTTGCGGACACGGCCGAGACCCAGTTTGCACGGGAGATGACTGACATGCTGAGCGAGGTGAGGTGATGACAAACACAATGCAATCCAGTGACAGACTGGAGATCACTGGTGCCCTGTGGCAAAGTCAATTCATCTCATTTACTCTCTCACACACAGACAGGCAGACAAACAAACACACACACACACACACACACACACACACAGAGAGAGAGAGAGAGAGATAGACACCCACACATCATGCACAAACACACTTACACCCACACACACACACACAAACATTTACACCTTTTGCTTTGATCAACAAACACAGAGACACAGACACGTTGACACAGTAGTCTGCTCCTTCAGTGCACAGAAGACCATGAGTACACAGTATACAGTTTACAGAGAGCTTGTCATTATCATGCTATTGCTCCAAATGCTGTTGAGCTTTTGTAGTTTCTAAAACGTATAGCTCTTCCAGAAAGACTCAGAGGGATGAATGAATGAATGATGAACAAAAATTTAATGAGTTTACAGAATACAAGAATTATTCAAATAGAAAAGTCTTTGGTGTACGCCCCATCCAAGGTCAGGGATAACGGCAAGCTTGGCCCTGCAGATCCTGCCGACTCATAAGCTGGCAGGGACGAAGCCTGCTGTACCCCCGGACCAAATTAGCTGTTGTGGGGAGGGAGGTGGGGATTTCGGATAACCAACTTAAAGAGCAGAAAGAGCAGGTAGGAAGGACCGGTCTATAAAAGACATGAGAGCGAATATGATTGGACAGGCAATGAATGATGAAATGACTGAGTCTCCCTGGAAGAGCTAACTGCAAAGCTTCCAATTCTGGTCCTTGATTTTGCTCGGTTCTATCACATTGTATTGTACTTACAGGACATAACACACCTCTTAGCTCTAGTACATTTACTGTATACAACAGCCTCATAGGGTTTGGTTCTTAAATATATCATTAAGTGGAGAAGTGGGTTGAACTTATTTCAAGACTTTTGTCTAGTTGGATACTGTGTGGTCATTGTATAACACCCTTTCTCCATACCCCTCTAAGAATAAGTACAAAGAGAGTGGCAGAAAGAGCATCTCTACTAGTGTCTACTCACAACTGCCAGACACTGCCGAGATCCAGCTGGCCAAAGCTATTGCTGAAGTGACCAATGAGGTAAGTCGTAAATAAGAGTTTACACGTTACAATGCGATTTCAAATGAACAATGTGATTTCTGGAAAATCCATGCAAAATGAGAAAAGTCAGGCATTTTGTTATGGCATTTAAAATCAAATCAGAAATCATGTCAGCTCATTGTGAAATGTTGCACTTTATGCTGTTCTTATACATTGTAGTAATATGGCAAATTTTACAATCAGACAAATGTGTTGATGATTGTTAATTGCCATAGAATCACAATGCCATTGAATGCACAAATATAAACGTTTGGGATTCCCAAAGGTTTCCATGATGATTCTGACTCTGACACCCACAGTTTGCTGCCCTAACTGTAATTTCCTGGAACCTTATTTATTTTTTCCCTGTTGATGGTTTCAGAGAAAGTACAAAGAGGCAGGCAAGAAGGGGGTGAACAGCTGCCTTTATTCCCTTCTTCCTGAAACTCTGGATACCCTGCATGCCAAAGAGGCTTCCGAACTATTCAGTGAGGTAAAGACACTGACACTGACAACATTCTAGAGGCCAAAGATGCTGATATTGTTCTATTATTACTACTAATTATCATAACATTACTAATGCATATCGACCAGTTAAAACACTGACTCAGATGCCCTGGTAGCATTTCTCCAAGCTGGCGGAGAGACATACAATAATAGTAATGTTACAAGGCCAGTGTTTTAGCCTGCATTGGGGAGATGAGTTGTGTATTCCCTAATGCTCAAAGGTTCTTCATGGCCCATAACACTTTCCTACATTCATCTTCTGTCAACACTACATAATACAAATACACTCTGGCATACGCATGCATACGCATTTACACACACACACACACACACACACACACACACACACACACACACACACACACACATTCACACACCCATCCCTCATCCCTAACCTTTTTCGTCCAATAAAATCATAATGACCTGGCCATTACACAGCTGAGTGCGCTAGTGCGATTGTTGGCATCAGTATTTCAGTGTTGTAACAGGTTGATGTGGATGAGCTAGATCCCAATTACATGATGGAGTTTAAAGGCTTGACCTGCAAGGCTCTGGTGAAAGTCTGGCCATGGCATTTGGTTGACCCTACCTAACCTTAGCCAGTTGGATCCCCTTAGTTTAAAAAAAAAAAAAAAAAAAAAAGTTGTGGACACGTTTGCAGTTGGACTCTCTAATTTGCTTTGGATAAAACATTTCTGATGAATTATAAAATTAATGAATAACTTATTCAGTCATTTAACCAATCAACATACTCTTTTGGAAGCCATTGTCCTTGCTCCTAAAGAGTTTCCTTCTCACTTCATGTTCCAGACTAAATATAAGGAAGATGGGATACAGGAGGCGGCTTTTTCCCTCTACCATGTCATGCCAGAGACCATGCAGACCCAGCATGCCAGAGAGGCCGAGCAGCTACGCAGCGAGGTAAGTAGACTTCACTGTTTTTTATTTATAAAGACAAAGATCACAAGATGAAATACAACATATCAGTGACCCCCCCCTTGCCCACCCCAACCCAACGTCAAACACTATTCACATAACCTAATGACTCAAGTCATAAATGAAATAAGAGAAAACAAAAACTTAAACTATTCAAAGCGTGTTACTATAATGACCCCATGTATAAAGGGGAAAAAATTGTTTCTGAGAAAAAAAGTGTTTCTGAGCAATACACAGGTTAAATCACAGGTTAAAGTCATGGCTGAAAGTTCTGTAGAGTCTTCCTGCAATTTATTTGTAATCTGGGTGGAAAAGTACATTGTAATATGTTCAATATACTCTATGTATAATGACTATAAATGAATGAAGGCATAGAAATGAGAATTAGTCAAGGTCATGTAAATTTGCTTATGCAGAGATGGAAGAGAGAATGGTTCTGGCTGAATTCAGCTGTAGTTGGGTGGAACGACATGATTGTTCAGAGTAGTTATGAAGTTCTGAAGTTGAAGCAGAAGTTATGAATCACATCATGCCTTGGAGATCACAAATGATTAATTAATGAACACAAAATGAAAATGTCTTGTCCCCTGTCTACCTCACTAAAGATGCCTCATAATCCCTGACTGGCATCTTTCGTAATCTTCAGGAATCTCTCTGAACCGCCCCAGGTCAGATTTCTGCCTGTGCTGCTTAGGAAGATATTGAAGGGAGTCTTTGTAGTAGCAGTGGTGGAAATGTATCACACACACACACACACACACACACACACACACACACACACACACACACACACACACACACACACACACACACACACACAGCTAATCATGTATCCCGTTGTGTGTGTAGATTAAGTACCGGGAGCAGGGGAAGAGTGAGATCAGCAGCTCTCTCTACGCGTTGCTGCCTGAGACCACAGAGACCCAGCTGGCCAAGGAGCACGCCGAACTACTGAGTGACGTAAGACAGACTGCCACACTGCTCTTGGTTCTTATATCGACACAGAACACTCTGGCCCAGGACTGGCCCGCATCTCAGCCAATGCTAAGCCTGACAGACCTTTGACTGTTTACATGATTCATCAGTAGATGCAATGTGATTTGATATTTCACATTTGCTCTATGGAAGTGCTTAAAGGAAATTTGTCGTTATCAGACAGTCCAAATTGATGTTTTTGATGCCATCAGTCCATATTGATGTTCTTTGAGGCTAATGAGTGCTATCAGCAGGTACCAGTATGGCAGCCTTTGGTACAAATTAGACAGAATATGCAAACTTGCAGCTCGTGATAACAGATGTGGGTATATAAAAACTAAATTTTAGTACCCACATCAATTAGCGTTGAATGCTGTTTTGCTATTTGGTCTGTGTTGCAGGGAATAACTATTGTCGGCACTCAGTAACGTGAAATAGCAGGGCTACGGGTTGATTTACGCCGGATAATTCCTTTAAAATGTATGGAATAGCTATTTGTGGCATTACAAATATAGTAGTCAGGGTTCCCCTGGGTTAGGGAATTTCTGGAATATCAGGGAATTTCAATAAAGGCTGTTCCAGACAGGGGAAGTCAGGGAATTTGATAATTTTGCATGCAAAGTCAGGGAATATCAGGGAATTTGGTTAATGTGTGTCTACACACATGCTTCTTGTTTTTTTGTTTAGCCAAAAACCTCTGCTCTATCACTCTAAAAAGGTGCAACATGGTAACAGTTCATTTTTCTCTTTGATTGACTGATTCATTCAAGTAAAATTTTAGGACTCGAGAGGAAATTTTTGCTCAGCGTCCAATGTTATATTGGAAATTTCTTTTGCAGGAGGTCATTGAAATACTGCTTTTTGGTCAGGGAAGGTCATGGAAAAGTCAGGGAATTTTAAGTCTGATCTGGAGTGGGAACCCTGAGTAGTAGTTGTTTAGATTTTCAGTGACATTTAATATAAGTCCTTAACATCACATAACCCTTGGCAACATTTAAAAATGAAAATGCTAAATCAGTGTTATTGCTAGAATATTGATGTAATGAGTCACACGCCTGAATTTGGCTTTGCAAATTAATTTGCACTGATTAAAAGTAGCAGCAGTCTAAAAAGGTATGGCAGCATGAGATTTATAATACTCTCTTTTCTCTTCCTCTCCAGAAAAAGTACCGCGAGGAGGGAAAGAAGGAGATCTCCACTTCTCTGTACTCTCAGCTTCCGGAGACCACGGAGACGCAGCACGCCAAGACCGTCTCGGAGCTGCTGAGTGAGGTGGGAGAGCGGTGAATGCTTGTTTGTTTCTCACACACAACTCACGGCCATAACTTTGGGAAATGTGTGTGCAAATGGGAGGCAGTTGTGGCGTAGTGATTAAGAAACATGGTTAGCACGCTAGTAGTGTGGGGCTGCCACCAGTGTGCCCTTGAGCTGGGCACTTACTGGTAAACCCTAAGTTTCCCTGATGATTGATAGTTGACAAAGGGAAATCTCTTTGATTGAAAGCGTCTGCTAAATGCATAAATGTAAAGATTGTTTTGACTTGGTAGCATGTCCCAAAAACCATAGCTGCTGCTGCTATCACCACAGTAACTGTGAGTGTATGTAATGAAAATCTCTCATGTTTTAGTAAACTTAAATGACAGCTTTTATGAAAATGAAGTGTCTTATTATTTGATGATAAGGATAGCACAAGCAGGCACATTTTGAAACTGTAAACTGTTTTCGTCTAGTCTTGTACTGGTGCAATGCTGGCAATCATGGCCACAAATGACCTCGAAACAGACATTCTCAGTGTTGTTAGAGAAGCTTGTGTTTTGAAGGTTTCAGATGTGTTGCCAGAGTGTTGTGTTGCATCATTTGTTTTCTCATAAATTATTTTATGCAGGGCTTTCTCACTTCAGAAAGTCTTACCCTTTAAATGATGTAGTGCAGATGAATATAGCAGAATATGTTCTTCAGGCTTTGGAATATGTGGTTGTCTTCCAGGTGAAATACAAAGAGGCTGGCAAGAAAGAAGCCAGCAGCTCCCTGTATTCCCAGCTGCCAGAAACCAATGAGACCCAGCATGCCAAAGAGGTCTCCCAGCTACTGAGTGAGGTACGTTTACTAATGCAGAGACAGACACACACTCAAAGACATACACAGACACTCACACATGTATCAGGGAAACACACAGACATACAGACACACACACACACACACACACACACACACACACACACACACACACACACACACACACACACACACACACACACACACACACACACACACACACTTATCTGCCTACAGACACACATGCACACACACACACACACACACACACACACACACACACACACACACACACACACACACACACACACACACACACACACACACAAAAGAAGATTAGCAGAGTCAGCTCTTGTCTGCTGGCGTGTGGTACTCTTTCGTTCTTCAAGCAGCATCAGCAACATCAAGCAAGAGTAACAGCACCTCTGTCCCCTTGCAGGTCAAATACAAAGAGGGACGTAAGAGCATCTCTGCGTCTCTCTACTCCCAGCTTGCGGACACGGCCGAGACCCAGTTTGCACGGGAGATGACTGACATGCTGAGCGAGGTGAGGTGATGACCAACTTAATGCAATGGTTTGGCGTCATTCAAGCTTAGCCCTGTTGCACAAGCCTGTTGACTGCAATAGATAACGGGTGGACTGGAAGATTTTTAAATAACATAGACCGAATGCAAACGCAAAAGTGAACAAGGAGTTTCCATTGAGTCAATTGAGTTCATTTATTACTTTCGGTTTCAAATGTTGTATGATCCATTGACTCAATGTAAAGTCTGCGTTTGTATTTGCATTCACGTTCAGCCTATGTTTTTCTAAATTCTTTCATTCCACTCACTATGCAGTGCAGTCAGCAGACTCGTACAACAGGGCTATGCTTGAATTACACCAAACACTACTTTAACACTTCAGTAGCATTCCTGGTGAAGCCTCCTTGATATTATAAATAGATACAAAATGTCCCACCAGATTTTGAATACTCTTTAAGGCCTACCTGTCCGCAAAGCCTTAGTCAAGATCTTATTGTATCTTTTTAGAAAGGGAACTGTTTAAGGTGTCTCTTTTCAATAAAGTTTGAGTGCTCTTTTAGTCATTGTATGACATGCTTTCACTATACTCTTGTCAGAATAAATACAAGGAACTTGGCAGAAAGAGCGTCTCTTGTAGTGTCTACTCACAACTACCAGACACTGCTGAGATCCAGCTGGCCAAAGCTATTGCTGAAGTAACCAATGAGGTGAGTTCAGCATAATCATTCACACGCATCACCTCATTTAAACGCACAATGACATTGTGATGCTGGAAAATCCATCCAAAATGACTACTAGATGAGCCATTTTGTTATGGCATTTCAAATTCAGATGTCCTTTCACAAAATATTTAAAAAATGTATCACTTTACACGCACATATATAGTGCTAATATTTACAGTCTATGAAAAATGTTGCAATCAGGCAAGTACGGTATACTGTGCTGTATACTGTATACTGATTGCTAAATATCATTTATCCTCATAACATGCGCATACTGAATATTCAAATTTGGGAATTCAGGAATCTACTTCTAACTGTGTGCCTCTTGGTTGCATTTGTTTTGCCATACAATATGCAAATGTTTCTTTAACTAGATTCCCAAATGTTCCCATGATGATTTTGAATCATCTGACACCCACAGTTTAATCATTATGCTGTTGTACATTTCCTGGAACGCTCTTTGTTTTCTCCCCTGTTGGTGTTGGTGTTCAGAGAAAGTACAAAGAGGCAGGCAAGAAGGGGGTGAACAGCTGCCTTTATTCCCTTCTTCCTGAAACTCTGGATACCCTGCATGCCAAAGAGGCTTCCCAGCTATATAGTGAGGTAAAGACACTGACACTAACAGCAGCCTAGAGGACAAATACACCTCATTCTTCATTTTTTGTGTGTGTTCTGAGTGTTCTATTACTAATTCTCATAACAGTTCTGATGCATGCTAGCCCTAATAGAAACATAATGACAGACAGACAGACAGATAGGCAGACAGACAGACAGATAGATAGATAGATAGATAGATAGATAGATAGATAGATAGATAGATAGATAGATAGATAGATAGATAGACAAAGGTACACGGACCATTTAGATATCAGGGAATATGCTCATCTTTTCAGTCTAGGCTTTTAGCCTGCACTGGAAAGCTGACTTGCATATTCCCTAATCTCTAACGGTCTTCCTAAAGCATGAAAGCCCAACTAGCTGTTCATTCTTTGCTAGAGGTACAGTAGCTCAGGTCTGGCACATTTAGACTTGATATCAAACTTTCCCGCAGTCAGTAGTGTGTTGTAACAGTTTGCTCAGTGCTCGGGAAGTTTAGGAGCTCTGAGGCTTCTTGTCCCTCTGTGCCTGTGAGCGAGCTGATTTGACTAATCTGTCCCTCTTCCCTCTGCAAGGTGAGCTCAAAATACTGGACTGGGCCCTTTTTTTATAGCGAGAATCTGAAAGTCACACCTCCGAGGAGTTTAGTAGATTCCGCAAAGCTGATAAGCAGCTTTATAGTTCAGTTGGGTGTACGGTGCAAAATATCGGTGCTTAGGAATACATGAAATGTATTCTATGAAAACACGGAATATTAATACTTCCCATAATGTCTGTGTATTAGAGTTTGATTAATATTTAGTAGTTCCCTTTGTGAGTTGAACCCAGGGCTCTATGGTGTCCTGAGAAGTCCCCGGGTTTGGGCTGCCTGGTGCTGCCTTAGTGCCCTGGCTGGGGGCAGGAAGAGGGTGACGATGGCACGCCCCAGGGGGTCTGCAAGCAGGCTTTGCTTTAATCCAGCGGGACAAATGAATGTCAACACAGAGACTGTTACCATTTAACCCCCTTAAGAGCATTACTGATCCAATGTACAGTCCTGTGTGCTTGTTGTATATATATAGTGGCTTTTTGGGGTCACCACAAGATAATTTGGAGGGGAAGAAAGAAAGGGGGTGGGGTAATTGTTAGATTGGGGTCAAACGCAGAATAGTTAGACTTTAAAGCAATGCAGCCATCTGAATGAAATTACATGAATGACATGAAATACACTAGGAAACCCTATTACTGTCAGTTGAAGTTAATTGACAGATGTTACACTTAGAGGAGTTATAAATTCCATGAATCTGATAAATACATACAGTATTCTGCATGTGATGTTGTGCTAACTAAATTATCAAATGATGCAATCAGGGACCTAATAATGTATAATACCTGACCACTGACCAGATACGGTTAAAGATCCTGTAGGTGGGAATTGATCTATCTTTGCTTGTTTATTCTTACGAAGATCAAGTACAAAGAGGATGGCAAGGAGGAGATTAGCTCAAGCCTCTATCATCTGATGCCTGAGACTATGGCCACTCAGTTTGCCAAAGAGGTCTCTGACATCCAAAGTGAGGTAAATCTTGCTCTTTTTTTTCTTCTTACAGACACACACATACACACACACACACACACACACACACACACACACACACACACACACACACACACACACACACACATACACATTCGTAGAAACGACAGAAAGATGCTTTTGTTTCTGAAGTCTGAGCAGGAGTTATTTAAACTAAAGAAATCATAATGCATCACTCTTCTCATGAACGGAGTGCCATTAAAACTGTGTTGTATAGTTGAGTTTGTGATCTGCTCTGCCAGGTTAAGTACAAAGAGAAGGGGAAAAAGGACACCTCCTCCAGCATCTACTCTCATCTCCCCGAGACCACTGAGACCCAGCACGCCAAGCAGATGTCAGAGCTGCAGAGTGAGGTACAGTAGACATGTGCTTCACACATGAACCAGCCAGCTAACCAGTTAGCTTTCAAAATTAAAGGAGAAATCCAGTGCGATTCAATCCATAGCCTATTTTTTTGAAGTCACTGACTGCTGATTGTAGGAACAGGAACAAGAAAATTTCATGAAATATAGACTG
>JAODXP020000027.1:546708-556708 GCA_027497455.2 Sardinella longiceps
CAGTCAGCTGTTTTACATGATTCTCTATGGAATGACTGATTCCTACAGTGAATTAAACAAGTATTTTTAATCAGGATAGATTTGGAGCATTACTGTTTAGTGATTTCCATGAGATCCAGATGGTTTTGTTTGACTTTGACCACAGTTTGGTTAAGTCTGTTAACTTTGAAATATGACTTTGAGCACAGTTTGGTTAAGTCTGTTAACTTTCTTAGCTCTGAAAATAAATTTTTATCATGTTGTTTTTCTTCCAGGCCAAATATAAACAGGCTGGTCAAAACAAGATGCCTGTGTCTGAGTATTCCATAATGCCTGAGACTCTTGAGACCCAGCATGCTAAACATGCGTCTGAACTTCAAAGCGAGGTATGTTTCTCTCTCAGAGGGTCTGTTGCCGTCTCTGTCTGTCTGTCTGTCTGTCTGTGTCCCTGCCTCTCCTCAGAGATGCTCTTGTGTAAACACACTCTGTTTCTCTCACTCTCTTCATCATAGATATGCACACACACACACACACACACACACACACACACACACACACACACACACACACACACACACACACACACACACACACACACACACACATACACACACACTTACAAACACACACACAGGTTTATGGTTACTCATTTACCATTCACCAGCATCATCACTTAGTGTAATTGCTTCAAAACTCACTTTTTTCCCTCAAAGACTATTGTGAAGTTTTTTAGACAAACCATACAGGTTTTTGCTATAAAGACATACATTTGGTAAATTTAACTTTGGATCTGTAATGGCTTATCAGTGAACAAATGCAAGGATGAACAGATCCTTATTCACTTTGCCCGACCCTGAGTAATCTCCCGGTCCTGCCTCATTCCCTCTCCCAAGCTCTTTTGGTCACTCCCCACTGACCTACAGTACCTGAATAAAGGCACAAATTCAAAACCATATCCTTGAACAATTACAAATCATAAGCCTCAGTTTGTGTCTTTGTCAGTCAGTAGGAGTAACATACAGGTGGTATGCACCATAGACTATATGGGTGTGACTTTTCTCTTGGTGTGTTTCTGTCCTGCAGCTGAAGTACAAGGAGGATGGGAAGAAGGAGATGTCCCACTGCCTGTACTTCGTCATGCCTGAGACAGCTCAGACTCAGCTGGCTAGAGAGATCACAGAGATCCTGAGCGATGTGAGTGAGCCTGAGGGACTCAGTGTCAACCAAAGACAAAAAAAGGGTTCAGGGGTTCAAGGGGATGATATATGATAATATGATGTGTGCAATGTTAAGTGATGCGTTACAATACAATATGATATGATTTATATTATGTTACATTACATTTGCATTGTTTTATATTAAGGAACTTTTAGTATGTTGTCAATATTCAGACCAGATCGAGAGTAGTAGCATATTCTGGCATATTCTAATAGCATAAATGAGCAATGAGGATCTTCTCATGTTTAAAATTAAAATCTAATTAGGACTCAAATCGAGAGATTCTATTATCTCTCAAGTATTTCTGTCTGAGTTGCATCACTTTCACGGGCCAGACTGAATGGATTTTTAAATATTAATCTCAGACTCACTCCAAATTCAGCGGCGTGTATTAAAAATGCATGGAGTCAAATATGTTTGCCGTTTCAGGTCAAGTACAAGGAAGAGGGCAAGAAACAGGTCTCCAACAGTCTCTATTCTCAGTTGCCCGAGACAGCTGAGATGCACTTTGCCAAGCAGATGTCAGAACTGCAGAGTGAGGTTGGTACTACTGATCCATGTTCATTATAATTAACAATCAATCAGTAATCATTTCACACTTCATTTTGCCCACTTTTTAGTCCTCTGGGTATTTTTTTTTTCTGCAATTATTTCTCGATTTTGCCAATCAGTATTTCATCCAGAAATTCATTTGTATAATCAGATCAGAGTGAGCTCATTTAATGTCATCTGATAGCAGAGGAAGCTTTTGTGGAAGTTTTCAATCCGATGCCCCTATATTTTATGTTCTGGCTTCCAGTTCTGGAATTTTAACCAGAATTCATACAGCTTCTCCTCTTGTATCATGTACAACAAATTTAAAGTGATCACATTTAATTTATTGTGCTGCAGGCTAAAATTAGTTAACACTGTAATCTAATTAAATTAATATCAGGTCATTTCCCATTCATCAGGACTACTCTTGTACGTTTATATACTAGTTTACAAATCTCAGAGAGTTAAGATACACAGTAAAGGGCTTGTTCATTTTTTTACAGACTGGCATCTGTTTTCTTGGCTTATTTCCCTCTATATCAGTATCCTGCTGTGTGGGGTTGTAGAGTAGTTCTCCATACATCAGGAGTCAGCAGGAATAATTACTGTGATGGTGCAAGCATGGAGCAAGGTGTATCTTATAAAATAATCAAACCTGTGTGGTGTCTTGCAGACTAAATACAAGCAGGAGGGGAAGCTGGATGCTGCTGTGGCTCTGTACCATCAGCTGCCAGCGACACTGGAGATGCAGCACGCTAGAGAGGCCTACGAGCTGCAGAGTCAGGTAGGCTAGGAGCTTGCCCCTACCCCTACACTTACAAGTTACACCTTTTCAGACCTGCTATCATTTTTTCCCCCTCTGCATTGTCTAGAGATGCCACTTTCTCTATAAACATCCATTCTATTTCCATGAAATATGACAGTCACAAATTTCCTCACATTAGCCATGGAAAAACTTGTTGCTGTTAAAGCATCGTCATTGTTCTCGTGATACAACTCCTATCTCTAATGCTTGTCAGTGCCCAATCTGATGTTCTAAGACAAATTGTCATGGCAGCCTTCTTATTCATGCGCAGAATATGGTACAGTTGATACTCAGTGGACCTCAATCTTTTGGAGCTCAAGGCACCCTCAAGTTAAATTTGACCTTTTCACGCTACATACTATAATTGGGCCACACTACAACATTATACTTTTGTTCACAGTAATGCGAAGGAGAGGGTTCTCTGCGTCATCAAACACCTGTGGGATGAATTAGCCAAGACATTATGAATGAGCCAGGCCTTCTGTTGTCTAAATAAATGATCATTTCCGATGACGTTCCAAAATCCCAAAAGAGCAAAAGCTGTTACAACTCCAAAGGAGTAAGGGAATAGAATTGGATATATTAGCTTGTGTGGGAGTCATGGCAGCTGTCCCAACACACTTTCATATACAGTACAGCACTGTATGTGGTACAGTGGGTGATCTGTCTGATGCTGTGCCCATTTGGCTTCATTCTGTTCTTAATGTGCAGTTATACACTGGAAACACGGATTGTGTTATTGATTGGGGGGGCGGGGGGTGGGGGGTGCTCAGTGACCAATGAACAATACAAGCCTAACCTAAGAGATTTTAATGTTGTAACGTGCACTGTTTGGAATAAGATGAGAACAAGCCTATAAATTCTCATAATCTTAGTGTCAAAAGGAACTACAGATACAGATAAGGAAGGGAATATTATTATTACCATATTATGGTATACTTTGTACAAGCTTAAAAGGAAACAGGAATAGCATAGTGTAGAGTTAGACACACAGGCACAGATCAAATAGCACAGGATACTGTATGCCTCATCAGAATACTGGCAGCAGGCCAGTGTTTATTTTGTTCAGTGCATCTGGTTAGCCAGTGAAGGTCAAAAATTCAGCTTACCATCTATTTTTTGATGCGAGTTGCAGTATGTGTACTGGACAGAACAGAACAGAACACAAACCCTGGACTGGAATGACCATTCTTTGTAATTAGTGGAAGTGCATCTGTTGTGTTGATATGCTGGGTCCCAAGCTGGCACAGCCCACTATGGTCACAAACAAGCCTAGATTGACCAGTCTATTTATGGCGGATAAGGCCTGATAAGAACAAATGAGTGTCAGGGAAGGTTAGAGTCGATTGGTCAGAAGAGGAGAAACTATCCAATCACATTAGCCAGTCAGTGATAATTCAGGGAAGCTGCATTCTTCAACATTCTTCTATGTGTGTGTGTGTGTGTGTGTGTGTGTGTGTGTGTGTGTGTGTGTGTGTGTGTGTGTGTGTGTGTGTGTGTGTGTTTTCTAGTCTAAATACAAAGAGGCTGGGAAAAAGGAAGCAACCACATCTCTCTACCATCATTTGCCAGAGACGCTTGAGACCCAGCATGCCAAAGAAGCCGCACAGCTATTAAGCGATGTAAGTGCGTCACCACACACCTACTTGCACCCACACACACATTCACTGTACAGTCACCCTATTAACATTGCAAAATTATTTTCACTAATTAGTGGGGGATTTATCTCTTATCTGTAAATATTTATGTCGTTTAACACTTTATTATGCTGATTTGTGGGATGTTATATACTGTGTGTGTGTGTGTGTGTGTGTGCGCCTGTGCCTGCATGTGTGTGTGTGTGTGTGTGTGTGTGTGTGTGTGTGTGTGTGTGTGTGTGTGTGTGTGTGCGTCATCTTTTCTCTTCCTCTGAAATCCCTCTTGTCCATCTGTTCCCAGATCAGGTACAAAGAGGGCGTGAAGAAAGAACTGGCATCCTCCATCTACTCCCAGCTGCCTGACACATCTGAGCTGCAGTTTGCCAGGGAGCTCACAGAACTGCAGAGTCAGGTTGGTCCCGTCCCGTCCCGTCCTGTCCGCCCAGATCGATCCCCACGCCAGAACAGCTCCATAACTCTGATTTAACACTGCCACAGGGACAAGGATTAGGAGGGAGGGCTAACTCGGATTTTTAGCACTTTTCAAAGGCTCAGACCACCTCTGCCTGAGGAAATAGGATCTTAATACATTTCTATTTGTACAATACAATATGTTATGGATCCAGATAATCAATGGTGACAAGTGCGCAAAGTATCAAAATAATATAATTGTGGATTTTTTTTTTGTATATCTGTAAGTCTTGTCACTGTATTAATATACCATCTAAGGGGTTATTTGGAGTGAATCAACTTGTAGTACTGTGGAGTGCTTAGCGGTACACAAACAATAAAATTTGGTGCAACATGGACCAATTAGCAAAACAGCAATCAGCGCTAACTGATGATAGCAGGAAATTCTCAAATTCTGCCAAATGCTGTCGTTCTCATACCTATCAACAGCACTCGGTAGCTTCAAAGAACAGGGATATGGACTGATTGACTCCAGAGTTTTCTTTTAAAATACTATTCTGAACTATGATTAAAGTCGATAAATTCAATTCAACTCTCAACAGACCTAGAGAGTGATTTCTTGTACACTGTCTGGAAACCTTTTTAATGGGCTAGTTCATGATGACACTCTTTAGTGTCATGCTTTGTGTCCTCTCCATCAATTAGAGCAAACACACACACACACACACACACACACACACACACACACACACACACAAAGAATCCTCTGCGGGCAAGATAGCACATATTCCGTATGCTAACAGATTGACTTTGTCTCCCCCCGTCAGAATAAGTACAAAGAGGACGGCAAGAGGAGCATGAGCAGCAGCATTTACTCTCAGCTCCCAGAGACCTCAGAGACGCAGTTTGTCAAAGCCGTCTCCGAGCTGCAGAGTCAGGTGGGTGAGGATGCTGATGAAACACTTCACCTCGCGTGTCATTGTTTACCGCCAGCCAGTCAGTCAGACGCTTTTATCTGAGGGATCTTGCGGCGCGCTAAAAGGGAATATTTCATCATCTTTCCCGTCATTACCTGGACGGGTTGGGAGTCAAAACGATGATATTTGTTTCATTGTTATTGTGTTAGAGAAGGTGCTTCAAACACTCATCACAGAATTAAAGGTTCTAAGGCAAGGCAAGTTTATTTATATAGCACATTTCATACACAAAGGAATTTCGATGTGCTGTACAAAAATAAAAGCGAAGTACAGCACAATTGATGGTAAAAAAAGGACACAGTGCAGACAGTGTTGCGCAACATAAGACCTTTGCTTTGATATAAAGGGGTTTGCTTGGTCTAAAAAGAGTGGGCCATTCAATGGGGAAAGCTGATAGGACAAGAGTGACATTCCTTTCCCACAGTGTTACCTACAGTGTTACCTGTAGTACAACACGAGTTACCAGTGTGTTGTAGAGGCAGGTTTAGCAAATGTCATCCAACTCTGTACTATACTAAATAGACATTCAAGAGTGGTGTAATGTCTGTGTATGTGGTGATAGTGATTAGTGTTTCTTTGTTGTTTTATCTGATCGTTGGTTAGACCAAATATAAAGAGGCTGGTAAGAAGCAGGCCTCCAGCTCTCTCTACCATCAGCTGCCTGAGACACTGGAGACCAAACACGCCAAAGAGGCCTACGAGCTTCGCAGTGAGGTGAGCTCACAGACACACAACACAGATACCATTCATTCTGTCATTCCCTGTGCTGTTCTGATGGAAGAGAACGGTGAATGAATGCATAGTCATGTTTTTGGCTTTTTTGGGATTCACTAATGAATGGGGTCTAATGCTGAATGTTGCATAACAAGGGTGAGCCATTATTTGCATTTAATAAACTCATTGTGTGATCTGGTGATTAGAGAGAAAATACAGTCAGAAAGCGTAAAAGTGGAGCGAGTGGTGCCAATTTTCTATTTTTGCAAGGAAAGGGGGGGAAGACCCTTTATGCAGATCAGAGCCTTTATGCAGATCATTGAAAAGGCTATATTGTGACATAATGTGACTCCCAATTACAGTGTGTGGAGTGAAACTATTTACATTTCCTCCTATTATAGCATCTTAAGTTGCCCTGACCAGAAGAGGAGATCATAATAATGTCAAATACTGTAACATGCTCTCTGTCTCCAGATAAAGTACAAGGAGGGTGGTAAAAAGGAGGCCAGTTCTTCTCTTTACTCCCAGCTTCCAGAGACAGTGGAAACACAGCTTGCCAAGGAGTTGTGTGACATTTACAGCGAGGTACTTAACATCTACATCATCCCATGCACACTCCTCTGTAGCGCTGTATATCTGCTGTAATACAAAGTAGAAGATAGCAGCTTACTACTTTATATGTTTTAACCGCAAAATGGAAAGGACTTGAACTACAGCTAATTGGGCATCATTTCTAAGCACTGAGTTGCTATACTGTAGGTCTGCTTTGTCAATGGTGTTAAAGTAGCTAATTCTTTTTGGTTAGCTAATGAGTTAGCTTTAGCTTTTTTTGCCCTTGGCTTATCATTCAAATTAGCACCCTTGTATGTCTCAAGGCTCACTATGGGGTTATCTCCTGTAGGGTTTGTAACACAGAATGCATTCTGATGATGTTTTAACCCTAAAACATGGCCGCCACCTCCCGCCATGTGCTCTTTCTTCCTCCAGGTCAAGTACAAAGAGGGGGGAAAGAAAGAGATTTCCTCTAATCTCTACTCCCAGCTCCCAGAGACGGCCGAGACCCAGTTTGCCAGGCAGCAGCAAGAGCTCCAGAGTGAGGTAGGGTAGACTAGGCCTACCTGCATCTTCATCTTCCTCTTCATCATCTCTGCTAACATGATGAAGTACAGTATGATTGACTCCACACAGCTTCTCTATGAAAGATGTTCTCTGTTGTTAGTATTACAGTATGTCATGTATTTAAGTTTATATGTGACATGTTAAATATGAACAGTATCTTTCTGTCTTGTTACGTGTGAATCCACATTTTGTTACTTGTATGTATTCCTGTTCTCTCCTTTGAGAGAATCAAAGGAAGCAACAACAAAACAACAACACACACACACCAATGCCAGTTTCAGAACGACGCCAAAAATGATTCCCTGCGGTCTGCGCACTCATTTTTGGAGGCATTTCTTTGTACTCCCTCCAGGTTAAGTACAAAAGAGATACCCAGTCGGAACTGTCCAACTGCCTGTACGCCCAGCTGCCTCAGACCAGTGAGATCCAGTTCGCTAAAGAACTGGCCGAGTCACTGAGCGAGGTGGGGCCTGACCCGCTGTGTGTGCTAACGGATAGAGCTGCATGACTAACCCTCTCACCCACAGACATGAAGAGAATCTTAGCATTCTGCTATCATGACAAACTAGCATTAGCTATAGGTTAATGATCAAACATCACTCTGGATCTTTCTTTAGACGTCATTAGATTATTACAAATATATTTTGCATAGGTTTCTAGAGGCTTGATATATGACTGTTGTCATCTCAGCCATGTGCATTTTTACAGCGCCACATTTTCATGACTTAGTGCCTTATAGAAAAGTTTGTTTGTTTGTTTGTTTTTGTTTTGTTCTGTATTTAGATTAGTGTTCAAACTCAGTATGCTATGATGATTACTGTGGTAAGGGGTGTTAGAGACCTGTGTGATTTTGCTCTCTCTCTCTCTCTCTCTCTCTCTCTCTCTCTCTCTCTCTCTCTCTCTCTCTCTCTCTTCTCTCTCTCTCCCCTCTTCCCAACCCTCATCCGCATCAGTCACACCCTCTCTGTGAATAGCATCCTTATCTCTAGCCCCTGGCCATCTGTTTCAGGGAGCACCACTCCAGGCAGACCAGTCAGCTCACTAAAATTAGAACCTCTCATGGCTGATTGCATTTTTATTTTTGTTTACCATCATTATAGCCAAAGTCACAGGCTCAGGAGTAGATGAAACTTGATAATGGATAGATTCTTGATCATCTTTGAGGAGTGCACGTGATTCCTTGTGTGGTCGTTATTATTGTGGTGTGATGAACTAAGTGATGAACTAATCAGCTAATTTGTGTTATTATGTGCATAGTACATTGTGCACTGCACTTATTTAATAAACATCTTAACATGCCTGGAGGAAGACAGAGAGAGAGAATGAGAGGGTGTATGTGTGTGTGTGTGTGTGTGTGTGTGTGTGTGTGTGTGTGTGTGTGTGTGTGTGTGTGTGTGTGTGTGTGTGTGTGTGTGTGTGTGTGTGTGTGTGTGTGTGTGTGTGTGTGTGTATGCATGCGTGTATTTTAACAGCCTAATCCTGTAGCTTTAAGCTATGGTGTGAGACTAAGGTAGTTCTATTTGAATCTCAGAGCAAGTATAAAGAGGCCGGGAAGAAGGAAGCTTCCACCTCTCTGTACTCAGTGCTGCCAGAGACCCTGGAGACGCAACACGCCAGAGAGGCTTCAGAGCTGCAGAGTGAGGTATCTGACACGTGACAATCTAGCCCACTTTGTTTTATCACACACACACACACACACACACACACACACACAAACACACACGTGCTGTCACATGTGCACACACACACACCTACATCTACACAACACACACACACAGATCATTTGTGCTCACAAATATGCAAATACACGTGCATTCACACACACACACACACACACACACACACACACACACATGCTGTCACATGTGCACACACACACAAAAGCACACACAGATAATTTGCGCTCACAAATACGCAAATACACGTACACACACACACACACACACACACACACACACACACGTACACACACACACACACACCTACGTGCACACACACACACACAACACACACACGCGCATGTCATTTGTGCTACACACACATACCTACATTCACACACACACACACACAGATCACTTGTGTCACATACACACACACACACACCTACATCTACACACACACAGACATGTGCACACATACACACACACACACACACACACACACACACACACACACACACACACACACACACACACACACACACACACACACAATTAAACATGCCCTCAAACACAGACTCTCTCTCTCCTAGAACAAGTACAAGGAGAGTGGCAAACGAATCCTCTCCATGAGTCTCTACTCTCAGCTGCCCCAGACCATCGACACTCAGTTTGCTTCCATGGTCACCGACCTGCAGAGTGAGGTAAGACATTCCAGAACTTTGCCTGAAGTATCTGCACAGCCTGGAGTGCAGGTTACAGTACATGGAAAATGATTGATTGATTGATTGATTTAGTGATTGATTGATTGACTTCAACTGTGGATTAAGCTTCAAGACTATGGCAGAGTTTCCACAAAAGATGGATCCATGAACTCAAATGTCTCTCATGGGTTTCCATGGTTCATAATGCCAGTTACCGCACCACAAAAAAAAAACAATGGTTTTG
>JAODXP020000027.1:564208-763732 GCA_027497455.2 Sardinella longiceps
AGTGACCAGTCCAACTAACCAGTCCAACTGGCATTGAAATCAAACACGGACTACAAAAGACAGACACTTATTACTTATCAGACATTATTCAATGTTTTGGTTTGAATTAATTATTATCAACTGCATTCAATGGCATGATGGTCACTATAATAGTGCATGTCATGTTTTATTACAGTAAACCAATAGATTAACTTTACTGTAATTATAGGCAAACGCTGCCCCTAGAGTTAGATTCCTGAACTGCAGCTGCATTTGAGGGACCGCAGGAGGACACTGACTCGGCTGTAGCTAGGACCAATATGCATGTGACGCTGGCCCAGTTAGTCTTGGTGATGTGCATCCATAGTGACATCCCTGGTGTGAACAATGCTCCCTGGGGCCCAGCTTGTCTCTAGGGTGCAGAGAGAGAGAGAGAGAGAGAGAGAGAGAGAGAGAGAGAGAGAGAGAGAGAGAGAGAGTGTGTCTAAGAGAAAGGCTAGCTCATGACCATGAAGTTCCAGTATTCCCATAATGCATTTGTGAGAAGCAATGGCTATGAGCATTCATTTCGAGCGAGGCCCATTTCTGTCATTGCATCAATTTTACATTACGCCACATTACATGACATGGGATTATGCTGCATTGCCTCTCCATCCACCCATATAGACCTCATCCACTTTCAAGGACCCTGGAGACTAGACAAGTGTACTGGCATAGATTCCCACACAAGACACTTAATGCCAGTCCTCTAATAGAGTTAGCACTTAGCAAGCGAATGAGAGAGCAAGCGAACAGGATCCCCCTTTTTTTTTTTTTTTTTTTTGGTCATGCCCCAAGCCCCTGCACACAGTATGTTTCCTGACGGACTAGTGTGAAGTCATCTGAAACCCAGGAGAGCTATGGGGAGGAGGAAGGACAGCGCAGGGAGACCATCTGTTTTTTTGTGTGTGTGTGTGTGTGTGTGTGTGTTTTTTTCAGCAACAGCAGCAGCGTGGCCCTGAGCATGGCTAATCAGCAGAACTCGCACGCTCAGATCAATATCTCTAATTGTTTCATGCCATTAGATAAAGAAGCCCTCCTGCTGCTGCTACTGCTGCTACTGCTGTGAGATCAGTGACCCGAATGGGGTTGAGCTATTGAAAGGACAGGAGAATATGATTTGGCATGATGTACTGTATTTTTTGTAGTGTTTACCACGCATTCAGTTCAGTTCAATTCAACTTTATTGTCCCACAGGGAAACTTGTCTTGCAGTCTGGTATAGATACGCATAAATAACACAAAGACTCACAAACACACGAAAACACAATAAGAGACACTACAACAAGCTAATTTTGATTTCCTTTTTCCATATGTACATGTGCACTTTTTTTATTCATACTCAGACTCATTTGGAGATATGTCAGTCCTCAGTCCCCTTATTTTTGTGCTAATATGCACATGTAGGTTTCTAGGTGACAGCGAAAATGGTACTCATGGTTCATTAGGAAGGAGATGGTACTGTAGTTGTAAAAGTACTGTTAACTATGGAGTACTGTGTACAGTGTGCACAGGGTGTATTATTATTATATCTGTAATGTTGTAATGTTCTTTTCTTCAGGTGGAGTATAGGAAGGGCAAACAGGACCTGCATAAGTACAGTGAAGTGGTGGATAGACCAGACATACGCAGTGCCACCGAAGCAACCAAACTGGCTAGTGATGTAAGTGTGTGTGTGTGTGTGTGTGTGTGTGTGTGTGTGTGTGTGTGTGTGTGTGTGTGTGTGTGTGTGTGTGTGTGTGTGTGTGTGTGTGTGTGTGTGTGTGGATTGCTCTTACAGTGTGTGTGTGTGTGTGTGTGTGTGTGTGTGTGTGTGTGTGTGGTGTATGTGCATGTGTTTATTGGGATATGTTCCTCTGTGTGTGCGTTTGTAAGGAGCAGATAAAAGAAGTGTGTTGGTGGCACTCATAAAACTTTAAGCAGTGCGGCTCCTACACAAGCACCCAGCTGTTCTGTCTTGCATACAGAATTTCCATAATGGCAGAGAAAGCCTGGATCATTACTGTATCCCTCTGAATGAGCAGCAGACCTCATGGTTTTAAGTTTCATGTCCATGTAACAAGCTGAACAGTACCACCCACATACACAATCCCATAACAGACACCAGGGAGACTTGCAATGGGTTATAGGGCTGCTTTTTGTGTTAACCAGTTTGTCTTGGGTGCTGGAGTGCTACAGTCCCTGGTATCAGGTTAAATGTCTTCCATTTAGTTATTTAGCTTTAATCCAGAATTGCTAATGGCATAGAGCAGTATTCTTGCAGGTGGTTAGTGCAGGTTGAAACACATGGAGCTAAGCACTATACTGGCCATAGTACTGATATACACTACATTTTCAATTGTAAAGGTTCTGCTTGGGCTATTGGGCTTTTAAGCTCATGTTCTGAGGCATTAGTGTAGATATCAGATGTAACTCAGACTGTCTCATTCCTGCTCTCTCTCTCTCTCTCTGGTCACAGGTGGCATACAAGAGCAAAACCAAGGCCGAGGCATACAATACGCAGTCTGTGCTGGATAGACCGGATATCGAGCACGCAAAGAGGACTTCTTCCCTGGCCAGCCAGGTAGGCCCAACTCACCTGTCACATACAACAACACCTTAACACTTGTGAATGCAACCACCATAGTGTTACAAATCCCGCATCCTTCTAGCCCATGGTCCACATGGGGTTTTACTGTAGGCCTACATGTTGACAGATGACACAGGTGACCCCGATCTCTGGTAGATGACAGATAAAAAAAATAGCCTTTGTACTAGACTCAATAATATTGTCAGGAAAAAAAACAACACAATTTTTTTTCTGCAGATATATATCGACAACTACATTTTTAAGTATTTCAATTTGCCTTGTGCACTTGTACTTGTTGGAAAGGTGGCAGGTGATTTAAGGCTATTTCTTGATTATCTCTACTCATTTTTGATAAATCAGCCTTTGATTGGAAAGAATAATTGTAAATGTTTAAATTAAATAATAATTTCAAGGGGGTTACATGTGTTCATTTCTGCACCCCTGTCCTAGCAGGCCTTTAGCAAGCGGATGATATTTTAGGCTTCTGGTGGATCAATAGAAAGTTAATGCTGTCAGCAGTGGTCTGACTCAGTAGTGTGAGTCAGGTTGAAGCATTAGTGTCTAGGCTACATTCTGGGTACATTCTGGTATTTTGTCAAATAGCTGTGCGAACAGCAGGACACATTTCCTACCTCCTAAAAAAGAAAAGTTTCAGGAAGAGTTAATTACTTTTCTTTTAGCTGAATTCCAACTGAGTCGGATTTCCATTTACCCCTTTTGCATCACATAATGCACCATCACGTTGCTAATGTTTATAACAACTCTTAAATAGTGATTACGAGCCAAAGCAGAAATGGAGTTCTCTCTCTCTCTCTCTCTCTCTCTCTCTCTCTCTCTCTCTCTCTCTCTCTCTCTCTCTCTCTCTCTCTCTCTCTCTCTCACACTCTCACTCTCTACCTCTCTTTCTCCCATTCTCCTTTTATTACGTTGTGGGAGCCAAGTGCTGAGTCATAGAGATTTCACAAACAGCATCAGGGGTTGGTGACTAAGCAGAGAGCTTGATTGTGACAGTCTATCTTTCATCTTTTTTTCCTCTCTTTCAATCTTTTCTGTTCATGGTCTTTTCATCTGTTCATTGCTGCTGATGTTCCTGCCCACGAATTCTCACCCAAAACCCCTTCTCACTCTGTTCCATTCACTGACTGTTGTGCTGTTTGCTTCCTTGTCTTTTTTACGTTTGATCTCTTCACGTCTGTCAGATTTGACTGAGGGGGTTGTTTGTGTCCTCTCATCTCGTCCTGTGTGCCCTCAGGTGAAATATAAGGAGAAGTTTGAGAAGGACCAGAAGGGACAAAAGCCCCAGTATAATCCTGGAGACTGCGTGTCCTTCAAACACACACAGGCCGCCTCAGCCCTTGCCAGCCAGGTGGGTTTCAAACAAGTGTGTGTGTGTGTGTGTGTGTGTGTGTGTGTGTGTGTGTGTGTGTGTGTGTGTGTGTGTGTGTGTGTGTGTGTGTGTGTGTGTGCGCATGTGTGTGTGTGTGCGCATGCGTTTATGTGTTTTGTCTGGGTGGAGGGTGAACAGTCCATTATTCTTCATTTCAAATCACAGTAGTACACCAAGTATGTTGTTTACTGTACATGTGTACCTACATGTACACTAACATAGTTTTCACTAATAAAGTACACTTAGAATGTACTTTTACAGTATTGTAGCGCTCAATGAATTCACAAGTGAACCACTGAAAGCTCATTTTTATTATGAGGCAAGCTGTTAGCATGGCAGTTAGGTTCTATTTAATAAAAGAAATATGAAGGTAATCGGGCAGCGAGAGACTGACCAGTCGTGGTGAGAAGCCCATTAAGTGAGCGTGGGCTGGCGGGTGAATTGCCTGATTCGCCTCTATGTCTCTCGCTCAGTCATTCAGGTCCCGTTTATTGCCCTTAAAACGCATGTAATTCGTCCCACTTAGCAGCCGTTTCCATGGGAACCTTTGAAACGCAAATGGAGGGGGGTTCAGGTTCTCTGACTGAAACAAACTGCTAGCTGCCCCGCCGTGCATAGATACATGACTGAGAACAGAATCTCTCACCCAGACCTAGAAAGAACCCATAAAACCAAAGGGACACTGTGTGTAGGCTATAAGCGTGAGGGAAAGTCTCATTCTTTGTGTTCTCTCTCTCTCTCTCTGCTGATTGGCTATCTCACGACACCCCTTGTTAACTCTTAGGGATGTAAATTTGTCTGGGTGTCCAGAATTTTCTGTGTGTGTGTGTGTGTGTGTGTGTGTGTGTGTGTGTGTGTGTGTGTGTGTGTGTGTGTGTGTGTGTGTGTGTGTGTGTGTGTGTGTGTTGAGCATGGTGGGGCATTAGATGCCACTTGGTGGTCAGTCTCCCAGTGATATAAAGCATTGAAAACATGCTTTGTGTGTGTGTGTGTGTGTGTGTGTGTGTGTGTGTGTGTGTGTGTGTGTGAGTTGGGTTTATGTGGGTGTGTGTGTGGTGTGTGGGTGGAGGGTTAGCAGTCTCAGCATCAGTGGAAGCTAGCCCAAGGTGCCCTACTATTGTGGCAGCCTGCATATTTGTGTGAAGGCACTACAGGCAGACCTATTTGGGGTCTCTAGAGGCTGGTCTGAGTTGATCCATACGGACAGGCTTTCCATGAATCACCCATAATGTGTGGGACCTTGTGGGTGGGAACCAGGGGCTGGTGTGTGTGTTTGTTCCCAAGGCATGTGCGCTACTTGTGTCATTGCTTAGGAACTTGAGAGAGTTTTCCCAAGCCGGTGGCAATTAAATCCTCTATAGGGGTTATTATTGAGGTCAAATTCTAGAGGGAGATGTTTTAGTGGTGACAAACACCTTGTGCTCTTTTGTACGCTGTCTGTCTGGGTTTCAGTGTGTGTGTGTGTGTGTGTGTGTGTGTGTGTGTGTGTGTGTGTGTGTGTGTGTGTGTGTGTGTATGAACTGCTCCTATGTATGAAATGCGCTATATAAATAAACTTGCCTTACCTTGACTTGCCTATGTGCTGGGGGGTGCCCATTTTGTAGGCATTGTATGACATGACACAAACTGGCAGTTCTACGTTTGCAGGACATTTAATGTATTCTTTATGTGTGTGTGTGTGTGTGTGTGTGTGTGTGTGTGTGTGTGTGTGTGTGTGTGTGTGTGTGTGTGTGTGTGTGTGCGCCCTCAGGTCAAGTACAAGAGTGGTCAGAGTCAGATGCATGAACCAGCCACAGATCTGCCGAACCTGCTTCATCTGGGACATGCTCTCCATGCCAGCAAACTACAGAGCAACGTACGCCTCCATCCTCCTCCTCCATGTTCAACTGCACTATACTCTTTTATTCCACAGTATACTATCACTATACTATACTTTACTATCATACTTCACTCCTTACCACTTTCAGTGATGCTCTATAGTCTGCAGTTCTGGATGTATCCACAGTTAAGTTGTTAAGTGATGGTTATACTATGATGGTGATACTGGCTTAGCACATAACAGTTCCCATTTACATTTGCAATACATTTAGCAAGCATCTACAGTAGAAATATATTATTATGTTGTTTACTTATCTAACACTGTGTATTATTGCAAACTGCTGTCATTATTCTAGTTAGCACTTCTAGTTAGCGTTAGTTTTCACTTGTAGACTTGGGAAGTTCTACTACTTACTGTTACCAATGGCAGACGTGAATCCTCTTGTAAACACTAACTTGTTAGCACTTGTGTTCTTGGGTCCTTATATTACCACTAGTAGTTATTAGCACTTGTTGTCATAGGTCGTAACAGACAAAGTTCTGAGGCTGGTCTGTGTGCTGTTTCAGGTGGAGTACAGGAAGAAGTACGAGCAGTCTAAGGGCCGCTACCACATAGCTCTGGACACAGCGGAACAGCTCCACCACAAGGAGAACGCTGTGCTGCACAGCCAGGTTAGTCACACAGCTCGTGTCCCCCTGGGGAGCGTTGCCTTTCCGTTCAGTCTGTTACAGAGCTGTTTTGTCAACAACAGTGACACTGTGAGGGGATATTTTCAGCTGTGTATAAATAGTGCTTCCGTTGTTTTGTTTGTTTGTTTGTTTGTTTGTTTTTTGTGCCATACAACACACCTTACCGGAATGAATTATATTATTTGAAGACTTCACAATTTTATGAAAGCCCCTCATTAAAAATTCAAGATTTATAATACATGAGTAGTCTTGTAGTAGATGCTCTATAAAATGTACTGTAAGAGCGCCACAAAGAAAACATTGTTAGTCCTGCTATAGAGGCTACTACATTGTTCTGCAATGTTATCCAACCTTATGCAAGCTGATGTGGAAACCAGAATCCTGTTTGTTTGATAACAAATCACATGCATCTGCAAGTGTGTTCACTTATTTCTCACCCCTCGTTGTGCATCATTCAGGTCAAATACAAAGAGGAGTATGAGAAAGCAAGAGGCAAGTCCCTGATGGAGTTTGTGGACACCCAGTCCTACAAAATATCTAAGGAGGCGCAGAAAATCCAGAGCGAGGTATGAAAGCATGTTGATGCAGTTATGTAACCAAACAATCCACAGCTTTGAAATGATCGCTGGTGTGTGTGTGCTGGTGTGTGTGTGCTGGTGTGTGTTGGTGAGCCACTCTGGGGGGTGTGTGTGGTACAGTACTGTGTAGCATCATCGTCATGGATGCCTGGAGTGTGTGCCCAGGTGGGCGTTCTTGTTTTTTTTTTTTTTCACGGCAAACTGGCGGTGAGCGTTCAGAGCTGACCCTCTCCCACACAGCCCACACAGCCCTGAGATTCTCTCTCAGTGAGAAAACAAATGACTCCTCCAATTCCCCCCTGCAGCCAAATAGAGTCAGTCTGTGTAGTCTTGGATGGATATCTTTTTCTTGCATTTGTCTTGTATTGATAGAAGTGTTTTTGTGATTTTATGTTTGTGTTTAATTTAATCTTAGTAAGCCCTTTTAGATTGGAAGGAAAGTTTGTATTGTTTATATTAACATTTGAAGCTACTGAAATTGATTTTGTGATGTTGCCTCTTGTCTCTCTTTGGCTCTCCTCAGAAAGAATACCGTAAGGAGTATGAGGACTCTATGCGGGGCAAAGCCTTGGTGGATGTGGATCTTACCCCAGGATACATCACAGCTCGTAATGCCACCAACCTCATTAGTGATGTAAGATAACCTACATTTACTTTAAATTGTACATTTACTTTAAATTGTAAAGTCTGTAATTAAAATTCTTGTCCTAAAAAACAATTGACTTAACTGTGCTCTGTGAAGTCGCCAACAATTTGGCTATCATTGAGAGTCTTTTATGAGCAAAATTCTCATTTAAAGTAACTACTCAAACCGCCGTAGCACCTCAAAACTTCTGATTGTTATCTGATCTGGATCAATTTCTGCAATGAACACCTTACCTTTGTATAAACATGGCATAACACTAACAGTCCAAGAGACTACTAGCTGCCCCTGAGCTAATAGTGACTAGCTGCTCACCCTGTCTGCAGAAAGAGTACAAGAAGGATCTGGAGTTGGAGGTGAAGGGGAAAGGCATGTCAATCCTGGAGGACACTCCTGATCTTCTGCGGGTCAAGAACGCTGGGCAGATCCTCAACGAGGTATGGAGTTCCTTCTACTGGCTCCCAAGTTGTTCAATCAGGCATCCCATCTGTGTTACTTTATGGCCATTTCATTATATTGGTGATCCATGATGGTCAATCACTTTTGTGATTTCACATGCTAGCATTTAGCTAGCATGGTCATGATTCACAATATGCCTCAAATGGCCCCTGCAGGTTTGCAGAGCCAATCATGACATGCATCCTCCAAGTGCAGTTTATGTTCTTCTGGCAAACCATTAGCTGATTCATGGTCACTCTGCACCCCTGATTGTTGTGTTTTAATTTTTACACAAAACATACAAACATACAGAGATGCAGACATCTACCTGCGCGCACACACACACACACACACACACACACACACACACACACACACACACACACACACACACACACACACACAGTGAACAGCAGCCCTGATCCCATCCTTGCTCTGCAGAAAGAGTACCGCAAAGATCTTGAGACGGAGATCATTGGCAAAGGCATGGAGATCAGCAATGATGTTCTGGAGATCCAGAGAGCCAAGAAGGCCTCCGAGATCACCAGCCAGGTGACTAACCCCGCACATGTTCCTCTCATTCTGTCAGCCCACGGTCTCTATATGTTGTGCATTGCTTTTTGGAAGAAATGCCGATAACATTGTTTATAAACCTAGTTAATGCATTCATAAAGGGTTATAAGGCATTCATAGTACTCAATAACTGATGATGTTAGTATTCATAGTCATTTATACATTCTGACTGTACCCATAAGGCATTATCATGTTATCATGTGAGCCTGTACAAGTGTCACAAAGCCTTATAAACCCTCTGATACGTACAAGGGAAACTTTTTGTGTTAGCTCAAGTCCCCAAGCTCAAATAAATAGCTTGTTTTAAGACATAGCGTATTTAAGCACCTTGCTGCAACTCGGCAATAACTTTTTCATGAGTGAAACCACTGTACTGTACATATGCAATATTTCACAGACCAATTGATTAGTTATTTTTCTACTTCAGACCAAATCTTCTATATTTAATGATATGATAATATTTCTCGTCTCTGGACAAATGCAGACATGGAAAGGGAGATTTCTATAACAATTCTAACTAAGTTAATTTCATGGTAGCATGTATTTGGATAAAAGAGTCCTTGTTGCATTGGAAATAGGAAATAAGTGTAAGTGTTTTAATCTGTTCTTTGAAACGGAGTGTACAGTAGCCATATCTGTGGTGTGTAAATGAGAGGCTGAAGTGGAGGATGAGCTAAGAGCCTCTGTTGCAGTGAGATTATGGTATAATGGAGTGGTTGCATGTAAGGGCTGTGCTTCAGGCTGACCCATACACACTCACTCCACTCCCTCATGTTGGGGAGTTGAGTCACTTTCTGTGTGTGTGTGTGTGTGTGTGTGTGTGTGTGTGTGTGTGTGTGTGTGTGTGTATGTGTGTGTGTGTGTGTGTGTGTGTGTGTGTGTGTGTGTATGTGTGTGTGTGTGTGTGTGTGTGTGTGTGTGTGTGTGTGTGTGTGTGTGTGTGTGTGAGGAGAGAGAGGGAGGGAGAGAGTGCACATATGTCTAGTGTATGCCTATGTGAAACACTGTGAATTGTGAAATGCTGTGTTTCAGGTATTTAGGCTACATACTGTATGCAGTGTGTAGGTGCATGTCACTGAAGTATGTATGTGTATGTATGTGTGTGTGTGTTCACTTGCGTATGTTTGTGCATGGATGCGGGCATGCTCACTGGTGTGTGTGGGTGTGTGTTTCAGCTGAACTATAAGCAGACTGAGCAGCTGAAAGACAACACATATGGCACATTGACCGACACCCCTGAGCTCCTGCATGCTGCATACCTGAAAGATGTGTACAGTCAGGTGAGGCACATGTCACTCCTCAGGCTCCCTCAATGCTGCCCCTGGTGGACACCTGCTGAAACAACACTCGAGAGAAAGACACCAGTGGGGTCAAGGTCCAGAAAAGACCTACAGTATTGATGCAAATACAGTTGAAATGCCCCAAGAAGCACAATTCTGAGACTCAACATGGTGTAATATCCTGCTTTAAACATAAATGTTTATGACTGCGAGAGAAAAGCACTCATGAGGCCAATGAGACAAATGTATTGAATGCACGTGTGTCTGTCAGTTCAGGTTTCACCCACACTATGAAACACTCCAGACAGATAGTTAATGACCTGTTAAAGACAGTACAGCACCCTTATATTGCTGCACATGTTCAGTTTTGTGCCCAGTGCCCTCTAGTTACTAAGTGCTGTTTTCCATTTAAAAAATTGTGATTATCACGTCTTTCTAAAATGGGTTTCTGCGGTTGCTGAAGAATGCACTGTTCTCCTTCTGTGTAGAAAAAGTACAAGGACGAGGCGGAGAGAATGAAGGGGTCATACGGGGCGTTGTCTGACACCCCAGAGATGGAGAGGGTGAAGACCAACCAGCGCAACATCAGCTCGGTGAGCAGAAAACTTGGCCAGGTTGGCCTGACGTGCTCCTAGCCAGCCAATCAGAGCACTACGCCAGCAGCAGTCTGTGTCCTCACCTAAACTCGAGTAGCCATATCTGCAGAGCTGCAGACAAATCAATGGCACTGGGACGCTCCCCAAATGACCACTCCTAATGTCCAGTGGGCTTGGCATCAGACCTGGGTTTGATTATTTCTGCAGAGCTGTAATTTAATGATACAGATTGATAAATGCAGCAACTGTGCTATCAATGGCGTTAGTGGAATGGATGTTACTGTATTACACGTGTAATATTCTAGAATACCTTAACACTTGTCTATGTGCCCTGTGCCTCCGACATAACTTTTTTTGTTGTGTTTGGTTATACATTATGTTTATCCCAAAAACGAGACATTTTTGACTTGTAAATATTTGTACTAATCCCTTCCTTGTTAATTGCTGTATGTCTTGACTATTTGTTATTTTGGGCCAAATTTAAATGGTTTAGTCCACGCAAAACTTTTCCCCCTTCTGTAAATCCATGGCTAAGATCAATACAATTGATTGCTAGTGATGGATTTGCCTGTGCCTAAAACCATTTCAGCAGCTGAACTTGACAGTATCTGTTTCATTACGGTTCAGCTTGTGTGCATTACTGAATGTCCCTCCTTCACCCTTTACCTGTGTGTGTGTGTGTGTGTGTGTGTGTGTGTGTGTGTGTGTGTGTGTGTGTGTGTGTGTGTGTGCGCGTGTGCGTGTGTCCATGTCTGTGTATCTGTACACGTGTATGTATCCGTACGTGTGTGTAGTTGAGATACACGTGGGACTCGAAGCTGATGAGAGGACTGATGTCCTCTGTCACAGAGACACCCGAGATCGTTCTGGCCAGAGAGAACGCAAAGAATTTCAGCGATGTGAGTGTTCGCTTTGCCCAGAGGGGACACGACTCTCTGTGTCTGTCTGCCACAGAGACACATCCTGTCTGAGTAACACTGTAACACGCAACACCGGATATTTGTCCTCACTTGTCTGTCTCATTTAGTGTTGCATACACTGCTGATTGACTAGTATTTTTACTACTAATAGCAGTCTTTATACTATAGTGCACCTAAACTGATATGAGATGTGGTTGTAACTGCAATATTGTAACCTGTAAGTTGGTTAACATTAATGAAATTATATTGTATATGGACGATCCAATTGGTGCAATATATTTTGGAACTGATTAATTCATCAGGTGAAGTACCGGGAGGGTGTTGGCAGTGGAACTGCAGTGAGGGAAACGCCAGAGATGGAGCGAGTCCGCCGGAACCAGGAGAACATCAGCACAGTGAGAACCTTCAGCATGCTCACACTCACTCCTTAATGTCATATTTTTACCTCTGCCTCTCATTCACAGCTGGGAACAGACCTTCTGATTTTTTTTCAGTCTTTTACAATTAGAACGCGATTGAGTGAGCCAAACCTACAAACTCGATGTGGGACGATTGGAAGTCGTTTATGAGCAATACTGAATGACTGAGTTGTCGTCATTTTAATGTCATAATTGGTATCTTAGCTACTATAGAGCAGGCCAGCCAATATCAAACATGTTTGATTCAGTCTGACTCAGTGACTCAGACAGTGACAGACTGCATCGTTGCATCGTTGCAAGTCTGTCACCCAAACACACATAACGCCTCTTGCCATGACTGAAACTTGCGACTAAACTGATAATTACCCATGACTAGCCCTGACATTCCATTGCATCAATATCGGGTTTAATAATCAGTAGGTCTGTTCCCAGCTAGTCTGATGTATCCCAGCCTGGTAATACAATCATCCTTTGTCCTACACTTTGTTTTGTAGTGAGGGTCTGGCCATTTGATAGCGTGCTTGCTACGATGGTCTTTAAGTTTAAAACGATTGGATTAGACCTTGACTGAGGCTGCCATAATTGATAGCATTCTAGCACTGTACTCACAACGTTCTGATTGGCTTCGGTAAAAATACCTCCTGAGACAACAAGTGCAAGTGCACTGTAGGGAGATGGTAATCAGTTAGAAGTACATGGGAAAGCTTGGTCAGGTTATGACATGTTTTAACTACTTAATGTTCTAAAAACTAAGATACAGTTTATCCATACATTTAATACTTATCAAGATGTCTGATTCCTTCATCTCAGAAATATGTTTGATAGATTTATTTAGAACAAGTCTTCGCAGTTTACCCGTATTGCCATACTTTCACAGCAGCATTCCTTAGGTTCATGCACTTGTGTTAAAAACAGAGTCATGCTTGTCCATCAGGCAGACTGCCCCGTGTGGCCTTGAGTTTGCCTATTCTACTGCTACTTTCACAGAGCCACTGCCACTGCCCCCCTCCACACACACACACACACACACACACACACACACACACACACACACACACACACACACCAACCCACACAGACACACACACACACTGCCCCCCTCCCTTGGCGCAGCTCCATGCCCAGTCATTACCATCCATTAGAGAGCCCAGAGCAGCACAATCCCCCATTGACAGAGAGCAGATTCTCAGGGGGCCTGTAGACAGCTCCTTCTTCAGAGGGCCCAGGAGTTCTGGTGCCAGGCTGACAGAACCGGGCCACGGTGTCAGTCAGCCCACCCAGATGCCAGTAATGACACAAACCCCAGCATGGGACTCACTCTCAGAGGGAGAATGTGAGAGGGAGAGGGCCTACCATCAACTACATTCCCCCTAATACCCACCAACATCCCTCTCCTGGGTCCTCAGTGATGGACAAGTTTGTTCACTGACTCTGTTTGTGATCAGAGTCCTGTGGCCCTGTGTGTCACAATTGCTTTCCATGAAACTTTCATCATAGAAGCACAAACTTCTGTAGAGCTCACTACCATTCAGTGGAGGGCTAGTTTTTAGTTGGTCTGGATACAAAGAATATAATGGCAACAGTAGTACAATGGCCCTGGTGTTATCTTGCAGTTATCTTGTCTGAAACATTGTCCCATTTTAATCACAAAACATTGCTATCTTTTTTTAAAACAAGAAATTTTTTTTTTTTTTTTTTTTCAAAAAAACATCAAGATTATTACAACATTTTAGTGACACTGTGCTCAGTGTTTCTGTTGGAACTAAACTTGATTTCATGGACACAGGTTGATGCATAAAGCACTGAGGATTTTAAAGTACCTCTAACACAGGAGTTCCTCAGAATCAGCAAAGAAATGACTATTTAATTAAGTTGGTGAGACATTCTGTTTGAAGACGGTTAAATATCACATCTCACTCTGAATTATGTCTCTAAATTAAATCTTAATTAGCAAACCAAATCACACATAGTATTCACTGAAGACTGAGACAGTGGTTTATTTCAATTCCCACATACCTAATATAACAGTGTAAGGTGTACACACGGTACTCTATGCTTATTTTTTATATTTTCTGTGCTATTTTATTAGTTCATGTAGTCAGGAGAAATGTTAGCATGACAAGCCTGACTATCACATAAAATGTATAGTCTGGGCACGAGTGATAGACCCTCGAGTAAGACAGCTACAAACAGAGCAACTAACAAGCCAATTCAAACAATGGTAAGCCTGCCCAATGACTCCCTGTCCAGATAGAACGTTGTGTTTAGCTTAACACCACAATGTCTGAATATAACCTAGAGCGTTGTGAGTGGATTGACAGTTCAGACACCACCGATGTCTGAGTGCAACCTTTATGGCAGATCGCTAGACATACTCACAGAGCTACTGTACCGCTAGAGTGCGTCTAGAGTTCTAGGCTAAATAAATGTAGGAGACTTTACTTGTGTATAGTGTATGTAAGTGGTTTAATTTTTTTGTGCACAAAGGTGAAATATAAGAACCCGACTGGGCAGGGTACGAGTGTGGGGATCACCCCAGAACTGGAGAGAGTGAAACAGAACCAGGAGAACATCAGCTCGGCAAGTGTGCACCCACATGGGACACTCACACTAATGGAGGCCATGCACTCTTAGACCACACAGAGAGTTTTTTTGGGTTGAAATGTTTAGTCTTCTTTGGCTTGTTTTGAAGGAATCCATTGCTTCACTCTACTTTGTCAATTATTTGAATTTGGGCCAATGAAGAGATAATTCATCTGTGCTGATCAACAATCATGGATCATGGATCATCTCTCTCTCTCTCTCTCTCTCTCTCTCTCTCTCTCTCTCTCTCTCTCTCTCTCTCTCTCTCTCTCTCTCTCTCTCCTCTCTGTACCTGTGTGTGTGTGTCTCTCTCTCCCCCACCACAGATAAAATACCAGAAGGATCTGAAGGAGATAAAGGGACGGTCTTGTTCAGCGCTGGACACACCTGAAATGAGGCGTGTCCGCAAGTCTCAGAACGACATCTCCATGGTAGCGTGCCGGTTGCCATGACGCAGTTGCTGTGGGCGTAACCCTACTCACCCCCACCCTGAGTGGTCATGTTGCGCCTCATGTCACTGTGAACTGGTACACACACCCACACTCTCCAGCACTGACTTGGAGGGGCCCCCTACCTATGGTTACTGACAATAACTTATGATTTGTTGATGTTTTATGCACATATATACTAATAATTAATAAAGTTTTTTATTTGCCTGGTGTCCTGTGTGGAGTTTCTGACTCACTGACCAAAAGCACCCTCTGAATTCTGTGTGTGTGTGTGTGTGTGTGTGTGTGCATGTACTCTATGTTGACGTATGTTTTGTCTCCATATTGTCCTAGAAAGAATGATTTTTAATTCATTGCTTGACGACACACACCTCTGCCCCCTGCAGGCCAAGTACCATGAGGACTTTGAGAAGGCGCGGGGTCGAGGCAGCACCCCGGGGCTGGAGGACCATATGGGCATGGGGATGGGCATGGGCATGGAGCGCGGGCACCCCCACCCCCAACACCACCACCACCAACACCACCACAACAACCAGGTGATGAGCGAGGCAGCCTACAAAGGCGTGCACCCGCAGGTGGTAGAGATGGACCGTAGACCGGGCATCAACGTAGGTTAGTGTCCTTTTACATCCACAGGTAGTACTCCTCCCAGCTTCTTGTTTCTCTTTCTTTTTCTGTCTTTTTCCTCTTTCTGTCTTTCTTTCACTCCTTTCTTTCTTTTTCTTGCTCTCTGTCTGTTTTTCTCTCTCTCACTTTGTCCTTTCTAAGCCATGGCAGTTTTCTCCACCATCTACCTTTGCTCTCCATATCCTGCTTTTTTCATTTCATATTCCTTTTTATCCTTTGTTCATCCCTCTATCCTGCTGTTCCCTGTCAATCCCATGAAAGACCTGAAGGTGTGGCGCACTGATCCCGGGTCCATCTTTGATTTTGACCCTGTGGCGGATAATATTCAGTCTAAAAGCCTGCACAGACTCTCTGGTATTGTCCTCCTTCTCATCAACTCTATATCATAACTGTTTACATGAGTATTTATATTATGGGTTATAGATTTGTTGTTTTACTCAAACTTCAAACCGTGTGACTATTTGTTTTTGTTGTTTTTGTTTATGCCATGTGGTATCTTTGTTGTGTTAACTTTTTTTGTATAGCTGACAAGTGCACCTTGCACTGTCAGATTCACACCCCATAAATCATCATCAAACATGTCTTGTCATATCTGTCAGTAGCACCCTTCTTATCATTCTTCTAAACCTTTTCTTTGTTCTCTCCTCCATCATTCATCCGTCCTGGCTCATTTTCCTTCTGTCCTTTATTTTCTCCCGTCTCTCTCTCTCTCTCTCTCTCTCTCTCTCTCTCTCTGTCTTCTCCCTCTCTTCTCTCCCTGTCTCTGTCTGCTGTGCTTCATGTGTGTCTGTCTGCTTCCCCCTGGTGGTGCTCTGTGGGTACTACCAGAGCGTGCCAGTCGCCTGAGCAGGCAGCAGTCTCAGCAGTCGCTGCCCTCCCGGTCCCAGTCTGTGTGCAGCTCCATCGGCTCGGAGCTGTTTGAGCGGAGCGTGTCTGTGTGCAGTAGCAGCTCTGCCATGCAATCCCAGCCAGACAGAGGTAGCGCTGTCATATAGCATAGGGGGGACAGATGCAATGTACTGTCCCCTGTCCAGATGTGTGTGTTTCTACACAGCTGTTACTAACGTCCATTATCCATCTTGGTAGTTCTGCCATTGGTGAACTGGAATACAACCAATATGACATTTAAACGAAAGTTGGCAATGAAACCTCTTGAAACTTAATCCATACAATCCATAATGCAATGGATGATCACAGTGGTAATTTAAAAGATTAATTGAAAAGAGCATAGTTCTCTAGATTTGCTCTTTACTCCTGGAGCAAATTGATAACCAAAGAAAAACACAACTAAATATATCATAAATGTTATGGAAAGCTTTAATACTTGTGGTTCAATGAAATGTGATATGATCTTGGGAGTGCACAGAACTCACCACATTTCACAATATCCAGTCACTTTCTCTTACTCGCAATTTCTTCATCAACTCATCTGTCTTGCTCAAGAATTTCCTCTCACTCTTGCCTCTCTCTCTAAAATGCATGCGATTGTGTTTTGCACTCACATGCTGCCAACCGTGCAAGGATTACATACTTCACATACTTAACATTCTTCCATTGATAAGCACTATAGGACCACCATCACTGAAGTGCACTTACAGGACCCCTGGAGTTCAGATGTTCTTTTTTTTTCAGATTTTTTTTTCTTTTTTTCATTTTCTCAGATGTAGATGCATTACAAGGCATGACTTGATGGTTACTGAACTAGCTTATTGCCTAATACTTTTGCTTTCACAGTTATCCACAGGTCCAAGGCACAAGTGTCACTAACTTTAAACTTTTTTATGATATAGAGATGTTTGTCCACTGCCTGCAACCATGGGTCACCATTGTGTTTTTGTGTGGCCAGTGACCACTGTGTCACACGTACACTGGTATTCTCCCAGGTTGCCTAAGTCCAAAAAAAGTACTTTGTGCAGGCCATAATGCATGGAACTAAGCACTAATTGGACTTAAACACCTGGGAGACTACATGCCTATGTGAATTATGTCAACTTAACACACTGTGTGCCTTCAATTGACTGCGCTACCACAGGGATGAGTTGATGTGACCCATCTCTTCGTGTTTCAGCCTGCCGGCATGTTAACCTACACTTTCAGTTCCTGGTTTCCCCTCTAAACTCACTGTTCACCGAGAAGAGTGTCTCTCAAAGAGGGTAAAAGTGGAGAGAGAGGTGCAAATGTTTGAACGCTTCCCCGCTCTGTTTTCACAAGGGAAATGCAGACCAGGGTTGAGCTCTCTCTTACTCTGATACCAAAGATCATTGAAAAGTTTATAGTGACTTAAAGTGACACTCTGTTTCTATATCTATTCACATTTGCTCCTATAATAATGCACAGTAGTACCTCACTCTATCTATCTTGGTCAATACTCAATGATCTTTGGTGCCTCCTCTCCATCCTCACTTCCCAGTAGTTCCCTATGTATTTCTGTTTGTAACCATTGGCTGCCGTGCTTTCAGGAGCGTACCACCAAGGAGGACAGCACCAGGGTTACTACATGCACCAGAGCAGTGTGTCCTCAGTGAGGTCTGTCCAGTCACCCCCACACTCTGCCACCATGGTGAGTGTTTTTTTTATCATGCCCTTTTTATTATGGTAATAATGGTAATTCCATGAATATAAGCCAACCCATTGTTATGATAGAACAGAACTAGTTCATTATGTCACAAGAAAGTAGATTGAGGAAGATGTTATTCCTATGTATATCTGACCCATACTGTATATTAAAGTCTGAAGAAACCAACTTTTGTTTCCCATCACTTTGCAGAGAGTGTACCGCGCTCTGTACGACTACGCCGCCCAAGACCACGACGAAGTGTCTTTCCGCGATGGCGACGTCATCATTAACGCACAGCCCATTGATGAGGGCTGGATGTATGGCACGGTTCAGAGGACCGGCAAGTCTGGCATGCTACCCGCCAACTACGTGGAGTGCTTCAATTAGAATGGAGGAGGGCCTGGTTGTTGTTGGGGGGTTTTGGGGGGGTGGGGTGGGGCTGGGTAGAGGGGTAGCTCAAGCCTTCCCCTCAAACTCGGCCCCTGTCCCTCACCCAAGCTGTGGGCACAATAGAAGTCCTGGGAGTCCTAGGAGTTGAGCACATTCTAGTTCTGAGAGACATACTCCAGCCATAATGTCAGTTAGCTACACTGTTTAGATCTCTCTGCTGGGCATAACCTGGACAAGTATCCCACTCCTCCTGTGCCACACATTAATACACATCTTTGCTTTACAACAACAACAACAAAAAACTGTGATTAAAGCTATGCTTATGGGAATTTTAATGTTATCATATTGTGGATGAATTATATTCAAATGGATTATGGCAGAGTTTGTCCTGTTCTACTCAGGTAGTGACATTTAAGTGAAAGATGATGAGGATACGAATATGAATAATTATGAATATTTGTAGAATGGTGAATAGAGTGGCTTTGTTCCCAGGACTTCTATTGGAAGGACAGACTTGCCTTGTATTATTCCTCTGTGTCTCTATTTTTGTTAACTCTCACATTTAGGTGTTGTCACTAATACATTTTTTTTATTATTATTATTGTTATTATGATATTATTATTTTCAAAGATGGAAGAAATTGAGTGACATGTTCTGGGTTTTTCCAGTCAGGTGGACTTCAAACAGCAAACTTATATGTTATTATTAACACTTTCTTTTCTTATGAGTATTGTGTAAGCCAACTCTACAACTGTAGTTCAGTGCTGTAGACATGGTAAACAATGTCTCCTGTCTCATTGACCTTGACTGTGTTGTATGGTTGTATACAATATGCATGTAAAGATACAGAATATATCTGGGATCCATAGTATATTTTCAGAGGCGATGCCCAACTCTTTCCAGTCAGTAGCCATTGAATTACTGTTTCCTAGAGATGTGTTTTAGGAAAGATGTTGAAGCAAAGTTCCAGCAAGTTGTTTTTTTCCGAACATCATTCTATGGACAGTGGCTTGAGACGAACATTCAAGAAATTTGTGTATATTAGTAGGTCTACTGCTGAATCGCAAGGTTGTTAAAGGAAAGCACCGGAGTGAATTCAAGCATAGCCCTGTTGAAAGAGTTTGCTAAATGCACTAGTTAGCGATTGGAACAAAATAATTTGGAACAGCATGACCGAACGCGAACGCAGAAGCGAACAAGCACTTTACACTGAATCAATGGGACCTGACTTTTCGAAACCGAAAGTAAGATCTGAGGTGCCGTTGACTCAATGTAAAGTGTTTCGCGTTCGTGTTAGATCTATTCTGTTCAAATTTTTTTCATTTCATGCGAAATATACTGCTTTAGTAGGCTCGTGCTGCAGGGCTATGCTTAAACTTACTCCAGACTTAAGGTGAAAAGATAATTGCAGCGTAAAGGCAGCCCAAAATTTAAAGGCAGTAAAGGCAGTCCAAAGTATGTCAGTTGTATAAGCAATATATCATCTTTGTCTCTTAGACACTTATACAGTAAACCCTTCGTGGTTTCAAGGAGGGAGTCCTGGATGTTGACTTTTTGTCATCACTCGGCTCAATTGAAACAAAAAATCACATTATCCTGAATATTCCACAATATTCCAGCTCCACACAAAAGAAATGCAAATAATCATAGAGTGTGGCCCATCTATTTTACAAAATGGGTTTTAATAAGTTTCTGCACACATCAGTCTTGAGTTGATATTCTCTTGTACAAAAAAAGCAAAAATAAACTGTTATCCTTTGTTGATTTGATTGTGTTAACAGATGCACTGTACCAGACAATTTCTTTTGATAACCAATGCACCTGAGTTTTTATTAATTGCAGTGGTTCACATGTGTGGCAAATAAACTGCTTTGTCAACATTCATCGCTTGCCTTGATTGTGTCCCACTTTTACATGCATTTCAGCTCAAAATAAAAATATAAATAAAATATGTTTTTTATTATTATTATTATTCTATTTTCCATGAAAAACACTTCTTGAGCAAAGTGGTCCTGGGTCTGAAAAAGTTTGAGAAACACTGATTTAGGCGGAGTATTACACCACGACAGAAGGGGGCAATAACAGTGTGCTATACATAGGAGAGAGTCGAGGAAGACGAATATCCTGCACGCCCTGTTGTTGCGGTTGCGCAGAAGCTTTGAAAGAATCAAAGCACAAGGAACTAGCACTGTGCGACTGTCTGCTGAGTGTATCGGCATTCTCAAATACTGTAAAATGATGAAGTTTTTGCCAAGGTTACTTTTGCTAGTGTTACTAGCCTTTCCAACAACGATCATCCTGAAAGGTAAGTGAGGATGATTGAATATGTTCACTTAATCTGCTTGACGTAAAACAGCCGCTCACTCAGCTGTACTTGCAAGCTAACGTTAGTTAGCTGACAGGCTAAGGTGGCGCATTGAGAGAGAGGCCAGTCCATGCGCACTGACATTTTATCATATTTATCGTTACAGTACTTTGTCTTTATTTTTGCAGATTGTTTGTTAGCATGACCCACGTAGAATTTGTATTGTGCTCTAACGACCTGACGCTTAGTAAAGCCACAAGGGGGTGATTTAATTCTTTTGTGATCAGCTGCACTTGACTGACGTGTCCTTACGGCTCGGGTAACGTTAGCCTGCTAGCCCCCTAGCTACAAGCGTAATGGCTAGTTAGCATGGCTAGTGTAAATCACTTAATCTAGTCAGTCTTAAATAGTTTTGAAGTTAACATGAACGTTCGTCACCGGTACTCTGTCAAAAGAGCTGGGACAGAAAGTTGGTTCTATGTGCTGGTTTTGGTATTGTGTTCAGCCATTTACAATAAAAGAATTTCATTTATAGGTGATATAGGTTGTGATTATCTACTGAATTTGTAGTCTAACGTTAAGTCACCCGTCAGTTTTGGGCATGTTGTCTAGCAGCGCAACCTGGAAGGCTACTACAAGGGCTGGTCCCTGAACTTGCAAAGTCTTCGTGGTGGTCCGTTACGGGGTCCTGTTCTCTCGCCCTAGTTATTTTCAGAGCTAGCGCTAAGTCTGACGTTTTAGGGACGTTGTTGGCTAGTATTGAGTAACCTTTGCCATTTAACCTGACCCTTAAATGACAGCAAAGGTATGCGACAAGCAAGATGCAGATGTACATAAATGCAACGTCAACTAGGTTACGACGTCCATGCAGTGTAATCCTGGTTAAACTTTTTTTTGCTGTGATGCAGGACCATTGGTGGCAGCTCAGGATGCTACTGAGGATGAGGAGGCTGCTGATGAAGACCTAGGAGATGACGTGATTGCTGAAGATGACGATGAGGCTGAAGTAGAAGATGATGAAAATACAGAATTGGTGAGAAGCTGTGTCTCTTCCTATTTTTGGTTTGTTTGGTTTCAATGCATGAGTTTGCTCCTAGTTGTCTCAGCCTTACCTAACTGAGGAAGTTTATTATAGTCTATTACATCACGCAATTTTGTTGATGAGGAACAGTAGCCTGATGTTTCAAACACTTTGTCTCACTTTGAGCAAAGTGTCTGAAATCTGTCTAATAGCATATGTTTGCATTTCTGCTAGCCTGTCTATTAAAAGATTTGTCTCTTTCTCTGCAATCTAGACGGAAGAAAAAGATGAAGAGGAAGAAGAAGAAGCGTTAACAGGAGAAGTAAAGGCCTCCCCTCATGCTGACACCACCATCCTCTTCGTCAAAGGAGAGGGTGAGTTTTTTTTTTTTTTCTAGCCATGTAGACCTTTTCCTTATTGATGTGGCCACTGGCCAGCGTGTTTCCTACTGAAATGAATCAGATGCTGAAATGTTGGGAACAGAGTAATATTAAGAAATCAGAAGTTGTAGAATAATGTATTCTGTTTAGGCTAAAAGGAGGAAGTGGTGTGTTGTTTACAATCGTACTTCATCTGCTGAGTCAGTAGCCTATAGTGCATCTTTGAAAACAGAGTAATATTTTGAAATAACATTATCTGAAGAATATTTTGAAAACTGCATTGTTTTGACATTTAAAAGTTTGACGTTTAAAGCATTATAGCATAGGTTTGGGCCCTGACCCTTTCTAGTCACATTATTCAAATAGCAGATGCTCATCCCAGTGTCCCTTGTTGCTGCTTTCTCAGACTTCCCTGCCAATAACATTGTGAAGTTCCTGCTGGGTTTCACCAACAAGGGCACCGAGAACTTTGTTGTGGAGTCCCTGGATGCCTCCTTCCGTTACCCGCAGGACTTCCAGTTCTACATCCAGAACTTCACAGCGCTGCAGCTGGGCATTGCGGTACCTCCCCAGCGCCAGGCCACCTTTGAGTACTCCTTCATCCCCGCCGAACCCATGGGAGGACGCCCCTTCGGTCTTGTCATCAACCTCAACTACAAGGACAGCAATGTAAGTTCAGTTCTGTGAGTCAGATGTACAGTAGGGAGAGCCTTAGATTTGAAAGGGTGCTTCTGTCATGTTGCAGTGCTGATTTTATAAGAATGCTTTTGAGAGTATCCGTTGTTTTGTAGTAGATTGAGCACAGTGGACAACTATGTGTTTGACTGTTGTGCTCTGGTCGGCATGCGTGACTTAAAAGGAACACAAGGCAACTTTTTTCACTTTTTGAGGTATCCTTTTTGTGATAATGTTCTCAGACATCATTAGCATGCACTGTAGTAGTGCCAGAGAAATGTTTGTATACCTTTTATGTAGCTAGTTTGCTTGTTTTGGAGTAAAACTGCACGTCCCAGAGAAATGAAGCAAAAAGTAATCTGACATTAAGTGCCGCACGCTTTGTGAAATGATTCTGGTAGAAAAAAAATGTTCTCAGACATCATTAGCATGTGCTGTAGTAGTGCCAGAGAAATGTTTGTATACATTTTATGTAGCTAGTTTGCTTGTTTTGGAGTAAAAACTGCACAGTGTCCCAGAGAAATAATGCAAAAAGTAATCTGACCTTTAGTGGCGCACGCTTTGTGAAATGATTCTGATAAGAGGGCAACTAGGGGCAGCTACTGGCTGTAAAATGCTGGTGAAGGTCACAGTTATCTGGTGCCTTGATATTTCTCACTCCTTTATCTGTGTTTCTGTCCTTCACCTCCTTCAGGGCAACGTGTTTCAGGATGCCGTCTTCAACCAAACCGTTACAATCACAGAGAAGGAGGATGGCCTGGATGGAGAGACGTATGTGAAGGCTTTGTTTATTTTAGTTTTTTAGTTTTCACATGCACACATGTTGGTCATATACTTAGATTGTTGTTTTTCACTGATGGCTTTATAGCATTGTCTGTGTGTGTTTCTTTTTAGTTGCCACTAGGGGGCATTGCAACTTGTGCCCCTGCACTGATGTGTAATGCTTTTCTTTTTTTCTTTCTTTCTTCTTTTTGTTCTTCCCTGATCAGGATCTTCATGTATGTCTTCCTCGGTGGTCTTGGACTCCTGGTTGTTGTTGGACTGCACCAGTTGCTTGAGTCACGAAAGGTAAAAGACAAAAACATGTGGAAATGCGACCCAATGGCACCCACATGTATGCCATAACCACCTGCACCAAAATGCACCCACGCCCCCTGTCATGATAAAGGTCATGATAGTGAACTATAATGTTAGAAAGTCTTTGTGCAGTGCAAGCTGTAACTCATGTTGTTTTTCCTCAGGATAACCATGACAGGAGAAGGAAAGGACAGTTTGATAAGACAGCCATGTTTCTGCAGATGAAGGAGGTAGACAGGGGACACAGAACAGACAGGTTGATTGTCAGGACCGTGACTACTGGTTGGATTCAGTATCTCATGCCTTGAGTGTCAGCCTGAAATCTGATTCGCTTTTGCAATACGCTATAGACCAGCAAGTCTGGTTTTAGCAGAGTCAGGGCCTTCTTAAAGCCGAACGCAAGCAGACCTTTTTAGTATTTCTCATATTTTTTATATTTTGAGGTAGTATGCATTGATTCAATACGTCTTGCACTATAGTTGATGGTGGGCATTGTCTGGTACTTTGTATTGCATACAATGGCCCAGTCTCAATGTCTGCCTTTACAAACTCACAAACTTACATCCATGTTCACACTAAGTCTGCAAGGTTTTAGTGGTGTCCCACTAAAGTGTGCGAGGGCTCGGTTGCACCATTTCTTAGCCCATTCCATAAATCTGCATCACATGCAGAATTTCCCATAATTCTTAGTGCTTAGTGCTTTCGAATTGCCAAGAAATGGAGGCCTGGTTGCAACATATTAATTGAATGCACAAAATCTGGCTGGGCTACCTCTTTACAGACTAGACCCAGGGATGACCGGAGCACTCAAAGATTTTTTAAAAATTTCCTTAATTGAGGTGCAGTAACATCGACTAACGTTTCGACGCAGTGCGTCTTCCTCAGAGTCATATTAATTGAATGCTTTACTAAAGGTGACTGTGCTGGCTGTTTGTAGTCTGTCTGTAGTAAGTCTGTGAGTGCTCAGGACCTGCACAGAATATTTGGACTAAGGTCACCTCTGGTGATGGCAAGATTGTAAAAAAGCGGTTTGATATATGAATATTCCAGTTTACATGCCAGTCAATAGACCCTCTGAGACAGACCCTCTGGAGACAGTTCAGCACCACTAAACTACTTCCAAATGTTTGCGATAATCACTCAATGACAATTTCTCAGAAACTGAACATGCACAGACGTGAACATTTTTTGATTTCCCAGCTAAGGTCGACACAGCCCAGTATTCCGGGTAATACGGGTACGTGCCAGAGAAACTGAAATGTGGCCAAATTTTGGAATATGGAATGAGGAGTGTACATGATCTCATCAGATGGCATGTGGCATTCATGTAAACAGAGGCTCTGTGAGACATGGTCCAAGCCAATGAGGACAACTTGAATCTGGTCACCAAAAATCTCTCCCTGTACACTTACATGGATATTCCTTGGTTGATCTTCACAGGAACGTCCCTTTAACTTGGCGATCATTAGTTCATAGATCCTCAAGAAATATTTTCTCCACCAGATTGAAAGGAGTATTAACGTTGAATTTACATACTTTAAAGAGGGTTATCATAGTGAGATCAAAACCTAGTGAAGTCCCCTTAATAAATATTATGATGGATCACTAGCCACAGGAATGCTGTAGGCTGTGTTTGAAGTCCGCATTTTAATCCTTTTTTTTTTTAAGTACATGTATTTGCCTGTGGACTAAGGTCTGTGGTGAGTCATTGGAATATTCCACGTCTTGACGGGGCAAGAATACAGCAGGGGTTGCAGTAAGGTTCAGGGTTAATGAGACTTGTCAGTCATTTGGGTGTGTAGACTTTCGCCCTCAGTGTTTGCTCCAAATAAACTCCCTTCTCTCGTCTCCAGAGGAGAAGACCCGTTGCTAAGGTGGAGATGGGCACCTCTAGCCACGGCGATGTGGATATGGACTGGATCCCTCAGGAGACGCTGAATCAGATCAGTGAGTCGAGCAAAAACCTTTATCACTTGACTTTCGCATGACCTTCACCTTTGACCTTTGAGACCTTTATACTCTGAACCCCTCTTACTCTGTCCCACTGTATGTGTGCAAACTCCTCTGCCTTGTAAGTGGATGTGTATAGGTCCCTTCATATTAGCCTGGCATGGCCCGCCCATAATACTTCTGTTAATTCGTATTCATGGTCTGGCAATTAGCGAAGCTGATTGGACGAGCTGTCCAATCATTTCGAACCAGAACTGAGTGCACTTCTCCCGCCCTATAATCGCTTCACGTCAAAGAACCTCCAGACCATGAATACGAATGAACAGAATATTATGGGCGGGCCATGTCAGGCTACCTTCATATTGCTCTTAGGGCAATACCTCTCCTTGCAGTGATTATGTTGGGCAGTGCTTTTATCTTCCCTTTTGCCCTGCAGTTAGGTGCATTGCACAAGTTTGCCATTTCCTTTTTTCTAGTAGTGTGCAGTATGTAGTGTGCTTTAGTGAAAGATTTAAATATTACAGTGGTTGTTTGTACACATTTTAAATGCCCTCATAGCTAGTTGAAATGTATGCTATAAAGAAACGCCTTGTACACACTTCTACTTTTAATGGCCTGTTCTACTGCTAGTGGTGTCCATTCACTGGTGACTATGCTTCTGTAATGTTTGCATGTACAGTATGGCTTTGGTTCTAACCACTTGGTTCACTTGGCATCTCTTGCTTTGGGGCACTCACTCGTTCTTTCTTTCTCTTTCTCTCTCTATCTCTTTATCTCCTTTTCCTCCCTTCTCTTCCTCCCCTGTGTCTTCAGTGCAAAGTCGGAGAGGTGAGGCACCTTTTTCTTCAGGATGAAGTGGTAGCACAGCAACAGTGCAGTATTCTATGTAGTAATATTGCTTAGATTACATTAACTTCCCAGTCATTACTCAGTAGTGTAGGATGGTGTTTAACCCAAATTACGCTTCAAGAAAATAATGGGTGTGTTGATTGCACTGGAATATTAACCATTATTTTATAATCAGGATCTTGTTTTGATTTTAATGAAAGAAAATAATGCCTTCAAATATCCCTCCCCTGTACAGTATATTGACCTCAGAGCTGAAGAATCATTCCAAATCATAAAGCTTGGCTTATGTATATAGTCAGGGTTATAGTTTAATCAGTGTATATTTTTATTTCTATCTGATGCTCCTTAAGTCCTTGTCTTGTCCTGTGATCATGTGGTCAAATCCCAGAGGGTTAATAATGAAGTTGATTGGAGGATGATCTTGGTATGACATGATCTCAAACCCACTTTTTCACTGTTGTCACGTCTTGTTTGCTTGTCCTCCTCCTCTTGCCCTGTAGACAAGGCTTCCCCCAGAAGGTCACCCCGCAAGAGGACGCAGAAGCGCTCGGCAGGCTCGGACGAGTGAGGAGGTGGGCCGGTTCGGTCCAGAAGTGACCCAGTTGCTGATTGGTCACGTGATACTGTGGCCGCACTGAGTAGTGGAGGGTGCATCATCCCCTCTCCATTGCACCAATACATACATTACACACACACATACACACACATACACGCACACATACATGCACACATGTACACACACACACACACACACACTGCTATAGCCCTTTTTAGAAACTGCCCTCTCCAAACATGACATAAAGTCAAGCTCTGACTCATAGATACAACCCCACCCCCAACCCCCAAAAGTTTAAATCTGAACAAGTACAACAAAGTTGTGTGTGGTGTGGGGAGTTCAAAAAGTGCACGCAAAAAGTGAACATTAGGCTGGACATCTGTCTTTTGCTTTTTTTTTGTTCATTTTTTTCCTTTCTTGCATTTGTTTTGTAAATATCCTGGCATCATCTTAATGAAAAGGGTTAGTTTACCGGTTTAAGCTATAGACACTGATTGGTATTTCAGGGCTTATTCACATTTTTTTCTGCAAAGATGTCAGGGTTTCTTAACAAAATGACCGCATAACTTGATAAGGGTGTGCACCATGGTATGTTTGCAGTTTTGTTTTGTTTTTTTTGTACTTTGCAAGCCACACTTTTTTTTTGTTTGTTTTGTATTTTCTTTTGCACTGGTTTTCTGTACGCTTGAACACAAGGCCGTCCTAGCAGGATGCTATTGTGTTTTAGTGTCATAAGAAAAAGCCCAGCTTTGACTTGCCGTCTGAAGTGCACTGCGATGTTCAGCATTTTACTCCTTATGCGAACTCTCATAATGTAATGTTAATATATGGGCTGTGATGAGATGATTTTTTTTTTTTTTTCTTTTTTTTTTTTTTTTCCCCAACCCCATATGCTATAGGTGCCTCATGCGACACGCTGAATTTGTGTAGTTTGTTCTTTTTTCAAAGTTCCCATTTTTGATGAATTACTACTTTGATGTCAAGATTTTAAACCTCTTTTTGTACGTTATCTGACGAAAGCACTGGTGTAAAGGGGGAAATAAATGGGGTTTATGCAGTTAATTTATTTGTTTTGTTTTGTTTTTTCCTGATTTGTCTGACCTACTCCCATTATTTTTTTTTCTTATTTTTGTATACTGTATCTTACACTGACGCCAGAGACAGCACTCTGTACTACTGTACTTGGAAAGGCTCCTTCAGGTTGAGTCCTGTGAGGAACCTATAGGATGCCAACCACACCTGCTTGCTGTAGCAGCTTCTTGCATTAAGACATGACTCTGCAAACTTTGTGCTGTCAGGGTAGGGGGCTGCCAGGCAAGCTAAGCCATGCATCCGCTATCCATAAGACAACAAAGGATTCAGGATTGATGTCTCATATCTCAACTGTTGGCTCTCTTTGTATTTTTTTTTTTTTTTTCTTCTTCTTCCCTTCAACATTAGCCTTTTTACCATGTTGAAGTTTAATGGGAGGGTGCTTGTTTGATTTTTGTTTTTGTTTGTTTTTTTCCTCTTTTCTTTTGAATGATAAGACCACACTGTGTCTTGTACATTTTTTTTCCAAGTCTTTTGAGTATTAGCAACATAAATGTGTAAATTTGGAGTGAATGATGTGGACTGAATAGGCAAAAAAAGAAATAAACGTGAATGAAACTTTGTGAACTCTGGATGTCTAAAGTGTTTCTTCAGTGTCCTCTTACTCATAGAAGTACCTAAAAAGAGCTGAGTGGCCTTTACCATAGATATCATATAATTCTTATTCTTAAATACATAATATCTATGGCCTTTACAACACTCCAATACTGTAACGTTAGGTTGCGTTTTTGGACCGTTACGCTTGCTAGACTGTGGGTACACAACTCTTCAAAGTTAATTTGAATGGTTATTAGAATTGCACAATGCTTATCCAGAGATTAGGAATTCAGATAGGGTTGTATTTGTATTGTTATGATCCTGCGTACTTAACATTTCTGTTTTACTATAGGCCAGCATGCCAAACTGCCCATGAAGAGAGTAAGTTTTGTGTCTCATAAATCACATCAGATGATTTTGGCAGAGAAATGCATCCAGATCATAAATGATAGATTTGCATTTGTAGGCCACAGTCACACACACCTTTAGCTGACTGGTTTACTGCGGAACAAATGCAGTCACACTGGGGTTGATTGGGTGAGGTGGATTGTTACAGACTACAAAGTAGGCCTACATGGCAGTATAACCCATGTGAAATTAATTGGATTAATTTTAGTGGTTGAACCATTATGAGCTGTCACTTTGCATCTTTGCCTTCACGCGGACAACAGAGGGCAGTAGAGGCTGGTCTGCTGATCTACATTTCTGTTTTGTTTTTTTGTTTTTCTAACAGAAACTATCTAAACAGGGAATATGTTACACCATTTTCTTAGGTAGGATACACTTTTCAGAAGTCACAGAAATATGCAAGCCATTCCTAAATTAACATTTACAGTAGGCCTATTCTGATTTGCATAAGTGGTTATATGGCAGAACGAAAATGGGTTTTCAGTGGTAGAGCCAATGTTAGGCTACTTGACACGTGGGTATCTCACAAATTGTAGGCAAATCACAGTAGGCCTAGGTCATATTTTCAAATTATAAAGTTTTGAGGTTTGTCAATCAAACAAACGATAGCCTATATCCCGAATTGTTGGAACACATTCAACTACCTACCAGGCTTGACTTTCTGTTACAAATGTTGTCCTTTCTTTGTAAACTTGCAAAATTTCCGGGGAGGTTGGGCTATTGCAGAATAGTTTATTGACCCATTAAGACCTCAAACAGCATAGTAGCCCTCTCTGTAACTACGGTATTTGTTCATTCAAACTCCACAGTTATCCGTGCATGTTTACCCTCCCTCGCACAAACGTCATGCTGGAGTATATTTCAACCGGTGCCATTCTTGTTTGACGGAGCTGAGCTGAGTCCCCCTGGAGCGCCTTCGACCAGTGCCCCACCTGCAACAGACGTCGCACGTTGGATGCAGAATCTTTCCGAAGTAAACTTGACCAGAAGTATGGAGGATACAATTTTATAGAGGAAAACAACGACAAAAATGAGACGAAACGCAATGCAGTTTTTAGTTGGAGTTTTCTGCGCTACTTTGCTATCTCTGAGTGACTTTGTTTTGGCGAAGAAGAAAGGTAAGTCTATAACCATTTATCGCGTTTGTTTAAGCTGTAGGCTAATGCCTTTTCTGTCTGTTTATAAGTAAAATACTCGTTTCGTTGTTGTTTCAACTGATGCTTTTGAAAGGAAAAACTTTTTATTTCATTTATTTTACGCACAACGTTCAGCAACGTAACGCCGGCTGCAATTAGAAGCCTGCGTGTCCACCAGAGTTTGTTGAAGGATGTGTTTCTGGTACGAAAAACAAATGAGTTGTTGGTTACAGAAAACAAGATTAACTTTTGAATAGAATCTAGGATAACACCTTGGAGGCGGTTGCGATTTTGTTTTAAAAACGAGCCATTTACAAAGGACCCCCAAAAGTAACCTGAGAGCTCGCCACCTCCACCCAAATGAAACTGAGAGGCAAAACCACAGGCAGGTGTTCCAGACCTCAGAGTGTGATATTAATGAGAAAGAGGACAGACAAACAAGTGAACAACAGACATTTCCAAGTTTTGTTTGACAGATTTGATGTATTATTTATCATGCTTTAACAACACTTGTAGAAACCACAAAATCCCTTTCGATCTTGTGTTTACAAAGAGCTGGATCTGTTTCCAGATGCCAGATGGAGTCTCTAAGAGAGGCTGTTGGCTCACCGTGTGGGCACTGCCCTGTCTGTCTACCCCTGGTCCCCCCCTATAATCAAGCAGTGTTGCGAAAAACAGGGGTACTTGCCCAGGCTTTGTCTGCTCCCTGAGCAAGCAGCACCAAAACAGATGGTCCTCAATGTGGCCGTGTTTCCCCTCGCTGTCTTTCTGTCTGTCACTCACTCACTCAGCAGTATGCACCAGACAACACATTTATTCCTGCTGGGTTTTCTTTCTGTGAGTGGGTAATAGGCTTCCTATGAGCTATGTGGGAGGGCAAATACAGGTTATTTATTGAGGATGCTCCAAAAGTTATGCTATGGCAGTGTTTCTCTAACGTTTTCAGACTTGGCCCAAATAATGTTTCTCAGGGACAACCTGCCATTTTACCCCCTGAATAGTCATTATGCAATTCAAATGCTTTAATAAACAGTAAATTACAGGTCTGCCTCTTATATTCAGTGAACAACTAATCTTTGACATTCAAATAATGACTAAATTCATATATTTTTATGGTAATCAACTCACGGACCACTTGTGCTTGCTTGCGGACCACCACTTTGAGAACCACTGGTCTATAGGGTGAGATATGGGATGTTTACAAGGATATTTGTTCAAATTGAGTTGAAATTGTGTGTGGTGTGGCGCTTCATATAAAAACGAGGAATCTTTATTAATTTCCTTATGGACTACTTGCATTGGAATTTTCATTCTACTTGGTTGGGGCAAAATCCCAGCAAGATCATTTCAGAAATGACAAAGTCTTTTGATGAAGCTTTGTTTTGTTTTGTTTTTTTGTTTTGTTTTGTTTAGGGTTTTTTTTTCTCCTAAAACCTCTCGTTGAGCTTTACATTGCCCCATGGGCTTCAGTTGTGATAACTTCAATCCAGTACACCCTTAACTCTGTTGCTGAAAAGAGGCTGAGGAGGCACTTTCCTTTCAATTTGTCTTAAACCAACCCCCTCTTCCCCCCTACTTCTCCCAGGCTTCCCTCACTAGATGGGGGATTGTTCAGGTATGATTAAAAGTTGCTGAAGTGTGGGCTTTTTATTATCATGCCGGAATAAAGGAAGGATTGGATGAGTGATTGTCTTCTTGGCGGCTTAAGCCCTGACGCTTAATTGATGGTGTGATAATTGATGTCAGTCATTCTCATTGTTATTTCACCCCTCAGCAAAATTTCTCTCCTTGCATCATTAGTGTCAATCAAGTCATTGCCCACCCCCCCACCCACACCCCCAGACTATGATTAACTGTAGAAGGGTTTATGAAAGATGCAGTGTGGAGAATTACTTTGTCCTTCAGAAAAGGCTATCCTGTTTCTTTTTTGTTTTGTTTTTTTTTGTTTTGCTCTGAGAAAGAAACATGTGTTTGGTAGGGAGCAGCACAGACAGAAAGCCTATTGATTGAAGTAGACTCACTCAAGTGCACAGTAGCCTATTTTAAAAAGTCCTTGTTGAGACTTTCACCTCAAATCATTAAAATGGGTAAGTGTAAATGAGTGGGGTCCTGAAAAGGAGGATGAGCCTGTTTTATAACTCACACACATACCCTCGCCGTCTCCTTCAACACTTTGTGAAGAGTAGTCCTTCATCGTGGTGGGTATTGAGAGCAGTTTGTTTTCTGCTGTCTGTGAGTTGATTGTTTTGGCTCAGCCTACGATGAAACAAAGACCCTTGAAAGCGTAGCTTGATACGTCGATACTCTGACCCGTCTCGTCTACTTCGACCACATTGTTTCTCTATTCCTCCTCACAAGTAGGCCTATGTAATGAGCAATGAATCACAAGTCCCTCATTGACATGATAATATACTCTTCGGAGACTCAAGAGAGGAAGTGCTTAGCTGTGTGGTACTTATGTAGAGTGTTTGTGTCTCAGCGTGTCTCACCTGTATCTTGTTTAAAAAAAAAAAAAAAAAAAAAAGCGCAAAACATGATCTGTGGTGTCAGAAACCCAGCAGCTGTCTAAATGGTTTGTGTTGATGGGATTTGGTTAATCCTCACCTCTTCTGTTTTGGCTCTGAGCTGTTACATTGAACTATCAGATTGAGCTTCCTGTGATGTTCCCGTCAGTCCAAGAGGCTTTGAACGATAGGATATGCCTTTCCTAACCATGTTAAGCTCTATGCTTCCTGTGTAGGCTCCTTGTCTTGATCAGAGAAGAAAGGTTTGAGGTCGTAACTGTGAAAGTCCCTTGCATGTGCTTGTGCTGAGAGCTGAAGAGCTAACTAACCAGTTCATGTAGTCAAATCAATCTCATCGTTTTTGATTATGGGCCAGGGACTGTCCAGGCATAGAATGTGTGAACTTGTGAACTGGGCCTTGAAGATTTTCCCACTTCATGAAGTAGTGTTTCATGTTATGCATATGGATTGTTTTTGATAGCCATGGTTGATAGCATACATTAAGACAACATCTGTCAACAACTCTCTCTCATATGGTTACCATAACTATTTTTTCTAGTTATATGACACTGTGTTTTCCAATGAGTAAGTGATACGGGAGAATGACTCTTAACAGATCTCCTTCAGGCCATGTTTTTGAAACAAAAAAATGTTCATTCAGAAACCTTATCTGGGGCTCATGGGTTTGTGTGTCATTTTTTGAAAAGACGTTTAGTGAAAAAGACCCCATCAATTACAACTGAATACAGTGACTATTTGGTTACCAGGACACATTGCCTATAATTTGTTTGTGAATAGCAATGCCACAGAGCAGGTTTTGTCTATAGGCAGGTTTTCTCAGGTAACAAAGCTGGAAGGTAGATTCCTAGGAAGAGTACTGTAAGTATCGGTAAAATATCTTTCCTCCTTTCACTCTCCTGCAAGGTTTCTGTCAGCAGCATTTGAAGATTCATTATAGATTATCATTGCTTTTGTCTATAAAGGTGTAATTAATCTGGGCAAAAACGAAACACCTTTTTTCCTGTACTCGTGTAGCATTTTCATGTATCTGTACTTTACTTGAGTTATTTATTTTTCTGACAACTTTGACTTTTACCCCACTACATTTTAACAAATATATATACTTTCTGCTTCCTTCACCAAAACAACCATCACGTACACAGTGCAAGTGTAGCCTACTTTTTACTTTTGTGTGTCATGTACATTTTAGAGCATGTATTTCACTTTTACTTGCATAAGGAAGTCAAGTCAGTACTTGCACTTTTACCAGAGTCTTATTTTACAGAAATATATAGGCCCTATATAATTCTATGTGAGTATGGTACGTGTGTATTTTTGCCATCTCTGCCTCTGTGGGTGGCCATTCAATGACATGCAATTACACATAAGGGCATTGTATGAGGGAGGGGGAGAATAAGACTTAGGTTTCTTGTGCATTCTCTCATTTCCCTGCTTTTCAATCTCTGTTAAAACACATTAATGTATAGCCTAGAACTCTAGACGCTCAGACACTCTAGCTGTAGCAGATTGAATTTGCTCAGCGTGTCCGTCTAGTGACGAGCCATAGCTCAGACCTTGATTGCGTCTGAGCTGTTTCTGACCTGTTTATGCTCTAGGTTGTATTCAGACATTGTGGTGTTTAGCTAATCACAACGTTATATCTGGACAGGGAGTTATTGGGCGGGCTAAGCGTTGTTTGAATTGCTTATTAGTTGCTAGTCGCGCTGATTAGTTTTAGTAGTTTTACACACGGAGGTCTATCATTCGTCTCCAGACTATACATTCATGTTATAGTCTGGTGTGTCAGGCTAATTAATGTATAGTGTAATGTACAAAACACTGTTTCAGGGAACATGGATATCAAAGAAATTGTCATCTAATTTCTTGTACTTGAGGGTGAGAGTTACTTTAAGAGTAATATATCACACATAGCAACTCACTTAATTTTGGACCTGGCCAGGCTCAGTGACTCCACTAGCACACATTTTGCAAATTGCTTGTTCAAGTGTGTTTGTACAACCTCGGTCGCTGTCCCCTTGACCCGGTGTTGTGATTTAGCTGCACAAACAAACCCCTTGTGACTGGGGAAGTTTAGGTAATGAGTATGTGTCTAGGTCTCCTCATACATTGAGAAAAGCTTCCAACACAGCAGAACACTGAGCAATGGCAAACCATGAAAAATCTAAAAAATATACTTTTAAACTGCCGTTGGCGAGATGTGGTGATGTGAAATTGTACAAATGAGGGATTTAAACTTAAACTTCTCCAATCCTGCTTCTTTAATTTGCCCCAGTTTTGCAGTAACCACCAAATATGCTCAGATGTTTGATTGACATTGTCATATCCTGAATCTTTTCGCACTTAAGCTTGGATTTGATAAAGGCATAGGCTTGCTGCACAAAGACCTATGTGGATAATTGGCCTATTACATTAGCTGAGACATAAGGGCATAATCTGTTACACTACTGTAACAGAATGCCACATTCACACCGCAGTCTGTGTGTTTGTGGTACGGACATGTTTTTGGTCCATTTTCACAGAATTTGACAGATTAGACCATGCACACTGCAAGCAGGTCTGCGCAGCTCCCGCACGGTATGCTTGAAATAGAAACAAGTTCTATGTTCTATGTTCTATGTTCCCATCTGTCGTATAATGTGGTCTCCATAGCCTACATGTACTGTATATAGGAGGGCTTAGGTAAACGAATCGTGCAGATGACTGTTTCTGATGTGACACACAGACACAGGTTTTTTTTTTGTCAAAACATGTCACTGATGTTTTAAAAACCATTCAAGATACAACGACATACACATAGAATTATGTATCTGATAACACCTACAGAGACTAGAATATTCTATACAGTAGAGTACACCATAGTGGCTAAAAGTCTGTGACTTGATACATTTTTATCCACTCTTAAAATTCCTTGAATTCCTTGGCCTTTAGAATGTAACTCAGCATGAAGAGAGACTTTTCCATGCCCACAGCAACACAATAAACAATGTGTCCAAGCTACCTTATACAATTAAATAGTTTAAAGAATCTTACAATTAAATACTTCAAAGGGTCCCTCCATCAGTTGTAACAAGGTTAGAAGACAAGAGGGCTAAATAAGTAACTACAGGCTCATATAGTTCTGATGTCTAATCCTAACACCCTAACCACCCTAACATAATTCACTGAAGCAACAGAAACGGCAGACTTGGTCACCTACAAAGCAGAGGCAGAGAAAACAACCAATGGCTATTTTTCACCGTCTCAGTTGGTGTTTGTCAGGCTGTCGAACTGGTCAAACTATGTAGGAATGTGTGTCAGTGCATATATTCTGGCAGTGTGTTTTTATTACTGTTAAGTGTAGACAACCTCATTAAAGAATCCGTCATTAGGGTGATCTCAATATTCCTTGTGGTTCACACCTCTCTCACAGGGCAATTTGTACAAAGCTTTCAGTTTGGGGTGCAAGTTCAGTCAAGCCCACTTCAGGGTTGACAGAACATTATTGGAATACATGGGATCTGTGTTTGCACTTGTGCCATATCCTTAACTGTAACTCCTCAGCCCATTTTAGTGGGTTATGTTTTTCACACTTCCCATCTGAGGAGCTCCATGGCAGCTCCAAATCTATTTGGCCTTTGACTTTTGAACTTGTGCTGAACCTCTCTCTCATAAATCTTTTCTGCATTTGATTGTGCAGCAGTTACTTTCAGAGGTTTTTGTTTTATTGTCCGTTTTATTTTATTTTATTTTATTTTATTTTGCAATAAACAAGCACCCAATAAATTTTATGTGCTGTTGTATTTTCTGGCAGCAAGTCAGAAGCTTTGCTGTATGACATCGCAGTTTGCATCTGTTTATGTTGATGGTTTTGAGAGGTTTTTTGTTTGTTTGTTTGCTTTTACCAGACACTTTTGTACATTAAGTTTGATCCTAAGCAAAAAGCTTACAGTTAGCTAGTTAGCTTACACTCCTTTGATATTGTTTGAGGGTCAGGCTGTCCTCACAAACAATGCCAAAGAGGGCTGTGCAAGAAGTCCAGGATTTAACAATTCTCTTCAATGGAGAACAAGCATATCATAAGGACATTGTTACATGTTAACAAGTCATTCAGCATCGCCTACCCTAGTGTTTTAAACAGTATTGTTAATGAAAAATAATCCGTTCCCATTCCAACTTTGACAAAGCAATACTGGAGACATACAGTGGTTAAAGTGAGATTTGGCAGAAGGGGGAACTGTGATATTTTGTGTCGGCACAAACAAAGATGAAGAATGGGATGATATTGTTAATTTATCTGAGGTGCCGGAACTGTGTACCCCCGCGTTCCCCCCCACTTTAACCCCTGGAGACATATACAGTAAGACATAACTTAATTTAGACATTAGGATGCTACATACTTTAATGTTGTAGGAGATGATCAATGTCTTTAACTCTCAGTGATTTCAGGACCGCAAATTCATGTCGGCTGGTATGTCATGTTTCTCTCTACCTAATTTAGTGGAAAGGCCAACATTTTGCTGCAATTGATTTACAGTTGAACATGTGGAATGCGTTCAATGGCAAAAGCATTTTCTGTCACCACGTTTTTAAAAAACATCAATACAGCACTTGTCAACCACTTATGGTCCATGTGCTATTGGGTGTTTGTGGTGCACACAAAAGCCCCATTGAGTCTTCCACTGAGGATACCTCACCGCAGCCTGCGGGGAGGTCACACTGGCGTCCATTTTATTTACACCCTTAATCTAGTTAAGCCTATGAAAATCATATCTTACACTTACTGTAGAACTATACATGACATGTCATGAGCATTGAAGCACCAGTGGGTCTATGTAAAATGACCACTGACCCATGTATGAGATGAGTGCAATTAGTTATGTTGATATGATAATATTACTGCATTCAGTACTTTGTAAGTAGCTTACAGATTTTTGACATCATAAAACAATTGTATTATGCACAGTGTCTGTTATGAAAGCACTGTAGAGTATATTGTTTTTTGTTTGTTTCCTTAGGTCAGGACTACAGATATTAATCAATAAATGGTTTGCTAATGGGTGTCCACAAATGGACATTCACTTCTGGGTGACAAAGGTGCATCTACTCCATAGTCGACCTACATTTTTCACTAAGTCGACCAATATTTTTCAAAGACTAGCTTTGTTCTATTGACTGTAATGAAATCATATTCCTTGACATGAGCATACAAAGCCGTACATATGATACCTTTGCATGTGATCTTTAAACAGTTTAGATATATTAGGTTAACACTCTTCTTCAACACTTCTGTCAAACCTGCTTAGGAATTTGGAAAGTTATGGGAAGTGTATGACTATACTCCACACTGCAGCCCCCCAGCATTGACCCCCTCTTTTTATCAAACGAATGCACAAATAACCCCATCAAGCCCATTCGCTCCACTGCAGTTAAATGTGACAAAGGTCTCTATGCATTCTCAGGCGGTGATGGTGTCCCGTCCTCTTTAGATGTGCTGTCTAATTTCAGCCCCCACAGATTTTATTTACTACAATTCAATTTGTCTGCAGCCTATGCACATGTTTCTCATTGTGGGTGTCAATAGGGATGTTTAAAGAGGCACTGTTGGTGGAAAAGAATGTGCTTGTCCCTAAAGGGATTGTACTGAAGGGTAGAGTTAGACGTGGTGGAGGTTGTGGAATGGGAGGGGAGGAGTGGTACGAGATAAACATCTCAAACTTTTATCAGCAATCATTCATGACGTCGTGGCAGTTCAAGTTCAAAGCGAGAGAAAAGACTTCTTTTTAAACTTTTCAGGCATGTTGTCTGTTGCTTGTTTTCAGGAACACCGATCATTCTTATGATACTAGTGCCAGAATAAAGAAAGAGTATTGTGGTTAATAGCTTGTGTTTTTTCCTCAACTTGTTTTTACTATGCGATCTATTTGGCCTATGTGTTCATTTGACATTGGCTAAAAAAGATACATGGGCTGGTCTTTCAGTAGATTAATTAGCATTTAAATGGCATTAGTTTTGGGACAGGAAGCAGCAGGCCTGTTTTCTCTATGTGGTGATGCAATGCAAGTCATACATGACAGAGCTCAATGTCCCATTGTTGTTCAAACAAGGCAATGCCCTTGTGGTTGGTAGCTTCCGGTAATGCTGCGTGGGAGGATGACTACACCTGGGGTTATGGGACAGTGACTTCCATGCCTGGACCTACCCACTCACAATGATCCACACAAACACTAAACACACACACACACATACACACACACACACACACATACATACACATAGAAACAACCACCCCTTGAGCATACTAACTGTACATCACTGTATTTGTTGTATGTGTTGTGTACACACCCCCACCCCCCAGGACAGTAATCCATACAGACCTGCAAATAATGCTGTCAAATTAGTCATTATTAAAGTTGGTCAAGCAAAACAAAGCCTCTTATGAACATACAGAAAGGCAAATACACACAACTGCAGAATATTTTTACTTAAGCAAAATTATGAATATTGCTTTCTCCATGCTATTCAGTTTATTGATATCACATCTGACATTTATGCGCTGTATTGACCAGGCCGCCCTCAGCATGTGGACTGACTGTTGGCACTGGCAGTCGCACATCTAAAATAGATTGCTCATGCTCTATTGATAAAGATGGGCACTTAATGCCAATCTGTAAGAGTCTTTACAGTCTGAAACTGATGTGCATTGAAAAAAAATAAATTTCACCTCACATTGGATCAATCCTGTTTACACAGTGTCCAAAACCCTCATCTGTCCTGCAAGCTTTTGTATAACAGTTTTCTGTTGTTGTTGTTGTTTTTTTACTTCCATTCTTCTTTTTACCATTAGCTCAAAAACTAATGTTTGCAGATTACCAATGACAGCTGAAGATAAATAACTGCTGCTATATTTGGCTAAAATTACATGTCTAGCTAAAAGCTTCACATACATTTGAAGAGTAACAATTGAAATATTTCAGTGATTACTGTATGCTCATGCCTAGGCCTGTATGGGAAGGTTAATGGCTTGAAATATTATTATGCAACAGTATCCATGACAGAAACGGTAAATAACCTTCATATATGTAAGAGAATGAAGTTAATCAATTTCATCACAACAGGTTAAGTAACCCACTGTTCTTTTGACTCACTGCTCTCACGTCTCCCTCAATGATTAATGAGCTTGTCAAGTCCTAGCTGGTATTTTTATTCCTGTTGTCTTAATGCAGGTTCCTGAATAAGTGTTTGTTAAGTAGAGTTCACCAGGCACATCAGTGCGTAATCCCTCTCACAGTTTATTTAATAGAACAAGTACAAGTAAGTGTAACGGATGCCAACTAGCCTGGGCTAGCTGGCGATAGTGTGTGATTAATCCTCACAACGCTAACCTGAAGGATGCTTCTAGCCACTGAGTTGGAGACCTGGGCTTTTCGACTCAGTGGTTAGAGTGTTTGACTCCCTTGCTGTGGGTTCATTGTAATTAATGAGGGGGCGGGTTCAAGACTGTGCAGTGCAGACTGACTTAAGCTAGGCAAGGCAAATTTGAGATCAGATGATGAAATCTTCCTGTACTGTTTGTCTTGAAAGAAGATTTGAGTAGCCTAGTAACAAAACTTTTCTTGGAAGAGAGGAGTCACATTAGCACTGTGCCTAACCAGAGAAAAAAAAGGAATCTTGACTAATAGCTGTTGACTCATATAGACTTCTGATTGTGCATTTATCAAAGAGCTTTCTATGCAAAGCATTTGTTTCAAGTTCATATATCCAGTGTAAATGAATCCATATTGTTCAGGGTCACAGATCGATGTCTGTAGCGGGGAAGAAGAGAATAGCAACCTGGCAACTAACTAACTGAACTCAAAGAAACTCACTTTCACTTTCATTTTCCTATGTCCCATTTAGTTGATGTCAGTTTGCTATTTAGTCTGTATTGTCCTTAGCCTGGCAGGCCATCCTATATCATTGAAATGTATAGTCTGGCATCGAGAGATAAACCAAACTCAATCGTGGGCTGAACAACTATGCTATCTTTCAAATTACTTCTGGACGCAACAGGATAGCCTATGGCCAATCGCAGGAACGAACAAGATCGGCGAAGCCCACCCTAAACACATAGAGCGTTGTGATTAGATGTCGCCAACGGCGTCATCCAATAAAATTTCCTATGGCTTTCTACTAGACATACAGGCAGAGCAAATTAATTTGCCGCTGCTAGGGTACAGTACGTCTATATTTCTAGGCTATATTGTCCTTTTTTCTGACCTCAAACTTCAGGGCTACAGATTGACTGGACTTCTCCTTTAACCTCACAATGACTGAAAGTGAAGAGATGATGTCTCATTTAAATACCGTAGGTAAACAAACAAACAAACAAAGAATGGAAAATTGAAGGATTTTCCCATGATCATTTTCTAGGTAGCAACCTGGTTCAGTCCGATCAGCTTGCTTGAGGTTCATTTGTGACTGATGGCTGAGCCGGGGCCAGAGGGAATCATAGCAGTGTCAGGCTTTATGCACACACTGTTCTAATTGCATATTTAAGGCAGCTCATGCTTGCACTTGTCATCACTTCAGTTATATCATGCCAGAACATGTCATCATCTCTGACTGACCTTCTACTCTCTCTCTCTCTCTCTCTCTCTCTCTCTCTCTCTCTCTCTCTCTCTCTCTCTCTGTGTGTGTGTGTGTGTGGGTATGTATGCATGTGCTTGTTCTTGTGTGTCTTGGCTTTAACTGACATTAAAATAATCTGGCACAGAGAGCGTTAGCGTGCACAATGTTTGATCTTTCTCTCTCTCTCTTTTTTTTGACAAGCCAACTACCTGCTCGGCAAGTCTTGACAGAATGAAGTCAACAATTTTCACACATTACCGCACCAGTGACTTGGTTCATAGTTTGTGCTGCATGATCATTCTTCTTTCTTTATGGCTGCTTGTGAGGCTGTTAAACAGACCTACAGTACAGGCAGATAATGCTTAAAGGATACGTCCGGAGTGAATTCAAGCATAGCCCTGTTGAACTAGCCTGCTAAATGAACAAGTTAGCGAGTGGAACAAAATAATTTGGAACAACATAGACCGAACGCGAATCACTTTACATTGAGTCAAAGGTACCTGAGATCTTACTTTCGGTTTTGAATAATTAGGTTCTATTGATTCAGTGTAAAGTGCTTGTTCGTTTCTGCATTCGCATTTGGTCTATGCTGTTCCAAATTATTTTATTCCACTGGTTAACTTGTTAATTTAGGAAGCTAGTTCAGCAGGGCTATGCTTGAATTCACTTCGGACGTATCCTGTAAGCATAACACTAGTGGAGTGGTGTTGGTAGCGGATATTGCCAAGGCCATGGTTAGGCCACAGGCATGAAGATGAAGACTGCATGAGTGCCATGGGTAACTGCAGCCATGGCGATAACCGCTAACCAACCCCACGACCACAAGTGTTGTATTGCTTTTATACAACAGTTCCATTACCAACTGACAAAGCTTTAAGACGTCAAATTGTGATTTCTACTGTTTATTGTGTTTGTTCATCCTCTCCACTCCTCAAAATAGTTCCAAGCTTAGCATACTCTTTTGTTTCCAAGTGTAGCCGGGGTCATTCTCACCGCACTCAGGTCTCGAACCTGCCACTCCATTAACCGAGTTGGCGGTTGAAAGCTATAACCACTGAGCTGAAAAGCCCAGGCTTCCACCTCAGCAGTTAGAAGCGTTCTTGAAGGACTAGGGGATGTGAGGATTTACACATACTGCTGCCAGCTAGCCGAGCTAGTTTGCATCCGTTACACAAGCAACACACGGTTTAACCAAAGGCTTTGAATGAATAGAGTGATATGAGTGATTTCTAACTCTTAAGAGTCAAAGGTACAAAGTATATTAATGGATATCTCCGCTCCTAGTGCTAAATAAAATGCGTCTCGTTTATCAGAAATTCATAAATAGTTCAGCCGGACATAACTGTTATATAACATGTCATAATTGATTGTTGGTATCAGCACAGCAATTGATATTTTGTAGTCATACAATACAATTGTTACACTTGTGTATGCTCATGTACCATTTTTATCACTGAAAGTGAGATGTTGAAAGTGGATGATGCTTGCGGCACTGATGAGAAGCTGGGTGAGACATTTCCAAGTGCAGGCATGCCATGCCTACAGTCCAGTTGCTAGCCTCACCAGTAAATAGCAAAGTTTGCTTGGTGGATGAAAGCAACACTAACCTGCGAGTTCCCTCCAGTTCGCTGACTGTGTTTGGATAAGGGAAGAGTCAGTGGACTGCCTGCCTGCTTGCAGGGCCGTCGCAACAGGACAGGCAAACCAGGCAATTGCCTGGGGCCCCAGGCTGAAAGGGGCCCCCAAGAATAGCTGTTTAATCATTTTATTAGTTTAGTTTGTGTTTTTTTTTTTTTTTTCAATAAAATATGCCAGAGTTAGACAATTGCAAGTTCAACACAAATAAAGTTGCTTGAAGATTATAACAATGTGGTTTATGTAGGTGTTTATGGGAAGTTAAGGGCCCCCATGCCCTGTTTGCTTGGGGCCCTCTAAGTGTCTTATAACGGCCCTGCCTGCCTGCCTGCTTGAGCAAACAAGCTCTAGCAGAGACGATAGCCAAACTGGTCCAAATCTGGCCCAGTTCCTGCCCACACCCACTGGCCATCCACAGGCAGGGCTGGGGTTAGCACACCCATAGGGAATCCAGCATGTGAGTGACTGAAGAGACAGTGCACAAGGGGAATGGAAAGGTGGTATATAACTGGGCTTCTGCAGCTCTCTTAGTCTCATGTTGTACTGCAGGCCTGTTGTGGGAGAGTTTGTGTTGTTCAAGCCGTGCGTTTGTTTTCTGGAAACCTCTGTGATGGTGTGATGGCTTTCTCATGGTCTGGTATATGTATGTGACTGCTGGGGTCATTTAATTGCTTAGGGCTGGACCGGTGCTCGCTCGGTCTACTAATACTGTATGTTTTTAGTGGATTACATTGACAGGGCCACATGAAGAAGGAGTATGGGTTGGGTTGTTTTATGTAGGCTTTTTTATGTAGGTTGATTTATGTTTTATGTAGGCTTTTCATTTTTATGACATGTCATGGCTATATGAAAACCTGTCAGACAGGTGTTAAATACAGAAGTTAAACTTGAAAGACAGAGTCTGAGAAGTACATCTGGAATATTTCCTGGAAGATACAATTTTTTGTCACATGTGTTTTGAGAACGGAATCGTTCAAGGACACTGAAATAGGAGAGATGCCAGATAAAAGTACTAGTTTGATATTCCCCAGAAAATTACATTTTTAGCTCAGATAAAATCAAGGCTGAGTGTGGTAAAGAGGAAGAGAAGATAAGTGAAGTATTCAGATATTTGGTCTTGGTCAAGTTGCTCCAAATCTTACCTCCTTTCCCAAGTCATAAGACATGACTTCCCATCGAACAAAAAAAGTCGAAGCGCAGCTCAGAGTGAACGCAGCTGTGTTGATGCAGCCGCTCCAGAGCCAAGCATCCCCCGAAGAGCACACAAACACAGACGGACGGACACACACAACTCTGGTCCCGACCTCTGGGGACGCAAATTCCAATACTACACCACACAAGCACCAGCAGCATGAGGAAAAGACATCACACTGTCAGAGAAACTCTCAACTCCAAGGATTTTGTGAACCTTCAAAAATAAAAGCAATAAGGTTAAGCTACACTGTGTAGACTTAAGAGGAATGCTTGACAACCTAATGAAAAATGTGATTAGATACGATTCTTCAACTCAACATTTCCTATGCATAACTACTGGTGGTTTGGCTCACTGTTGTAATTTGTAGCATACCGTATCCTTCAGCATATGCATATAATTAAATTATTGAGTTAATTTTTGATCTGTTAGCAGCTGGACTATGAAAAGTATGTGTGTGTGTGTGTGTAGACCTGCTAAGACGTTAAGCTCTCTCCACACACATTCATTTCTATGACCCTGTGAACACAAACACAGTTTTCACATGTAATCCTCTAACCACACACCATCCTGATCCTTACATATCCACTACAGCAACACTCTAATTTGTCAGTTAGCCTCCAATAAATGTCAGATTCACCCAGAAGTCTGAAAAAGCACAGATTTAATGCACTATACATGCTTTGTGCCTGCTTCTATTTCTATCCCGTAAACTGTTAAACCATTCACCTGTGATTCTTATAGCAATCATCTTACAGTAATTATTACATCCTGTAAACAATCACAATGATTTAATTGAGTGTATTCAATCCAAGTTGCCTTTTCTCTGCCTGTCTTGTAGTGTGCCAGGGATTGAGCAACAAGTTGACCCTGCTGGGAAAGTACGATGACCACTACAGGCACCTGGTGCGGACGTACAGCAACTGCTCCGTGGTCCTGGAGAACCTGGAGATCACCTACATTCAGGAGCACCATGACCTCTCCTTCCTCCGGGTGAGTGAAGGAAGCACTATGACTACAGTACAGAAAGGGCTACTGTAAGCAATGCAAACTGACACACACAAAAAGTGATTCTTGACTTTTTTAGGTCAATTTTAGTTGATCAATAGTCTCCCTTTGGAAATTGTTTACAACAAAGATGTATCATGTACTATACCTTCTGAAATATTCATGCAAATGTAAAATCAGGCATTAACATGGTTAAGTCAGTCCTAACACCACGTTGCAAGCATAATGTGTGAGTTAATTGTCATGACCTGTGCAGGATTATGAAGCTGTTGAACATCAAGAACTTGAGCTTGAACTGCAGTTTGAGGATGTGCTGTATCACTGAGAGACCAAACATTATCTGAGATTGGTTAGGAAGTTACCTCAGGAAGTTGAATGGCATTATCTGATCAAGACACGGCTGGTTTAAAAAAAACTGCTGAGTAGACATGTTGCGCTATTTGGTGAAGTCACTTATTATTCACAATTATTTCTGCCGGTGAAGTTTTCTGCAAAATAGACTCTTGTAAGGCAGACAACAGCGTGATAGTCTAAAGAACAATGTTTACCAGGACAAATATCAATGCAAAGCAAACACATTGAATTTAAATAAACAGATAACATTTCATCAGCAAATGTGTGGTGTTATGAAGATGATCCAGACTGTTGGAATGTTTTCTTTGGGTCCTCTGTGCTGGATCTGCTAGCATGGTTACTTCCAAAGTAAATCTATGGATGACCTGGGGAAACAAATGTTATTTAGCTGTGAGTTGAAGATAAGATTCCACTTTTTATATCCCAAAGAGTGCACTGACTTAAGGGTGTGTTCACGATTGAGACTGCATAGTGGATGGTTGAAACTGCACAATTTGTCAGTTCATCCATTTGTCTGTTGTTATTTATTGATTCACGTAGCATCATAGCATTTATCCTCTAAACATTTTGGTTAGTCAAACAAATATACAGCATTATTGACATGTGGCAAATGTGTTCTTTTTTATAGAGTATTGAGGAAGTGAATGGCTACGTTCTGATTGCTGTCAACTATGTTGAGTTGATCCCACTGGAGAACTTGAGACTGATTCGAGGCCACTTGCTCTACGAGAACCGCTTCGCCCTCACCGTCATGTCCAACTACGACCGCAACTTCTCTTCGCCCATCTTCAACGTCACCCGAGGCCTAAGGCAATTGCCCCTGCGGAGTCTTACAGGTCAGAGCAGGCAAGAGTACTCTTAGCAAAAAGGATAAAGTTATTATCTATAAGCTACTTGAATTATCTTTTCCTTTTTTGTTTCACCCTAGAAATCCTCAGAGGGGGAGTGAAAATCACCCATAATCATCTACTGTGTAACATAGACACCATTCAATGGAAAGACATTGTAAACAGTGGAGATATGGTGTCCGTCAAATCAGATTTTGCCAGTTTCTGTGAGTACATTACTGGTATATCAGGTCATGTTCAAGTCATGTTATGTTAATAGTCATTAATAACTATTGATACAAATAATAATAAATCATGATTTTTTTTCCCCCCTTCAGGCCATAGTTGTGACTCAAGTTGCAACAATGGATCTTGTTGGGCACCAGGACCTGAAAACTGCCAAACTAGTATGTACTTCCTGTTTCTAATTGTTCATATCAGATACAAAGATGCTACTTATCTGATTATTTGACACATATGGTAATTACTCAACACTTACACCAAACGCTAGAAAATCCTATGTTAGTACTTGTGTACTGTTGAATGACACCATTGTCTGCAATCAAAGTTTATCTCTGTTACTTTTCTAAAAAAAATGCAAAAATGCTGTAGGAGGCTGGGCATAAGGACTATTCTTTTTTATCTCACCATGTAATCTAACTCTCTAGGCAAAATGAGTCTGATTTGGCTATGTCTCTGATCAGTAGTATTGAGTAGATTGCTAATGTTGTTGATTGTTCCACAGTAACAAAGCTGATATGTGCAGACCAGTGCTCTCATCGCTGTAAGGGCCCCAAGCCCATTGACTGCTGCAATGGGGACTGTGCTGGGGGCTGCACTGGGCCTTACGCCTCAGACTGCTTTGTGAGTAAATCCATTCATAGCCATTTAAACCATGATGATCTTTTGTAACCATCATCAATACTATTATAAATAGGACCTATATTTCCTGCAATGTTATCTCTGATTACCACAATGGTTTTTTTAGGTCATTTGCAGCTGTTTATATGTAATTATAATGTTCTGTTGTTTCTCTCTCTTGTGTAGGCTTGTAAGAAATTTGAAGATGATGGTATTTGTAAGGAAATGTGTCCCCCTCTAATGGTGTATGACCCCAACATTCACCAGCTCACCCCCAACCCAAACGGGAAATACAGCTTTGGGGCCACCTGTATGAAGAACTGTCCTCGTAAGTCATTGTCAATAGGAGTTAATGGCTTAATGGTATTTTTTTGCTCTAAACGGCACCTTCCAGGCAGCACTGCCGCTAAGGTGCTACCCTAACCCTAACCCTAACCTCCTTAACCCTCACCATAACCCTAGATTTGGGGGTAGTGTCTTGAAGGCAGTGTTGCCTGGAAGGCACTGTTGAGGCCAAAAGAGACCAGAGTCTAAGTTAATGCCTGTACATGTTGACACAGGTCTCGCAAATTCCTGCAAATGTTCTTAAACAAAGGCTACAGCGGTGTTTCTGAATATGGTATTATTGTAAGAGATATGCAGATATACTGTATCTGCACCATATTTGGATTAATTTAATTAGTGATGTGTCAGTATGCCCTAAAATGTTAAATTAACACGCAGAAGAACCTTGAAGCTTGTGTTTCAGAAGGGGCTAACCATATTATGTCAACTTACTGTATATCAACTGTAGTATGTGTTGAACATTTTGTTTCTGATTACGAGTCAATCTCCAGAGTCCGTTTTCTCTGTCTGGCAGATAACTATGTCGTCACGGACCAAGGTGCGTGTGTGCGAACCTGCAGCAGCAACACGTTCGAGGTGGAGGAGAATGGCATCCACAAGTGCAAGCCATGCAGCGGCCCCTGTCCCAAAGGTATTGACTCATCAGTACCATAATCAGGAAATCACTTATTATCAAATCACTATCCCTCTTTCACCATATGAACTGTAATATCTGTAAAAGCTTTTATGTGCTTTTGCAAATGTACATTTTATGTAAAAAATTATGAAAAAATAATGTATATAAGAATAAATGTCTCTATGTGTAAAATATGCACAGTATGTATATAAAAAATATATACTTTTTTTTTTTTTTTTTTTTTTTTCGTTTTACTTCTTATGTAAAGCTAATGAAACCATTCTTTGTTTTTCCTGCAGTTTGTAATGGACTTAAAATAGGGGAACTTGCTCACGTTATGGCAATCAATGCAACAAATATTGACTCCTTCAAAAACTGCACCAAGATAGATGGGGGTGTTTCCATTCTGGGGACCTCCTTAGCTGGGTGAGATAAGCTAAAATTAATTTTTTTTTCCTCTAAGTCAGCTCTATTACTTTTTTGCTGTGTGTTGTTCATGCAAAAAAAAATAAATCACTTTTAAATTTCGTTTCAGTGACAGATTTACCAACACACCCAAGATGGATCCTGCAAAGTTAGACATCTTCAAGACTGTGAGAGAGATCACAGGTGCATACAAAAGCCTCTGAATATGTCTTAGTTGTTGCTTCACCGGCAGGAATGCAGTTAGTAAAAACTGTAACCAAGTATTTCACATTTTGACCATGATCTAATGATCCTGATCATGATCTTGCTTCACTTGCAATGACTGTATGTAAATTCTCATTACAACTGAATCACTTTTTGTCAGTTGATTCTGGGGAAGTTAATAGTCCTCTCCTTCCTAAGGCTTTCCCACCTAAAACCACAGCAGCCTCAAACAAAATGCAGGTCACTTTGTGTGACACGGTCCCCCCAGGCCACAGCCACTGAACCATGGAATGCATCTGCATTGGCTTTTACTGGCACTTTAGAAATCAGCATGAAATATTAATTTCTCTGGATAAAAAAAACGTGAATATTTCATATTCAATGTGATTGAAAGGTGACAAGTCTTCTGAGGCCTTGTGTGTGGGACTGTGGAGAGGTAGTGTGTGTGTGTGTGTGTGTGTGTGTGTGTGTGTGTGTGTGTGTGTGTGTGTGTGTGTGTGTGTTTGTGTGTGTTTGTTGGTTGGTTCCTGTTACTGACCGCTGTTCTGCTTTTCAATCCACTCAGGCTTTCTGCTGATACAGGCGTGGCCTGAAAACCTCACCTCCCTCAGTCCCTTTGAGAACCTGGAGATTATCAGAGGCAGGACCCATCATCTGTAAGCATTTTGGAAATGTTCATTACTTAGCACTCGCAGTGCCTATAGAGAAAACAATAAAAGTTGATCCAGTAAATATTTAAAGCAGCACTGTGTAGCTTTTGGTGTAAAATAAGAGTTAGCTATCAAAAAGGCACAAAAACCTGCCAAACTTTTTCCCCAAAACCTTTTTAAATAATAAAGTTTATTTTTTGGAGCTTATTGGCAGTGTGCAGACCTACCTTCTTCAACTGTCTGACACTTTTGTCTGGCACCTGCAACAAGTTTTTTGGATGTGCGCACCCTACCATAAACTTCCAAAACATTACTGGCACAATTCAATGATGTGAATTAGTGTTATAACAGTGAACAGTGCCACACTTTAATTAGGTATTCTTTTAATTTAAGGTGGTTCCTACCCACCACCCAGAGCTGCACAGGGCAAATCCTGGACGGCTAGTGGGAATTATACTTATGTTTATCTACCCCTTCATATGATATGACTACTTGCCATCCAAGTTCATTGAAGATGGACTAGAACAAAATGTTGTGTAAAATGCATACCATCATCATCCTCATCATCCTCATGATATTCAGGGGAAAATGGTAAATAATATCTATGTAATGTAATATGTAAAATAGTGGTGAAAAGTTACATAGAGTTGCTTTAATGTTTTATATTTTACAATGTCCACATAAATAACAGTATTTGTTGGGTGAGTTATGAATGCAGATACTGTGATGTTTGCAATGATACAGCCTTGTTTAGTGGTGGTGTCACAGATCATGTATTAGTAATAGCGACATCTTGGTAAACAGTGAATGTGCCTTTACTTTTTCTATGGCAGATCCACGAGCAGTCTGACATTTGTAATTACTTTACAAGACTGGATTTATCCCATTTTTGTCTGCAGGGGAACAGCAAGCTTCGCCGTTGTGCAAATTCCTCATCTGGAACATTTGGGCCTGCGCTCGCTACGAGAGATCAGTAGCGGTGACGTAGTCATCCAGAAAAATCCCCGTCTCTGCTACATGGGTGACGGCGGCAACTACTGGAGGGGCCTTGTAAAGCTCGACAAGCAGCGATTGGTCGTGAGAGACAACGGCAACCAGGAAACCTGCGGTGAGAACCTATGTTCTACTATAAAGACTCAGTATGCAAGAATAGATTTCATCCATATTTAGAACATATAGAAAATGAACATTGAAACAGTATGTTTAACTTAAAAGACAAAGTCTTTGGCGCAAACCCCTGTCATCGAACCATTATGGCAAGTCCATGGAGAAGGCTCATGATGTTGTTAAGAGTAGCATTGAGCCACTCGCATATCCTGCCGATGAAACAAGGCAGGGGGGCAGAGCTTTCCCCCAGCATCGAGACAGGGACCAACTGATGGCGGTGGCTAAAAGAGGATATGTTGAAAGTGGGAGTGACCAGAGTAGTATACCAGGGACCACTGGAGTGGAGGTTGAAGGAGAATATGATTCCACGTCCAGGGTAGTGTGGCTGAAACCATCTGGTAATGGTCCAGGAGATGTGATGGAACGCCGAGCCCTTAGGGTCCAACACGATAAGAACAGAAGAAACTGAAAGGTGGTGGAGGGGAGGAGGAGGAGACGTCATAGTTGGCATACTCTAGGTAGCAGAGAGATGTGTTAATCAGGCTGATTTAAAACACCTGCAAGGCCTCTGATTGGGGGTGATTGGATATTAGCTATGATTTGCTAGTTAAAAGAATGGACAAATACTGAGTCTTCCCTTAGAACTTCGCCTCAGCTCTCATCTCTACTATGATGACTCAGTGTGCAAGATAAGTTCAACAAATTTGGACAAATACTGAGTCTTCCCGTAGTAGCCTCTCAAGTGAGGGGGGGGGGTATTCCAAGTATCATAAGTGACAAGTAGTGAAGTAAATATTTTAGAGACAAACTTGGGTGGTTGTCTCAAAGTATTAGGTAAATTGATCAGTGTCATTGTTCCGGGAGCTTACCATTTGTTCTGGGATGGTCACTAAAACATATTGGCCTAATTGGAAAATATAACTCTGTTGACTTTACCCTGGTAGACTGTTGTATGTGATTGGGTTATAGTTAAACAATGTCAGATAAATGTACAACACTGTACTGTATACACTCTTTTGATACAAGAGGGAAATTCACTCTCAGCTTTAAACCCAATTGGAATATGGGATTTTTGAATTGGTGTATGTGAATGTACATGTGTAATTTTTTTAATTTAATTTTTTTTGTGTGTGTGCTTCTGTGTTTGAGTTTGTGTTTTAATGTGATCTCTCTCTCTCTCTCTCTCTCTCTCTCTCTCTCTCTGTGTGTGTGTGTGTGTGTGTGTGTGTGTGTGTGTGTGTGTGTGTGTGTGTGTGTGTGTGTGTGTGTGTGTTCCACCTCCCTCTGCAGCGCTGCGAAACAGCACCTGTGATGACCTGTGCTCAGAGGCGGGCTGCTGGGGCCCCGGGCCCTCCATGTGCCTCAACTGCCAGCTCTACAGCCGCAGGGGCCTCTGTGTGGATGCCTGCCGACTACTGGATGGGTGAGAACAACAACAACATCATCAACAACAACAACAACAACAACATCTATAATAGTCACCCTATGCAGTTTCACAATAAGTATACTGAAAGGTGAATTTAATGACAGGATCGAACCTTGGGGTATAAACATCAGCAACAACACTTTTTGTCATTCAGTGTCGTTTTAGCCTACAATGAAGCCTGTGAAAGGTGAATGTGTGGGCAGTTGTTATGCTCCTGGGAATTGAACTTATGACCCTGGCTTTTGCTAGTTGTTGCCAGTTGTTAGTTATTGAATTCAGTGTTTCAGTGTTGGACAAAAAGTATGTAAACCTCTGGCACAACAGGCTCGCAGTGAGTTGCCTAGACTGCCAAGCATGCAGTCCATGAATGCTTCTTTAATGGGACTTCTTGTCAACACGAGCACACTGTTGTTTACGGCTCACTCTTCTAATGGATGTCTTGTCTCCGGGCCCCAGGTCTCCAAGAGAATATGTGCTGAACAAGACCTGTCTGGAATGTGACCCGGAATGCAAGCCACAGAACGGCCGTCCGACCTGCCACGGACCAGTACGTCCCATTCCTAGCCATGACTGACTGGAACAGTGGAGTTATACGAATGCTGAATGCTTACATTGCAGACTGTGTGGAACATGATGACATGCTAAGCAGATTTTTCTTCATAGGCCTAGCTCTCAAGAGCGTTTTTAAGTTCATCCAAATGTATGCCATATGTGAATATGATTTAAAAATACTGTATTTATATAAATCATCTCCCAACATGTACCATTCTGGTATTCTCAGACTATTTTTAAGACATACTGCTAAACAGAGTTTTATGTTTTGTTAAAAATCAATAAATAATTTTGGTATATTCGTAGTGATTATTGCAAATGCTTATATTATTAAGAGGATGGTTCTCCACCAAAACTGATGAGCTGTGCCTCTCTTGTAGGGTCCAGACCAGTGTGTGGAGTGTCTTCACTTCAAAGATGGACCCCACTGTGTACACCACTGCCCTCACAATGTGTTTGGGGAGAACAACAAGTTCATCTGGAAGTACCCTGACCGGAAGAGAGAATGCCAATCATGCCATGCCAACTGCACACAAGGGTAAAAATGCCTTCTTCGGTTGTTTAAAACTAATTAGAAAGTTGTTTAACTGGCTATAATGTTGTTTGGTTTTTGGTGTATTTTTTGTTGCTGTTTTTGTTTTTTGTTTACATTTTTGATAATGATTTTATGGTGTAGTTCTATTGTTGCTTTTGTTGACTGTGACTATGGCAGCAAGTGTATATGTTGTTGTGACGTTGCCCAAACGCTGCAGGGTGTGTAATATGCATGCGATGGCTCATTACTCGATAAGGCAAAAGGCCTTGAGGCAGTTGATAGAAACCTCTCTGTCCATACACTGCCTGCTTTGTATTTTCTTTTTTGTATCATACTGTAGACAAAAAACTGATGAATTACAACGACTTACTAATCTTTGAAGCTTCTTAAACCTTATTATCTTCTCTGATTTTTATCTGCAGATGTAGTGGGCCTGGTTTGTCTGGATGCGAACCAAGAAGGTGAGGTATTGGCTCATGAATCTTGACGGCTGTTTATTCAGCAGTGCTTTTATTGTGATACTTTGCTTGCCTTTGTGATAAATTTTACAGTAAGAGACATGCTGCAACAGTTCTTTTCTGCTTAATCCTCTGGAGCAAGGCAGAAAAGATCAGTCCATGGGTGTTTTGTCACATTCAGGGGACTATTTGAATTGGAATGATCCAGATCGGCATTCTGGCACCTCTCTGTAGTTAAAAAAAGGGGTCATTGACCCTAGGAATTTCCTAAACCCAAATAGTTTTGAAATACCTGGAAAGTCTTTTCACAAAGGCATTGGCAATTGACATAAAGCCAGTAGACCTACTTGGTTCACAGATGTGTATGGATACAGTCAGTGATATATCACAAATATTTAGTCCCCACTTTACTGTATAGACATGCATGTAGGTGTGTATGTATGTGGGTGTGTGTGTGGGGGGGCCAAGAGTATGTGTCCCCTCTAGCATATTTCTGATAGAGAGGCCAACATTTCAAGCCAGGTAGAGCAATGATGAAGTCATGTAATATGATCTCTGAAGTTATAGGTGCTGGTTTTCCATTTCTTTGGTACTTTGGTTGTGTGTATATAGTGTAGGTGTGTATGGGTAAGCGCAATATGTGTCCCGTCTAGCATAATCCTGACAGAGAGGTCAACATTTTAAAGACAACAATTTGGTCATGTAATATGATCCCAGAAGTTGCAGAAACTGTTTTGCAATTTCTGTGGCAGTGTATGTAGGTGTGTGTGTGGGAGCACAGTGTTGCCTCTAGCATATTCCTGAGTGATATGGGTGGGATATCTGTAAAGAGTTTGTCATTTTTTTTTTCAGTTCCCACATGCCAATGGTGGCAGCGGGGGTAGTGGGGTGTTTGCTGGTGGTAGTCATCCTCGCTCTCTCCGTCTTCATCTTTGCTCGCCGACGCCACATCCGCAGGAAGAGGACCCTGCGTAGGCTTCTTCAGGAGAGAGAGGTGAATGGAACTTCTTAGCACAGCCTACTTGTATGGTTGTGCTATCTGGCTATTTTACATTCCAGCACCTATGTTACTGTAAGCTAAAGCCAAACTAGGAAAACACATGCACTTAGAGTTTACATGTAACTCCAGGTAAGAGGAGTATTTTCATAAACAAGTGGAATATCCCTTTAATGTCTCCCACTTCATACTGACAACTCCGTTGTGGCGATCTTCACAAGCGCCCTATGGAACATACAATCGAATTTAAAAAAAATAGGAGATAAAGCAATGTCAAGATTTTTGCACAGCACCTCAATGCAAACCTTTGCAGTGCATCCTGCTCAGATGTTTAGCTTTGATTGTGCAGTAGGCAAACCCATTATACCATCAGTGCAAAACTCAATCAGAGCCTTGTTCAGACTAAGCGAAACGTGCTAATCTTAATAGAGAGCCCCTCCCAACATCAATCCCTGCTAAACATGGCAACTTAATTCAATAATTTACTGTAGATGTTTATTGCATCTGGTTCAGATTACAACAGTCTTTTTGTTACTGTATTTGTCCCTATAGTTGGTGGAGCCTTTAACTCCGAGCGGAGAGGCACCTAATCAAGCCTTGCTGCGTATCCTTAAGGAGACAGAGCTCAGGAAGATTAAAGTCCTGGGTTCAGGAGCCTTCGGCACTGTTTACAAGGTGAGAAGTGAAAAACAGTACAACTTCAGTTTACAATCAAATAACCACAAACATATGACATCTATCTTCAAATTTCATTTACAATTCTTTCAAATTCTTGATTGACAGACACATTGGTGGTTGGAAGGATGTACAATATGCATACATGGAAGAATATTTATATTCACTGATAGTTATATTGAACTATTGAATGATTGACTTACCATACTTGATTAATATTGAAAATATTGAGCTGAGGAGTTTATCTCCCACATTTCGCGTTATGCATCACGGGACTCTGGAAACTTGTGGATATATGTCTAATCTACAGTATGATGTGTCTCTCAGGGTCTGTGGGTTCCGGATGGGGAGAATGTGAAAATTCCAGTGGCCATCAAAGTGTTGAGGGAAAACACATCCCCCAAAGCCAACAAAGAAATCTTAGATGTGAGTTACAGTCATTCTCTTACTGTAGACATGGTTATCCACAAGAGTCAACTGCCTGTTGTAACCGTGCAGGGGTACTTTCTTGTTTCTTGTCAACATTTCCGATTCTTCTAATGAGCTTTTATTTTGATGCTTGTCTATATGTGTGGGTGTGCGCTTGTGTGTGTGTTTGTGTATGTGTGTGTGTGTGTGTGTGTGTGTGTGTGTGTGTGTGTGTGTGTGTGTGTGTGTGTGTGTGTGTGTGTGTGTGTGTGAGCAAATAATGTTTGCCTCGGTATTTGTATGTATGTGTTTGTGTGCTTAATATTGTCTTTGTGTGCAAACAAATTAATTACTTTTCCTGTATGTGTGTGTGCTTGTGTGTGCGAGAAGGAGATTTATGCTTGTGTTGGTATATGTGTGTATGTTGGTGTGTGTTTGTGCACTTAAAATTGTCTTTCTGTCCAAGCAAATTCATTAATTTCCCTTTGTGTGTGTGTGTGTGTGTGTGTGTGTGTGTGTGTGTGTGTGTGTGTGTGTGTGCATGTCACAGGAGGCATACATGATGGCGAGTGTGGAGCACCCCCATGTGTGCCGCTTGCTGGGCATCTGCTTGACGTCCCCAGTGCAGCTCATCACCCAGATCATGCCCTTCGGCTGCTTGCTGGACTACGTCCGCGAGAACAAGGACAACATTGGCTCTCAGAGCCTCCTCAACTGGTGTGTCCAGATCGCCAAGGTGAGATCACTGAATTTTGCCATACGGTACATCCCTGTGTGTGTGTGTGTGTGTGTGTGTGTGTGTGTGTGTGTGTGTGTGTGTGTGTGTGTGGCTGTGATATTGTGTGTGCTGGTAAAACATATGACTAAAAAAAACACAACACATCCTTGAACCATATTGGCACACAAATATGTCTCATCCTGGAATCTTATTGACACATCTAGAAAATGATGACTGATGTTTATTGACTGTATAGTCAGCAATATGGTCAGCAAAGCCCCTATTTTCTCAGCATAGTATGACTACTAAGTCTGTTTTTACTCTTCATTTGACTGAGATATAGGAATCCAGTCAGAAATGGGCTTTCGGCCCTTAAGTTATGACTTAACAAATTTTTGATTCTGGGTGGTGGTGGCCAGAATGCCACCTGCCTAGCATGCTTGTAGCCTTGTAGTTGATTCAAGTCCTGGCTGCCACCATTGTGTCCTTGAGCAAGGCACTTAACCCTAAGTTGCTCTAGGGGACACCGGCCTTGATGTAATTAATAGTTGATAAAATGTAAGTTGCTTTGGACAAAAACATCTACTAAATGCATAAACATGTAAAATAATTCAAATTATGGCTGTCTGCAAACAGTGGAGTAATTTGTTTTGTCCCTTTAGACCAAAGGGTTGGTTTAAACAATGGTAGATTATCGAGGCCTTAGCAACTGCGGTTGTTGTCTGCTCTCTTTTCTTTGCAAAATTACTCTGTAGCTGAATTGATTTTTGTTTTGACAATAGTGAATCCAAAGCATGATATCTCTTTCAGTGACTTGATGGAAACCATATCAACCACAAAAATCTGTCTATGATCGCATGCAGGCATAACATTCTCACCACACACATACACACCGTTTTTTTTTTTTTATTACTATTATTTTTATTTTTATTTTTTTAATTAATTAAATGAGATTCTGTCAGACACTTACAGTATATCTCTAACATGCCTTAGCATGACTATTATTCTATTGTGTAGTTGATTCACTGGCTTATACAATATATACCCTTGCCTGCAGGCATTTCTCTCCTTCACCCTGTTATGGTTAAACCCGACCTTGCCTCCAGCTATTTGCCCTGCACACATGGGCTACGCACCACTCTCTCATCCACAGGGATCATTGTTAAGGCTTTGCAGAGCTGCATCAAGCTTTGTTCATTTGCACACTTGCAAAAGTACACAGCCATATTTCAAAAAAGCAAACAGAATAGTGAGGGCATTATTAATTCTATGTGCTGTGTTTAGGAGTATGGACTGTATTCACTGTGAAAGGTTACAGAGAAAGAAATTTCAGTAGTGGTAGTCTCATCCCTCTAGTTTCATGCTTTCATTGCGAGAGAGAGAGTGTGTGTGTGTGTGTGTGTGTGTGTGTGTGTGTGTGTGTGTGTGTGTGTGTGTGTGTGTGTGTGTGTGTGTGTGTGTGTGTGTAGAGAGTAGAGAGAGAGAGAGAGAGAGAGAGAGAGAGAGAGCATGTAACTATTTGTGAGAATGTAACTATTTCCTGATTCTTTTTCGGACATGGATGAGAGAGTGAGTGTGTGTGTGTTTGTGTGTGTGTGTGTGAGTGAGAGAGAGAGAGAGAGAGAGAGAGAGAGAGAGAGAGAGAGAGAGAGAGAGGGAGAGAGAGAGCAGTCAGTGTGAGAATGTCACTCTTTCCTGATTCTTTTAGAATGACATCACTGCTAAACCTAGACTCACAGAAACAGACATACAATACATGTTCTTAACTACATGTTCTGCATGAGATGAGAGGAGAGGGAGCGAGAGAGAGAGGGTGATTATGAGATTGTTTCCTGATTCTTTTAGAATTGCATCACTGCTAACCAACCCTACAACTACAGCAACAGACTTCCATGTTCCTAATTGCATGTTGGGCTGACAACAGCTTTGACAGCTCTGTGTTCTCATAGCCCTCATAATCCCCAGACCCGGTGTTCTGAGGGAACATACCACCCCCCACCCACCCCCCTACAGTACAGTTATTCCAAAATTATACCTATGATCCTTTGCTATCTGTCCCACAGGGAATGAGCTACTTAGAGGACCGCCACTTGGTCCACCGGGACTTAGCGGCCAGGAATGTGTTAGTGAAGACTCCCAATCACGTGAAGATCACCGACTTTGGGCTGGCCAAACTCCTCAGTGGTGATGAGAAGGAATACCATTCAGATGGAGGCAAGGTAAGAGCAGGAAGGATTTGTTTGTTTGTTTGTTTGTTTTGTTTATTTATTTGTTTGTTTTTGCAGTTATTGTGCAATGAAATTGGTCAAATATCTGCACAAATGTCTCTTAATTGTTGAATATTTGAAAAAAATTCTGAACTGTGTAAGGACTCAGTGTAGAGCTTCAGGGGTTTATCATAAGGGATTAATCATAGTCGTAATTATATAAAAATAAAATTGAATACAAATGACATGTTCTGTTAATGAAATGCACATGTCAAGACCAATTTCAGGCCCAAATGAAGATGGATTCACACTTGGTGATCCATGATTCACGAATGCAAGTGAAGCATGGCAGTTTGTGGTTAGATTTGTCTTTTCACTGATTTTGATTTGCCCGTATTTCCAAAATAAAGGCACAAAACAAATTCTTGTCCTGGTTTTGAGATGACGTGGGTTTATTTGGAATTCACGCTCATGTCGAAATAGGTCAGCCTTAAAGCTGAGCTTTGAATTATGACGGCACTCTTGGTCTTAAGTTGCTGAAACATGCAGCAGTCTTTAAAAGATGTAAACTGCTACATTCATCAACAAAGAGCTTAAATGCATTGTTGAATAAAGCTTAGAGGCTTGCACGCTGTAGCCTGTTTGCCTGCATCTCCCAGTACACACACACACACACACACACACACACACACACACACACACACACACACACACACACACACACACACACACACACACACACCTACTCAAAACCTTTATTGTACTTTACTTGCAGGTCCCCATTAAGTGGATGGCCCTAGAATCCATTCTTCACTGGACATACACCCATCAGAGCGACGTATGGAGTTATGGTAAAAGATTCAGAGGCCACAAACTACCCATTAGAAATGGTTAAGATTAAAGGAGAATCAGTCAATAGCCCTGTTGTTCCAGGTACCTGAATGCTGTCTTTAACAAAAATAATGAGAAAATTTGATGCTACATAGACAGAATAACAAACCAATTACTAATACTGACTGAATGGGGCATAATGAAATGAAACTGAAAGTAAGCTCACTTAAAGTTAGTTGCCGGTTCACTGCTCGGTCTATGTTGTAGGCTATAAAATTTTCTCTCTTTTTTTCCTACAGCACAATTTGAATAACAGGGCTATGGATTGATTAACACTGGATTTCTCCTTTAAGGTTCATTAGGGAAAAGGTTATATGAGTGTTTCTGAATGGAGGGTAAACTTCTTCCATGAATGCTCAGTGATCTTGCAACAGAGATAATAGTTTGGTGCACTTATAGTGCCTACTTCAGTGTCTGATTACTGTTTTTTGTTAGTTGATACCATCCATGAGAATGGTTCACAACCTTCAGTCTTGAGTCTTACTGTGTGACTCTCTCTGTCTTCTCAGGGGTGACTGTTTGGGAGCTGATGACGTTTGGGTCGAAACCCTACGATGGCATCCCAGCTAGTGCCATCGCCGACATCTTGGAGAAAGGCGAGCGTCTGCCACAGCCTCCCATCTGTACCATAGACGTCTACATGATTATGGTCAAATGTGAGTGTAACAGTAACCTCCCATCTGTACCATAGATGTCTACATGATTATGTATATGGTCAAATGTGTATCTACATTATGATGAAATGTAATTGTCTTCATGGCTCATGGCTAAATATATACCGGTAGATGGTAGCCTCCTTTCTGCACTTATCATCTGCCTGGTTAATGCCAAATATTGTCTCTGATTATGAATATATATTATGTGTTCAAAAATAATTAACTTTAGGTGTGTGTTAGTGGAAATCCAAGCTATTCAACTCCTCTGTAAGTCATTGTTGACAGTAAACAGACCAGACTATCTTAATCTGTGTATGTTGGGCGTACTCTATGCAGGTTGGATGATTGATGCTGACAGCAGACCTCACTTCAGGGAGCTTGTTGCTGAATTCTCTAAAATGGCTCGTGATCCATCCCGTTACCTGGTCATACAGGTAATAGTGTTTAATGTTTCTGTAATCTGTTACTAGGTCTACTTTTTAAGCTGCCACATATACATATTTCCCAGAGAAAGTGACAACATTGTTATTGAAATATAGAAGTGCTATATGCAGTTTTACTATAGACTGTTGATAGATAGAAAAGTCACATTACTGAGCCGGCTTCTTAATGTCTTGAATGAGCAGATATGAAGACAAACAACTTAGTTAGCAGCTTTGTTGGTTGCAATGCAATTTTCCATTGCCAACCAACTGTAAGTTGCTAATTGGTTAGCATCTCTGCTTTTGAGAAACGGAGGCCTGATCTGGTTGATTAGCAAAACATGCTCATCAATGAGATTAAAGTTGCACTCTAATTCCCCCTCATGCAGGGAGACGAGAGGATGTGTCTACCAAGCCCGACAGACTCCAGGTTCTTCCGGACCCTCATCAGCACCGAGGACATTGATGACGTGGTGGATGCCGAGGAGTACCTCCTGCCCAATAAGGGTTTCTTCAACGAGAGCCAGCCTGGCATGCCACATCATCATCAGCAGCAGCAGCAGCATCCCCACATAACCATGGTGACAACCGCTATCCCCCGCACACACACAACAACAGCACACAACGGCTACAGGCACACTGGAACTCCTCCAACCCCTCCCACCACTCCCCCGTCACCTCCTTCACCAACACTGCATGTTCTCACCAGAACTAGAGTGAGTACACAACAAAAAAACCCTCTCCTGTACTTAAGCACTGTAGCTGTCATGTGTTGTCAAACCTGTTTGCTGGAGTTTTCTTAGGAAGAGAGCTGAGACAACTCAGAGTTTCTGTTGTGATGTGTTTTGTGATATGCATAAGGGGTGGGATTCCCCCAGGTGTTTACAGTAAGTCCATAAAAGTGCTTAGTGCAGGCTGAAACGCATGGAGCTAAGTTTTTTTTTTTTATTTATTTAAGCACCTGCAAGAATACTGGCTAATATGCACACCAGTAAAACAATTGTCATTCTAAACCATTTCACTGTGCACAGTTTGTCTGTAGTGATTTTCTTTTGTTTTCATTTTCAGTCATATAGCGGCACCTTCAATATCTCTACATATAATCTGAAATGTGTGTTTTTTTTCCTTCGACAGAATGGTCACCCAGTTCGAGAGAACAGCATAATCTTACGCTATATCACAGATCCTACACAAGGACCACTGGAGAAGGATTATCCTCTGCCAGGTGAGCTTAAGCATGTCCGTTCACCCCTTTGTCTGACCAAACTGACCAAACATTTAAATACTTATAATGTAGTAATCTCCTGTTAGCTTCATCAGACCCAGAGATGGACGGGGGCTAGATTCCTATTTGTTTTGAAGACAAGAGCTGGATTCCCAGTTGGTATTGCTAGGTCTGGTTCAAGGCGCTTCCAAATGAACTTGTGAAAGACTTCTCAGAAGTCAGCCTTGTTATTTTTAGAAATGTAATATTTGGAGGGCCTTGTCTTCATTGGGAGTGCAGCAACACGCTTAGCCCGTATGCCTGAGTAATGATTTATGGGAATGCCTCACTCCTGGCCTTGGACTAAGAAACTAAGCCTGCTGAGCTTATAAGCCTGTGTTGTGAAATGCTTCACATCTCTGCCTCAATAATCCCTTTTTGTAGACAGTTTCGCATTGTATTTTATTGATTTATTCGCTTGTCTTATTTCCCAACTCCTAAAACAGAGTATGTGAACCAGCGAGAGTCCCTGTTGTGCGACATGATGAACCCAAACTACGAGGATCCTGGAGCCACGGTGGACAGCCACGGCAGCACACAGCATGCCAATGGTCGCCACAGTTACAATGATGATGATGATCATCAAGATGATGATGATGAAGATGGGTACTGTGAGGTGCTCAGCGGAAAGCCGGGAGGACCGGAGTACCTGAACACGTCCAGCTGTACACTTCCACGCTCCCTTTGTGCCAACCTGGACAACCCGGACTACCAGGAGGCATTCCTGCCTATGGACGTTCCCCGGAGCCTCTTCCTGCCTGCCGCGGAGAATCTGGAGTACTTGGGACTGAACTCTAAAGTCCAGACCCCTGCACATTAGAGGGCCCCACCCCAGTGAGCAGCAAACTGCACATATGAGTCAGGCCCATGTCAGTTTGGGCTAAGGGTTAGCTGGCATCTGTCCGCACCCTGGCCTTGGCTTGAAACAGGCCTGAAGAGACTGGAGTGTCATAAACTTTATTTTATCCTTTTAACAGTGTTATTTAAGACTTATCGGGGACTTTTACGCAAGCATCTGAACGAGTATAGTTTGTGTCTTTGAGTGTATGTGTATGTTTGTGTGTGTGAGTGAGTGAGTGTGTGTGTGTGTGTGTGTATGTGTGTGTGCAATCACGCAAGTGTTTGTTTGTACTAGCACAAATGTGAGAACTGACTTCAAAAGTAAGCCCTTTTGATTTGGCTGCCAGCAAGTTGTGGGGAAGCCGGGATCCTCCGGATGAATCGTGCCATACACTCATCCACAGGATAAAGGTGACGGATGTTGGCTGGTGACCTTTGACCTCACCTTCAGCAGCATTCCCCTCCAGAGCAGTGTCACGTCCTCAGAGATCACCAGTGGAGGAAGAAGGCCTTCCCCCGCCCCGATCAGAAACACTTTGTGCTGGACCCTTCAGTGTCACTGACAGATATACTGTAGGATCTGGTGTGCTGACAGAATGAAGGCTGTTTTGCAGCAGGTTGAATTGTTCTGTGATGAGAAATCACACAGAAGTCTCTAAAAAGTACTTGAAAAAAAATGACTCATCTCTGTCAGATGCTGCATTTAAATAAGGTAACAGTCGTAACAGGATAGCTTCATACTGATATTCAATTAACAAATAGCTCAACAAACTGATTTTTTTTTTTCATCATGTCTGTAGCAGGACATGATGCAGATAACCTCAAGTTCTCATCTTTCAGTATGTAAAACAGTCTGTGAACCACAATTATTTGACTATTCATTTTTTCAGTTGCTAGAATTTTAAATGTTGAACTGTGAAATGGGTACAGAATTGTTCATTTTTTTGGATGTTGTTTATTTGTGTGTATAAAGTAGTTACAGAATGTTGTAGGTTTAATGGAATGTAATTTGGAAGCAGTATTATTGTTTTTATTATTTTATTCAGGGACCAATTTTGAACAGTCTAGCAATTTGTTCTGGGTCCAAGTCAAGTCTGTCAAATAAGCAAAACCACCTACTAGTACACCAGAGTAAGCACTCATAACTATCAATTATTAAGTCAAAGTCACTTTTAGTACAAAACCTTAAATAATGCAAGTAGCACACTGCATGAAAACAACACTTTTTTCAATTTGTGATTGAACAAGAGGATAATAATGGCCAAATATAGTGCAGGCAGCATTTTTATATCACTAAAACCCTCATCTGACCATGCCAAATTCATATTTGACAACTACTCACTGACCATGGAGAGACTTTGAAACATTTGCAGTTTCAGCACATTGTGCTCACAAAGTAATCTAGATGTAAATAAATGATTGCAATTCATGAACTAAAGGAGAAGGATTGAAAGTGGACTGTGCCATTTAAAAGTACCAAATTAAGACCATACACCTATTCTCAAAAAAGGTTAACAGAGACTGAAAAGACACAGTCATCATTACACATAACAGCCGTTTTGTGCTCAGTGTATTCAATGTAAATAGTGGATGTTTTTCATTCATCCAAAGAAATAATAAAGCTAAAAATAGCATGCAGTTTTATGCATGCATTTAAGACCCAAACAATTGTGTTTTTCTAAAACTGTGATTAGTGTCAATGGATTGTCAAAATTTGGCTTCTTTGCCTGGCTTCTGTAGGAGAATAGTTGAATATGGTCTTACAAATGCATTGTTTACCAAATACATGTACCAAAGATCTGGCTGAATTTTTATACTACTGTACTTGGTGTGTTTTTGGGATGTCAAAATGCAAATCCATGTAAATTAATAATAAGACAAAATGTTTTTATACACATTCATTTAACCTCATAGTCCTACATAGATAGACACTGTTTTGTTAAGCCAAGCCAAGGGGGCAATGTGAGACTTTTTTTGGTAGGCCTAAAACATTTTGTATAGTGCTAAAGTGGTACACTGCTGATATAGATCGTTTAGTCTTGATAGGAGAATATGTTGTCTTTTGTGACTTCATTGGTCGTCCTGTGATCTGATGCACTTGTAGGTACGTACATAGGAGTTCAATATAAATGCACTTAATATTCATGTTTTCCTTGCAATTTAATATATTGCCATTCAGAATAAAAAAAGAACCAAGTTGGATATGTACAGCGTGTGTGAGTTTATCCATGGAAAATCTATTAATATTTATGTATGACCCTTCTTCCCATGATAAAAAGTTGATGGTGCTCTTAGGTTAACATCTGTTTTAAATATCCTCGTCTTGGCAATGTTTCGAGTGTGACGCTTGTTGTTGGGAAATGAGAAGCCATCAATTCTGTCGTGTTGTGCCTGACTTGCATCCTTCTCCTGCGACACTTTTGGAATTGCATAAACTCTTAGTGAAGTGACAACCCATTCATCTGGGCACATGAGCACTAAGACTTGGGAACATTGCCACAGTGTGGCAAAACCCAGTAATGACAAGTTACACCCACCATCAATTGTGCTGGCAAAAATGGTGCGTAAGGTAAATGTAATAAGTCTATTCATATTGAAAGCAGCTCTGGGTAGATGCTGAATATGTTTTGTTTTTAAAGTGACTGAATGCTGCTTGCTATTCACTTGTATTGCACTTAATACAGAGACCACACATGGACATGATTAAATATAAGACTTTAATAAAACATTATTCTTTTTTCACAACATATACAATATATTATACCACTAGTTTTGCTGGGCATCCTTTGAAAAATGGCATGTTGCAAGTGGTTTATCCAAATATCAACCATTCAAATGCCTGCATTGATTTAAAGTTCAGGAGGCTCCTTGACAACACTGAAGAATAAATATTGGGCTCCACCTCCGTTCCAGTGTACCCAAGCCAAAGCCAGCAGGGAATGTTGATTAGTTTGAGGTAAGCACCTGTTTTCCAGTCAGTCAATATTCAGGCTCCTGGCGTCCGTTTCTAGGCTACTTCTCTAGACAGTCGCCGGCTTCATCAGCGCTTGATCCCCAAACATCTGCTTGAAGTGGGCCACGTGTTCCTCGCAGTGCTCGCCTGAAACACGAGCCACACAGCAAACACGACAACAAATTATGGGATGGTGTTGGCTTAGTCTGCAGATGCCCAGCAACTACATCTGTTTGGGCCCATGAGGAACAAGCTACAGTGGATGTGGTCTGGTCTCATGTAAACATCTAGTGATTGGATTAGGGAAAACCTTTTACGCCAAAAAAAAAGAGGAAAGCCTCTTTAGATAGTGTCTATTTTTTTTCTTAATCACATGACAAGCCAGTATGTAAACATTTCTGTTTGTAATTGTAACAATAAGCTAGTAAGCAGTAGACGGGTTTACTTGCATTAGCCCTTAACAAAAATCTACAGCCACTACTGCTAAGCAAAAAAAAAAAAAAAAAAAAGGGAAAGGCTTGAATAAGAATATCGAAAAGCATTCTATGTACAGTACCATACACTACACTCAGAATACAGAATATTAGCCACAGGATTGTTGAAAAATCAGCTACAAAAGCAGATTGGTCAATAAATGAATGCTCCATATTGCTCCTCAAGATAGATGCCACAATCAACTCAGTGTCCTGATACTAGCCTTCCGACACAAACAAACAGCGCCATCTATTGACAACACTGAAATGCATACAAGTTGGCACAGAATCACATGTAAACAAAATGAACAAATTAATGTCAGAACAAACCTGGATTGAAGCCCGGGTTTCCACGAAGCCGAAGGTTCCTCTGCTCGAAGAACCGGAAGATAGTGTAGAAGAGCATGGGGTCGCTTGTCTGTCGTGCTGCGTCCAGGAACTTCCGTGCTGACACGTTGTCATGGCCACCAACACTGCGGACAAACCGCAGTGCACCCAGAACCTGCTGCTTGGACAGGAGAACCTCGACGATCTCATCGTTTGCAGTGGAAAGCCTCTGTTGAACACACACATACAGACACACACACACGTACACACACACACACACTGATTAACTTCATATAAGTTCACATAGTTAATATCAGGTCTTCTATAAAGTATGGCTACCAATAGGGGAAAAACTTGCAGTTATTCACTGAAATTAACAGAGAAATCTGAATAAATCAATCACTTCCTGTCGTAATATACATGCCCAGAGGCGTCATAGAAACAGGACAACAGGGCCATAGTTTTAGGCCTCTTTTCCAACACAAGAACGGTTGACACTCATATTATTAAGTCAGCGTGCTTGTTATGACTCATCTACTAGCCCACAAAGCCACAAGGCTCTTACCCAACCCGTTGATTAAATTAGACTGCATTCTTTAAACAAGACACACCACAGTTACTGACTGCAAGTCACTTTGCAGCCAATAAATAAGAAAGATGCTGTTATTTCTGAAGGGAAATCCCTAAGAAAAGACACGCCATGGGGGCAGCCAGAGACGAGGCAGGTGAGGCATGCTGGGTAGGCCTGAGACAGGAAGTAGGTGGGGTGGGGTGTTATACTGTACCTTGAGCATGTCTAGAGAGAGCTGGTGGGCCGGAGGGTAGGTGCTCTCCAGGGAGAGAAGCAGGCAAGCCTGTGGCAGAGAATCAAACAAACATTGACTCAGAGTAATCATCTCAGCTCATTAAAGTTACACACCCACTCTGGCATAGTCCATTACCCAATGACACACACACACACACACACACACACACACACACACACACACACACACACACACACACACACACACACACACACACACACACACACACACACACACACTTCCTCCAGCATCAGGGGGGGTGGGGGCACTGAGGTACAGAGCATCATTTCCAGTACAGTGAACAAACTCAAATGATTTCTCTGCAGTAAACATCTTCATTCTCTTCAGCTTATTGCATAACGCTACCTGTGATTAACATCCTGGCATGAACCAGAGCACAGGTGTGAACAGAACACAACCTGTTCCATATGCCTGATCTGTACAGAATGCATGTCTGGGTAAAGGCTGTACTGTACAGGTTACTCAAACACTAAACCAACAAATGTGCAAAAAAACTACTTAGGGAGTGGTAATGGTACTAATAATGGTACAAAGCTTGGTACAAAGCTTGGGGTTAGCATTTCTGATTAGCGTTTATTACACGTTTACAAAAGGTGTAAAAGGACAGATGACAGAGAACACCATTCACTGCATTAAGTTCCAAAGTCTTTTAAGTAAAATAACTACTTTGTTGCTCGGAGTTCTCAGTACACTCAGTACAAGTATGAACTAGCCAAAAGCTTTTCAGCATCTTAGCTTCTGGAGACTTACCAGAGGTTTGGAGTCGCTCAGGACATGATACTGGAGGAACTGGTGCAGCATGTAGAAGAGGTTGTGGTGCACCAGGGTCTTTATCACCAGCTCATACAGATAATGCTGAAGGAATCACAACAGCTGTGTAAGTGCTAATCAACAACAACAACAACAACAACAACAACAACAACAACTCAAAAAAACACAAATCGTTACAATAGAAGTTAGGGTTCGGACTGTACCATAAAGAAATGCATGAATATGCAGAATCTATATGCAACGAATAATTCAAATTATTTAGTGCACTTTGGCAGACACTTAAACAGATTTTTGAGTGTAATTCTGAGTGTGCTGAGAGTTTTGCATTGTATTTTTTGCCCTTTTACAAACTATAGTGATGGTGTGAAAAGGAACCTCTTCCTTTAACTGACTGACATATAGGCTGAAATACCTGCACGGTGATTTGATACTGGTTGAGGGAGCGGATATATTCCATGAGAACAGCAATGATAAACTTATGGGAAACACCCTGTTTAACAGAAAACAAAAAATGATCATTAGGTGAAGGCTTCAAAATTACACTTTGCATGCTGAGAGAGTTTTTGTATATTTTCTTAGATTGGTATTCTCCTAGGTGCTTAAGTCCAAAAACTTGCTTAGCTCTAGGCATTTCAGCCTGCAATAAGCACTTTTTTTTAGACTTAAGCACCTGGGAGAATACCACCCATAGACACAAGACAATATAGGTAAATTTCAATGAGGGGTTTGTTTCCCAAAATTATAGTTGCTAACTATGTTAGCAACTATGTTGGTTGCAATGCAATTTCCCATTGCCAACTAACCAAGTTGCTAACTGGTTAGCAACTATGCTTTTGGGAAACGGACACCTGATTACAACTATCTGAGATGTAAAACTGCAAAACACAAATGTTCAGGTGTCTGTGCTATAGGAAATGCAGAAAAGAAAGGAGGTTAGGTTAATGAACCTTGCGTTCCGTGAAAGCAGAAAGGACGTGTGTGTACATGTCTGACTGGTCGATAACAGCCTGTGTCCTCACTGGTCTCTTGTGAGAGGAGCTGGATCGGCTGGGCCCAGATTCCATTGCCTGTGAGGTAGAAATGCTCTGTTTGTAAACAAGTCTGAAGCATATGAAGCTCAAAGACAAATAAACTATCTAAAATTCTGCAGTTAAATTACACATTAGCTTGCCCACCAATGCCTAATAAAATACTCACATCAACATAAGATACTGGAATCAATACTGACAGACATGCGGTTTGGTGCTTGTGATATTTGTTTGATTTCCACTACTTACTACTGTGTAAGACTGCTCTGCCTCCAGGTATTCTTTGTACACTTGGTTGAGTTTGTCAAACACGGTGGCCACCACAGGTAGACTGCCCTTCTCATCCCCAACCAACACTACAGGAAAATCAGAACTGAATCAGTAAGTTTTCTAATAGGTAACTGATGCTCTGCATTGCATCTACAGCACAGAACAGTATAGTTTTTACTGTGATAAAACAAAAACAAACAAACAAAAAAATGTTCCAGTGATTAGATTTGGGCGCAAAGTGCCAATAACAGTTACAACATACTGTATGTATAGCTGCTGGCACAGATTTAGGACACAGTTTTTACATTTACATTTCTGCATTTAAAGGTTGCTTTTATCATAAGTGACTTAAGTTGTCAACTATCAATTACTTCAGAAATAAAAACAATTCATATTTTTACTCTGTAGACATTTTCCTTATGACTGAAAGGCTGCCAAAGACGACAGAGACGGTCACCATAAATTTTGTATGAGTTTGTGACCAACCATAACAATGAATCAAATGTAGTCAACTTGAGAGAGTGTTGGGTTTCACAATGGCACAGAATGACAGTCAGTTAATCAAGGGCGGAAAATAGATCCAAGTTGTAAATCTACTTTTGGATGTATTCTGCAAAATGTACAACACAGACCCAAAGATCGGCCTGGTCACATCTAATAAGGTGAATGACTCAAACAGCCTTACTCTGGGAGCACACAGACAGGATGACCATCTTGCAGTCGCGTCTGCGCAACAGGAAGTCCATAAGCTTGCCCTTGTCTTGCAGGAGGTTAAGCGTTGGCGGCAGCTTCACCTTCAGGTACCACAGGTAACCTGCAGAAACAGGACATTTCATTCAGCACAACCACATTAGTTTCTCACACAATGTTAGTCAAATAAAAGAAGGACATTATTGCTTAGTCACACGATACAATAGTTTTTTTTAGTGTGTAGAAAGGAAGGAAGAGGTCTGAACACACCAGTTATTTTGACACACTTTTGTTTCTGTCACAGGGGACAAAGCCAAAACAAAGAATTTCCCACAATAAGACTTCTTCCAGCATCTGACCTTGTGTTTATTGCCATAGTAAATAATATGATTAAATAAACAACATGGGTGGGCAATTGCAGACACTTGCAGACACACACTATGAGTAATACCCGGTCTCCACACACCAAACTAAAACACCTATTAAAAATAATCCTCTCTAGACAGAATGGTGCTAGTGAAATTCAATATTTAAATCAGGAAATCCTCCTTACCTTCACTGGCGCTGATGATGATGTCAGGCTGAAACACACTCCAGGTGGACGAGTCTTTGAGTCAGAGTTAAGGCAGGCTAACAACAGGATGCTACCATCACCACCTCAAAACTCAATGTCGTTCTATCACAAATACTGTACATCTCACTGAACCAAGTTTGGCATTCCATTACAAATACATCTCACTGAACCTAATCTGTACTACTTTGAACAGTCTTCTGTATTATTTACCCACATCCTTATGTAACAAATGTAACAAACCCCCCACAAAACACATACACTTGATTGTGTGTGTGTGTGTGTGTGTGTGTGTGTGTGTGTGTGTGTGTGTGTGTGTGTGTGTGTGTCACACGTCTGAAAAGATACAAAGCTCACACACCACCGGTGCTTGACTTGGGGCTGCTGCAGGACCTGAGTGAAGGAAAGAGAGCCTGCATCAGTTGGACTGCTTTACATACAACAGAAATCATATCAGAAAGTTAGCATGCAACCTCCAAACCCATCTCCCAGGGTTAATGTTTCTTTCAAAGGGAACTGATACTGAATAGATGTCTACAAAATCCTAAATTATATTCCAGCTTCAAGTAACAGTCTGCTATTGAGCTATTTGTAAATTTATTCTTTTCCCATACATAACCTCTCTTTCGGAACTCATCAATATTTTCTTTAGCTGTCTTCCAGAATTATCAGACAGTCATCTTTATTATTGCAACAAATAGATGTTAACATCTTCATAAACTTCATAGTTCAATTATAAATGTAAGCAGACAAACTGCCCATTGAGGCTACCTGTGAAATATGACCTAGTGTGTATGAAAGGTAGTGAACGTAGTAGTGTAGTATGTATGTGAAATAGTGACATAGTGAAATAGTGAAACTTGGGGTGTATGTGAAATATGACTTAGCATGTATGAAATGTAGTGTGTATGTGAAATATGATCTAGTGTGTGTGAAACATAGTGTGTATGTGATATATGACCTAGCGTGTATGAAACGTAGTGAAATGTAGTAGTGTGTATGTGAAATAGTGAAACGTGGTGTGTATGTGAAATATGACCTAGTGTGTATGAAACGTAGTGTGTATGTGAAGTATTTGTGAGCGAGCAGGGCGTTCCGATATGCACCTGTCCGAGGGATCCTGTAAGGGTGGATGGAGAGAGCTGGGAGAACTGGCTGGTGCACGTTCACGGGACAGTCAGGCTCCTGTAACTTGATGTCAAATATAATGGAGGTCTGGCACAAAAGAAAGGAAGATAAAACAATCAGTCTTCAGCAAAAGCAATCGGATGGGTGGGACCAACATTTTGTTCAGCACTGACTAAACCTATTGAAGTATTGAGCGTACACACACACACACACACACACACACACACACACACACACACACAAAGTGGATACTCACCTGTGTACTCTGATGGTGAACCACTACCAAGTTGTCCACCACGTTCAGTGCAAATTTCCCTGTAGTATTCAGCTTCAAAACATGGGTCTTCTTACAGGCTCCCTCCCTGCACAAAGAAGATGATGGAGGAGACTGAGTACAATACACTCAATCATCAAGCATATTTCCCATCTCAGAGGACTAAACTAAATGAACACCAATTCAAATAAGTATGTCTTTGTTTGTCGTGAGGACCAGTGCTACCATAGCAGCTAAAGAGCCAGGCTAACATAACAGTAGCCAGAAAAGCAAGCTGTGACATACAGTAAATTGCTACATGTTTCATACAAAAGCTCTGCACTGAGAAATAGCAAATGGACAAATTTGAAGTCGAGTCCTCTTACCTGGGCAAGTGATAGAGCACTACCTCAGCTCCAGGGCTGTTAGTGGTTCTGGAGTGATGCTTTAAGTACATCACATACAGTTCACCATATCTGAAAGATAGAGCAGGCCAATAATGGGCAACTACCTCAACATATTGCTGGTGCAATGCGCCCTAAAAAGCAACATACTGTACGTGTCTCTTACATTGTGGCCACAGCAATATCCCTCTCGGAGAGGCTGAGTTTGGCAGGTTTTGGCACCACGGGCAACTCAATTTCAAATTTGGACATCTTGGACATGGTTCCACTCTGGAAAGAATGCAGAAAATGTTATGCCACAGCATGTTACATAACAAGGAACATGTATATACATATTTACCACAGCAAGGTATTTTTGGCTCGATGGTATTTTTTGCCCTCAACAGCACCTTCCAGGCAGCACTGCCTAGAAACACCCCCCTTAACCCTTCTCCTAACCCTAGATTTATGCTATCTGTATGCTATACATTGTTTTGTATGAATGGATTGATCCCAATAGAGTTCTAGAGTAACCCAGACAAAGCATACACATTCAAATCAGTTCAAGCTAAATTTACTAATCCTTGAGTGTGGGAAATATGATCTTACAGTGGTGTAAGACTAATTGTACGTTCACACCAAGAGCTACTAAAGCTGTAAAATCACCTTTGTGGCTAAAAAAAGCAGCTGCTAAAATGTCTGTGATCGATCAAATCGCTCTATCACTCAGGACATGCCTGTTGTCATTCCCTTTACAGTTGGAAGTTGACCGTTTTTTAACTTTTTTTAGTCGCTCAAATCGCCCAACTTTTACAGCTGGTAGCTCTGGTAGCTCTCTTGCCCATAGAAAGTGAATGACTTCCGGCGATTTTACGGCTTTAGTAGCTCTTGGTGTGAACGTGCAGTAAGGGAGATCACTCACTTTGAAGGCGAAGGGCTGCAGCACGTTGCCTTGGACTGTGGTGGAGAGAAGCAGCACAGCTGTCTCAGGGCAGTACATGTACCAGTTCACATTAATGCTCTGGCTCTTCAACAGCTTCAGGGAGCGCTTGTCTGGCAGGACCTACAGTGCACAAAAAGTTTGTCACATCTCAACAATTCAAGACTCAAAATACCTTATTGACCATCACATTCGTTGAAATGAAACAGGGACAGGGCAGGAGGTAAGGACAGTACTTTTAACCTTGTTTGACATGTATATTTCAGTGGGAATGAAAATCTACCTGGAAATTCTATTCATTATTTCATGCTGCGATGCAAAAGCAATGGTTGTAATAATACAAGGTACTATTAGGTTACAAACAGTAAGACAACCATGGGTGGAGAAAAAAATAGACCACATGCAGTCATACGCTTGCATGAGATGTTCCCATAAAAGGTAGCTGGGTAGATGAACATTATAGTAGTTTGCTTGCCTACCAATCATTATCTTAAAAGTTAAATTATTGGAGCTTTTTCCACACATTTCCACACATTTCACCACAGCACCAGTGTTTATTTCACCTCCAATCTCTTCAGGTTATAAAGTTATAAAGTTATAAATTATTTCACATTATTCCCCGTCGTTAGGAAATGGTGTTTTACCTGATAGAATTCTATTCCTTGGTCTGTGATAAACACAATCTCATTCCAGTTTGTCCAGCAAAAGCCCAAAACGCTCGCATTTTTAGTCTGCAAAGACACACAAGACGCACAGGTCATTCAAGTGACAAACAAATACTGTATGTTAACTTTATGTTCTAATTACTTGGAAATAATACAATACCTTGCATTCTTGTGAGAATTCAATGTGTGGAAAATCAGGAATAAAGTTTATGAAGTCCTGCATTAGAGAGACAGACATAATTCAATTAATATTCACTCATTTCATTTTAAATCATCTAAATGGTCACTCATTAAATCATAATTTATTTACCTACATTCGAGCAAGAGCAACATGGGGACAATCACATTAACATAATCCATATTTCACTCCAATATATTACAAATACAGCATGGCACTAATGCACTACACTAAAAAGAATATTAGGCAGCACATTGCACAAATAGTCTAAACATCTATAATTTATTCCTAAAGACTTACCACTGATTTTGGGGTCCTCTGGACTGCTAGTATCTTGTTTCCGAGTGAAAATTTGATGCATTTGACCTCCCCTTTATCATCCATTCTGTGAATCGGAACAAACTCAAGTTTTAATGCTTTTGTATTTACACGTACAAGCAAAAGCGGGTGTCAAAAATGTAGCCTACCTGAATGCTACTGAACTTTTGTCATCTGGACCTTTAACCACAACACCTGTGGCCCCTCCAGATCGGACAGCAAACACCTGACGGAAAGAGTAGAGATCGAAAATTCACAACGTTACATTCGACTGCTACAGAGGGAACAAAAGTAAGTAACGTTGCATCTGCATCCACTAACAAATCTAACCAACAGCAATAAGTTGCTGCACAATACAGTCAGCCAGCGCATGATGCAGTACTTGTAAGTTAACCAACATTAACGTTAGAACCACAATCACTGTCCCATGATGAATGTTCTAGTTAACGTTACAGTTAACGTTACTCGTTCTGCTCAAGATTGGACAATCCAAGTGATGTTTTAGCGAAGCAAAAAAATAAGTCAATCAAGTTGTGTGGAGGCAGGCAATTCGATTGTCGAATTAACGCTAATGGTGTACAGTGATGATTAACTTACGTTTTGTACACTGTGATTGCAACGTCTTTTATTTCATTTTACTTCATGACAGAGATAAATTAATGCTCCATGCGTGAAGCTGTTTGACACCACAAAGTTGGCTACGTTAAGACATGTAAAGTCAGATTGAAAGAGTTAGTTGGTTGCCATTTCTGTAACGTTATAAGCAAGCTAGCACAGCAGCTAGCAGGCAATGCCTAACGTTACTTAGCAGTATTTCTGCTCAGCCAACATTACCTGTTTGTTGGCCTCGTCGAAAAACACATTGTTGACACTAGAAGCATGTTCGAATTGCACAGGGTTTTCACAAAGCTCCAGGTAGTATTCCTCATTCATGATTAATTTCGAGCATTCCCTGGTAGAGTTCTAGTACTTCAGTTCCTGTTTTTTTTTCTCACTCCTGGTCATGTGACAAGCTGTCTCAGAAGGCGTGACCTCAGAGAAGGAAAGCACTCTGTTAAAGGTGTAGGCGCATGGGGCCTATTAATATGTAGCGAGTAGTGTAAAGGGGCATTGGGCCTACTATATAGATTGTGTTAATTTTGTAGCTATTAGCATGTAGTTTTCCATCATTCAGTTTTATGGTTTCAAATCTTGTTCGTCACCCCCACCTAGTCCTAGCCAAGCCCTTACTTTACCTGCCCTGTACGTCCAGTAGCCTATGTAATTGACCCCAAAGATAATTCAGGAATCAAGATTCAAGAAAGTCTTTATTAGGCCTTCATCTCATTATAATGGTAGCCTATAGGAGAGTAAAATTCTTGTGGTTATTTCTCCTCAAGAAAATAAGTAAGTTAATATGACGAGTGTTAAGAGAGTGTAGGCCTATAAATGCCCAATGCATGTGTGTGAGAGTGTGTGAAGACTGCAGGTACAGGTTCAGGCTGTCATTTCTTACACAGTGTTCATAGGCCTTATTGCTTGATGGAAAAAGCTGAGTCTGGTGGTTCAAGACTGGAAAATCTCTTTCCAGATGGCAGCAGCTAAAACAGTTCATGGTGGGAATGGCTGGGGTCCTTTGTGATCCTTTCAGATACATCTCTTGTTATAGGTCCTGTATGGTGGGTAAAGTGCATCCGCAGATATTCTGTGCTGTGCGCACAACTCTTTGTAGCACTTTCCTTTTGGTGGCAGTACAGCTATCATACCATGCAGTGATGTCGCCAGCCAGGATGCTCTCCACAGTTCCTCTGTAAAAAGCTTAGACGGCGTTGGGCTTCCTTCACAACTTGGTCGGCATGGTTATCCCAGCTAAGGTCTTCAGTGATATTTAAAGGTATTATCCGGAGTGGATCAACTAACGGGGGAATAAGTTGCAATATCAATGTCACTGTAGTTTGTACTTTGTGGATAGCATTAGCAACCCAACAAGGAAATGTCACTTCTGCTTTCACTCTTCAGTCAGTTGGTATTCAGCTGAAGCAACATTCAGACAGACAGACAGACTGACACACTCAGTAGCCAGTGTGACATTTCCTTGTTGGGTTGCTTATTCACAAGGTACAAACTGCAGTGAAATTGATATTGCAACTTATTCCCCTACTAATGTTTAGTAAATATATTATATTTATTATATATCTATTTATTAAATAATATTTACAAAGAAATAAAAATATAAATAATAATCAGGTAAATTATCTTGACCCTCATGAGCCTCCAAAGAATGAAAGTGCCAGAGGGCAGCCTGAGCCTTGACATTGTAATTGTGTGTCTTTGTTTCTATTTGACCTAGTCCTGCAATGTCTTGTGTGTATCCCTAAGCTGTAAGCCTGGCAGAGAGTCTTGGTGATTTTATTTTGTACAATAAATTTTACCCAAACCATGGTAATGAGGTTTCCAGAAATGGCCATACTTTTACAGGTCAGTTGAGGTCTTTCTTAGGGTTAGGGTTAAGTTCGGTTGATTTTATAGGGTGCTGTGAGGTTGCCATTTAGCATAAGCTATGCTTAAAATCTGGTTAGGGCAGACACCTACACGCAATATGCAAAGTATGCAAGCATAAACTGTGTTCCAAATGTTCATTTGTAAATTCCATTAAACCTGTACTTCTGTAGGCTATGACTATGACATTCAGACATGATGGAAAACTAGTCAGAGAACTTTTCATCCTTCAGACTGTAGAGGGTTTTGGGTAGAGGGTTTTGATGTTGCTGAAGAGAAAGTGTTATAATAACAATATACTACACCTACTGCCGTTTCTACAAAACTATAATAGTATACTAACCATAGTCTACTACTTTAGTACCATTTGATTGATTGATTTTGTCTGGGTTGACATAGGGTGTGTACAAAATATGGCATGCAGTGGATGATGTCTGGCTCAGCATTGTCACTGACAGATTGATTGTCACTGACAGTGTTTAATTCCAAAGAAAACAAGGAAAGAACGAGGAAGAGCAAAACCACAAACCCTTCTACTGTGGGTGGGACTGGCCATGTAAAGGATTGACACAAAGTGCTCTCTCTCACTCTCACGTAACACCATTGCCTGCGACGCATATTTTGCTCTTCCTCAATTCATGTAGCCTACTGGCTTAACTTCTCGACTTCATGGACACGCTCGCTATTCCTAATGGCTCACGGAGAGCATCGTCTGTATCAATTTCTTCATTTACCCTGGCATGTAGTCATGAGGAACAACCCATGGTAGTGTACTGTGACACATGCTCACAGCCACTATGTGACATTTGCTTGGTTGGTGTGGAGCACCGCAGCCACAGTATGAAGACTCTAGGTGATGCTTGCAAAGACCAGATAGTAAGTAATGATTCTAAATGTCATCAGTTGCACATTAGTAATGAAAGTTTGATGATGCATACTATGCCAATGACTATTATGACTGTGTTAAGCAGTCACAATAAGTTATCAGCTTGTGTCTATTTAATAAATACTTGTAGTTGTATTGTATTATTTTTGCAGGATAAGATTGATAGACAGCTACAAGATGTGGAGTCCAAACTCAATGGACAAGATGTCATTCAACAACAGTGGATAAAGAGCCAGCAAGAAATGCTTGAAGTAAGACTGAATCCTCTCTTAGTGGACCACATACTTACTTTGACCTTGATGTAATATTTAGGGTTCCCACTCCAGATCAGATTTAAAATTCCCTGACTTTTCCACAACCTTCCCTGACCAAAAAGCTGAATTTTTCATAAAAGAAATTTCCAATATAAAGATTGGGCCAACGCGAGGCAATGTAACCTCAGATCTTACTTTCGGTTTCGAAGAGTCAGGTCCCAATGATTCAGTGTTAAGTGCCTGTTCGCTTCTTTGTTCGCATTCGTACGGAAGAGCATTAGTGCCAATAGGAGATATATATTTTGCAAATCTCTGAGAAAGAAACTTAGAAATTCAGAGAAAAAAGTCAAAAATTTCGAGAAAAAAGGCGAAATTTTCGTGAAACAAAGTAGAACGTTTGAGAAAAAAGTAGAAAATTGAAAAGTCGAAACTTTCGAGAAATAAAGTCGAAATTTTTGAGAAATAAAGTCGAAATTTTCTAGAAAAAAAACTAAACAATTTTGAGAAAAAAGTCACAAATTTAGTCTACCCGGAAGTAGGTCATTCAGAGCTGTCAGACTTCGTCTGCTAGGCCTGGTGCTGCTGAAATGGAGGACTTAATCAAATGTTATTTTGAGGTTGGATTTACTAACAGAGAGATCCTTGACGTCTTGGCCCAGAATCACAGTATTGTGATTTCTATCCGGACATTGAAGAGGCGGTGTTGTGAACTTGGACTGTGCAGGAGGCGAAATCAGTCGGACATCGACAATGTGATAGCCTTCGTGCAGGAGGAACTGAGTGGGAACGGACAGATGCAGGGCATATGTTGTGGGTAGAGGTGTATACCACCAACAATGACCCTAAAGTCATTGCCTCGTATTATATCAAGTGCATCGAGTTGTCTTTCCCCCCATGGAGGTATTAATAAACCTGGAGAAACATACCAAGTCCCGCCTCCCATTCATTCCAATGTGGAATGCTAGGCTAGTGAATGAATCCAAAATTGAACAAAATTTTCACTTGTCAAGATGGCGTTTCATGGAGCTCACTTCCGACTCCATTTCATTAGGCCAATGAGGGCCCATGTTACTAATGGAGATGAGGGCGGCTCTGGCGGCACACACCTGATGTGCACAGGGAGCTCGTTAGCATGAGCTGAAAGTGTTGCATTGACCAATCCGCATGTGTCAAATGGAGTCGGATATGATGTCATTTCTGGAAAATGGCGACGAGGAAGTGCAATGCTAATTGGCGAAGCTAATCAGTCAAATCCTGACCCCCTGGTTTCCCCCAGATAACCAATTGGCTGATCAAACGGAAGGCTACTGACCCTCATTGGCCAAGTACTCAAAGCCGGCATTTCCATTATCTTGAACTAAACATGCCGTGGCACACCGCCTTTGACCCTGCTGCGCGCTGCATGGCGAGGTTCGCCTCGCGCGCACGCAAAGAGGAGAGAATTCGCACACTGTCATTATCATTGCGACTCCCCACACTCCCTATGTTGTACCCTGGCTGATGGCTCCTATGAACACTATGACCTCGTAACATCCCCAGTGGCATTAGACAAAACCTCCAGCCTCCACCACGTTACTGTCGGATTGTGGAGAGGCACGGTCAGAAGGCATAGAAGCTAGCTGGCTAGCGCGATAAAAACACTGTCTTCCCATATAAACTCCGACATTCCCCACACTATTAACTTGCCTCTTAACTTCACGATGAACAATTCGACACCCTGAAATATTGTTCCCACCACTAACATTGGCCAAGGGATTCGATGTTTATGCTTAGTGTGGGGCTAAACTCTCACTTTGTCCAGCTGCATCATAACAAGGCAGGGATCCCCCTTCAGAATCAGGTTCATGGAATATAAAGCTCAACACTTCATTGCATATAGACTTTCCTGATGTCATTACACGATAATGTAACATAGATATTCGCTGATGTTGTCAATACCGCTCTGATACAATGGCTGACACTCTTGTTAGCTCCGGTAGGCCTATTATTTGCATTGACCTACTTCCGGGTAAACTAAATTTGTGACTTTTTTCTCGAAAATATTGAGGTTTTTTCTCGAAAATTTCGACTTTAAAATGTTCGACTTTTTTCTCAAAACTTTTGACTTTATTTCTCGAGATTTGCAAAATATACAGTATATCTCCTAATGCTCTTCTGTACATTCGGTCTATGCTGTACCAAATTATTTTGTTCCACTCGCTAACTAGTGCATTTAGCAAGCTTTTTCAACAGGGCTATGCTTGAATGCACTCTGGTGTGACACATGTGAATCAGAGTTGGACACATTTTTTCATACATTTCCTCAGAGTGAGTTTAAGCGGGTTCAAGATGACCTCAATGAGAAATACAAGGAACTTCAAGACCTGCTGGATCACAGCATGAAACAGACCCTCAAGCTGTTGGAAGTTCAGCAGGAAAGTCAAAAGAAAACCTTGAATCAACAGGTAAACGATGCTGAAAAGTTCAAGAAACGGACTGATGAACTCCAGGTGCAAATAGCAAATTTGAAAGTGAAGGTGTCATCAGGAGAGCGGTCTGCGGCTGTTCTGGTAAGACCCACTAGATGCGATTTTCATCCTAATTATTTCTGTGAACAGATTGCATTTTGTAATATATATAGACTGGAATCAATAGATTTGTGTCATTGTAAATGACAAGCATCTGTCTAAAAAGGCTTAGTAAGAAAGAAGAAAGAAATAGCTTACTTAGTAGAATACTGTACATGAACTCTCATTAACAATATTTTTTATTGTACTGATATGTTTATATTGTACTTTTGTTTTTATCTTGCAGGGTGAAATTGAGGTGCATCAGATGAGGTTTGTACAAATTTATACATGCCATCACACCCAGTGCTGTATACGTACACTACCCTGGTTCATTTTCCTTTTTTTTTTCCTTTATCCTAGTTTAGACACCATAAATGCATTTTACAAGAACATCAAACCAAATACCAACATTCTTGACAAATCAAGGATGGAGGCTCTCATGAAATCCATCCAGGATTTCACTGAGAAGAACAGAGGCATTTTTCCTCGGCCATGGGAATGTAAGAGAAAAACGCAGATCACAGATTAATACAGACAAACATGTATGATGATTGCACTGATCAATAAGGTTGTAGTTGACAGGGTGAATGGATTCATTACCATCATAGTCATGGGTTCTCTCTTTTGACAGGACGTACAGTAGCTCTTTATTACTGTAATCAATGTTACATTTCTCTGTCAGTTTACGAGGACCTCACCTTTGGTACGCCGACAGAGAGCCCACTGACAAGCCTGAGGATACATGATGATCACTTGCAAATATTCACCAGTCTCAATCAGATGTCAGCCCAATACACACACCAGGGAAACGAGACCCCAGTCCATTTCCTAGCTGAGCAATCTTGGAAAGATGGCCGCCACTACTGGGAAGTGGATGTGGAGAACTGTCACACCTGGGCAGTTGGCATTGTGGAGGTAACCCGTGGCAACCGGCCCTCTCAACTGGCTCTGCTGGGGCGCCTTGGCCATGACAAAAAGTCATGGGTGCTAGAATCAGACGAGGGGGAATTGGCCGTACGGCACAATGGCACTTTAACCCCAGTTGACAAAAGGGAGAAAGTGAAGCGCCTCGGGGTGTACCTGGATATGACAAAGAACAAGAGTCGGCTTACCTTTTATGATGTGGGCAGGAATGTAGCACTGCACACGTTTGACACGAGCTTCAAGAAGAGTGTTTACCCTGCCTTCACTCTGTCTAGTATGGGAGGCCAGGCTCAAAGCCTGGCCCTCTGCAATCTCGGCCAGACAGTGGCTCAGCAAGAGTAAACCAAAAATGTTTCTTTTTAGCCTTTTGTGAATACTGTAGATCATCTCTGTTTGTTTCTTAAAAAATAATTAAAAAGATATTCCAAGTTTTTACTGCACTGTATGTCTCAAGAGTCATTTCAGAGCCAACTGGTATGGTAGACTGACACAAGTAGAACATTCAAAAGTCAAGTGGAAGGGATTTTATTTTGTCTCAGTACGGAGATGCACAGTGAGACTAAAAACACTGAAGTGTGTAGCTTTGTCCAGTCAGTCACATCTCCATCCACGTTCTAGACTGGTGCTTCTGAAGGTGTTGAGACCAGCACCATCCTTCACAATCTCTTGGGCTCAGTGTAGCTGGATTGTTGAGCCCTGAAATTTCCTTTCCAGTCGGCCAGACTTCACTCTTGGGCTTTACAACAGCAGAGCAGACTGGAGAGGGTGGAGGAGAGACGGGATCTCAGTGATGGACTCTTCATCCTGTCTGTGGCAACCATTGCCTCCTCCTCCACAGGCTTGGCTTGCACTGTAATTCAGAGAACATCACATGAAATCACTTCCTCAACTATCATAGAGAATGACAGACTAGCTGAGCAGAAAAGAGTATTATCGGGAAGTCTTTACCTGGTGATGGTGAAACACGTCTCTATACATTCCAAAAAAAGGAAAGAAAATATTATTTAATGTTGTGTAGCTACAAACATAATGATGCATGTTGCTGCAAAATCATCAATGTGGAGATTTTTGCTTACTTTAGATTTCCAACAAATAGTAGACAGCTTTTTTCGCCACTGCTTCCTGCCTGCTACTGTGGACTTCACATTTGCTGAGTCCTAGTTAAATAAGAGAACAAGTTTTTCATTAGGCTACTATTGTGTACAATGTCATAACATGCCATATCTGACATCTGATCAAAGCAGTTAGCTACTGCTCAGAATGTTTTTGTGACTAGCAGAGAGACAAGGAAGAAGAAAAGTGCAATACACACAGTACTTCTAATTAAATGTCTACTGAATAAAGGCCACAAGGGAATTGAGATCAATTGACACCAGCATTGGCTACTGAAAATGTTCTCATTTTAGTTTCCAAATAGCTTCTGAGTGAACTAGGATCTACCTTATTAGAACACATGGCACTGTTTGCAACAGTCTCCTCTGATGATGTGGAAAGACAGAGGGACTCCTGCGTTCTCACTGACAGACTGCTAGGATAGCAGGTGGAGGTGGAGCAGCCACTGTCACAGCCTCCCATTCTGCTGCTGATTTTGCTCCTGCTGCTAATCCTAGAACTTCCACTGCATGCATCCTCAAACAGTTGAGGAATAGCCATGGAGGACTCTGAGACTGTCTCAGAGTCTGTGTCTGATAGATCTGATTCCTGATCAGCTGGATCGGACTCTCCAAGGGCTGTAATAGCATTCCATGTTGAGATGAGTATATTTTAAACATCAAACCTATAGAGGTGTACAGACAGGCTACATACTGGCCAATCACTAATGCTAATTCTCGGCTTTGCAAATAAAAAGTGAGTATGGGGAGAAAGCAAACAGTGGCATATTACCTCTCTCTGTGTTTATCCTAGCCGCTGCCTCTTTAAGAAAATCAGCCACATTCTCACTGACTTTCGTCATGAGGAGTTTAGTCACCAACTCTCTGTGTCCATGTTCAAACCCCTGTGGTAGCAATTAATGATTCATTTAATTACTGCTTTATGTCATGTCAATCAGATATTTACCAAATCATGTTTTTTAAAGGAATAGGTTATGGCACCTTTTTACTTTTTTTTTTTTTTTTTTTAATAATTTCCACTTACGTTAAAAAAAAAATTCTATGGACACTGTAAATCCCTCACTTGAACAAAGTCCATACATTTCGATGGTGTAATCTGTTGTGTATAACTTTTGTGTATAACTACTGTCGCTGCCACACTACCTGTGGAAGGGATGGCACCTCCTCCAGCTCTGTCCCGATTCGAGAGGTGAACTGTAATTGCAGACGGCTGGGAGCATTCATGAGTCTCTCCAGGAGGATCCTGGTGGACTCTGAGATGAAGTACTCCATGACCAGACTCCTGAAGTCAGCAAATTGCAGAGTGCTGGCGCCTGCCTTGAAGGCCTGCTGTCTCTCGGAATTCCTCACGGAGATGAGCATCTCTGCCGTCTCATGGATTAGGCCGAGGAAGGACCCTCTTATCTGAGGCTGATCTTTGTTTATTCTGAGGAACCTAAAAAAGTTCTCAGATCTCTCATATAAGCCAAGGTCCCAGATGGTGTAGCCAGGAACCATCTCCAAGATCACCGTAGGGATCTCCTGTGCCTTATCTGTGAGAAATTTACACATCTTAGCACAGGTTTGTCTGGGTTTTCCCAGTCCCCTAGCGATCAAGAAATTTGTGTCCTTGGGCATGGGCCAAGCGTCCAGCATCAGTCCTGATTGGGATCCTTCAGGAGGTTCGTCACTGCCCGGCGCTGGCCGCACCAGCACGATGCGGTGGCCAAATGGAGAAGCAGGAACCTCATGCCGCACAACACTGGTCTCCATCTGCCTGCACACAGTCAGAGCAGGCATCAAGATGTCCAGTGTAAGGAACCCGATGCATTTGATGAGCCTCTCCATCGCCCAGTCCAGTTCCTCATTGATGAACTATAACCGACACATAAGTCAGATTAACACATTCATATCAAGGACATGTGATAACCATTTGTGAGTTGTGCTGTCCACATTTATGTTATCCAAAAATCTATTTAAAAAACATGATTTTTGGTTTTAATGATAATCATTAGAAAAACTGTGCATCTCTTAGCACAACAATTTAAACATAATGAAACTTTAAAGAGGAGGCTTACATCCCCAACAGTGAAAGCGGTCCTGATCATCTCCAGTTCCCTGGAACACAAAAGTATAGCACACACAGATGATGAGAACAGATGATGCATGATGTATACAATTATGATAACTACAAACTAAGAAATAAAGTTAGGCCTACTCACTGAACAGGAAATTGCTGGCTGAAAGGAATAACGTCAATTTGACAGATATCCACATTTGGTACACCGTCAAAGCACTTACGCACCGTCTCCTGCAAAGACAATGAATTGTGCCTATCTCGTTGCAGTAGCCTAGCCTTAAAATACCGACTTTTACGTTTAAAAATCTATTGGAAAAATAATAAAATCTCTACCACTGATTTCTAACCAACATACTGTAGGCCTACCTCAATATCTCCCGTTTCCATGATACCACCAGATGAAGTACTCGCCATACTTGAAGTTAATCGAAATACTGCATGCGCTGGGTAGTTAAGTCATGAAATGAATCAAAATGCCAAAATCATTTACTTCACCTTCATGTCACGCAACGTCACAAAGCTCGAATAGTGATATCATAATACACGTCACTTAAAATGTCATGACAACTAATTCCTGAAACGCTACTCTGGATGGAACTCGGGGTCAGGACTTCGGGACTTCGGGCCACTGCTTCGGACACACATTCAAGATTCCTCAAGGCTTGTTTCAGCAACATGTTGGTTTCAGCACCACATAAGAAATATATCATAACTAACCACAGGGTGGCAGCACCGTAACAACATATCCAGAGCGCTTTATAATAGAGGCTCAGAACAATTCCAAGTTTTCCTTTCTTTTATTGATCAGTGTAGGCTCAGTTAGACTACTGTAAATGGAGGAATGGGAGGGATAAGTCCATGGCACCAATGCTTTTGTCATCCAGGAACAGTCAGGCATTGACATGCACCAAGAGATAGGCTACCCATAGGAAATCCACCCAAACCCATTTGTAGTCTTAATAAATAAATACATAAATAAATATTACTAAATAAAACTCTTGTATTAAGGCAAAATCATGAGTTTTTTTGGAGGATTAAAAACCAAGACAAAGCGGATAATGTAGGCCTATAGGCTACCGTTGTGCAATTCATTGTTACAAATGGAGAACGACAAAACAATTTTTCTGCAACAATCACACTGTAAATAAATGTCTTATTTGCCATTGTAATGACAGGAGCCACTTGTTGGTCCTAGAAAGGCCCTTCCTGGGCCTCCTCAGTCTGATCACTGCAGTAAAAGATGGGTGGTCTTACTGACTGGACCTTAACCACGGTCCAGTTGCTAAAACAGAGCCTTCCTCCATCTTTCACAAGACTTAATTTGAAATAACTGCAATTGAGCAGATAGCAAGACAAATTCTGTTCAAGACAAACTGTTTGTTTTTTATAGACAGGTTAACAAATTGTAGTGTGATAGCCCTCCAACACTTTGTGATTATTAAAGATTAGCCTATGCATTTGGCTTGAAAGATTTAGCATAACAGTATTTAGCATAATGGTAGCCTAGTTCTCAAGACATGAGATTTCATGGATCTTTGACCAGACAATGGCCAGTCAAACATTGACTGATGAAGAAAGAACATAAAGAACAAACTCACACATAGGCTGGAAATTCCAGCCTGGAATCATGTGTAGAAATGCTTGAATCTGTAGAACACACAAAGATACATTTGCAGTATAATGCAAATTACTGATCTCAAAGCAAACTTTGCGCTGAGATGTTTATTTACAAACATACAAACATAACATCAAAAGAGGACCTCAGTGTTCAGCCCAAAATTCCAAGCCATGTATAGCTAACATAATGGTTTTCTGTTGGTTCGGTCACTTTACATATGGTTCGGTTTGAGCCAAGCCAGTCCGCAAACAGTTAAGAGAGCAGTGATGCAGAACTTTTCTGTCGAGTTGGTTCTAGTACAGCGAAGCTTGTACTTGTAGTCCAATGAAGGGGGAAGGAATATACAGTAGCCTACTTGTAAGTCGAAACGCTCACAGGGTCCAGTCAAGAGCCTGAACTACACACAGCATAAATTCCAACACTGCTGATTGGTTCATTTTAAACCTCAAAATAAGCTTATACCCTTTACAGATGCACCTTCTTATTACAATGTTCCAGACTGTATGACAGAGAGAACGATAGTCACAAGCGGTAAGGACCAGGCTTGATCACAATATGAGTGAGCAGCAATCTACTTCAGTAGGATGAAGTCAAAGAGACTCAGAGTAGCAAACACTTCCTCTTCTTCTTTGGTTTTGTGTGCCCCAGTGCTGCCAGTATGGCCTCATCAAAGACATTTTTCAATCCTACCTAATGCAGTCAAAAAAACAAATTAACAAAAAAAAAAAAACAATAACAACAACAGAAAAGAGAGTCTCAAGACAATTTATGTGAAGTAGCCTAAGTTGCATCATCATATTGAACGTTCTGTACCTACTGCTCTTATATTTGAGTGAACAAAACTGGTTTACAATTCTGTAATGAGCGTAGGTTATGTGTAGCCGGTGGCAGTCCGCACCGTACACGGGTCTCGAACCCGCCACCCCGCAAGCTACAAACTCCCGGCGTGGGAGTGGAATGCTCTAACCAACTGAGCTAAAAGCCCGAGCTTCTAACAGTGTGTTAGAAGCGCCCATGGAATTGGGTGATGAGGATTTACACACTACCACCGAGCTAGCCGTGCTAGCTGGCCTCCGTTACATATGTACTGTACACTGTACATGTATAACAGTGGAGCTAATCAGTGTTTCCTCTATGATTCATCAGTGTGCTTGATGTGTCAGATGTGTTTGTCCTGCACTAAACTTGAGCCTCATCTCAAATCCTTTAATATTTGAAGTAAATATCAGCAAAAATAATAATAAAAAAAGGAGTAGACAACAGCACATCCCAAATTTATCTGAATATCTTTCAGGGTATACATAAGAATTCTACATAATGTATTTATCTTTAAGTCTCTCAGTCATGCAGCCACAAAGCAATAACATTGACAAGATTAGCTATTCATCCAAGGTTTGCCCTGACCTCCCCCTGCATGGCAGTGTAGACACTCACCTGTGTCAGGGCAGAGCACTCTACATATTTCACAGCCTGCAGGTCACAAGCCAGCTTCTCTGCTGCTTTGGGTTTTATTGGTTTCTGACGTTTGGTTTTCAGCTCCTCAATGGTAGAGGGGTCCTCTCTCAGATCTATTTTGGTACCTACCAACAGAAATGGAGTGCCTGGACAATAATGGGTGATTTCAGGAACCCACTGTAGATGACAAAAGATAACATCAGCTTTTTATATTATGCTCTGAAAAAATAGAGACAAGGTGTTATATTATTTTCGTTTATGTATCCAAGACATTCTGACACTTACAAAAAGGGAAAAATATGAGTTGCAGAGTAAATGTAGTGATCAAGCACAGTATAATCTCAGAGATTATTTATATTGACCACATACGGCCTACCTTTTCGCTAACATTATCAAAAGAAGACGGTGAGACCACAGAGAAACAGACAAGAAACACATCGGTCTGGGGGTAGCTGAGCGGTCGTATGCGGTCATAGTCTTCCTGACCTGAAAGACATCATTCAAGCATCTTTATCATAGAGATGCAAAATAAAGACAATGAGTTTGCCTACTATTTATCTGAGAGAAAATTTAATTAGGCCTACTCTGATATCAATGGAACTGAGTCTTATTCAAAAGGCAGGAGAAGGAAGGATATATTGGATTGTGTACCTGATTCCAAATATTCCAAGTGTATATGGCTTAGTGGATGGCAACTTACTTGCAGTGTCCAATAGTCCAAGAGTGTACGGCGTCCCATTTATCATCACAGTTACCGCATAGTTATCAAATACCTGCATAAGAGACAGACCAACATAATACAAATTGTATTTTCTTGTGTGAACAGTGCTAAAGCTTATGCATCTATGAATGAAATTAATACAGTGAATGCTCATCAAAATTCTCATCACAAGTGACAGTCATTGCACAACCGACACAGCAAGCACAGAATTTTAAAATAATTCAATCTTATTCAATATTTCAAGCCCCAACTCTTTTAGAAATGGGCTTGTATAACAGAAAATACTTACTGTTGGCACGTACTCTGAAGGGAACTCATTGGTTGTGTATGAGATTAAAAGTTGAGTTTTTTCTGCATCAGCATCTCCAACTGCAACACATTTCACTACCTGCATGGCTGTGTCTTGCCCAGCCACATCCCTGTGTGAGAATGACACACCAGTTAGAGGTCTTCAATAACAGGTGTTCATTGCATCAAACAAAAATAGAAAAATTATCGATGTTTTAATAACAATATAAGTAATAGATAGCAGTCAGCTAACTAGCATTCATGCCCCATGCCGTGGTTGTGTTGACAAGGTGGCAGGTTCAAGGCCACCGGTGCCTGAGACTTTTTTGTCCCATGCCTATGCTACCTGATCACTGTCCTGATACCTGAAACTTGTCTTTGAACAATATCAAATCTTTCAAATCTGACTCATCCTGAGATAAAGATCTGAATACCAAGCTTTCATTTGTTGTTAGAACCACCCAGGACAACACAGTGTTGTAAATACATAGAAATATAGATGATGCATATTATTGAGCATTTGCATATTATCTAAGGAATTTGACCCCTTGGTCAGTGTTATTCTGTGCAAGCATAGACTACATTTACATTATAGGCCTACATTTATTCCTTTAGTGAACGCTTTTATCCAGAGTGAATTACAATTTTTTTCAACTATCAATTACACTACATCACAGCCAGTCACCTTATAGTGGTTAAGTGACTTACAAGGGCCAAACAATGGCAGCTGAGATTCAAACCCACAATTAACAGGCTATATGGAGGCTCCTTAACTGTTATGCCTCCACCACCCCAGGGCCCTTGACGCCTTCATCACACACACTCAGCATTATTTTCTTGTCTCTTAAACACATGATCTCACCGTAAGGCTGGAAAACTATCCTCTCTTCCCAAGGATTCAACGAAAGTCAAGCACACTACAAGACACCTCACAATGCAATGCAATCAGGAAAGCATTCAGATGTGTGAAGTACAAAGGTCAGTTTCATAATTAGCTGTTTTGTTGACCATTAACCAAGGTGCCATTAAATCAGCATTGAGTTTCTAAATTTAAAGCAGGACTTTTTTAGCTTCAATATCAATCAAATGGCAAATGAACAATAAGTTGAATGGTGCACCAGCTTAAATGGAGAATGTGCCTTAATACTTATCATTGACTGGGCAGCATCAAAACTGAAACCAGTTTGTGAATGAGCCTTGATGCTGTGTTAATTATGCATACAGTTGAAATGCTCTAAGAAAATGATTATAGCCTACTCATATTCTTTGTCATGTAACAGCATGTGAATTTGGCACATCTGAAATTTGGGAGATATCACACCTGAAACAATTGTTGAAGTGAGGCCTATCTTATGGTGGCGCATCTACTTTGCACAATGTGTGAAATAAACATAAACTATAGGCAGGGTAGAATGATAATTGACTAATGGGTAAAATTAATGTCAGCATCAAAGCAATATTAGACATATTAAGCACATGACATTCATAGTTATCATAAAGTTATTCCAACCTATTTACACAGTAAGTACTCTATTAATCCCGACTTTTTGTTAAATAGTTCTGTAAGCCACAGTCTGTAATTAAAAGCCTTACCTTCCCACACTCAGGAAAAGTGTAAGCTATAAAAAATACAGGCAGGAAAAGTATAGGCTTTTCAGGCTATTATGTCAAAAAGATGTAGTCACTTCACTTTATTTCAGTAAATGAGACCAGTTGGAGTACACATACATACTGTACATCTATAGCACATTACATACTGTCTTTGACTTACAAATAGCTATCACAACATGAGAAATAAAATGAATACAAATGAAGCAATGTGTATATAAAAATATATATTTTTACAGAGCGGATATCAAAGCTCATGGGGAGAACAGTCTGAGGAGGGTGTGTGTGTGTGTGTGTGTGTGTTTGTGGGGGGGAGGGGGGGTAGTAAGAGCAGTGAACACTTGCACTCTTCTTTGGGGTTCTGAGTGCTTTGGGAGCCTCTGGCCTCATCAACCTGGAGTGTACACCCAGGCCTCCAGTGAGCAGTGATATAGGTGGGCTGCCTCAGGATGGTGAGGGGGTGGACGCAGAGACTCAGAGTAGCAAACACTTGCGTTTTTTCTTGGGCTCTGGGCGCTCCAGTGCAGCCAATATGGCCTCATCAAACACCTTTTTCAATCCCACCTGTAATGCCATCAAAGATTAACTAAATTCATGTACTTGTAAGTTCTTTGCAATTGACAACCTGAATCAGAAAGCATGTAGTGCTTCCTAGTGGTGAAATTCCGCTGAACAATTAGCAAAATGTATTTTTAAGGGTACCAACTATAGCAATTTCTGTTGACACTTTATAACATTGTCTAAAAGTTCTAAAAGTAGTATATCAATATAACCAATTTAACCAATTGTTAACAAACAAATGGAGACTCCTTCAGTAAGTTCAGAATTATTTCTACACATTTTGCTATGATGGCATTTTGTCGAAGTCCACTGCCACACTTACTGGTACAAATAAATTACATTATTACACTGCTCTTTGTAATGTGGCATCACTCTGTTTGGAGGTATATTCCAAGATAATGACTGCCTCACAGAACACTATCCCACTTAAAATATTTGGCCTTCCATTCAGGGAATCTCCCAATTTTGCTTTAATAGAGCACTCACCTGTGTCCGTGCAGAGCACTCCACATATTTGACAGCTTTCAGATCTTGAGCCAGCTTCTCAGCGGTTTCTGGGGTTATTGGTTTTTGTCTGTTTCTTTTCAGCTCCTCAATGGTGGAGGCATCATCTCTCAGGTCTATATGTGTACCCACTAACAGGAATGGTGTCCGTGGACAATGGTGGGTGATTTCTGGAACCCACTAAACAATAATGATAAAATAGATAAAATCATCCTTTTTGTCACACAGTGGGAAAAAGTCCCATGGTTACAACAGAGAACAAGAAGAGTTGAAGAGGGAATACTGACTGAAAAAGGCATTCACATTTTGTTTGTTTGTTTGTTTTTTGCAAGAAACCTGAAATTGTATTTGAAATGAAAATGTATAACCACAATAACCCCCATAATACAGTACATTCATTAGTTACCCCATACCTTTTCTTTAACATTTTCAAATGAGGTGGGAGAGACCACAGAGAAACAGACCAGAAACACATCAGTTTGGGGGTAGCTGAGTGGGCGTAAGCGGTCATAGTCTTCCTGACCTATAAATCCATAAACAAAAATTGATTATCAATGAATGAATAGAACCAAAACTTCATGGACAGAAATTTTGTGCTGCTCAACATTCTACGGTCTGCAACTTACGTGTAGTGTCAAATATTCCAAGTGTGTATGGCTCTCCACCTATCATGACTGTTACCGCATAATTATCAAATACCTGCAGGAGAGATATAGCCTGACAAAGCCCGCCCATAATACGAATGTTCATCCGTATCCATGGTCTGGGAACGGTCCTCTGGGGCGTGTTTACATCGGTAGAGAGTCTACCAGCCAATAAACGAAGCTGATTAGACGAGCTGTCCAATCGTTTCAAACCAGAAGTGAATAGACCATGAATACGGATGAACAGCATGTATTATGGTCGGGCTATGTCAGGCTAGGAGAGATAGGCCTCTAGTAACAGAGTAACGTAACAGTAACAGAGTAAGGTGAAAATGAGATGCTCTGATTCTTCTGAGCAGCCATAGCAACTCTTCCACATCTCTAACATCATCTGATCCATCTAAGACCTGTATCCCGTCCAAGAGGTCTAAAAAAAACTTACAAGATCTTATTGAATGGTTTCATCATATTCAATTGATCATACAGGTCTCCTGACACTTGTCACCTTAGACCCCTATGGCCTCTTTTTGATCTTATGTCATGGGGGTGTGCTTTAATACTTTAACAGATGTAATTTTGTGTCTATGTAGATGTTTTTAAACCTTTCTTCACAACCCCATCAAGTTGTATGAAACTATTCTTTTATACCAAGTTAAACATAAATTAATATTTATTTCCATATACATAGAGCCCCAATTGTTTGGGAAATGGGCATGTATAACAGAATATACTTACTGTTGGAACGTACTCTGAAGGGAACTCATTCGTTGTGTATGTGATTAGAAGATGGGTTTTTCCTGTATCAAAATCTCCAACTAAAACACATTTTATTGTCTGCATGGCTGCGTCATTCCTGTGTGAGAAGGAAACTTCAGTTAGCATTAAAGGAGAAATCCAGTGTGATCCAAATGCAATTCACAGCCCTGCAGTTTGACCACAGAGTGCTATCTAGGAAAAAGAATGAGAAAAAAATTATACAACACACACACACACACACACACACACACACACACACACACACACACACAGTATAATCGTTTGACAGCACCAAAAATTGCAACTCATTTCCTCCAGTATAAATTACTGAAAGTACAGTATTTTACACTGACGCTATTGAGCACTGTGTGATCATGTAGATTCTGAGAGCTTGTTCTACATAGAGAGGGTAAGATCTACTGGACCTCAGATATCAAGGCAGGTGTGTGTCCTGGCTAGCCTACATCTTCAGCAGAGGTTATAAGTTGGTTATATAGTCAGGTAATGGAATGGAAGGTAAGGCACTTTTTTTTACCTTACTAATGGAACACCGCTGCTCTCGATTGAATGGGATTAAAGACTTGCTCCTGGCTTCCAGAGGATTCACAGAAGACGTACAGTAAAAGGTATCACACCCTACATTGACCGAGTGCACAATGCTAAACCACAGCCCACAGAAAACATTCAGATATATAGGGCACAAAGGTCAGTACCCAGCATTTGCTCTTTGGTCAACAGTTGACCAAAGTTCAAAAAGATGGAGCTGTGATACAAATTTATCACCCAATATAATAACATTGCACTACTGCCAGCCTCCTTTCTGCTGGTGCAGTCAGAAATGTTACACATGCAGCATGTCCGCATGTAACACACTTCTTTTATAATCGACGGCTATTCATTTATTATCTCCTGACAATTCGCTGATTTGGAAGATTTTGTCAAAAATAGGGCATAACAAAATAAAATAAATACATGTACTTGCAATTGCTGCAATTAAAGGACTAAAAATATGAAATACAAAGTCAGAGGCTACTATTTAAAATGGCAATGTCTGTAATTACATTGTAAAATGCATTGGATTATATGTCACACGTATTTCCATGGAACATCATCAATGTTAGTCACATAGAAAGAGACATTATGGTCTTACTGTAAGCACTGTCACTTAGTTCCACATAAAAATAACTTAGCCTACCACAAGGTGGCAGCAGCCTAACAGAAATTTACTCAGAATGCCAAGTTCTAGGCTAGACCAAATAGCAAAATTGGCAATCAATGCTTTTGTCTTCATACGCCAACATCTGTTAGCTTTAACTACAAGTTTGCTAATTTGGTCCCAGTTCAACCAAATGCGGCATTTCTGATACCTACAGGGCCCACTGTATGATAAAGGATGTAGTGGGGCTTCATTTTTAGTTTGTGAATTTATGCCTATATAACAAAAGATTGATGTTGCTTATTATATGCCTTACAAGTGTGACGGTTGTGTTACTGCTGCTCAGTGGTGGAGATAAAGATGGTCTGACTCGGGAATTCCTCAATGTGCTTTTATTTCTGCATTCACAAAATAAAACATTCACTTCGTGAGAATGGCAATCGCGACTGCATCACATCTCCAGCAGACTAGAGCTCTGACTGGACAAGCATATTAGTTTACTTAAGCTAAGTTCAAAAATACAAAAGTGACTGAGCCTTTCATAGTAAGGAAACGTAAGAAATACGCAACAGAAAGCCATATAGCCTAGTGATCGTATAGAGTTTTGGAACACACTTGCAACAGTGAGAGTTCTTATCCTTGAACTTGTACAAATACTTTAACCTTTACATTTTGCTTTAACCACGTACCTGCATTCACAAAATAAAACATTCACTTCGTGAGAATGGCAATCGCGACTGCATCACATCTACAGAGAAACGTACAATAGAGGGAAGGTCAAACGAAAGCAATTCTCTCCATTGCGCAATAGATAACCTAACGTGTTTCCCTCCAAAAGGGCTAATATCTTGGATAAAACATAGTCCTATCACTTCTACTGCGCTAATTCCCAAAGATATCAGTTAAACTACTTTTATAGACACATAAGCATTTAAAGTGTTACTATGGCATGAGCTCTTTTATCAAAAATATGAAGTTATACGCAGAGCGCTCCAAGACCCAGCTTACCTCCAGCAGACTAGAGCTCTGACTGGAGAAGTACGGAAAGCGCAAGAGCTCAAAAATAAACAAAAGTGAAAGTAAATTACAATTGCAGCCGCGAAGCCTCTTATTCAACTAATGTGAATGGGTACAACCTGAAAACCTTTATACAATATCCTGAGTATATAGAATTTTTGAAAGAATTCACATAAACTAAATAGAGTCTTTATTTTAACTCCGTTACACAAGTCACTAATAAAACCATTAATTAGGTATGTGGCTAACATGTTTTTTAAAATTAAAATTAAGTGTTAACTGTTTAATTCATTTATAACCTCTTTCATTTTTTTCTGTTGCTTGTCATCATGTTAGTCATATTGGGCGGTAGTTTCCCAGGTGCAGGCTGAAATGCATGGAGCTTGGCACCTCAAAGAATACCTTCGGGCATTCCAAACAGGCCAGTGTAAAATGACTGACAGTAAATTAGAAGGGATGAGTCACAGCTCTTTTACATGTTAACTGCTGTTCTGCAAGCTATTCCATGAGCTCTGATGGCGGCTGTATTGCTTTTTTCTAGGACTATAAAGCTTGAGAATTCGCCGTGCCTTCTGGATATTTGGCCACCATACAAGCAGGCCAGTTTACACCCTTGTCATTGAGAATACATAGAAACCGGTGGTGTGTTATGAGCACTAACAGACCGTTGAAGGTTTGTACAACTGGTCAGGGACCAACAATGAGGGCATTCATTACTAATTCATATCAGTCTTTATGCATTAGAGCTAATTGAGGACCTAGTTTAGCTACGCACTCCTGCGTATGGGCAACGGCGGCCCTGCCCTCTCCCCTCTACACTGCTGATGGTAAGAAATTATGCCTGTGATGGCATGAAGGCGGTAAGAAAGATGGTGAAAATAAAACTTGTAATTCAGCTTGTGTTCAGTATACCTTAATACTATGTGCAGAATTATGGTACAAATTTTACTTTACAAAATGCTTCCTGGATGCATTTCTCAAAAATTAGAAATTTCTAGTCTTTAGTCTGCAGGCAGGCTTGCTAGCTTGGATTGTTGTTGACTGTGCAATCAGCAAACAGAGGGCACTGCCATCTCATGCAGAGAGTGCCTGGTACTCCTGCCTGTCTAATTTATGTGAGTTGTTTTACGAAAAAACAGTCCTCCATCCTCAATGGTGTTATTCTCAGTTTGTCCATTTTATTTTAACTTACAGAATGGTCAACATTCTGTCAGAGGATGTCAAAGCAAGACCCTAATATGGTATATTATATCATGACTTCTTATGTAACTTCACCCTGTTGATATGTTGTCATGATATGAGGGTGTTTACTTGCTTTGGTATTCTGGTATTTGTGAATTCCTGCAGAAAGGTTGACCATGGCAACAAACAGACGGCAGCCAATGCTAACATGACGAGGACCAGGAAGCATGTTTTAACAAGCCAAAATATCACATTAAATGTACAGTATAGTCTAGCCACGAGTGTTAGACCCTCGGGTAAGATGACTAAAACCTCAGCGCTACAAGCCTATTCAAACAACGCTATGCCTTTCCAATAACTCCCTGTTCGGATAGAACGTTGTGACAGGCTACACACCACAATGTTTGATTTAAACAGACACCATAGATGTCTTAATACAAACTATTGGCTGATTGCTAGACGTAATCGCTAGTAAATTCAATTTGCTACCGCTAGAGTACGTCTAGACTTCTAGACTACTCATGTAGAGTTAAATATATGGTCTGGATTGCAGGCAACATTATCCTCATGAGACTACCCCATCCAATTGCATATAGCCTAAACAACTGTTGCCACATAAAATAACAAGACCATTTCTTTTAGGTGGTTGAGAAGGACAGTACGGATGTGGTGCAGTTTGGCAGAAGATGTTCAAGTCCTTTACAGGCTTTCCTATCTTTAATAACTATTCTAAACATTAACCTGCAGGTATGCGAGGGTCATGACTCATGATTGGTCATTAAAACCACATACTCAAAAGCCCATTTTTTTTTTACAATTTCACGGGGGAGAACCCCCCAAACCCTGCAAATAGAATCTAATATGGATAGACAATCCCCTCTACATTCTTGGCCCCCTACGCCCCTTTATAGGAGATGTGGGAGCTGCCCCATTTAAGAAGCTAGCTAATTAGCATAAGGGAAAACAAGGATATAACCTACAGTACCCTAATATTCAAAGTCTTACTGGAAGATTTTTTTTTCCATCTTCTGACAGATTAAAGAGATGGCCCTATTTGATTTAGAGGCTTTCTTTGGAACAACCTCTTAGCAACCACAAGAATATCGGGCTCCAACACGTGCTGTAGCCTATCACGTTTCAGCCACAGGTGTCACACACTTTCTTTAAGTATAAAAAATTATCAGGTCAGAAATGAACTACAGTAGTTAGCTTGCTACTATCATATTAGCACTACAAATATAATGATTGTAAATATGTGTGATCATGTACAAAACATAATCATAATAATAATACTTACAAAACACAGCCACAGCAGAGGCCAGATACCTCTGAAGAGTCGAGGTGTTGTGGGCCTAACTCAACAAAAATCATTATAAGTTATTCTAATGATCATTGCTATTCTTTCTTTTTTTAATCTCTTTTAATCCACTGGATATTTATTGAGATTTAGCTCAACCTTATCCTACTGTGGATTGAACTTGGCCAGAATCCAAAAACAGCACATCACAGATGAAAGAGTATTTGATTTACATGTAATGTTGGCCTAGAATCTGTTAGCAACCGCAGTACAAGGAAATTCTAACCTCAGCCTTTGCCTTTGTGCCTGCAGTCAAACCAGAGCTGACAGAGCTAATATTGGCTAACAACCCCAGTCTGACTCGTGTTATATCAACTAACAAAGTTTTAAGACATCAATTTCTGTCTTCTAGGTGAAGTTAGATGAAGATTGTTTTATTTTACGTTAAAAGTGGTCTTTGGTCTTTCCTGCCCTCAATGGTGCCTTCCAGTAGCCTAGAACTCTAGACGTACCCCTAGCGGTAGCAAATTTGAATTTGCACAGCGGATACGTCTAGAGACCCCTGATAGAAACCCGTTATAATCCTTCCTCTGGCGGCGGATAACCAATCACAGCGTGGTTTGTGTACAGGAAATCGTAAGGCGGGCTTTGTACGATGACGACAGTCCTGCTCAAACCAGAGCCGTATGTAGAGATTTGTCTTTGGCTTTAGTTTTGGACGAATTGCACTTGTCATTTTCTTTGAAAGTGAAACAAGAAAGTGCACTGAAGTCTTTCATTCTGAAAAAATATGTCTTTGCCGTGTTACCGACGGGCTACGGGAAAAGTTTGATATACCAGCTGGTACCACTGGCCGGAACGCTAGCCTATTACGTGGAGAGGCAGTTTGAAAGACAACGCAATCACCCGCCCCTCCATTGAGGCACAGTCTATCAGTGGTCTTCAGACTATACATTCTTATGATATAGTCAGGCGTGTCAGGCTAGCCTTCCAGGAAGCACTGTCTTAAAGGTGCTACCCCCCCAACACACACGCACACACACACACACACAAACACACACACACACACACCTAAGTTAGGAAGAGGATAAAGGGTGTTAGGATTAGGGTTAAGGTAGTGCCTTACTACCTGATCTGAGGTTACATTGACTCAATGTAAAGTGTTTCGCGTTCGAGGTAGGTCCATGCTGTTCGAAATTCTTTCATTTCATGCGAAATATATTGCTGTTAGAAGGCTTGTGCAGCAGGGCTATGCTTAAACTTACTCCGGACTTATACTTTAAGCAACATAACATGAGTTGGAATGTGGTTGGCAGCAGAAATACCAACCTTAAAGGTCTCGTTCCATGACAACAAACTGTTTGAAATATCTTAGGCCTATATGTAACGGAGGCCACCTAGCGCGGCTAGCTCAGTGGTAGTGTGTAAATACTCATCACCCAATTCCATGGGCGCTTCTCAGGCTTTTAGCTCAGTTGGTTAGAGCGTTCCACTCCCACGCCGGGAGTTTGTAGCTTGCGGGGTGGCGGGTTCGAGACCCGTGTGCGGTGCGCCGCTACATTGGTGCGGTGACCCGGATGGGAGTGAGGATTTGGAGGGTGAGTGTAACGGAGGCCAGCCAGCGCGGCTAGCTCGGCGGTAGTGTGTAAATCCTCATCACCCAATTCCATGGGCGTTTCTAACATACTGAGTTAGAAGCTCAGGCTTTTGGCTCAGTTAGTTAGAGCATTCCACTCCCACGCCGGGAGTTTGTAGCTTGCGGGGTGGTGGGTTCGAGACCCGTGTGCGGTGCGGACCACCACCGGCTACATATAGGTCATTCCGAGTTGTATATGTACAATGTCAAATTGTTTCGGTTGGGGGTAGGTTATTTTTCAGTATGATGTATTTGAATGGAATATCAGCCAGCATGGTGATCAACATTTCGGATGAATGTTTGCATTCATGCATGAAACTCATTCATATTCATGAACATAAAATGATATTAATTTCAATTGAAATGTCAGTTAGTTTCATTATGATCATGACGGATATCATCTTGTGGCTAATAAGATATTTGAATATCGGGCTACAACACGTGCTGTAGCCTATCACGTTTGAGCTACCACAGGTGTCACACACTTTCTTTAAGTATAAAAAATTATCAGGTCAGAAATGAACTACAGTTATTAGCTTGCTAATATCATATTAGCAATAGAAATATAATGATTGTAAGTATGTGTGATCATTTACAAAACATAATCATAATATTAATCCCTACTAAACACAGCCACAGCAGAGGCCAGACAACTCTAAAGAGTCCTGTTGGAGGTGTTGTGGGCCTAAATCAACAAAACTCAAATGAAAAAAAGTTCACTTTATGAATATAAACACTAAACGAGCATAACCATCCTACTGATATCTACTGTATTTTCATTATTCTAATGATCATTGTGATCATCTTTTAATCCACTGCACATTTATTGAGGTTTAGGCCTGTGGACTTGAAAGATTTTACCTCAACCCTGTGCTACTGTGGATTCAACTTGGCCAGAATCCAAAAACAGCATATTAGCCTACAGATCAAAGAGTATTTGATTTACATGTACTGTTGGCCTAGAATCTGTTAGCAACCGCAGTACGAGGGAATTCCAACCTCAGCATTTGCCTTTGTGCCTACAGTCAAACCAGAGCTGAGGTTATATTGGCTAACAACCCCAGTCTCACTCATGTTATATCAACTAACAAAGTTTTAAGACCTCAATTTCTATCTTCTATAGGGGAGGTTAGATGAAGATTGTTTTATTTTACGTTAGAAATGGTCTTTGATCTTTCCTGCCCTCAATGGTGCCTTCATTTGATTTCTCTCATATAATACAATACGATGTTTTGTACCCTTTGTAAGGGGTTCAATGTACTTGGAATGAGTTGGAAGTTAACAGAACCTCTAGAATTTTCCTCCATTGATAGATTTTTGAGAGAAAAATTGTAACACTTAAATATGTCTACATAAGAGCGACATGAGCCTGTAATAAGCTTGACATGACATTTATCATCGACTGTTGTCAGTATGTCAATCAGTTTTTGTAGCCTAACTCAAGTTGACACTGTTTGGGAAAACACTCCAAAAATGAGTTACACAACAGTCATATAAACATTGATTAAGTTTGATGATACTTTTCATGTCTATGCCAGGCTTGTGTCTTATAGGCTTGAATGAAGTGTCATTAATGTTCATGATACATGTCATGTTTATGACAGGCTTGTGTCACTTTTATGCACACACATTCAAGTGTCATCCTTCATTTCTTTATTTCCCAGAAACTACAGTAAACACCCAGATGGAGAGATTAGGACAGGAAGGTTGTCTAATTTTAGGTCAAATGTGATGGTCAATTGACTAGACAATGAAAAATATATGTCTAAAGTGATTGACGTTTTGTCCTGGTGACTGAGCTTATCATCTAAGCATCATAATATCATTGCTAGGAGTTGGTTGCATGTTTCAAAACATTTTTAATCAACAATGTAGGCCTGGCCTTGATGATTCGCAATCAGACTGAATTCTGTGACTTTCTCTCGTTTAGTAGGCCTAATTCTTTTTTTTATTTTTATTTAAAAAATTTTTTTAGGGCATTTTGCTTCAAATCGATAGGACAGTAGAGAGAGTGAAAGGAAATGAGTAGGGAAAAGATGGGCAAGGATAGAGAAACAACCTCGGGTCAGACCAACTCAGGTCCCCGGACCCACGGCACGGCACACCAGCTCGCCGAGCCACGGCACACTCTAGTAGGCCTAATTCAACGCAAATATGAGCAATGCATGTTTATGATGTGGAATCGAGTCATAGATCTCCATAACATATCAAATCCAAAGCGCCAAAAGCTTTGCCACTACTGGTGTGGGTGTTACATTTGCTTGCATAGTAGGCCTAAGCATTACTAAACTGTACCATCGAAAGGCCCCACTGTACACCCAAAAGCAACGGAGATAAATAGATAATTTTCTTGAAAGGCGTGACCTGTTCACCACAATCAAGGCAGATTTACATCACCTTTATTTACATTCATGGTAATGGAAATGTTTACATTCCAAGGAAATGTCAAATTGTTTCAGTTGGGTGTAGGTCATTTTTCAGTATGATGTATTTAAGTGGAATGTCAGCCAGCATGGTGATTCACATTTCGGATGAATGTATGCGTTCCATTATGTCCAGTCAAGGTTATTTCAAAAGAGAATTCAACCTTTATTAATTACAACAGCCTAAATAAGATGACAGCATATTATATCCATCCATCAATAGGGCCAATTAAATGTGGCTTACTGTATATATATATTTTTTTAACTTTTCAAAGAGAATCCAACTTTTTAAAATCACAAATAAGTCACTGACTACCTATAGAGTCATTGACCAATGGATGGACCAAGGATGCCACATGATGTCCATCAATATATTTAAGGCAAACTAAATGTGATGTACAATTTACAAAAACTTAGCATTGACTGTCATTGCACTATTATGGTGGAAATTTGGTTGTTCTTATAGCTATCGACAGCACTTCACAATATTAAATATGATCATTCTGTTTTCTATAACGTGGTATTGTCTTTGTTGCTTTGTCTGTCACTTTAGGCCTACCTGTTTGCAAAGCCGGTTTTATATGCCCACATCAAGCTATAGCCAGTATTTAGAAATGTAAATCAGAGGGCAAAAAGTTTGTTCATTCTGGATGATATCTTTAAGTTTCATGTTCCTTGCTGCTATCAGCGCTAACTGCCAGCTCACTGTTCAGTCTGTTGGACCACATTTAGACCACAGTTCAGTTTGATTCCCTGATGAAGCTTGCATGCTGAAACATGTTAAATGATGCCAAATACATGGCATGGAATCTATTTATGAATATGAATATACATAATATATTCCTTGCTTGTCACCACAGTTCAGTTTGACTCCTTGATGAAGCTTGTTTGCTGAAACGTGTTAAAGTGGGAGTGCCATTGAGTCTCTCTTGGTGTTTCAGCTATTGGTATGGATATGAAATAAATAGTATTCCTTACTTCCCCTCATATTGCTATCCTTTTCTACCTAACTTCTATTCTTTTTCATATATTTTTTTATGTTTTTATTCAAATTTATATCACAGTACAGTGTACAGCTGTGAATAAAATTGGACAAAATGGAATATGAGGCAAACCCAAAGGCTTGTCTAAAGGCACACCCTTTCTTCTACTTTATTAAAAGTCATTTCCCTGAACTTATTTACATTTATGGGCATGGCATGGCATGGCATGGCATGGCATAAAGTTTCCACTTTAATAAGGAACTCACAGACAACTTACCAATTGCATTCCTGTCATAGCCTACTGTATCATGAGATGATGTCATGGTGCATCTATGCAGCTTGATGCGACTGCCAAACTGTTGCTATGAGACCTAATGTGGAGCATGATGTTGAAACACCATTGTTTTCTATAATGTGGTATTGTATTTGTTGCTTTGTCTGTCACTTTACCTGTTTGCAAATAAGAAAGTGGTTTTATATGCCTGCATACTGTATGTTAGCATTGAGTTGGTAATTTGAATTTATAGCACTATACAATGTACAGTACATTGTACAGCTGTGAATTCAATTTCACACAATGAAATGTTAGGCAAACCCAAAGGCTTGTCGAAAGGCACACCCTTTCTTATGGAAAGCAATTTCCCTGAACTAATTTACATTCATGGGCATGCATGTCCTCTTCAACAATAAGGAACTCCTAATTGCATTCCTGACATTTGACGTGGCGATGTCATTATGGATGTTGCTTGATGCAACTGTAAACTGTTACTAAGGTGGAGTATGATGTAAAGAAAGAGTTTTCTATAATGTGGTATTATCATAATTACATTGATTATAGTTGCCAGTTAGGCATCTTTGTCATTAAACAAAATTCCAGACATAATTAGGACCTCCGCTCAGCTATAGCCTGGGGTAACGACTAGCCCACTCAAACATTTGCACAAAATATACCTGACAGTTTGTGGAAATTTGCATATAAGAATATTGCACTGCCCACATGCCGATAATGCAGAGCTTATTTTCAAAAAGGATTCAGATGTCATTAAGGAGTGACAGTTAAAGAATTTCTTTCAAAATAAAATCTGAATCAAATCTGAAAAATCTCTCAGAGTGCACAGACCTCTGCCAAGACCAAATGTAACGATCTGTTCCCTGTCTCAATACCCATGTTGTATGAAAATTCCATCCAAATCTGTGCAGTACTTTTTGCGTGAGCGACGCGGTTTGGGGCGATTTCATTTAGAATACATGTTAACAGGTTAAGTCATTCAGACTGCACGCGTGTTCTGCGCGGCTCCTGTCAGGTTTCTGAGCGGTGAACCGCGCAGCTCCCGCGCTGCTTTTTTGAAATAGAAACAAGTTCTATTTTTCCAAGCGTTTTCAGCGCGGTAAGCGGGACTTGCGCGGTGTCCATAGATTTTGAATGCAGAGCTCGGGCAGCCGGTTCGGGCAGAACACCGCAGAGACAATTTCTTGTGTGAATGCCCAAGCCCACAGGCACCGCTTACGGACCGTCCCGCTCCCGCACCACGAACGCGCAGTTTGTGTGTGAAACGGGCCTTAAATGAAAACCAGACTGAAACCAGATATTATTGAAAAGTGCCTCCATAATATCTAATTAAACAATTCTGGTTTCAGACTGGTTTACTACCATTATATATGTGTTCAAATATGTTTATTCAAAATTTTGAGAAATTGACATAGGGCCTATGGTTCTTCGTCGGAAGGCCTCAATTAACGAAACTTGAAATTTCCATGGAATAGAAAGTAAAAAAAAAAAAAACGTTTTTCAGGGCACGTGGAGGAAGTAAAACACCAGCAGTATGTTGTTGTGGAAACAGCCCCAGGCAAGGCTAGGCAGGATCTCACTTATTGCCTGTTGGCATCGCCCGCCCACAGGATTCTCCCAAAATGTAACACGTGAAATTCCATTCATGATCAATCACCAACTGAACTGAATGAACGACACTGGCAGAAGCGTGACAGAAGTAGGACAGTGATAGAGTAGCGGTTAAAGAATCTGGCTAGCTGGGCTAGCCTGGAAAGTGTGGGTTCAAATCCTGGCTGCCACCGTTGTGCCCTTGAGCATGGGGGGCTCTTGACACTTGGGGAGATTGGCCCTAAAGTACAGTAATTGATAGCTGACAAATGTAAGTCGCTTTTGATAAAAGAGTATGTTAAATGCATAAATATAAATGTAAATACTGTGGGCCTACCTGGTACTGGAGCTGAAGAGTTGATAAGTTCAGGTGAGGTCACATTACATTGTACCCATTTGTTCTTATATGGGAAGTCCTCATTCATACAAAGATACTAGTACTTGTAGAAACAGCAGGTATTGTCACACATCATTTATCTTAACACTCAAAATAAACATTTCAAGGGTTGCGAAAACGAAGGCAGGAAGCCGAAACGTCTGCTTGTTTTGTCAGTGACGAAGGCAGCAAGCTGAAACGTCTGCTTGTTTAGCCAACACTTGAAATGTGAAAAGAAAAAAAAAGAAGAAACTAAAAAACTATTCGGAGTGTGATCATCCGTTGCTTATGAAAGGACATTCTGCGCACCCGGACGCAAAAAGAGGGGAGAGCGCGGTGGATCTGGCTTTTTTTGTTAAAGACTCTTAAAGATAATAAAAATAATGGAGATTCCTATTTCCAGTTTGTAAACAATCATTGACCATAAAAATATTGGCTAATTGAGAATAAATGAAGCACAGTATTGCAATTAATAAAGCATGGACAACAGATAAATAACTGACATTTTCAAGATTTTATTCAGCATTAGCCATTTTTTTCATAGTTTTGGTTCAAATAAGTTTTCAAAAATGTTATAGCTGTAAATTCAACATGACTAGTTAAATGGAAAACCTTTTAGGGGTTTTTCTCAAAAGCCATATCCTGCTGGTCTTCTCGTGAAAACTACTTCACCAGTCAAGGAAGTGCTTTTACCATATGTTGATGCCGGGGAAATTGTGGCAGCTGAATACTGGTACCTTTATAATCTAATAACATGCGGAAGTCACTGTGTGGTCAGTGACTCATTGGCTTTGGTGTTTCAATATTAATACTGTATTATGTAATGATGTATAAATCTAAATCCTTACATCTATTTTGATCTGAAATGGCTGTTCAAACAGTTCTCATTTACTATACAGTGCAGTCCATTTTTTTTACACTATGTAAATTAAACATAACTTCATAATAAAACGCCCTATTTCCCATGACCAAGGTACTACAGACTGTCTGTGATACTTGTTGAAGATAAGTGGCTAAACTATGATTTTTTGTGATCACAGCAAAGTGGACCACAGTATGCAGGATCAGATGTTTAAAAATACATGGTGTAAAATTATTGATGTGGTATTGAATTTTAATTTAGGATAATGCAGTGCGATTTAGCCATTTTAAAAACTGTATTTGGATAAACTCTATCCAAAATGATTACCTCACTCACGTCAGATCATGCGCTACGTAACTTTCGTAAGGCACTTCGCGCAACGATCTGATGTCGAAGCCCTTCAGAGCCATTTCAAGCCAATTATTCTCTAACCGGACCAATCAGGGCTGCTGGCTGCTGTAGAGGGTGTGACGTAGCGAAGAAGCAACTGTTTTGAATCCAACCAATCCAACAAACGTAACCAGCGTCATCGGTTGGTTTCGATGTGGTTGGCTGAAGTGTACGTCAATTAAATTGATGGACAAGCCGTTTGTCCAGTTAGATTCAAGGATTTCTGGCTCCTGAAATAAATCGTCTATCGCTGAGGATCAGATGTTCGCGCATAGCGCTACATCTGACGTGAGTGAGATAACCAAAATGAATGATTATTTGTCATCAAGCAAAAAAGTCTGTTAAAAACAGCTACAGTAGTTCAGCTAACATACCATATCGAACAGCATGTCACCTGCCCCTTTTATGGTGCTGCTCTGCCTCGGACCATCTGTGCTAGCTATCTTTTGCTATGATCATCTGCTGTCTCTCTCTCTCTCTTTCTTGCTCCAATCTACTGACCTATCTTTCTCTACTTCTTCCTGGTCTCAACCATTTTCCCCTGGTTCTCTGCACTGCATCTCTTATTCTTGTCATCTGTGTTTCCTCTGTGTATCCTCCTTTTCCCACATTCAGGTTAGGTAGCTCACATTGACTGAATGGGTTAAGGAAAATTAAACCCAAAGTGAGTTTCTGTGCCCTAAGTTAACGTTTAGCTACCAGTTGGCTATTTGGTCCATTTTACCAATGATATCCATTTTCAGCTAAAATGTATCAGTTTTTCATGATTTCATGATCATGATTTTCAAGTAATCTCTATCAGATTTGAATGTTATTACCAAGTAAAAATGTACAAAAGTACAAAATTTTCTGTACATTATGTATTGGAAATGGACTCTGTCACATTGAAGATCAGGGCTATATGTTTTAAAATGTTTCAGGCTTTTCCTTCAATGTTACTTACTCTACTTTTACACCGGAGTTAAAAGTCAGGGATTACGTTAGAAGCCATTGCAGTCGAGGGCACTTTATCCTAACAATGTTGAAATATGTCCATTTTCAATACACAGGGAATCCAACTTAGCAAACAAAAAAGGTAACATTTGCATCGTGCATGGTAGGCCTATAGTCACCACGGGCAATCAATTACACAGTGCAGTATTACACACATGATTCCCCATGTCTAATCATAGCTTCAGCATAACATCGACAGGCCTTGGTCTACATTACATCACCCTGTCGGGAGATATTCCTTGCGATAATGACCGCTTTGCAGAATGTTATCCTTTACATAATCTTGCCATCAAAGAATGTGAAGCATTGCACGGTTGTTGCTTTAAATCTGATAATAAATAAGAGCATGAACAGAGGGATACCCTCCATCAACTTGGGGACAAGAGGTTTTACTCATCCTTTACATGTGACACCACCCCCCTTCAGTCATTTCTTCAATTCACAGAACTCTGAGTAATTGCTACATCAGAAATCTCTACACAATAATATGGTGAATTTTACTGTTTGCATTTTACGTATATAGCTTATCATAATGTGATTAAGCTTTAAGTCCAGAGTAGAGAGTTATTGCTTGTATTGGATTACAGTTAATTATTGCAGCATGTTATGCTGCCTTGTTGCACATGCAGCTTGGTGTTCTTTTCCAGCAAGTGCAGCCAGGCCCTGTGTGTTGCTCCTTGTACTGTCTCGTGAGACACACGGTCAGCAATTGACTTCATGCTGGATCAGAGAGAAAATTTTTATTTTTATTTTTATGGGCCAACCTTCCAGACCAGGCCCCAGTGCTACCCTTGCTAGCCACCACCCCGCCCCCTCCCTACCCCAACACAAGAACTGCCCCTATTATTTCCAGTACTATAGATACTATTTTTGTCATCAGCCAATGAAAACACAGTGCTAACCACAGTGCTCAAGCCGCAGATGGCAGCATCACAGAACAAAGGTCTGCAGCCATAAGATAATATCTGAAGTATGAATGTTGGAATTCTGCCATAGTTTCTGTACAATAGCTACCTGGTTAAATTTACATATTGAAAGGATGTTTTTTTTTTCATTGGTGTCAAACTTATGTAACCATAAACCATAAGGCGGTCATTAATAATAAACATCATAGGGCAAACGATGAAGGTACTGTCCTTTCTAGGGTAGGTGCAGCATAAAAACCTTAAACCTTGCAGTAAATGGTTAGGCCTATATGTTGCTATAATAAATTGACTGTCTATAGTATTCTGCCTTTGTCTCCCATTTGCAGCAAATCTATAGCCCTTAATGTGTGAACTAATTAAAAGTGGTATCCTGGGTGGAGTTATCAGTGATCATAAATCTAAATCTTAAACGCAAACTCATACCACACATAACTCCAGTCAAATATCATTAACACACATATGAAAAGCAGCTGAGCTACAACGCCCCCTCACACTTTGCCACAGGCAGACTGGAAAGTCAGGCAAAAATTTAGCTGAACTCCTGTGTAAATCTCCAGCATTATGACCTAAACCTAGGTTGTAGGTTGCGATAGCCAATTAATACTTTTAGAAACACTTTATTTGATGATTGCATTAGCATGGCATGACACATATCTTGAACACCAGTGACACTTTTTTAATGTTTGTTAGTGTTGTCATCAAGAGATCTATCATGCAAGGGCGTAATGTACTTCCGTGAACAGAACATTTGTACTGTTTTCGTGCTATTTTCATGTGAATGTGCAGTTCATTTCTCGGCCAAAGATAGCAGACGACATTGCCCTTAAAGGTGTATCAGGTAAAAGAAAAGGTGTGGTCCGACACAAAGTTTAAAAACTGGTAATATGAGGAACACTATGCTCTTAAAGGCAATGAGACTGATCCGTCATAGGTTAATTCAGTGTTACACCCATAACACACCCATCATTAATTAGGTATCGTAGGTCCAAGCTTTTTGAACTTCCGCTGGCGCAAGGTTCGTTTTTTTGCACTGTGAAATGGCCACAACGCCTCCAAAGTACCTTGCACTACCTGCTGGTGATAAATAACATCCTGTGATGAAAATAGGGCCCCAAGTGTTATTCGTTTTTTTGTGGTATTGTAAAGTTGACTCTGTTTGGGATGCAAAGTTAGGATGATTCTAAGGGCCTGGCATAAGGGGGGCCCAGAGAAAATCTGAATATTACAGTCAAAGTTTGAGGGGCCCAAAGTTATTTTTTTTTGTCAGAGGGCCCAAATGTCTAGCAGCGCCCTTGGATGCAGATATTGCAAGAACTGAATGATACTCAACAACATCACTACACATTGCACAGTCCTTGTAAATACAAAGTTTTAAGATGTTATAGATGAAATTGGCTATTCTCTCCCTTTGAATTAATAGAACATTCATGTCAGCCAACTCAATATGCAGAGTGATTACAAGCTGTAGTGACGTGTTATTTTTCAGAATGCTAAATTCATGGTATCAGAAGGTATAGAATAAAGTTTGAAGAAATAATTTGGAACAACAAAGACTGAAGCGATTGTACAGTATGTAAACCGCTTGTTCGTATTTGCATTCATTGTATGTTGTTCCAAATTCTTTCATTCCACTTGCTATCTAGTGCAGTCACCAGGCTTGTGCAACAGATCTATGCTTGAACGACGCTGAAATATCCCTTTATCTAACAAAATGATTCTCACATTTCTCTTCGTTTTAGATGAGGAAATGAGAAAGCATTGACAGGTTGAACTGGACAGAATATAAGCTGAATATTGAGTTAGTGGTAGTGTCATTGTTAGAGGGATTATGAAGGCTTTGGAATGGCACATATGGTGCAGATAGGCATATTAAAAGTACAAGAATGTTGGAATACTGGCATGGTGTCTATACCATCCCGGTTTTGAACATTTGATTCACATAATAGGCTAATGTGAACCGGTTAGGTCATGTCTAGTTACATAACAATAGGCCCTAAAGCTGTCATAAGTATACTAGACAGTAGCCTAATTAATTTGACATCAACAGCCATGATTTGTTGTCTGGCAATAGACATCCACCATGGGAACTCCCTTTAACCTATACTGTATGTCAAAATTTCAACTTTTGTCACAGGTTTGCGTGTGTGTGTGTGTGTGTGTGTTTTTGTGTGTGCCAACACCGGAATGCAATATCTAGGCCTATGAAACTAATATACATCCCTGAGCATGATAAAGCACTCTTATAGGCATTAGTTTCATAACTGATGTATGCTTGAGTTACAACGTGGCCATGGCATGATGGTGCTGCTCATTGTTGTACTCTTATAAAGCCTACAGTACACAAATACGGATTCTTTGCTTTAAACCATGTGATATTAATAGGAAAGGCCTACTGTACCTTAAAATATAAAGCTAAGGCTAATGTTATGTCAAGGAGTACAATAGAAGTCTATTCGATGCACATAAATTTAATTTAAACTGTGGCTGAAACAGTTCAGAAGCAAAATATGCATAGGTATGCATAGTGCATGCTGCACACCTGCTATGACATAACGCAAACGGAAATAGAGGACTTATTGGAAATAGAGAAACCTCTCTATTGCAAGTCAGGAATAGTTTATGGCTCCAACTGTTTCTCATGGAGAGTTGACTCAATTTAAAATAATAAGACATGCTGTTTATCCTTGTGTTTCCCCTCATAGTTATGATGAGAATCATATCATAGCATAGCGTGCTTTGTTCAAATGGTTGAACTAATACATTATGTATTGGCCACCAACTGTGGCTGATTGGGTCTGGAGAATAATAATAATAATAATAATAATAATAATAATAATAATAATAATAATAATAATAATAATAAATTTTATTTGTAAAGCACTTTATATTCAAAGCAATCTCAAAGTGCTACCGTGTTCAGAAAAAGGAAAAAAAAATGAAAGCAAAATTAAAAAAAAGAGTCAATTTAATCAATTAAGAAAAAGCTTTTCTAAAAAGATGGGTTTTCAGGTGTCTTTTAAAAGTATCCACAGACTGGGGTGCCCTAAGGTGGTCAGGGAGGGCGTTCCACAGCCTTGGGGCAGCAGAGGAAAAAGCCCGGTCGCCCATGCTCCGAAGCTTAGTCCTTGGGGTTTGGAGAGAGTTTGTATATGCAGAGCGGAGGGTGCGTGAGGAGGCATGTGAGGGGGGTGGATGGGTGAGGAGTGGGTGAGAAGTGAGACCTTGTATTTGATTCTGAGGGAAACAGGGAGCCAGTGAAGAGATTTCAGGATGGTGGTGATATGCTCATGTTTGCGCACCCTCATCAGGATCCTGGCAGCGCTGTTCTGGATGTGCCGTAGTCTCTGGATGCTTTTGCCAGGAATCCCGATGAGGAGTGCATTACAGTAGTCCAGCCTGCCCTGGAGGAGATAAAGGCATGGATGAGTTTTTCTGCATCTGGCAAGCTGAGGGTTGGGCGGAGTTTCGCAATGTTCCTGAGATGGAAGAAGGAGGTCTTACAGAGGTGGTTGATGTGGGTGTCAAAGGAGAGCTGGGGGTCCATTTTGACACCTAAATGTTTGACTGAGGTAGAGAGGGGAATGGTTTGGCCAGAGAAAGTGATGCTGGTGATGGGGGAAGAGCGGAGCTGATGGGGAGTGCCAACCAGGATGGCTTCTGTTTTAGAATAAAATTTATATAAATATAATATAAACATGAATAATATAAATTATTGGTAACACTTTACTTGACGGGTAAGTACAGTACATAACACGTTATTTTTTATAATGATTGATTATTTCTCAAGGTTGATACATTGATTTAGCAAATTTTCTTCACCTAATGAAACAGGAGAGGGATACACTACATGGGAATGCATCACTTTTCTTTTTACAATCCGCTTACTCATTAAGTTATGACCTGGTTCATTTTCAGTGAGTACATTGGCCTAATACAAAAGTGTGGGTAATAATGGTAATAACACAGATATGCATTTTCTGTTACGTTTGCATAAAACATAGCCTGGTCATAATCCAGCCTCTCGGTCCACGCTTCTCTTTGTACCAGGGTCTGGGATTCCGGCCATCGGCCACATCGACCGCCGAGCCAATCAGTGAACCTACAAAATGCAGCACAAGAATACTATAGGTTATCAGTCAAGGACTGATCCAATCATTTTGAGTTTAAACATCTTCTGCAAACAATCGTTTGTCAATAACCGAGATCCTAGACCCTTGGGCGAAGAGAAGCGTAGACCGAGGGGCTGGTTATGACCATAAAAAAATCAACCTGAGGCTTCTAGGAAACTATTGTATAGTAGCAGAGCTCCAGGTCATTGTGTGACAGATTCAAACAACCGCTTATGTAAGAGCACAGGTGCTGTCAGAGGGATCATGTTGTCCTTATGGCAGAAATGCAAACTATTTATAGAACTTGCTTTTCCAAGACTGACAGTCAAGTCTTGTGTTCATGCTATTTAGTTACTCTGGAATTCCAGAAAATGTGAAAGAATTCAGAATTTCTTCGCTTTTTCCAGGAAAAGAAAGCACTGGTGTGTTGTCATCATAATTTTTCAGTGACGTTTTAAAGATGAACAGCTTCAGGGTGTGCACAGTGCAGTTAACACATACCAGTGATAGTCTAAATCACTCTTTCTTGTCATTCAAAGTTGTCTGTTCCAGTAGGTGTAGTTGTGGCCTACTGGTTAGCAGCTTCAGACTTGAAATCGAAGGGTTGCCAGTTTGATTCTTGACCAGTGGACTAGGCCTGAAGTGCCCTTGAACAAGGCATCTAACTCCTCACTGTTCTCTGGGCGTCTGTATGCTGTCCTTTACTCTGCATTAGGTTGTGCTCCACCTCACTGTGAGTTTTGTGAGTTTCACTAATTCCAATTGGATTAAATGGAAAGACCAAAGTTTCTTCACAGGACCAAAACAGTATGAGGTATAGACTTTAATGTGTTTTTAATTTTAATCTTACGTCATGTTGGCTTTGAGATAGATTATTACTTTGGTTGCATGTTGAGTGTTTCTGAATTCTGATATAATATTTCCTTTTTCCATATAGTTTTTCCATGGAACTGAAGTACCAATGGGTGTGATTTTGATTTCTTGCCAGTAATAACAAGCCTAGCCTACTGTAGGTAAGCCAGAAGCAAATGGGCGGAGACACTGGTGAAAGTCTTGACTAGCTTGCGTGCCACCAGACGACAGTTGCACTTTTGACAGCTCACTGGCAGCACGCCTTGCGGTCCTCCGCCGCTCCCCTTTCTACCTGCTGCGATGTCAACGAGTTCAGTCTCCAGTGGCTCTCGCCGACCGTCATCTGTGTTTAGTAGCAATTTGTCTACTTTTTCAGATTCCTCACAAGGATCTACAGACAGCAGTCAAGGACCTATAGTAGTCTACTGTGAAACCTGCTCAAAAGCACTGTCTAGTGATTGCTTGACTAGTTTGAAACATGGTAGTCACAAGTTTAGGACAATTGAAGAGGTGTGCAAAGAAAAAATGGTGAGTACGCAATTGTTTAAATATACTGTATTTAGATATCAATTAATCACATAAACAACTAAAGGCTCCATTCAGTGGCATTATGAAGAAGGTGTCCACTTGTTTGATGTTTGTAATGCTATTGATAATTTAAAAATTAATAATCCTTTGCAGGATAAGATGGAGCAGCAACTTGAGAATTTAACAGCAAGGGACCATAGTAATATGCAGCAATGGTTGGAGAAGCAAGAAACACGGCTTCAGGTAAGAATAAGTCCAAAATTATCTTTTAGTGTTGGTTTATGAAGGAATACTGTAATTTGTGTATTAAAGCAAATTCTCACATACAGTAGTTCTAAGATTGTTTTCATTTAAAAAAAAAAATCTGTCACGGTATGCCTATGGTATGTTGAAAAGCCTGATCATAATTCTTCACTTGTTTATTCCCTTTTCTCAGAGTGAGTGTCAGCGACTGCAAGACTTATTTACCACACAGTACAGAGAAATTGAAAGCTTGCTAAATCACAACGAGGAACAGACTCTCACACTGATGGAGGGTCTACGGCAGGGTCAGAAGAAGCTTGTGTATGAACAAACAGAGGGGAAATACAATGAGAAAGCAAAGGATCTTCTAAACGAAATAGACATTTTGAAGAAAGAGGTGTCATCAGGCTCAAAATCTGTATGCATCAAGGTGAGACAAGAGCTCCGGCAATCTTTATCTGGGATTCTACAAATATGTTCTTCTCACTATTAGAAATGTTATCCATATACAAATGAGAAGTCTAACTTAATTTTGTTTTCTTTTGTTTTTTCCATTCCTTTGTATCTGGCAACAGAAAATCGAGGAAAAACAAAAAAGGTTTGTACAAGTTTTTTTTAAGTCAAGTCTGACTACAGTGTTGCTGCATGCATGCCTTTCCATTTAAAGGGATATTCCACCTTTCTATGAAAATTGGTTACACTCTCTTACCTGGAGTTGCATATGTGGGTAAAAGCATTTTGGTCTCAGTGCATGTGTTTTCCTTAGTCGTTTCTCAATACTTTAATGTACTTGCGTTCATGGACTTGTGAAATGTCATAAAACAGCTGAAGTACTATTTCAATTCAGAAGTTCACATTTACTTAGGTACGCATGGAGTTCCCGGATGTTCTCTCGATTCAGCCATTTTTTCGAGGATGCATCAGATGGTGACTTCTGATAACTTCAGGACCATTATTCCCCATAATGCACTTAGACGTTCCATTCTGAGATACGGAAATTTACCATTTCTGTCTTTAAACTAATAAATTTGGGGCTATTTTTTCTCAAATCAGACGAGCAATGTTGATTTTTAAGTCTGTACACAAGGGTTTTGTAACAAAAAAGTGCATCTGTCGTGAGATGTTTCTATCACTGTTAACTTGTGCCAGCCGGCTGTTTTGGGGCAGGCGTAGACAGCTTCCCCCCTGCAGCTTGCGTAGCTAACGTGACTGTCTCAAATGGCAGGTTCAGCGCTCTGAGTCCTCGCATTTTTGGAAGTTTGTACTCCCGTTCTTGACTTCCCAACTTTAAACTTTGAATAACCAATTTCCATGAAAGGGTGGAATATCCATTCAAAATTATTTTAATTTTCTGAGGCAAATATTATCCTGACTGTTCTGACGTCTTATTCTTTTTTTTCAGAATTGACAAATTAAATGGACTTTTTAAGAGGGTCCCACAAAACACAGATTTCGACAAATCAAGATTAGGCAACCTACAGAATTCTGTCCAACGTATCCATGAAAAAATCTCAGAAATTCTTCCTCGACCATGGCAATGTAAGTACAGAATTAAACAGTGCAGTACAAAGTGTCATACAAACATGTTTGTGGTAGCCTTATTTTGGTTGGTTGGTTGGCTGATGTGGCATCAAAGCTAAAATGACCTTCTGGTAATTCCAAGCAAGTCCCCTTTGGACCAACACAGCTTAGGCCCAGTTGAATTATTTTTGTTGTTGTTATTATTATTGTTATTATTATTATTATTATTATTATTATTATTAGATTTAGTAGTAGTAGTATAATGGTAGAAGTAGTAGTGGTGTTACTAGTAGCAACAGTAGTAGTACTGTTTTTTAAGGGAAGCCAGGGGTCTTTTGATTCATTTTGGCCCAATAACTATCTATTGTTTTTTATCAGTCAATTGCTTAATGTTTAAAATGTATGTAACGTGTTGTGTACACTGTCATTACACTGTAGAATGTAGACAGTATTCACACAGTATTCAAAGTGTTGCTTAGATTGTGTATTAGTTGGGTTTGCATGGCGAAAAAGTATAGGCAGAGTTTTATTTTTAACTCCAGTCCGGCACATGACAGCTCATCCTGAATCATGCTCTGTCTTTCTCCCTCTACCTTAGATTATGAAGACATCACCTTTAGTCCTGACAACGCAGACAAAAGCCTGAGGTTATCACCACCTCACAGGCCTACACAAATATGCATCGGTTCCCAACACAAGTCCCCCATAAAAACATACGAGACTGAAGAGTCCATGGTTCACATCCTTGCCAAGGAATCCTGGAAAGATGGACAACACTACTGGGAAGTGGATGTGGAGAACTGCCGGACCTGGGCTGTTGGCATTGTGGAGCTTCCTAATGGCAACAAGCTTCCAAACAAGGCTGCACAAAGGCACCTTGGCCGAGACAAGAGGTCATGGATGCTAGAATCGGAAGATGGGGAGCTGGCTGTGCTACACGATAACCACCTGGACATAGTGAAGGAGCAGGATGTGAAGCGAATTGGGGTCTTCCTGGACATGACCAAGAAGAAAAGTCAACTAACTTTCTACAATGTGGGCAGTAATGTCCTTCTGCACAGCTTCAAACCACGCTTCAAGAAGAGCGTGTTTCCTGCCTTCAGTCTGTCCAATTCAGCAGATGAGGTTCAAAGCATGGTCCTCTGCAATCTCAACCTCCAGCCCAACACAGATCAGGATTCTGGGGCAGAGATGAGCTCAAGGTCTAGCACTCCTGAATCCAGAAACACACCTGACTCAGATTCTGGCATGTCCAGGGGCAGTGTGTCCTCAAGGTCTAGCACTCCTGAATCCATAACCAGACCTGACTCAGGTTTTGGCTTGTCCAGGGGCAGCGTGTCGTCTATGGAAATTGAAATAACCACCTCTCCGTAGTCTATGAGTGAATGCTTCAAAGAATGTATCTTTTATGAGTTTGGCTCATGGCTATACTATGCATGATCCCTGATTTCACAGTCAGACTGTAGTTTAAGGCACATATTTAATACTTTTAGTTACCTTTGACTTGCAACTTGCGCTTATTTCTTGCCCAAGTTAGCTTGTGATGGCAATGGCCTGTTGTTTTCTGTTTGCATTTCGGATTTCATGTTGATGTACTGTATGTGGTTGACTTGGTTCATATATTTAAAAAAATGTAGGCTATTCACCTTGTATTGCACTGTTGTATGCACTTAAGTGTCCTTATATTCTATTTATCTTGACTTGCCATGTAATGACTTAAGTCATGATAATGTAAAACATATTGTTGAAATATATATTGTTATTTAAAAGAGCAATTCACAATAAACTGAAAAATATTTATAATACAATATAAAGTGAAATATTTTATGTAAAACAAGCCTCACAAAAAAAGCCTCCTAGGAGGAAAAAAAGCAGAAAGTAAAATTCATTCTGGAAATAATTGCAAACAAAACAAAGTAGAAACCATAAGTATTTGAGTATTGTCCTAAGAATTCAGAGGAAAACTGTACCAGTTGTAGACCTTGCTGGACACTGTTTAATTGTCATGAGGGGATAGGTCAGTAAAGAAAAACCTGTATGCCTCGATCATCGTGGGAAAAAAGAAAGAAAGAAAAAATATTGTTTTCTTCCTTGCAGATGCTTGTTTTTTCACGTTGGGTAATGTCACTCGGCATCATCTCTTCATTTGATTAGCTTGTTCTTCCAGTTGTGCAGCCAATGCTATGTCTGTTAGTTACGTTTTGTGGAATTATCAACTAAATTTTTATGGCCTCGCTGGTTCACATAGCTTTGCATGTGGTATCTTTCTAAAGCATCAACAGCCTTCTCTTGATACAGCATGCCTGCAGAGACCTTGACTACAGTTTAAGGAAAAGAAATATGAGGGCCAGCAAGCTGAATTCCCAGAACTCTAAATGAACTTTCAATTTTCATCTGACCATAAATACTGTTGAGACGCTGTCAGTAGGGAACTGCACATACATTTGATTTAGGAGTTCCAGTTCTTGTACCAAGGAAACTATAGAACTTATCGACACTATTCGGTTGTCTGATTTGTCGTTACAATAACATGAAAAGCATGTTTTTGGAATATGACTGTTGGAGAGTCAAGCCTCTAGAGACTTGCCAGCTACAGGTGCTGGCGTCTATCATTTGGCTTTCCCCCCCAACAACTTCTAGAACTCCAGCTAGATTCTGAACGTGCATGAAACATGTAATTAAGAAAATGGAGACGGGTGAGAAAAAAAAGTAGGAGCCAGGTTAACTTATTTTATACCTCACCTCAGTTTTTCATGGACAGATGCAATTTTATTGTAGCTAGTGTGAAGCAACAAAAGATCATGATCTGCACTGCTCCTTAGAAAATCACATCACAGTCACACACTATTAAGAAAGTTTGGAAAGCAACTGGGGCAAAACAGTTCGGTTTACTTTCCTGAACAGACTGTGCGGAAAGTACAAGTGGCATGTAAATATCCGCATATCTAGAATTGCTTTGAGCAGGAACGAGTCTCAAGAACAAGATTCCACATTGGTCACATCACATGAATAGCCAGGGCTAAAGTGCATGAAAAAAAACAAAACAAAGTCATGTGTAAACTATACAACCATTATGAGCCCTTGTAATAGCACAAATGTTCACTCACATCACTCCATCTTGACCGATGATGTTGCTTCCCTCAGAGGACAGGATGGGAGGATGAACACCTTTCTGATGACTGATCAGCAGTTACAGCAAACATACCTCACTGCTGTCACTGGCCATTTATTTAGGTATACCTCCTTTGTATAAAGATATTATTTCTTCAGTTCACCATAGTTGGAAATCAAGCACAGGTACCTTTTGCATCCTTGCAGATTGTGTTGACCATTAGTAGAATGTGGTCTCAGACTTTCCAGAAGAGCTCAAGTTTTTACAGGCACTGAATGTGAAACATTTCCAAGATGTGGCGCCTTTTTAGGCTCCATACGTCTGTGCCACAGATGAGGGCAATATTTGCACTGACATGATACCCTTTTACAGGGTCCCCAAATCTCATTCTTTATATAAAAGGTTTTACTAGGGTCAATAAATTAAAGGTCTCCGTGTTTCTGTTTACAAGTAGCTTCTGTTGACCAATGGTCACGTCAGTAGTTGATGATCTAGATACCCTGTAATCACACCAGGGAGAAAACATTCTGAAATATATTCTTTGGCAGCACTTTAACCAATTTATTTTAAAAGCCTCATAAGTGAGTCCTTTTTTTCCAACATTTTTCCAGGACCATTTCTTTTCCCTCCACTGTCTTATGATTTTGTTTCCACTCCAGTTTAAACTAGATGTACCGCATGGTGGTACAAAATATGACCGCCGCTCAGTGTGTGTGTGTGTGAGACAGTAGGCCTATTATCCCAAACCAGGTCGATGGTTGTACAGTCATTAAATGCACATATAAATTCATTTCTTTTATAGCCCCCCATGGCTGAAATTCCTCAAAACTTGACATATTCCCACAAGATGTCAGGTTCATCATACACATTAAATTTGGTGCAGTTCATAACATCTGATCTAAAAATAGGGGCAGGTAAAGCAGTAGGCCCATAATATTGCATTTTAATGTTTTACCATGGTATCACAAATCACTGGTTATGCTGTGCAAAGATGGAGTGGCCCCCGGGGACCAAATAAAATTTTTCCGTAAAAGTCTACTGGGGCTACATGCCCACCAAGTTTCATGTGCCCCGGTGTTACGGTGTCCCGGGAATCGTTGACCAAAAATTCAGGAAGTAGAGGACATAATGATAGTGAATGGAAAAGGCAGATTTTCATGTGAATTAATGTGTATATGTGACAATGTTGCCGGAACCGTTCTCACCGTACCCGGGTCTCAAACTCTCCACCCCATTGACACCCGCAGCATGGGAGTCAAATGCTCTAACTACTAAGCTAAAAGCCCTGGCTTTCAACCTAGCAGTTAGAAGCAGTTCTAGAGTCATTGGGTTATGAGGATTTACACGCACAGTACCGCCGCCAGGTAGCCAAGGCTCGTTGGCATCCATTACACCTATATTTTTGAGTCAACAAACATTGGAAATATCCATGTTAGGAAGCCAGTTTTATTTGTTATATGGTTCAAATTGACGACTTAACAAATTATGTATTGTGTTACAAAATTGCCAGATCCATACAATGACACATTGACGGGGACTGGTAACAACTTACATGTAGCAAGATTTTGAAATTGGTAAAGAACAATAACACTTCGTAACTTGGATTGATCTACAGATAAATCTCTTGCACTTTACATGGACATTGTAATGTTATACATTTGGTTCATTGTTCCAATAATGGTCATGTCACAATCATTAATATAACTTTATATTAAATGTCTAAATGACTAATGCATGGGAAACACATAGATTTGATAGAAGTACTAACAATAAATTATTTGCAATTGAATATCAATACACTACAATCATGCAATGCATTTACGGGCTGTATTGCATTAGACTGGTCTAATAACACACAAGGTACCTGTAAGCATTTTAGAGAGCAGTCCTCAGGCTGTCCATAAAGATTAATGCAAATGAAAGTTATTTAGATGTACAGTTACAACATAACACTATATAGGAAAGTGTGTGCTTGTCAATCTGTCAAACTTGTGTTTCACCACAAAAAGGCAGATTTATGTGTCTGTGTAACTCTATACAGTGCTGTTCTCACCTGTAAGTGCCTTGAAGATAATATCACTGCACACTCAACAGGCTGTCAAAACACAGTGGCGTAAACTTGTAACCCGATCCTTTGTAAAACTTGTTCTGAAATTCGACCCTAAGAAAGATATGAAATACAACATTACATAATACTGATATATTTCTAATCATTGTATGCCATTTTCATTTCTTCTGGTGAGTCATATATGACCACATACACGGCCTATTTAGGTACTATACAGTACATCTGCTTTTCGCACGTGACGTGCACACTTGAAACGTGCACACTTATTTAGCACACTTGAAAAGATTACTCCACCCAATAGCTGTATACTAATCCTATGGCAAGATGACATTTTTTGGTCTCTATAGGGTCACGTGTGAGTCTTCAACAGCACATACAATAAGCAACCCAGCTGAGATTACAATGCTGTGAAATTATAGGCCTAGTTCGCTCTCCTCTCTCAGAGTGGAATCTGTGTAGTTGTGGGTGGTATGCAGAAGCACTGGTGTATTTGAGCGGGAAGGAGTTTGTCTCAAGATCAAGGTCAAGATTATTGATATGTCACACGCATAGTTAGATAATTACAACATGCAGATTTAAGGTAAACAGGCCCACTGTGGTGATATGAGTGTCCTGCTCTCAAAGTAAGCGATTCAGGATTTTAATACATATTCTTAGGCTTGTTGTAGGCAACATGTTTTAAACATACTTACAGCATGTTCTGTCTGTTTTACAGTGTTTACTAGTGTTTGACTCTCACTACTGTCACTACTAAAAAAAGTACATTAAAGGTCCCATATTACGCTTTTTTGAAGCTAACTTTTTTAGCTCTGATGTTCAGAACGGGTTGTTTCTCATGGGGTGGTGCACCAGGTAACTAGACAGCTGCAGCCAACACATTGAGTATTTCCCATGTAGCCTATGACAGACCAACCCCAATTAATCAATTGATAATTTTCATTGTTCTCAGCTGCAAAGTGCCTGCCAACTTCTCTCTCTCTCTCTCTCTCTCTCTCTCTCTCTCTCTCTCTCTCTCTCTCTCTCTCTCTCTCTCTCTCTCTCTCTCTCTCTCTCTTTGCAATTATCCATTCTCTTTGCCCTCAGCTGCTTACGTGGCTGCCAATGTTGTGGGACCCCACCCAACTTACCCTGTGACATACGTAGTTAGGACAATTCTGTGCAGGTGGTTTAAGCACACAGCAGCTGAACAGCTCTTAACAGTGTAAATTGTCTATCTTAACATTGTGGCTTTTTATCCAACTTAAAGTGTGTGTAGAGGCAGTATAGACCCAAGAAACACATTCAAAAGCCATAAAAAGTGATTTTTCGTAATATGGGATCTTTAAAATTCTAGTCTTACTAGATACTATTAAACGTTAACTTGAGAAACATGTTACTGGGGGACTGGGGGTTATGTTTGGTTAACACTAAAGGGGATATCCGGACAGCCACAAACAACATTGAAATTTCGGCTTTATATGTATTGCCTACTAACAATTCCAAAAGACCAACAAATATATACCTATAAATGATCTAAAAATATTTTTTAAACTCTGAAAATGAAGACTCTCCAGCTTTTGTTTTTATTCGGCTTTGTAACTGTTACAATACCCACAAGATTCTGTGAGAACGTACTGTGTAGTGATTACCATCAATTTTTGGTCAGGTATCTGTACTTTTACTCAAGTGAGATATTCAGAAGCTTTATACAACACTGGTCACACACCATTACTTTTGAAAGCATTGGCACTTTAGAGAGCAGTTAGACCAGAAAATTACACTCAGTCACAGACAGTCTGGGAATTTAAGGGAAGAATAGATTTGAGTTCCAATGAATTCCATGTGTTTAACACTTTAGTCTGACATTTGTTTGTAATTGTGAGTGTAATTTACAGTAATTAATGGTGTGCAAGTGCTGTAGACATGTGCTGTGTCTGAGAACATTGTCATCTCATCTTATTCACCTCAAAAACCCTTTAACACTGAAGTCAAAGTTATATGAGAGACATAGACTATAACTAATCTTATCTGAGTGACTAATCAAAGCCTAGCCTGGTCATAACTAGCTCCTTAGTCTACACTTCTCTTTGTACAACACTGTAAAAGAGAATTTGTAATGGTTACTTAAAAAATGTGAGGAAACTCGTTGCCTCAAAGTAAATAGGACTTTTCTTTTTCAAGTTTAAATTGCTTTACATCAAAAAATAAGAGTCATATTTAAACGAGTTTCCACACATTTTTCAGGAAACCATTACAAATAATTTTTTACAGTGAAGGATCTGGGATCCCGGCTATTGAGAAACGATTGCTTGCTGGAGATGTTGAAATTCAAAAAGATTGGCTCAGCTCTTGACTGATACCCTATCATATTCATGTCCTACATTCTCAAAGTACGCTGATTGACCAGGATGGGATCAGACAGGGTTCTGAAGGGAGCTGAGAATTGAGCGGAATTGCGTAGGAAGACAATGGCCAGGCTTATCAAAGCTCCCTTACCAGTGAAGTCTGAGTGCGTGCAGGAAAGCAGACAGGCCCTCCATGACCAGGAGGATGGCGACGGTGAGGACGGCAAATGCAGCAAAGATGACCGCTACCAAAACTGAGCCCATGCCTGATGTGACACCCAGGGCCACGTGGAGGACCATCTTCCACAGAACCTCCGACAGCTCTGGAGGAACAGAACACACATCGCTCACATTCTACAGTAACACACTTGGTTATAACCATTCAATAGGCCTAAAATTCTAGTCAAAGCACATCAATGACATTTTTTTTCACGTTTAGAATTGTTGTCATTCAGTGTTGTTTGTTTACATTAGGCCTACAACTTTACCTAACAAAAAAAATGGCACTAGTCATAATAAAAATCAATAAAGTGTCATTAATGTTCATGATACATGTTATGTCATGCTAATAAATGCAGACTGGTGTCACTCTTGTGTAGACACCCTCAAATGAGTTATTACCCAATATACAGCTACACCCCAAATTCACTGAAAGAAATGAAGGAAATTACCAGCGTGAGCTAAACTGAGAGCCCATAAGCGCAGATAAGATGCCGTGTTTGAGATGCACCCCAGACAGTACTCAATAGTGTGGATGGCCTGGTACACAAACACGTCCTCCATGCTGATCTGTCAAAACATCACACTTGAGGGGTAAGTTCTCTCTCCAGTCTCAACTGATATAAAGAAGACCCTAATAAATCATGCATCGTGCTTAGACTGTGTACACTGTCTAGCTAAAAGACAAATTGGGCAATGCTTGGGTTTAGGGTTCCCAATAAGCAATAGACCACTGGCCCAGGGGAAGTTGAAAGAGCATTCCAAGCAAGGTGGTTCGGTACTTTATAATTTTTTCTGCTAATGCTTTTAAAGGTTTAACGCAGCACTATTAGAGCTAGCTATCTAAAAGGCACAAAAGCCCTCCAAACATTAATATTTGATTGTAATTCAGTGAACAATGCCAAGCTGCAACTATGCTTTCTTTTATTTTGACGTGGTTCCAACCCACCACTTATAGCTAGAACTGCACAGTGCAAACCCTGCATGGCTAGTGGGAATCACTGTATATTTGACAAGTATTACCACCCTTAATATCACTGCATGCCATCCATGTTAACTTGGACATGGAGCAGAAAAAAATGCTGTATAAAAAGGATCTCTCAAACGGTGGTGGAAAAGTGACATAGTGTTGCTTTAGTGCACAAATGCCTTTGTGGGGGCCAGTAGATAGAATTAGAAATCATAGGCAGTGCCTGAGAGCATGAGTTTTTATAAAATGGCAGCAATGCATCACCCTAATCCTCATCCTAATCCCAAACCCTTAACCCTCATCCTAACCATAGATTTGGGTGTTGAGTGCCTTGAAGACAGCGCTGCCTTAAAGGCATCACCTTAATCCTAAACCTAACCCCCTTAACACTCATCCTAAGCATAGATGGGTGTGCCGTGCCTTGAAGGCAGCGCTGCCTGGAAAGTGCCATTGAGGGCAAAAAAGACCAAAGACCATCATTGAATCCTGCTTGAGCGTGTTGTCCTTTCCGTCCTTTTACTGTCTGTGGTGACCGTTGTGTCACTGGCTACAGTGTCTGAACCATGTGCCATGGGAAGGTGACCACAGGGACCCAGGTATGAATCTGACCTCTATTAATCATCACCCTGTCCCATCACTCACTTCTATCCTCACGATCCTGTCACTGTAAAGTCAAGGTAAACAAATAAATACTCAAGGAAATCACTTGCCCTTTGTTTTGATGAGGTCACCCAGCCGGTTGCGCTTAACCTACTTTGCAGTGGCCCGTTTGATGAGTTGAAAAAAAAAAGACCAAGAAGATATGACTTCCTCCTTGGCATGCTAATTGGATAAAAGGTAGCCGAGATAGGAGCTACTTGTATTGGAATGTGGTTTGACGGAAACTGAGCAGGTACAGCACTATAGCTGATTTTTACCTGGGGCAAATGCACACGACTTGAATACAGGCTGGTAGCTGAGGTTTGAAGTTTGATGCTTCTGTTCTGTCATCTACTGCAAATTATGGTGATCATCATGAAGGTCAAAACATAATGTTTCAGAAAACATTTCACATCACAGCAACGGTGTAGATTTGCATATGGAACATATGGAATCTAGTGCGCGCCGCTGTAGCCGCAATTAATACCGAAATGGTTTTCACTGTCTTTCGGAAGCTTTATGTGGGCATATCTGCCATTACAATATCCTTTACCTTGAGATTTAAGGGTTCAATTTCAGTGTAAAGATCATCCACCTTTAAACGAGAGAAATATCTTTATCTGCTATTACAGGCTACATTATGGGCTATTGGGGAATTGTCCCTACCAATGTTGAGACCAAACCTACGCCCTTGCATCACAGCAAAATGGGGAACAACATTTTCTGTTATGGGAAATGACATGCCTTGCAAGAAGCACTCACTTTTGTAGTTTCTGTATGAGATTGTTTTGAATTTGGAGTTTCAATATTTGTTGTTGTGTGCAATTACCATTTCCTTTTTGTGACCGGCTGCACAGCCAGCATTCACATCAGGACTGAGCTGCTGATGTTGCTGTCTGTTCCCAAAAACCTGTAAATAACACAATCATATTTCAGTAGAATTGGATTGAATTTATCAACACAGGAAAAAAAGAGTCTATAAAAAAACTGCTTGACAAGTGTAACATCCAAGAAAACGACTCAAATTACACTCAAACACGGTTGTGCCTTGTGGCAATACATATTTAGACTTTCTCTCCAGAGTCTCTTCGATATCAGGTTTCAGTCCTTTCTTCAAAGCAGAGTTCGACAGGCAGATGCAAAGGTAAAACTTGCATTCCTTTATGTGGATGTAAAAGGAATCTACTGCTGTGACAGAGCCAATTAAACATTGATGTCATGCAGGCATGGCAGAAAAGATGCTACAGCACAGGATTCCTGTTCCATGCCTATAATCAATTCTATTCAATTCAATTCAATTTTATTTGTAGAGCGCTCAAATACAGTACATCGTCTCGCGGCGCTTTACAGACAGTACGGGAAGCATCCATGAGAATCAGGGGCAAGGAAAAACTCCCTTCGCTTTGTAAATAATTTGTTTTGTAGGAAGAAACTTTGGGCAGATCCACGCCTCATGGACCTACCTGCCTGGGGCCTAATAAAGTATCCGTAAAGTCTGATGCATAGATTGACCATGGTTAACACAAAACAGTATGAGTACTGAATGTAGTCAGAGATGATATACACATAGTTTGTGTGACAGTCAGGGCCAAGGGATGGAGTCAGTAGTTGGAGTGTGGGATTAGTCAGTAGTTGGAGTGGGATTAGAGTTCATTGGGTGTTGGTCGCCATCTAGGTAGTAATCATATAAGATGTCTTCTATATGTGCCTTCTCTGACACAAAGCATGAATGTCAAACAATGGATGAAAGTGCCTTGACATTTACAGTATGTAGCCAACACCCCTTTCAATGGTAAAATCAAAAACAATGTGTTAACCTTCTTTATGTCTATTTTTGACTTTTACCTTTTTAGCTCCCAAAGTACAGTACAGATCAAAAGTTTGGACAGACCCTATTATTTTATGCAATTCCTTTCACGAAAAAGTTTTACGTTTTGACACACTTTTGGACCTAAACCCGATCAAGATGGTTTAGGGTGAGCTGGACCACAAAGTGAAGGCAAAAGAGCCAACAAATTCTAAGCATCTCTGGGAACGAATAACTGTTCAAGACAGTTGGAAAACCATTTCAGGTGACTTATCAAGAAAATGGAAAGAGCGCAAAGCAGTAATCAGAGCAAAGGGTGGATACTTTGAAGAAACAAGAATATAAAACATGTTTTCAGTTATTTCACACTTATTTTTAGCAAGTACATAATTCTACGTGTCCATTCTTATGTTTGTTGCTTTCAGTGACAATTTACAAACTAAAGAGTGCGACCAAAAAGTGTGTCCAAACTTTTGGAAAGTGTGTCCAAACACGCTATATCGCAACAGCCATATGACCAAACACACACACACAGGTATAAGACTAATAATTGAACTTTTTTGGAACAGTCTATTGTTAAACCATTAAGGCTATATTGGTGCAAAGAGAATCAATGAGTTTGACAGAATAAAAAGAAGGAACTGATACCAAATGCATGTCAGGACTTGCCTGTTTTTTCTGGTCCCTGTAGAGTAGCAAGGGTTTGGCCAACAACAGCCAAGGGACCATCAGCAAAGCTAACACTACCAAGAAGATCTGCAAAGGCTTCTGATGGGTGAAAAAAGAAAGATACATTGTTTAATCTTGCTCACAAGACTGTCAAAAAACATTGAGCAAAACCATTAGATGCTATTAGGCGGTTATTGTGATGTACGTTAAGGGAGAGGTTAGAGGTTCATTATGACAATTATCTGAAAAAGAATAAATATTTTGAGATAAATGCATAAATCAGATAACTTAATGAAATACACATACAGTATGAAATTACAAATGCAAATACATTAACCTTTGTTTTAACAAGGTTCAAAAAGACACACAGGTACAGATGACAGAATATATTAAATTGGTTACACTTTATTTGAAGGTACTGTCATAAGACTAACATGACACTGTCATTAACTATGACATAGCATTGCCATGAATCTGTCATAAACCTTATACACCTGTCATGACTTCTGTCATTAAATGTCACCTGGTATTTGTCATGGTTAGGGTTTTGGGGTCCTCAAAAAAAATTATTTACATGGGAAGTGCGTGCATGGAGCATGTGTGTCTGCACGTGTGTGTGTCTGCACGTGTGTGTGAGTGCAGCTGCCAGCGCTGCCCGAAGTGACATACCAGTTTAGTCAAGTCATGGATCACACCTATACAATTAAACACACGCACACACAGAGGCACACACCTGACATTCAAAGAGCATTGAGTCTTGGGAATCCTCATAGGCAAAGAGCATCATGTTGATGAAGAGTAGTAGTATACTTGGCGCTACCTCTGATTTCAGAGCGATGCACCACTTGTAGAGGATCAGGGCCACCAAGTAGCCAAACAGAGCTAGCATGAAGACAATCTCTGGAACAAACTGCAGTAGGATGTGACGAAAATTTTTGAAGTAGCTGCCAAGGAGGAAGTAGAACGGGAGCACACATAAAATTTATGACTTAGGCACTGCCGAGAATTACCTCCACTTAATTATTCTGATTCGAACAACTGCCCACGGGCTACTGTTCAATCAGAATCGATCGCGACTTGTAGTGACACGTGCATCCTATCCAGAGCTCTTTGCGTGACTAAGCTAGGTCACATATGGTTGGCATGCAAAATGTCAAGCACGTGTGATTAAAGGTTTGCACCCACACACTCACAGGTAGTTCACTAAGCTTAGGATGACTCCGAAAAGCATGTGGATGACTCCAATGATCACTGACATCTTCATCTTGTAGGAATTCAAGAATGTGAGCTTATTTGATGCAATATTCCATATCTAGACAGGATGAAAATACAAAAAGGAAGACAAAAATTATAACAGCAATAATTACAGTTGGGGCTATGCGCAAAATCTTGTACATGACACTGATGTAGAGCGACAAGGGCTTTGGTATTTTTTGCCCTCAGCGGTGCCTTCCTTCCCTCAAGGCGCTACTCCACTCAGTTTAGGGGTTAGGATGAGGGTTGAGGGGGTTAGGGTTAGGGTTAGGAATAGGGTAAGGGTAGTGCCTTTTAGGCTGTGCTGCCTGGAAGGTGCCGTTGGGGGCAAAAAACACCATTGAGCACAATATAACTGCTACTGTAACTGCAAAAAAAAGCCCTGGCCCTGACTCACTTCAACGTTGTAAAAGGTTTTTTTGCAAAATACAACACACAACTCCATACCTACACAAAAATTTGGCAGGAAGTACCATTGATTTCTGTTATCAGACACAACCAGTCAAAATAGAGATACTCTGCTTTACTGAACACCTCCAATTGTTGCCGTAAAGGCCTATGTATTGAGTAAAGGTCAAGTTATGATACTGTTTTGATCCAGGCAGTATTGCAGAGTGCCCCCCCCCCCAACACACACACACACAAACACACACACACACACACACCAAGTTCAAACATAACATCTAGATCTCTATCTTTTTTGAGTGTGGGAAGAGAGCTCAGAGAGCTAAGGCAACAGCATCGCAGGTGCAATACAAATTTTAAATGGTGTTCTGGATCACAACCAAAATGTAATCTTCTTGTCCTTGTCCTAATACTCACATTGTCTGAAGTTTTGATTCTAAATCCATTCAGAACTTTTTGACTCATTTTGCACACTGGCAAACATACGAACAGAAAGACAAACAAATCAATACCAGCTAAAACATAACCTCCTTGGCAGAGGTGAATAATGCATATAACCAAGAGCTTATTATTAGGAGCTTTACTTGAGGAAGAAAAGCAAATGTAAACAGCCCTTTAGAAAAACTACATCTAGGCTGCACTTCCATGAACTTGTGAGCGTATGGACTTGTTGATCAATGTGACATTATGGGTATGGCCCATACATTCACATAGCCTATCAATATCATTTGCACTTGATAAGGTCTTGATTTTACAACATCTAAGCAGTTCTCTGAAACATATGGTAGACACATTAGATTCAACATTAACTGGTTCAACATTAAAAGACTCAAATACTGAACCAAAACCTACATGTAAACATTTTAAGATATGACAGTTCAACTAATGAGTAAAATGCATTTTGATTGACATGATCTGAGAAATTGTAATTAAAATGTAAAAACAGACAATTGTACACAATAAATGTGTTAACTAATGTTAATTGATGACACACAGCTTTTGTAATGTGCAACTAAATGTTGTGGAGGCTGACCCATAGACAGAGCTATAATATATTGTGACAGTAAATGTATGCCACCTAGTGGACAGAACAGGAATTACTCCTCCTCAAAAAACCTGACTGTTAGATTCAGGCAAGGTAACCCAACCACTGATTCGGCATTGTCTCTCACAAGTGTGAGATTATGGCCAAGAGCTTTGCTCAAACCAGACAATTTGCAGGGTAAAGCATCTAAGGTGCCTTTTCTAACTCACCGGGTCGATGCCAAACACATAGGGCGTTCCTGAGAAGACACCAGGCACAGCTGGATCCAGCTGGAGATGTGTGTTACCATGAAGGGTCTCATTCCTAATGACGAGACAGAAAAACTGAAACTATTAGAAATCTTTGATCTTCCTCTTGTCTAAATGGAAATGGACCAACTAAGGAACAACAAAGCTCATCAAAAGGAATTCTGTGTTTTATTTTCAGATTTTGCATGTGAGTGTTTTACTCAGTACTGATCAAGAAATGCAATCCAATCAAATTATTGTGATGTTATCTCTTGATCACTCTAATGCTGATGCAACACAATGAAATCTAATGGGCATTTGACAATTCCTTTTGAAGCTAGACGCATTAATTATTTTCCATCACAAGCTGATTCTTTGCAAGCTTATCTTGGGAGCACATTCCAGACGCGCAGCATCAGACACTGTACCAAAAAGCTATTTGTTTATTTACAAACTTGAGAGACAAATATTTTTTTTGCAAAGTCATTCGACAAACTAGATTGGAGACAAAATAAGCTGAGTCATTTCAGCAGGCATTTATCACATGTAATAATAACAGCACTGCAAACTCACGTCCAGGGGCCAGAGGGGTAAAGCATAGGCCTGACACTCCAGGAGGACCCAAAGATGTTAAATGATTTGGAGAAGCAGTCATTGTAAATAAGGCCCGTGTAGATTGAGAAAAGTCCCATGAGTAAGACAATGTAGCGTCCACCAACCAAGACATCAACAAGCTGCATGGGGAAGTGAAAACTGTGTCATAAAATGTGTTTCTTGCGTATAATTCATACCACTCACTCTCTTTCTCTTTATTGCTATCAAACACACACACACACACACACACACACACACACACACACACACACACACACACACACACATTAAATAATTGTAAATCTATATTATTTTTACATATGACTTCTGTAATTTTGTCAGTGGAAAGACATCATCAAGAGCTTTCAGGTGATATACAGTATATAAAACTCAATATTGACCAAAATGCCACTTACTGTACTCCTAATGTCAGTCAGATACTGTACAGTATATATGTCTTACCTCATTCTTTAACTTCCGAAAGCTCTCCTCCTGGAGGATGACCCAGAGAGCCAGAAGGCTCATGACCAGGCCATGTCCACAGTCCCCAAACATGACGGCAAAGAGGAACGGGAACGTCACAATGGTATAGGGAGCTGAGGACACAACAGAAGATCTAATATTTAAGTAACACTGTAAGTTACATTGTTAAAATAAGTTTGCTTTGAATAAAAGTGTTTGCAAGAACTTGTAAGCATATTGTACAGTTAATGTATTGTTTTGTTATTACAGGTAAAAGTGCCATAAGTAATTCTAAACACTTGTATTCTCAAACAATAGTCCGGCAATATTTTAGACCTAGCTAAAGGATTACCCTTTTATATTTCCCTGATATTATTGATTAACTTTTCCAGTGAGTATTTGCTGATAAGGTGTTTTGTTTACATGTTATGCTTAGACGAAACTAAGATGATGCAGTAAATCTGACACATCACCTGGGTTGATTTCCTGGTAATCAGCCACTCCATAGGCATCGATAATGCTTTGGAACCCAGTGGTGAAGGCATTGGTCCTGTTGAAGGTTGGCGGGGTATGATTGGTTGCGATGCGGTTCAAAACGGGGCTCAAACTACAGCCACTTTGCTCCTATTCTTACACACACACACACACACACACACACACACACACACACACACACACACACACACACACACACACAGAGGCAAGCACAAGATTGGCTTGAATTTAATCAAACACTCCCATATGCAATGTCATGAGCCAGAGAGAGTCCATGTAAATTGCCTCATTCAGAAGTGTTCCTGCCCCGCCTTTGATCGAATTGTTTTCCAACGTCAGGCTTCGCTTCAGCTTTATTAAATACTTCCCCACTTTTCCCCTGTGTCTGCCCACTGAATTATGTTAAAAGGGACTCCAAATAAGCAACAAACAATTTGTCGGCGGCTCCATTAAGTCAACTGTGGCAGACGGTGAAGTGTACTCTCACGAACATAAACTGTGATTAAGAACCACTCATCCCAAGTCCCCCTCTATCAAACAAAACACCACACGATGGGCTCTCTCTCTCTCTCTCTCTCTCTCTCTCTCTCTCTCTCTCTCTCTCAGGCAGTTCTACTCACAGATCCCTTCATCAAAGCAGCTTGCACTGTCCCTAGGTCAGACACTGGGCACCATATCTCAGCCACAATCAGCTTCTGTGTGATGTCAATGTTGCAGAGGTTCAGTGTGTAGTAGATGGCCTTCATCTTCCTCACTTTGGCGGCCCAGTCCTGGATGTGGGTGGCAGCCGAGGTCAGGACGTTCAGACGGTACTCCTCAGTCTTCTTCAGAATCTTTGGACATGGCAGGAGGAAAGTCCAGAGAAATACAGAAAATGCAACTTGTACAGTATATGAATCCACTGGGTCTATTTTATAGCAGCCATTTTTCCAGAGGGTCACATTCTAAGCACAGGTGTTATTCATGAGAGCCAATAAGATTCTGATTCAGTGTAGCAGAAAGATTCATTGGATGTCATTAAGTAATAACACTAGACTAAAATGCTTTTCCAATGGAAATGTACAGTTAAAAAAACAAAGGTGGAATCAAATACAAGAAACTGGGCACAATTGGTTAAGGTGTTACCAAAACATCTCATTTTCTAAAATGGATAGCTCTGGTCCTTGAATGTGATTGGTTGTTTCACATTCCATGCTGTTTTAAAAATCCACAATATAGGCAGGCTCCGACCACATCGTTCTATATTGCTACATCACAGGAAAGCAAGCGTTGGTAGGATTTGTGTGTTGCTTGGAAACCTGTCAGCTAGAGCAAATTATAAATGTCTATGAATAATTATAGCTACAATTCTCGTTGTTGTGTCTACCCTTAATGAAACCATGCCAGGTTAATGTGGTAACTACTTTAGTCTGTGAGTTATGCTGCTTTTACAACAGCTAAATGGGTTTAAAGGAACCCTAGGCAACTTTTTGCCACTGTTTGGGTATCCTATTTAACATAGAATTAAAGTTACATTGGTATTTGTTTGTTGTTGTTATTATCAGGCATCATTGGCATGCTAGTAGTGCCAGAAAGACTTTTATGAAGCTAGTTCACTAGTTCACTACTTCAGCAAAAACGGCATGGTTTGCCTGGTACAGTACATTCTGTGTTGTGCCTAACAACACAGTTATAGTATAACCTGCATAACTCACAGCCTCTATTAGGTTATTGCTCACTTAATTTTCATACAAGCACAAAATACTTATAAGACACCTTTTATCTCCTGACATTTGTTTACAACAACAGACGTTCGTTTTTATTTCACTCTTACAAATGAACTGTATGCAGTCTCCGTCCATTCATTCATTTTCTGTTTTGCATTTGTTATCTCTCCACTCTGTAATGATGAAGCATTCTGAATTACTTTTGTGTATGAAATATATTATGCGGCAAGAGATTAACTTGTTTTGTTTCCTTTCCACTTAGGGGAAGATACATTTCTGAGTCAGTAGCAGTAGGCCTACCCACCATTATTGCTGCTGAGCCCTGAAGCTCACAGACTCCAGGGACATTTTGTTTTGTATATCTATCTCGCCATGCTTTAACCGTCTCTACAACCCTCCAAAGGTACCAATGCCAAAAGTGAATACCATTCTCAAATTACTTTGTCAGTAGAGTTAAGCAACAGATGAAATTCTGTGATAATAGAGCATTATCAGCATTATAGAGATGCCATTTGATTAACAAATAGAATATTTTTGTATTATAGTATTACATTTTTGTTTAATCCTTACAGTCAAATACACATAAATCCTCCCAACTCCATTTAATCATTTATACTACACAGTGTTTTATACTGTGTAGTACATTATAATACTTTTAATATATATTATAATATAAAATCATAATACTATAATACTGCATTTTGCAGGTTATATTATTATTATAATAATTTATATTATATTATTATTATATTAAATTATATTATATTATTCCTGAGTAGTCTTGGTATTCATGTGTTTGTCTGATGTGATGATCGCCTACCATTTTCAGGTCTGAAATGCGAGTGGTGACATTGATCCTCATGTCTTTCCGGGCACCAGGTGTGTTTGGACAAGGATACAGGCTAGCATGGAAGCTACATGATGAGAGGAAGAGAGACAGATAGAGAGACAGAGGACGAGAGAGGTAGAGGTAGGAATGGAAAGAGAGAGAGAGAGAGAGAGAGAGAGAGAGAGAGAGAGAGAGAGAGAGAGAGAGAGAGAGAGAGAGAGAGATTTGGACACATTCAAAGAGCATACATATAGAACATAATCCATATAAATTGTGAAACTGTAATGGTATTGTTGACTCACCCCTCACAAATCTTCCGGATCTTTCTGCGGACATGATCGCCTTGAATGAATATTATGAACACAACTTTCTTCACAGACTCCTCCTGGAAATTCATATTACATTTACTTTGTTGAATTTTTAATTGTTACATTTCATTCTAACAATTCTAACAGTTCCTTCATGTATGTACTTCCCTGTGTGTGCTTGTGTGTGTGTGTGTGTGTGTGTGTGTGTGTGTGTGTGTGTGTGTGTGTGTGTGTGTGTGTGTGAACTTGTGTGTGTATATGCATATGTGTATGTGTGCACAGTGTGTGTGTGTGTGTGTGTGTGTGTGTGTGTGTGTACAGTAAATTTGTGTACAGTATGTGTGCGAGTGTGTGTGTGTGTGTAGTGTGTGTGTGTGTGTGTGTGTGTGTGTGTGTGTGTGTGTGTGTGTGTGTGTGTGTACAGTAAATTTGTGTACAGTATGTGTGTGTGTGTGTGTGTGTGTGTGTGTGTGTGTGTGTGTGTGTGCATGTGCGTGCGTGTATGTGTACAGTATGAGTGCATGTGTATAGTGTGTGTGTGTGTGTGTGTGTGTGTGTGTTGTGCACGCATGTCTTCTATTTCCCTCACCATTTGATAATGTTTCTCTCTCTCTCTACTTTCTCTTTACTTTCAAGCAATTAATCTCAGCTGCATATCTTGTTTACCTGAAACTCTTCTGATCCTATCATCTTAATCACGTTAACCTAGATAATGTGAGTTACTGAGTCTAGAGCAGATGTTCTCACTGTGCTGCTGCTGTCCTCCTGGGTCTGTATTTCAGCGTGACGCAGAACGAAATTGCCATGAAACAGTCGCCACAGGATCTTTTCAAAAGAAAGGAAGCGCTCATGCCTGATTACTCCAGCGACAAACCTGAGGAGAGACGTTGAGTTTGGTGTTAGAGGTGGTGCCATGCCATTCACCATTAGAAATATTTCAATTTAATATGTTGTATTGAAGTACACACTGGGACTATAATGAGAGTGGAGCAATTATTAGTAGAGAAAGATAAAGTAAAAAAAAAAAATAAAAAAACACATTCTTTTACATAACAAATTAACAAGTGGGTCAATCAAGCAACTTATTAGCATTTTGCATGATCTGAATGCTATTATACAGTGACTGAATAATATCTCAATACCACATGAACATACTGTACAAATACAATATAGGAATGTCCTAGCAGGTCCAATTTCATATACAGTATGACCAAAATCATCATGATCAATTAAGCAACATATTAGCATATTGCATATTCTAGTGACCGAATAATGTCACAATAATGTCACGATACCATATAAATATACTGTACAACATTGCAATGCCCTAGCAGGTTCTTTAGCCATATGTCAACTTCATACAATATAAGCAATTTGAATTTGTGTCTCCTATGCAGCACATACCCTAGTTTGAGCGGGCCAGTGTTGCTAGCGATGCTGCTCGTGCGGCTGACCATGCGTGACGAGGTGTTGAGAGTGATGGAGTCCTCCGACGGCAGCTCCGAAGCCGACAGCTGGCATTCAGCCTGCAGGGCAAAAACAACAGCTCCACTATGCCCATGTCCCTCTGCACCCGCACATACTGGTAAGCGATAGCTTCCCTACCCGCCAAAAAGATGATCCATGATGGCATATGGTTTCATCATTCTACCATGCTGTTACAAAAAACAGTGCATCTAGGCAAAATTTACTGCTTCTCTAAGCACAGCCAAGTTTACATAACTGAACGGCACAGCGCATAACCAGTGAAAGTTCAATATAACTTTGATCAGAGGGAAAAGTGTGACAGATTTTTACTTCAAGGGAGGTTAAAAGTATTTCTATGTGGATGTTTTCTCTTAAAGTCTTCTTGTTCATTTATCATCAATCGACAGAAAATGAAGATTGTGCTTGGTGGAAGTCATCAAAAATAATCCCTATCTCAAACTGTAAAAAAAGTTCCTCATTACTTTAAAGACACAGTCTCTTTAAAGACATATTATTTCATAATGGACATTGGAGCCAAATGTATGACCTGACAAATATCAGTGACCAGAGCAAGATCATTGAAACTACTGGAAGGCCAAGGATTTAGCCAGCCAGACTGGTGTATGTTTTGAGTGTGTGTGTGTGTGTGTGTGTGTGTGTGTGTGTGTGTGTGTGTGTGTGTGTCTCCCAGCAGGCGCTGACTCAGGTCAGGTGTACAGTTCATACCGGTTCAGGTGTACTGTACAGTGCGTACCTGTTCAAAGAAGTCTTCAGCCATGTGCAGCAGGTACTTCATCTCCATCAGCTCAGTGAAGTTGTGCCTCAAAGTCTCACGGTTGGAGTTGATCTCCCGCAGCTCCTGTTCCAGCTTCTCAAAGGTAGACTGTGTGTGTGCAGCATACCAAACCAAACCAAACCACAGGATGAGAGCAGGAGAATTTTGCTGCAGCGTTCAGCATGGGAAACACTGATAACTACCTACTCAAATCTAAAAACTAAAAACTAAGACATCCAGTGCTTTCTTTTTTCCAACAGATAGGGTGGGCTTAACACTACTCCTTGTAGCCTACAACTCTTTGTAAAGTCAATATTCATTAATCTTTTAAAATTGTGTGCTAGCTAAAAGAGTATTTCTGTGTATTTGTTCAATGAAAGTGTAGTTTTTCAAATAAATAAAAAGCATTTGATTATGAAACATGTTATATAATAATAAAAAAGAAGGGCTCCTCGGCAATAAGCCACTCAAGCCACTGAATTTGATGCATGTAATGTACTGTAGGCTAGATACTGTTACCTCCAGTTCAAACACATCTCTAAGACATGGCACCCTCTCAGTGTCAGAGCCCTCGGCTACGGGAATATCACTCTTCTGCATCTCCTTCTCCAGGAGCCCTGGAACATGAATGACCCATATGACCTTACTGTGTAAACAATGGGCTGCAAAGTCTAAGCAAGAGATTTTTCATGGAAAGACAAGGTCACTGGTTCTACTTGAAGCGTACATAACGCTCAAGTCGAGTGTTTAGAGATTTTATTTTATTTATTTATTCAATTCTTTCTACAACATGAAGTGGTTCTCAAGGAAAAGTATACACTGTACAAGGAATCTTGAGAAGCGAAACTGTTCCGGTAACAATAACGCTTTCTCTGAACCTAGTATTTATAAGGCACTATGAACAAATTGTATCTATAAAGTCTAATACTTTGTAGCTATTGATGTTAAAAAAATTAATAACATTGAATACATATTACGTAATTGTCCTTATAGCCTACTCAATTGTTCACAAATAATGAAGAGTTCCAACAAGCACTCACTTCATACTAGTGCAGTGAGGTGAGCACATAACAACTCATGCCAAAGGAAAGTAGTAAAGTTGTATATTTCCTTATTGAGAGGTTAAAGAAGCTTTAAAATAATTTATTGTGAAGGCTTATAAAGCATATATCAATGATCATTTCATTAACCGTTTTGATGATAAGCCTCAATGAATCTGTTATCAATAATTTATGAATACGGGGAAGTGTCACTATTTATGATTCATTGATAAATTGATATATTCATTCATAAATACTCACTGACTATTCTCTCCATTTCTTCACATTTTTTCACTTCATTAACAAACCTCCTCTGGAAGGCAGACGTGTCTGGATTGAGCTGAAAACAGCAACAACAGGGCAGGAGAACACTCTGTCTTATTTTGTCTGTCAGTCAAGTTTGATCCATTTCAGCACAGTCAGTGTTTGCAAAAAAATACAGTGACTTTGCTGCTGCGGGCATATGTCTGATGGCTTACTCACAGGAAGTGTGTGTGTGTGTGTGTGTGTGTGTGTGTGTGTGTGTGTGTGTGTGTGTGTGTGTGTGTGTGTGTCAGGCTGTTTGTCTTTCTATGTGTATGTGCATGACAGGTGCTGCGTGTGAGGGTGTTATCCAGGAAAGAGAATCAATACAACACTGTCCCCGAACTAAATGCAAGTTATGTAATGGCAACCAAACTGTATAAGCCTTTTAGGAATGATATGATTCAGCTTAAAAGAAATGCGTACTTTTGGTGATTTACATGCAAAATAAGAGATGTTGACTCAAAACTCATTTGCAAGTACAAAAATCAAGTAAAAACTTTTGTAACTACACATAGATAGATAGATAGATCATTGTATTTAAAGCCATTTGGTAATGGTACGTGTTTAGAAAGAAATGTGACACTTACATCTCTAAACTGCACAAGTCCAAGATTTCCAAGCTCACTAATACAACAGTGGGCTGACTCAGTTTGAAAAAAGAGTTGAACAAGACACATCTCCTCACTTTGGAAAAAAGAACCCATTTCTCAATTTGTCTCGCCAGAATCCTTCTCTTCTTCGAGCTTTGCTATTTTCAAAGCAACCGAACAGTGCCAGCACCTCTCAAAAGTGGTGAAACGTAGCGACTGATGAGAAACCCTGGCTTTTGACAGAGTCTATTAAACGTTTTTCCGACAGGAAATCAATTGAGTGCTTTGGTACCACTGTGATCAATAAGGCCTTTTGCTACACCATGCTGCTAGAATGGCCAAATCACCAGTCACTTCCTGCTAGCTTTAGCACCATTATGGGTTTAGATGTGGTGACAGATTAGCAACAACAAAAGAGCAAACTATTTAGCCTAGCCTAAAGTGACAGAAAATGTAGCTTGGTGCATTATTTCATTGTAGAGACACGTAAACAGACTCAGATAAACACAGGCGAAAAAGGGAAATAATTACCACATGCGGTGACACACATTAGACAGCAATATGCAAGCAGGGGCCTTCAGTGCAATCCATCTCCACAAATCACTGTCATCAGTCAGGATCCGTGGGAGGAAGTCTAATGCCTAAGGAGATGGGTGACCTCATCACTGTGAGTCATTTCTATCAATTTGCAGGCACATTTTTTGAAAATCACACCAATAGATAACTACATCATGGAGAGTGTAGAGCCACAGTGATTGGCTTAAGTGGAGAAACCACACGCTTGCCAAGGGACAAACTCCTGACTTTTATCCCTACAGCTAACTGTTATCGTTGCATTTGAGTAGAAGTCCATGGGAGTGCTCAAAGGTCGAGAGAGCACCTCATCTCTGCATGACGCACATGATCCTCATGCAAAAACATTATAGGAGCGACGAGCATCTCTGACACACTTATCCAGCGTCTGATCTCAAACAAGCAGAGAGTCCCTGTCACTGTGGAGCCTCATCTATACTGAATGTAGACCTAAGACTGGGGCAGGACCTCTGGGACTACCTTATCTAGGTTAACCATGCTGGTGGTATAGACCTCCAGTAACCCACATAAGGAGACTTTTCATTTCAATGCACCAAAATGGAATGGCCACTTCCTAATGGAAGTGAATACATTCAGTGTGTGTGTGTGTGTGTGTGTGTGTGTGTGTGTGTGTATGAGCAACATTACAGGACTGGTGAGGACACTTTCACACGTTTTCTTTCAGCCTTAATGTCCTCTTTCTTTATCTGACGGATAGGGTGCTCTCTACTGTACTGTGTGCATAATGCTGCTCAGTCAACTGAATGACCTCAGGTTATCATTTACGTCTGAATTCACACAGAGGCACAAATGCGGTTTCCTGGCTCTCGCAGCCTGACCCATAAAAAAAGTGAAACAATTCATTCTTGTAAAGTCGCAAAGGCTACTCAACTGCAGTGTTCGCATACAGACATACAGGCTTATATAATTATAATAATGATAATAATAAAAACATTGTGATCAAATGCATCCAGGCAGAATAGACAGACTAGGGTATAGTTTTAAGATGGTTTAATAATTGAATGACAATGGAATGTACAGTAAGGGAGAAACCCTTTAATCCTTTCACCTCATGCAAAAATCATAGCAGATACACTAAAAATGTTTCACCACTGCAGCCTTAGAGTTGTTCTCACTGTATTCAATCCAAGAATGTATCTCCCTGTTCTCCATTAGCGTCACAAAAGGACTAAAAAGTACGGCAAGAGAGTCACCTCCCTGCTGCTATAGGTAAGCTAATCATTTGCATTGGTCAAGTAAAGCAGGGATAAGCTGGACATACTGCTGAGGCAGTGTGGAATTGGGGGTGGAAGAAGAACCTCAGGGCCCAGATGGCAAGGCAATTTGGAGGCCAGACCCCAGTCGCTTGGGTGGCATGCACGCAACAGAAACAAATGGCATTGCTTACAGATAATACCATCGAGTCTCAGCAACTGAGGGTTAGGCTAATCTCTAAATGCCTGGATTGGGTGGTGGTGGTGGTGGTGGGGGACTAAAACAGAAAATCTGTCCTTGCTCAATGCATTGGAATGATGATATGTCTACAGCTACAACTTAATGAAAACAAACAAACAAACAAACAAACAACATCAAATAAAATGGAGAACATACAAATGAAAAATAAACAGAAACACACACATACACACACCTTAATAAAAACAAACAAACAATCAAACAAAGAAACAAACATCAAATAAAATGGATAACATACAAATGAAAAATTGAAAAATAAATAGAAACACACACACACACACACACACACACACACACACACACACACACTCACGTATTCATATGACCACTTGTCAATAAATCAATAAATGGCCCAACTGAAATTGAAAAAATAATCCTGTTATTATTTCATTGTAAAAAATTATATAGGCGGGCCAATACAAATGTTGTCAAATTACTACTGTAGCCCCTGCTTGGTAAAACACCACTGATTTAAGACAATTTAAGACAATTACGCAGGCTGACTCTTAAAAGTTTCCAACACAAAACAGCCTACAAGTTCGGAATTTAAATTGGCATGTAGGTATATGATTTGTGGCAACGCAATATATTACATTTTAAAATGTAAAAGGACTACTTCCGAATAACATCAATTGCTTGTCTGAATTGCAGGGGAAGCAGCTTGATTGCATCCTGCTAGGTGTCTGTCTGGTCTCTTCGGTCTTCCCAAAGGATATTGGGGGAGGTGGTCTTGCATCACGTGACCACAAACCAGCCTTGCCGACCCTTTGTTGTACAGGCTACACAACAGAGCCTCAGAGTCTAGAGTCTACATTTATGTTTTATGGTAAGATTTGGATGATATCAAATAAGTCTTAAGAGAAGGAGGTGGATTTGAAACCTCGTTCCCCCTCTGCCTCCCGATGAATTGAATGAAGAGGCGGATTTGGTGAAGGAAACGCACACAAAGGCAGCAGGACCTACGGCTAAAGAAGGACCGCGGAGAGGCTGGCGACTCATTTACGTGCGCACACGTTTGGGACATTGAGAAAGAGCGTGAGTGAGTGAGTCGTAAATACGGCAAGAGAAAATGTCTTTGTAGCCTCATTCAGAAGCAGAATTATTAGAGACTGGGAGTGATGCTGGTATTTATGAATACACCGTCATCCCGGGAAATAATCCCCATCCACGAAACCATCTTTTAATCACTGGAGAGTAACACTTGGAACGGGGGTGTTTTGCTTCGGCGAAGCTGCATGCGCTCTCCCTAGGTCGCTTTTGTTTTCTTGTTTTTGCACGAGACACCCAACGAGGAAACGAATTTATTGCAAACCGAGAACACCTTCATTTTCATCATGTTGGAAGGCTACCGGATCGTACGATGGATGGGACCATTGCATAGCCAGCCTCACCTAACGTTCGTCTGTTTACTGACCATCTCGTCTTTGCTTGGGGTCCACTCATCGTATCCACAGAGCGGCGAATGTGTGTCAGGAAAGGGAAAAGGCTGCGTCGGTAAGCATTTAATCATCATTATTCCAATGCATGCTCATTTCGGAAGATGTATATTAAATATAATGCAACAGTCAACAGTCGTTTTGCTCTTGTGGTCATGTTTTTTTTCTTTTAGATAAAAAGCACATCAATGAGTTTCGTGCAATTACTATAGCAGATTAGATTTCATGTTTCAAAATCTTAGGTAGGCTATTGATGGTAATTACTCTATCGGTTATTATTGGTTTATAACTGGTATAGGCTATATGTCAGGATAACCCCAATCGACCCTCCTTGATGATGCTCTCCGTGCTCCTTGATGCTACGCTGGTGTCACTGGCGAACGAGATCAGGTGTAGCCTATGATAAAAGACTAGCAGTCCCGAACCCCACCCTTCAACGCTTTTGCGCGTATACCCCTGCGAAAGACTCAAACAAGCTGTTAGGCCGGTAACCTAGTTCGATGTATAATAAAAGAGTGGCGCACATTTAAACAGAAAGCATTGGTCTTTTCCACCAGATCGCACACACACGCATCCTCAAGGACCTTACGAATAGGGCAATACTGTTATCTGATGGAGCCAATACGCATTTCTGCTTCCTTACCATCCATTGTTAATTGCTGCTTGCTACAGGCCTGAGGCGAAACATTTTGGTCCCACTTTGTGTTGGTGGTGTGAACCAGGAGGCAGGAGACCTTCAGATCAGGAGGCTATTTCGTCAGTTTTGCTTTTTATTCATCATGAATCAGAGACAGTAGGCTACATTAGATATATCACAAAGGAGCTCAGGACAAATCAAGTCATAGCCTACTACACTGGTCCCACCAGGCTGAGAGAGTTTGCCAAGCCCTAGGCATCTGGTAGTAATGCATTGGGCAAGGAATCAAACTGGATTTTGTGTTGTGATTTAAAACCCTTTCCCAGATTCAGTAGTTCGCCAGTGATGTGGCTTGGCGCTTCAGAGGATGTGGGTAAGGGAAATAGCAGGGCCTACCCAGATCCCTGTTTGAACAACACAAGAGCGAGAACCACATGGAGCAGTTTATATCACCAGAGGTTTCCTTGATGTTGCAGAAACCAGAAGATGGGGGCCATTCCAATCCCTAATAGTGAACAGTTGCAGAACTGCATCCTGTCGTCTTTGTCAGTGGAACTGTGCGGGAATATAACATTCATCTCAGAACAGAACAGACTGAGGGCCTGTTGTACTAATTAATAATCTGGCAGCCGTATTTTGTCTAAGCCGAGGCTTGTTTGTGTGTGTGCTTGTGGGCAGTCCTCCAAAAATGCATTGGCGTAATCAATTCTGGATAGGACAATGGTCTGGATAATGTTGGTCTGCATCTGCCAGGTTTAATAAAAGCTGTTATCAGAATATTCATTTAATCACAGGATAAAAGAGCCTTCAATGCATTATTTAATTGACGTCTGAACTACTGTAATATTGGCCTAACCGATGCATTGGAAGATAAATATCTAGAAGAGATATTAGCTGTCACATTTAGAAAGCAAGTACAGATCACTTGATTCTGATGAAAAATGATTCCAGTTATTTGCCAGTTATAAACCTGTCATGATGCAGCATACATGCTAATACATGTTTTTTTTTTTTTTTGTCTCCCACTTGTTTGAAGAAGGCTAATTTGGTTTATGTAAGGTGGCAGGTATCTGTAAAATGTCTCCTTTTCTTTCTGTTTTAATTGTGTTCATTGATTGTAACAAACCATTGTCTGAAGACTCCAAGGTGGTTTGACACTTGAGCTGACATTTAGGAGAATTATAGCGCTATCAGCATTCTGAGGCCCCTAAGGAGTTGCATTGTCAAATGTTCAGCTAATTTAGGCAGGAGGACCCGCTCTGCGTTGGGTTTGCACTCCTGGCACAGTATCTGGCCAGCCATTATTACGATTTTGGTTGCCAAATCTTTGCTAGATTGGTTGACCATGTGTGCTCTCACGTACAAATGAGAAATAATTAAAGGAAATTAATAAGTGGCATCTTCTGGAATAAATTATGTGTGCCACTTGTTAACAAATTAGAACAGGTGAAATAGCTACAATTATGAATATTAAACTTTATGTAATAGCCTATAGAAATGTGCTTCTATTTGAAGCCTATTTGAGGGTATGTATGAGTATACCTACAGTATATTTACAAAATATACAAGATATTTTTTTTAGTACATCTAATTTGTTTATCTTCAATGTTAACCTTTCAGCTACAGTTTGATCTATGACTCTCCATCCCATATTACTGAAATTGAAAATTAGTGACTTTTAAAAAGTATTTTCCCCTTTCACGCGACATAATAACTTCTTGTGAGGGCTTGTTCCTACACAGCTCCAACCAAATTGTTAAGTGTAGCAGAAAAAGGGTGGTGGTGGTGGTGATGGTGTGTGTTTGTTGCGAAGTGTTTCTTGAGGCTCCCAAGTTTCTATAGAGGCTTTTATTTGATCTCACCCTTCCCTCAGGACAGATCAATGGTTTTTATTCCCCTCCATTTTGTGACACTGAGGGAAAGGCAATGACAATAGTGGCCATTGTGCGCGATTGGTTACAAGCGCAAGGCCCTGGGCCCTGCGAAAGAGAAGCTTAATCAGTGGTGACCAGAGAGAGGCGAGAGCTTGCCTTTACAAATGGGCCTGGAGACAATGGCCGCCCCAGGATTCCTTCTGGCACTAGTTACTGTGACTTTGCAAAGGCAGTGTCGGGGGCTATTGTGGCTTGGCGTGTTTGTGCTAAAAGGGACATAGCCAAAGTGGCAAAAAAATACACCATTTATTATTGAAACAAAGTAGCAGCCTGTTTTGTAAAGTTCTGGTTCGTTACATGCACTGTCCTCTTTGCCACACTGTGTTGTGTTACAAAAGCCAATGTTGGGGCTCTATACCAAACTGGGCGAAGCAACACAAGCAAAAGGTCAGTTTATGTATGACAAAATGTTTTTGATTAGGAAAAAAAGTAAAATATAAAATAAAAGTGTAAAACTACCATAACTCTTCAACACTTAGACTATTTCTCAAAGTATGAGCCTGATTATAAATGTTTGGTTTGTCAAGGGTGAAAAAGTTTGTGGTGTTTTGGCTGTTTCTCTGGAGGGTCTTGAACTATTAAATTGTGGTCTTTTCGAGGTCAACTATGTGGGTTACATTAACAAGTGTTTAGTCTTGATTGATAGGCTTTGGCAAGTCTCCACTTCAGGCGGGCCTAATAGCCTCTAACAAAGTAATGGGTTCGCATGCATTAGTTGGTGGCTCAGTTTGAGGCTATTCAAAGTCGCAAGTAGAAAGTGATGTGGTTGCTGTATTCAAGTGATTGTTGAGGCGAAGTTGACAAGCTGAGAGGAACTGGGTTGTCACAGCCTGAGATGATGGACTGAGAGTTAGCCGTTGTTTTTTTCTTTTCTTTTTCTTTTTTTTGAGTCTGGGAAAAAAATAGATTGGTTGGTGGGTAGAAACTGAGATGAGATGGTTGATGAGAAGAGAAATGTCTATTCTAATGTTTATGTCATACCAATGCTTCTCTAAAAGAGCATTATGTTCACACACATTCTCTACAAAGGATTAAGGCAGACAATTAAAGAGAATACGGAAGGCAATATAAATAATTGAAGTGAAATAGGCAATACATTTACTGTATTAATTTTGACTAGCATGCAGCTTAACTGGGTTAAGCTTGCATTTTCAGTTTAGCTGTCATTACATACATTACCCTATCTTAATTCTCAAAGATATTTACATAGCTCAAGTTACCACATAATTAGGCAAGTTTCAATCATACGCCTCTCATTTTCTTGTATTTGCGCTGTATTATGTCTCTCTTCTGTGGTCTGTTTACATTTACTCAAATGCATCCAGACTCTGGGGAAAAAAAAGACTACTCCAGTCAGACTCGAGTCCTTTGTAAGTCGGGCCGCCATCCGTGGTGCACCCTGCATCACGGTGTGTCTAATTCTCTCAGGCTATACGGTTGTCTTAACACAGCCACATTCACAGCTCCGGTGGCCTTTCAGAGCCAGAAACAAGCTTGCCGGCTAGGAATGTTTCCTTTTTGCTGCAGTAGCCAGAGACCAGACTACTGTTTTTATTGCTCCACTGATTTCTTCAAGTTGAAGCATTAAGCAGCAGAAGTAGTAGTGGATTAGGGTAGGAAGCCTTGTCAAAGTATTTCTGAAATTGTATTTGTAACTGTAGTGCAATATATGTAATACATTTTTTTTATATGTGCCTGATATAGGCTAATTGAAGTTTTTTTTATACTGTTATATCTTCAGTGACAATGAATGACATTTGGCATCTGAGATGTTATTGAGATACAGTATAGAGTGTCCAGAGAGAGCTGAAGCATACAGTAGTAGTAATCAAAGATATTTAGCCATCATAAATGCCAGTAAGCAGGCTTATGTGTTAAGACTGAATGCTATTAACCTGGCCTATGTGTTAGACTGACAGCCTGTCAGAAATGGGCCCGAAAGTCACTTGGAAATATTATGTTTGTGATTTGGCACTGTAACTCAAAAAGCACCATTAAATACATCATGGCCATGACAACAGAAAATAATCAATAACATGGACATAGAGGGTTAAGTATATATTTTAAGATAGTTTACATGAAATGTGAAGATTTTAGGCTGACTAAGTATATAAAACAGTAAATTACATTGTATAAGTCCATAGAAACATAATGCCTGTTTTTAATAAACAGATGCGTTGGTTGCCACAAATAATGATCCCAAAATAGACAAGCACTCAGAGAGTGCTCCACCAAGGCAACAGAGTAACTAACCCATTACAGATTCCAGATGGTGTTCCGGATCACCACCAAAATGGAATCCTCTTCTCCTGTCCTAATACCCGCATTGTTAGAAAATATCATCAAAATCCATTCAGTACCCCCGAACAGTTATTCTGGACACAAACAGAAAGACAAAGCAACGACAGCAAAGACATAACCTCCTTGGTAAAGATAATTAGAGATGTGCAAAGACAACAAGAGCAATGGTGATCTCTGGTGTGATGGTGGAGCAATGGTGATCTAAGCTGCAAAGAGGACCGGCAGTAAGTTAGTGCTCTGGTGAAGAGCAGGTTGTGGTGCCTGTTTGAGGGACTCAAAGGAACAGGGGGAAGGGTGGTGTGCACCGAAGGGGGATGCACACACACGGTCCGATTGCATTCACCACCGCCTGCACACACAAGGGCCGCCTTCCCGTTTCAAAACACTGGCAGGTTGAGTTTTGTGTTCATGGCTTGTGTTCCACCACCTTAGTTATGCCGTCTCCGTTGCTTAGGAAATCATGTTTTTCTTTTTTTTCTTCTTCTTCTTTTCTTCCTCCACCTACCAGCCCATGCCTGGCCCAGCCCTGTTTGGCTTTGATGTGAGCCTCTCAACAACCAGTAATCAAGTGCTCATTAAGCTGAGTGATCTCCTGCAGATGTCTCTCAAAATGTGTCTTTTCCCCTCTCTCTCTCTCTCTCTCTCTGTCTTTTTCCCGCACGCACAACTGTCTTCTTCGCCACCACGCTCAGGCAGACAGTTTATGACCATTATCACTCTGTTACTGCCTAACTGCCAGAGAACATTTGATAGCTCTGATATTAATGTTCCTGTGAAGTTGATGCTGTCCATCATAAAATGCCTTGTCATCAGCGATGTTGAAGCTCTTTAGAGGATTAAAATCAGATAGTTCTATAAAACACAGACACTAAAAAAAAACATTTGCTTTGTGTGTCATTGTCTTGGCAGCTAGATGAAAACAGTGAAAAAATGTAAATGAAGAGAAACCCGACAGCTTCAGCCAATTTGTCATAAATTGAGTAAAAATGGTGTGTTAGTTCCCCCTGAGGTATTAGGGTGCCTCTGTTTGCAATTAATGAGACTGTATGGCAGGCTCAGTGTCACCTGAAGATCAATGTTAAAAAAAAAACACACACAAAAAAAACGGCACAATAGAAAGAAGCTCAAATCCCACTTGGACGGGAACAGGCGGACATGCTAAACCTATTTGTTTATCCATATTGTAGAGATTAGAGCTAAATCTCCCGCAGCCCTAAATACTGGGATATACTGCTGGAGTTTGGGACTTGAGTCTTCCTGAAGAGAAACATAATGACTTGCTGATTCCTTGGGTGAATACAACACCACAGTTGTGTGTGTGTGTGTGTGTGTGTGTGTATGCATGCACTAATGGGTTGAACTCCGGATTAACAGGGAAAGCCCTGGTCTTTGTTTGCGACAGACCTCTGGTTCCTGTCTCTTGCTTGTTCAGCTCCCATGCCATGCCATGATACCACAGCCCTTTGGAATCCAGGCCTAATTAATCAATTAACAAGGAAGTGGGTGCAGTGCGGTCTGACTAATCATCAACATCTGAACCAGGAAGCCATTTTAGGAGGAGATTTTCTTTCTGACTTAAAAAAACAAAACAAAAAACCTCTTCTTTTCAGTTTTGGCTTTCCACTCTGCTTGTTGTTCTCTCTCTCAGCCGTTCTGTTTGTTTGGGCCTGGCTCTCGGGTGATGGACAGAGACTTTAGTCCCCTTGCCTTGAGAGGAGTCGTGGCGGGGAGATAACAGTGTTGACTTTGAAAGTGCCTCGGTGAGAAACGCTCCCCGCGGCCTGGCCCACACGGCGAGAAATCGAGTCTCGGGGCTGGCTTTGCCGTTAACCTCTCTTTAGCAGTCAATCGCCCTCCCCTGAGGTGAAGACTAAGCCAGAGTTGTCGGAGCTCAACAGTGATTTTCCTCTCACAGCATGAAGCCACTCAGCTGGAGTCAAGAAAAACAGGGGAAAAAAATAATGAAAAATAAAAGCCTAATGTTAGACAGCTTGTCTCTCTCCACATACAAACCGTGTGGCATTGCTTCAGGTTAGAATTGCATTACTGCAGACAATACTTCGTTTGTCGCTACTTATAAGGCAGGGAGCCAAACATGAATCGTCTGAAAGACCCAATATGTTGCAAATGCCTGTCAATATTACTGCCATTTTATTTTTTTCTCTCTCTCTGAATGCCCTCTCTGTGAAAATGCAAAGCAAACAAGTCTTTTGATTGACAACCGTAATAACCAAAGGCTTGAGGGGATGACAGGGCCAGTGTCACGCTATTGGCTGGTCTGTTGGGGACCTCTGGGTCATTGACCTACCGTGGTGATGAGTATTGATGTTTTGCAGAGTGGAGTCAGATGATAGGGGGCACCTTTGACAGGGCTCTATGCTTCACCAGCCCCCCTCTGCTCCATGTCTCTCTCTCTCTCTCTCTCTGTTGCCCATTTTCTCTGTATTTTTTCCTCTATTTCCATCCCCTCATCCCTCCCTTTGTTTTTTTCTCCCTCTCTCTCTCTCTGTTTCTTCCCTCTCTCTGTCCCACATATCCTTCACTGGTACCCGTCTCTCTTTCTCTCTCTCCCTCACTCGTTCTACTCCTCTTTCGTGACATTGATTTTGCTCTCTGCTCTGATTATCCCGGTGTCAGCGTGAGACTGGATCTGGTTCTCCTCTCCGCTCCTCTCCTTTGGCCCGACCCAGCTCCCCTGGAGCATCGGGCCGCCCGCTGGTGTCCATTTTTGAGCTCAGCTCACACACACTTCACAGAACTGGGTCAGAGGGGATGAATGAGTGGGGACGTTCTCAACTTGGGGAGGGAGGAGAGAGGTTGGGGGATGGTGAGGGGTGTGGGGAGGGTCAATTTTGCCTCCTAAAAACTCTTTCATCTGTGTCCACGGAGCGCCATCATTTATTCATCAGCAATGCAAGACTTGCAGCGTTTCATTTACGATCGTATTGAGTAAATACTGCTGTCAGTTTGTTGTCCCTCAGGGCTGTTTATTTCTGCATTTTTGTCCCATGTATTTCTATCAGCACTAATTCTCTTGTAGGCCTACAGTTTGTTGACCAAGGACATGGTCATGACACAGTGTATAGAAACCTCTTTTTTGGGCTTTTGTATTACTGATTAATATGCTACAATATGGCTTGCTTAGAAAATGAAGCTGATTGAAGAAGTTAAAGGATCCACAGTCCATCAGTCCATACTGGCATTCTTTGAGGCTACCAATTAGAACGCATAGCATTTGGTATGATGTAGCCCATATGCAAACTTGCAGCTTAGCTAACAGAAGTGGGCGTATGAAAACAAAACTTTCATGCTCTTAGCGGTTAGCGTTGACTGCCATGTTGTTATTTGGTCTGCGTTGCATGAAATTCAGTCAGTCTCATATCTATTGACAGCACTTAGCAAAGTAAAACAACAGGGCTATGGGTTGATTCACTCAGTATAATTCCTAATAACTTCAGACACCCACCCCTCTTAAAGACTGTGTTAAAAACTGTAACTGATAGCATCCGCTGTGTCCAAACAACCTGGCTGTCCAGTTTGATCTCGTCTCGTCTCAGCGCGGCTTACCCATCTCCCAAATGTACGAGACGGCCGAGCGCCAAAGTGCCGTTGCCGTCGCTTAAGTGGCCAGCGCTGATTAACAGTCCATCTTGTCACTTCTCATTTCCACCACCATCCTCACACAACTCTTTAAGATTCAGCCAGCAACAACAACGAAGGCTCTCTTTTGACAGAGCTGACACATTTTGAAGGGGAGGCATGTTGAGTATTTTTTGGGTCTTGTAAAGTTGCTATACAATTGAGGCAACAAGGAAGTGTATGTCATAGAATCTTGCTTTGCCCAAAACAAACCTGTTGTTTAACACCGGATGTTCCTCCCATATATTGAGTGGGTGTTGCGCCTTGCTATACCTATTTGTTTCTTCAGTCAGAAATCGGAGTATATACAGTGCTTTTTTTTTTTGTCAGACTGGGAAAAGACAAGCCTTCGGCAACAACAAGGGTTTATGGTCGAAAAAACATCCAAAACAGGAAAGGGAACAATGAAGCTGGTGCCAATGCTTGTTCCCTCTGATCCATGCTGCACCATCTAAGCTCCATCAATATTTCACCATCACCATCTTTGGAGTTTTTCCTCCCTTTTACCTCCTCTTTCTTCTGTCCTCACTCTTTGTAAGTTTTTATAAGCTCCTCGTCCCTCTGGGTGTCGTAGTCGTTGTTTGTCAACACCCTCGTTGACGTTTTTTTTGTGTGTGTGTGTGTGTGTGTGTGTGTGTGTGCACTCAACATGGCAGCTACTTCATCCTTCTGCCCTGGGCAGGGGTGTAGGGGAGAAAAATGGCTTTCATAATGCATCTTGAGTTAAGCTCCAAGTCTCTTCTTCAATAAAGATTTTTACTGCTTCTGAAGTGCCTTCTTAATTGATGGTGCTTTAAGTTAATTATTTTCGATGAATGATTAACAGTGGTGTCCTTGACTGGTCCATCTCATGGCCTCATGTATTGACACGTCTAATACTTTGACCCACGGTATCGGGTATTGACTCACGCTACTCCTCTGGTCTCTATGCTCTTATTGATTAATTGAATTACTTCATAGACTCAGTGATTTATACTGATGGCCTTTTTTGATTCAAACTAAGCCAGTCTTTGCTTAACAGTTCTTGCTCGGCTCTCTTATGAAAGCGTGGTTGACAACACAGCAACGCGGCTGTCACGTTATAGGTTAAAAATTGCTTTTGGGGATTCGTGAGGACGGGTTTGTTAACCTCTGCCTAGGAGGCAAGTGACTGGTAGCAGTCCTCCACCCTATCCCCATCCCCCACCCCCCACCTCACCCAAACGCCCATCGTTCTCCCAGTCCTGAGCTAAATGGAGGAATGCCACTGACTTAATGTGCCCCGATGGAGCGTTGGCGGCCTGGGGCCGTGACTAGGCGTGGAACGTGGCGGGCAGCAGACGCGCGCCAGCTGCTCCGCTCCGCACATGCTGCGGCCAGCTGCTGGGTCACACTTCCTGTAGGAGCTGACAGGAAACGGAGGCGGTAGCAATAGAGTGTGTGATGTGAGTGTGTGTGTGTGAGTGATGGTGGTGGTGGGGGGGTTTATGTGATATAATTTGATTCCTACCCCCCATGGAAACAAGTACTGGTTTGTTAGTTGCCAGTCAGACAGATTAAGTGTCCAGGAGCATAGATGCTCACATGGGAACAAGACAGTAAGACAGTATGTGTGTGGGTGTATGTGTGTGTTTGCGTGCGTGCGTGTACTGTATGTCAAATATAAAAGATACAGGTTTTTTCAGTTGTGACTGTAGTATGCTGCACCTGTGGCCAGAGAGAGCATTGTTCTACAGTGCCATCTCTGTATGTACTTGCTGAGGTGTTTGTTTGTTGTTGTTGTTGTTGTCAATCAAGAGTCTTAGTCATTATTGTATTTCTGTCACTTGAATTATGATTGTGTATATACAGTTTATATGTATGTTTCATGATTTATCTATCGATCTCACAGTCTATTGATAGATCAGCCAATCTATCAATCCAAGTTAAACACTAAAATAAAAAAGTGGGTGATTTTGTATGATTTTATGTGTTCTGCTGATGACAGTTTTTTGGGTCGATGTCTGGTGGTTTGCTCTTGAACGTTTCCAGTAAAACGTATTTGGTGGATGCCATGACAATTCAATCTCACTGACCGTGTGCCAGGCCAAACAAGGAAGACAGTCAGCTTTTGTCTGCTCTCTCCTACATCAAAATGCACAATCCTTGGCAAACGACCACTTTCTATCTTCTTTACGATGTATGCCTTGCAAATAATTCAGGCAGATTGGAAGTTTAATATACATTGGGGATACAAGTGAACACCCAGTTGGCTTAATGCACTACAATTTATATTTAAATGTGATGTTTTTTTCCCTCTAGCATACAAGAAAACCACATTGTTGTGGTATGTGCATACTGATGTTGGTCTTGGCTCGCGTTGGGTTTGCGAAATGAGTAAAACCACAAGAGTGAAGATAAACAGTAGAGGCCATGTAGTCTTCCCTTAGTGGGGACAGCTAGATGCCTCTCTGAGTCAGACTCGGAACCTCAGACACTGCCAGACTTGTGCACTGTGACAACAGCTGGGCCCGAAGGGTTTAGTTTGAGTTGATGTGGTTTTTTTTTTTTCCTCCTGTCTTCCACGCCATCTATAAAATTAGCGTCTTTGTGGAAATAGCCCCCCTCATCTGCTGCAAGCTCATGTAGACCTGCCATTAGGAGTGGTTTTTACTGCTGTGGAAATACACCGTCCTTCTCAGTGCTCAGAAAGACCTGAGGTTAGTTGTCTGAGGCTTACGGTGGATACCGTCATATATTTTTTTCCCTCCTTCTTTCACGCTTATACCTGTTCAGAATTTCTGTGCTGTTGAACCTGGCTCACCCCCCCTGCTCATCTTGTCAGGATAAGCTGGAGCAGTTTTTCTATTAGCCTTTGTGGTAGTGTCGCCAAGCCCCGTGAAAAAGATGAAGCAGGGGAAAAAAAAAGAAAGTCAAATGCATTAGATTCAGCTGATTCACTTCCAGCTTGGGGATGGGGGGTGAGGGGGGTTGGAGGATTGACGTTGAAGTACACTCCACTGCCATTCTTTGGTCTAAAGGTCAGGTTTTCTAAAGCCCTTGGATCACTTGAAAAGCATCTCAAGCTTTCGCTAATTTCTATACCTCACACAGGTTGGGAGTTCTTTTGTGTGTAAGATGGAAAGGAAGGAGAGAAAAAAATACCCCACAATACATATTCAACACGGAACCCCATATCAACAGCAGCTGCACTTTGCAATGCAGATGATCTTAAATCAATGGTAGATGAATTAATATTTATGTCACAAGTACGGAGGGGAGTGCATTTGAATACTAGCGACCCATAATAAGAGGTAGTCATGCCACAGGGATTATTAGCCAGTTTATGGAAAAAAAAAAAAAAAAAAAAAATTGCATTTTCAAAGAGGGCCTTAAAATAGAGACAAAATGAGGCATAGATAACATGTTAATAATTACTATAATCATTGTCATTAGTAGTTTTGAAATTTCTAGGTTTATTATTTTAAAATCTAGGGCACATATAATTGGTTAGTGTTGAGATCATAATATGCCACTGGGCCATTAATCATGTTTGGTGTAATATCAGAGCATTCTGCAGGGTTCCTCATGTTGTCTTTTAATGCAGAACCATAAAGAACAATTTTCCTTTCTCTGACGAGGTACTTATTATTGTATAAACTTATTTTTTTATGTCCTGCAAGCATAGCAGAGGTGTTTCGAAACAGGCTCTGAGCTGGGTTTTTTTTAAATGGTGACACCTTACTGCCTGGTTGCATAAATGTGCCCTCATACATAAATCATGTGGGCTAAAAATGTTTAAATTACAGACTTCAGTGCCTCTGCAATGCTTTTAACATTCTTACTGCCACACTCTCTCAGCTGTTTTTGTTCTCCTATGAACCACACAATGCTTGCATATCACATATTTTTTTTGTTTGTTTGTTTTGATTAATTGCTTCAGCTTCTCAAGGTTTCTCAGTATCCTTTGCCGTTTTGAAATCGGTCGGCATGCTTTTGTTGCTATTTCAGAGTGATTTTGTGTCTCGCTGAGCCAAAGGAACAAAGACAATCGCATCCTAGTGTCCTCATGCGCATGCTATGCAAGTCCCTCCAGGAGCCAGAAGCTGCAGGGATACAAGGGCTTGTGCATGTTTCTTCCTGGACATGGTGTTAATCTTGTAGGCTTAATCAACCATGATTTAATTGCAGGCCTGCATTGTGCCTGGAAATGAGCATCACACTGTGACACAGAAAAGTGTGTGTGTGTGTGTGTGTAGTTGTTTCCATTATGAAGTGTGTTTGTACTGTGTGTGTGTGTGTGGGTACAGATCTTCAGTTGTGGCTCTGTGTGTGTTTTTGTGTGTGTGTGTGTGTGGATAGACAGAGGTAAAGCTTTGTATCTGTGTATTTTTAGTTGAGACTACTGTACAGTATATGTGGGTCTTCCACTCTTTTTCACTTATGCCTCTTCTGCTCTTGTGCATCTGTCCCTTCAGATCTGTCGGAGAAGAAGAGTGACTTGCGAGTTTGCGATGCAGCCACGTGCCGCTTCGGGGGCACCTGTCGCGATGATGGCTCAGACCTGAAGTGTGTTTGTCAGTTTCAGGTAAGGGAACAACTCATGTTGTCGCTCGTCGGCGATACGTTATCTCAGCCGTTGTCATATCAGCATCGTAAGGCGATATAGAGAAGCGGCAACGCCAAGACAGCTTGCCTGCCTATTTGCCTGAAAACAAGTCTCTCCTGTTGTGTCTGAATTCCTTGCTGTTTGTCGTTTGGCATTTTCCCTCAAGTCAGCTTCAGGGTGTGTGCTCATTTCTGTCTCTTTTTTTCTTTGGGCTCTCTGTTTGTTCCTTTCACTACACTAGTGCCATAGTAACTACATTCCCGTTTGCGGTTCAAACGGAGACACCTATCAGAACGAGTGTTTCTTGAGGCAAGCTGCTTGCAAACAGCAGAAGTCCATATCGCTGGCATCAGAGGGGCCTTGCTATCCTGGTGAGTCTGAAGACCACATTCTCAATGCTTGCTTGTGCTCCACCCCACACACAGATTGCACAGTCCGATTACACCACCGGCTGTGATGACTGTTGACTGACATGAACCTGTCTAACCTCTCTCTCTCTCTCTCTCTCTACCCGGTGCTTGTTTGTCTACAGATAGCAGTTCAGGATCAGGAGATGGAGGTACGGTAGAAATTCCTTTCTTTTTCTTTTTGTTTTGTTTTTCGGCTACGTAATTATGTACACAGGGCAGCTGCTGGGGAGGCAACAACAGCAGCAGCAGCAGCAGCACCATCAGTCTGAGGCCCACATGGTCATGCATTTTTCACAAGACTAAAACAGAGTAGGGGGGAGAAGCTGCATGCATCTAAATACGCCAAAATACAAAAATATTCTTCAAAGGTGTTTTTTTCCCCCCTAGTTCTAATGGGCCATATAAATAGTGCATTAAGACATCACACTGCTCTGTCCCACTGCCATAGGCTCCCTCAGGGTAAAAAGCTGCACACTAACAAACACACATCCAAATACACACACACACACACACACACACACACACACACACACAAACACACACACGCACAAATGTGATGGTATCCACATGGTAATTAATTTTTACAGTTTGTTCTCTGTGGCGAATTAGAGGAAAAATATTCCCGCGGCTGGTGTTTTTTTACAGCTTGCAGAAATGTTCTTAGCACTGATCGTCAGACCAAAGATGAGAATCAGCTTGGAAGAGGGAGTGAAGGGGGGGGTAGATTGTCAGAATATCCTTATCCAAGGCTTATTTTTAGATCCAGCTGCGTTGTGAGTAGCCGGAGCTTTTGGCCAAGAAACTGGCCGAGCAGCGTTTAATTTGAGACTCCACCTCCTGAGGTCTTTTTTTTTCCTCCCCCTTTTTTCTTTCTTTTTTTTTAAAGGGGGGGAGATGAAGAGCGGCTTCTGAGGCTTGCTTTCCAGAGCTGTCATTTTGCTAAATTACAGGGCCGTGCTGCACGGGGCCCCAAATCTGCTGTGGTCTTTGTCCTTAGAAGGCACAGAAAATCAACACACACACACACACACACACACACACACACACACACACACACACACACACACACACACACACACACACACACACCTTCCTCTATGCTGCCTCTTTCATAGAAAAGTGTTTATTCTGCATTCATAGTTCTTTTTGGCTCAGCATTTTGCACAGCACAGCTAATAAACAAACACCAAACTCACCAAACACATGTAGTGGTCATGTCATGAAAAGCAAAAACATTGACAGGAAACAAAAACAACACCGTCAACACCCAGTGCACCAAAGCCCTCCGGCATAGGCCTTGGCTTTTAAGACATAGTCTTGGACGGGTTATGCGAGAATCGTTGCGTCTATCGCTTTAGGGTGTCGAATGTGCGTATCATAGGTGTGTACGTACATCCCCATACTTTCGGTATTATCCCGAGCGCATTGTTTTCCACGAGCAGTTATTACGCTGAGTGGAGAACTACCAGGAGAGTACGGGTAGACTTATTATCATTATTACACGCTTTGAGGAGCGAGGGGGGTGTCTGCTGAAGTAGGTTTGAATTAAAATGGTAATTCCTCAGCTTTAAAACCTTCAACCTATTTTGCCGCAGCTTTAAATTATATAGCCTCCTTGACGGCAGGGCATTGCGTGCAATAGAAAGCAATTCTCCCAAGTCCAGGAGGGACCGACTTGGTCATTAAATCCTTCTGCAGCGAAAAACGTATGTCCCATTTTGTCAAAGCATGTAGAAAACGGATTTAAGAAAACACACACACACACACACACACACACACACACACACACACACACACACACACACACACACACACACGCTATATTAAATTATATCATTCCTGAATTGCAGAATATGAAGGATCTGGAAGTGACTCAGGCAAGAAGGCCAAGTGTGGCAATTGCAAGTATGGAGCCGAATGTGATGAAGACTCAGAGGATGTTTGGTGAGCTTTTGTTTTCCCTTCTAGGGTCAGTTTCCCAAAAGCAACTTGATTGGTTGGTTGCAATTGAATTTCCCATTGCCAACCAACTAAGTTGTTTACTGATTTAGCAACTATGCTTTTGGGATACGCAACCCAGTTACAGACGCCTGGTTTGATGTTGTGTCTGCCCTTTTGTCTATTCCCACTGCCCTCTCTATTGTAGTGTATTCACACACTATTTGAGGCTTGCGCTATATCTGTTTATCTGGGCTAAATATTTTATTACAGTGATGTAACAAAGCAGGGAAGGTACATAATATGACATGAACAGAAGTTCAGCCACTGCAGAGGCATGGTGGGAGCTCGGGAAGTTTGCCATCATAATCTCCTGAGTTAAACCATTGACATACATATTACAAAAATGTGCATAGCTGGAGAAATTCCCATCATTTCTGCAGCTCAGTGTTAAAACTGAGTGGAAATTGGGTCGTCCCTACTGGAACATGAAGTAAAATTGCTTACTGTATACTATATATGAGTAGGTTTATCTTAAGAGAATTCCATCAAACCAATTATTTATTGCTGTACACACACACACACACACACACACACACACACACACACACACACACACACACACAGGAAAATACTAAAACACTGGTTCTCTCTCTGGTTGGTTTTGTAGGTGCATGTGTAACATTGACTGCAGTGGCCACAATGAGAACCCTGTTTGTGGGACAGACGGGAACTCCTACAACAACCCGTGCCACGTGCGTGAGGCCTCCTGCATGAAGCAGGAACAGATTGATGTCAAGCACCTCGGGAGGTGTCCAGGTAATACCCCCATTCTCCACTCACACACACACACACACACACACACACACACACACACACACACACACACACACACACACACGTAAACCTCAACATTAAAACCAGATCCCCTTGACCAAAGACTTGAGTGTTTGCACGGCACCAACCTTGAGAGATTCACAGGTTTGCACAGCGCTCACCAGATTTCCTCCTAGATAAAGCTCTCAAACACTAATACTTTAAGAGGCCTTTTCAGTCCTGATTAAACACTCTTGCCACACATTGTGGAGTCTTACTCTCAACTTTGGGTGCATTGCCTAGGTCAAGCTCTGCTTTACTGTTTAAGCAAATGCCTTGACAAGATAATGTTGTCCAACAAGCAAAGCCAACAATTGGGATTAGTTTCTAATACAAAGTTTCCTTCTTTAAAAACAGATAAAGGAAAGAAGGACGTGCCACCTGATGTATTTGGTGAGTGAAATTTAACATTTCTTTTGCCGTTTTGAAAGGTATTCTCTTATTTTCCAAAGAACTCATTAATGGTCTTGTTAAAAGAAAGTCTTAATGAATGCACTGCTCATCAAACTTAGCTAGCCTCCAGTTTTTGAAAAATAACAGCTAATGAGTAAAGTTTGTTAGCTTGTGGAGTGGAAAAAAACTTAAAATGAAGGTTAACAAAATACGGGTAGGGCACCTTCTCTTTTTAAATAAGTTTGAAATAAAAAACAATGTGCCATCTATCACATTTAGTTTATGGCACACTTGTCCGCCTCTTTGCCCTTTGGATCTTTCTTCTTTGGCATTTGCTGAAAAATGAGCTGTTAATCAACTAATCAGTTTCTGTTAAAAGAAAATGATCTGAAAAGTTTTTGATAGCAGCTTCTTCTGTACTTGCAACTCTTTGACAGTAAACAAATATCTTTGGAGATGGAGAGTGTGGACGAAAAGCACAACATTGGTTATTTGGGAAATTGAAACTATTCAATCAATTGAGCATTGTTGTAAAAGTCTATTGACTATGCAAAGGTAGTAGCAGCCCTAGTGGGTACAATATACATTGTTCTTGTCCACTCCTCCACTGCATTGCAATTCCTGCATGTGTCCTATATAGGTTTGTAGGACTATGGAGAGAGACTGTGATAAATGTGCCATCCGTGTTAGTGCAGTATCAACCCATAGATACAGTATATGTTTAAGCAATAAATCCTGAGAGACCTATAGGTGCAGAAATATGCTATATAATATATAATAGCAACACAACCAATCATAATCAAGGACCATAACTGTCTGTTTTTGAAATATAGAAACTAATCAGTACACACTGTATCTACAAAGTATGTGTATGGTACAAACCAACCTCTATCTCTGTTAGCACGATGTCTATATCAGAACACCAGAAGAGAACATTTATGTATTCAGTGAGCACTGTTACCATGGTACCACATTGACAGTACAGGCCTGAGCTCAGTCTGCCTCTGCTTGATGTGATGACGTGCCTGTTCACACGAGTAACTGGCATAAATCTTTCATTCCCAGCGGTGGTTAAAGAAAAGCCAGACTTGGGCAGTGGAAGAACTAATGGCTGGATTCCAGTGCCGTGTACAGAGGAGTATGCCAACTTCTGCCTTCACGGGCAGTGCGAGATGAAATTTGGTGCCGTCTCATGCAGGTATGAACTCTTCTGGGCAACAGGATGGGTGTTAGTTCAGAAATGGTGGACTCCCAATGTATTTTGATAAGAGGAAACTCTCAGTTAACCAGACTAATTGTTTAGCTTCCAATCATCCAGTCAGACTCTACACCACAGTGAAGGGAAAGAGTGTGGTCAACCAGGCTAGGATTGCTAAGACTGCTCCACCCTAGACCATTTATATTTAAGAAAATGGAGACCCATGGGAATATTCACTCAATGTTGAAAAATAAAAATGTGTATGTTTTGTTGAGTTTTGTTTGCTAACTAGAATCCACACAGCCTCTAATAATGTGCAGGTTATTTTGCTGACAACAGAGCTTTGTTTGCAGGTGTGAGTCCGGCTACACTGGCGCTCAGTGTGATGTCCAGGACTTCAACATCCTGTATGTGGTTCCCAGTGGACAGAAGCTGCACTATGTACTAATTGCAGCCATCATTGGTGCTGTGCAGATTGCCATCATCGTGGCTGTTGTCATGTGCATCACCAGGTGAGCTCTTTTCTACGGATTTCAGTGGACACTTTTAGGTTATGATAGTACATGGTTCAGGATTCTCAAGGTTTTAGAAACTAAAATCCACACAAAAGCCTATTATAGTCCTTGCAAGATCCTCCTATCAAAGGGGCTGCTAGCTGTCAGCAGTGCCAGTCGTCACTTGTGACGCAGTCTCCTTTTTAGTCTAACCATTTGTTCCCATCAAACATAATGTGGGGTAAAAACACATTTTATGTAAAAACTACCTACAGTCTATTGTACTTTGCCCCTGAGGAAGCATTTCAGATTGTCTGGCTGACCCAGGAAAATTGAGGTCTCTGAGGTTCAGTATGAAGTTCAAAGAGAACAATGGGAGCCGTTTGAAAACAGTCTGGTAAATAGGTCTTGGAAAAGAATTACGTTTCTTGTCCTCAAAAGGATGGATGAAGAAAGCTTTTTTTTAATTAAAAAGGAAGCAGTTCTAAGAGACACCCAGTGAAAAAGGAATTAACAGCGAGTAAGGCATTAAAATAATTCCTCTTTTCTTGTTGCTTTTACAGGAAATGTCCTAAAAATAACCGTGGACGTCGGCAAAAGCAAAACCTTGGACACTTTTCTTCAGATACTTCTTCCAGGATGATGTAGCTGTATTTTTTTATTTTAATTTTTATACTTTTTTCGTACCAAGTGGATTACATTTTTAACGTATCAATTTTATTTTTTCCTGATTTTTAAACTTGGGAGGACGACGTTGCATTTTATTTGTTTTGTTTTTAAATATTATTTTGAAAGAGGCCTTATTTTTTCTTTGCTGGACATTAATGGGACTTCCTGTTGTCTGTGTGACACTTTCAACAGGATCAAGCTATTGTGGGTTTAAATATATTTTTTTCTTTTGGTACTTTTATTATTTTTTTTATTTTTATTTTATTATTTTATTTTTTAATGTAGCTCTCGGCACACATACCTTTACCACCACTGAAATGGATTTCTTGTCTCTTGGAATGTGCTACTCATTGGGACCACTATGAAATGGATTTCTTGTCTTAAACTTTTTTTCTCACGTCTTTTGCTTTCCTTATTTTTCTCATTTCTTTTGCAAATTGAATGCAGCTGAACACCAAATGCAGTTGGACATGAATGAAATGTGAGCCGATGATGTTTTAAAAAGAAAAAAAAAAAAGTTTACAAAAATTCTCTCTCTTTTGAAAAAGGAATTCCAGCAATGGAACACAATGTGTTTTTTGACATAGCTAATCATTTTTCGATGTTGGATCGTTTGTAGTTTTTTTATGTTCTAATGTTATTGGTGTTACTGTTGTTGATGTTGAAATGATCATTATTATTGACATTAATTTAATTCTAGACACTGCATATCGCATGACCTGTGGAACTGTGTCCAGTGCTGTAGACTTGATAGAATTAAATTCCCCGTCCTATGAGTAGTTTTTGCTGCTTCCATCTGAATATTAGTCACATAAGATGTCAGTTGCATTTCTGTATCTAAACATGCTGCATTGAATGTGAAGCCCACAATGTACGAAAGGAAGGGTCTATGTGAATGTTGACTGGAGCTGGCAAGAGGAGACCTTATCTGAAGATGATAAAACTAGTGTTGGGTTGTGTGAATGTTTAAAACAAGATTATACACGTTTAAAATGATACACATTTTTTATATTATAAACATTTTTTAACAGAGAAGAGACATTCACATCTAATTTTGATTAACCCAGTACCACTTTATACTGTCACCTTCACAAGGACTAAAATATTCAGTGGCAATTCAATTCCGTGTCCTTACCATGCAAAATCTAATTAGGCCTACGAGAACAAACCCTCTAAATTTCAGAGTGATAGATAGATTTTAATATCGTCAATGGTGTTTCTTTTAATAAGCTACATTGTACCATCAATAAATAATGACAACCCCACCCACCCTGTATCCCATCATAAAAATGGCCTGAGAGGAGATCCACTAGGGGTAGACAAAGGCACATTTCAATTTCCCGTTCCTGCTTGACCTCTTTTGTCAGCATTGGTCTGTTTTACATTCATCCTCATAAAAAAAGTTGATTAAATGATTTTTTTTTTAAAGAGCCCGTAAAACCCAACATGATCGACCCATGCACAATTTTGATCTAATTGAATGACTGAATGTATGTTCCCTGCGAATTCTTTACCATCAAGACAAAACAGAATTAAAATGGTCTCCAATGTATCAAAATTATGGTGTTAATTGTTGTTGTAGACGGTGCACTCAAAGCAGGTCAATAAAACTTAGTTTGAAGTATCCAAGCATGACATGAATGACACGAAACATTACACCATGTATAAATATTTGTTAGGGTTCCAGAGGCTTCGAACAGTAGACAAATATAACCATATAGATGGTATTTCACTTACAGAAAACACAGTATTAAATATTTTTGGATTAAGTTATTTGTAGATTAACTGAACAAAATCTATAGAATGGCAACTAGAGTTGACATTCTGAGTGTGGGCTGATACTGCGCATTGAGATGTTGATACTGCACAAAATTCTCTCCTTGCTGTTTCTGACGACCTGATCTGGTGTTTGTAGTAGAGTGTCATAAAAGGCACAAGGCCTGAGGAAATCTAGTCAGAGAACCTCTCTAGTGAGAGCACAGGTGAGATACACACATTGCTGCAGTTCCAACTTCTGCAGACTGAGGTGAACAAAACAAGAGTTTGTTCAAAGAGCTGACATGAAGGACACAGATCTCGTCAGCCTGTGAAAAATGTTAGTGAAGAAGCTATAAGGTTTCAAAAGAAGAGTGTGTATGACGGCATACTATGAACGTGCATTTGAGTCCTACTCTATCTGTGTGTGTGTGCGTGCACGTTTGTGTGTGTGTGTGTGTGTGTGTTGGTGGGTCACAAGTGTGTTACAACAAGTCTACAGCGAGGCGGCCTGAACTCGACTGTGACAAGACGGATGGGTAATTATAGCCAGGTCCCGGTGGTAATTATAGATAGCAGCTGGTGGCATAATTTTAGGGATTTGGACAGCCCTTCCCCCCTATCTCACGACCCCCCTACAAACCCAGCCGTGGCCTGTACCCCCACCCCATCCCCACCCATGTCTTTTCCCCTGAGGTGCTAGTGCCTCACTAACGCAGGACGCTCTTGTGCTAGTTGCTAAGTGACAGGTGCCTAACCATCCTAACCTTTTTGCCGATCAAGACAATGGAAATAAAAAAGGTGGCCCTCAGGCATGTTGAAACACACACACACACACACACACACACACACACACACACACACACACACACACACAGATTGGGCTACAGGCTTTAACCATCTGTCAGCTGTGGTTTAATAATGAGTGCTCACGGGAGACCTGTTTAATGTGCATGAAGGTACATCATTAAACCAGAGCTTGAAGGATTAAAGGTTAGATATAGGAAAATGGAGCGTAAAACAAAAAAGGAAAATGTTCCTCATACCTGATAAGACTTTTCAAATGATTATCCTCACTTTGACAATAATTTGTACTGTAATTGGACTATTAATGGCAGATTTGCATTACACAGTCGTTTGGCCAATTAGTCATGGCGAATAAATGTAAAACAAAGCACAACAACAACAAAAATTGTTGATGTGACATTCGTTACAGGCAAGTAAACTTAATTATCAAAAACAAATATTGTTGAATGATATGGTAAAACAGAATTACTACTCTGTCCATGAATGTTACAACCGATTGCTCACCAATGACACAGCAATGCGTCGTCCATCCATGACTAAGGGATGGACGTGAGATCACTGAGGGGGGTGACGCCCCATGTGCATGACAATCTCCCCTAAAACTCTGGGATTGGCTCAACATGCCCATGAGGAAGGGGGTGGTGGACTAATCGAATAAGTGGGGAAGTCCGCTCTCTGATTAAGCCATGTACTTTTGGGCTCAGCCCTTGCAACTGCACCCACCCTTGTGTGGAGCAATAGCGGGTGCTGCTTTCCAAACATGCAGTCATAAGATCCGTGTTGATGTCTACTCCTGCCAATTACACTCACATGTCCAGGCCAATCATTCATGGTCATTCTTCTTAAGCATCGGCACCCCACCAGACCTTACAAGGCATGGGCCATGTATGGATTCCCTTACAGTTGTGTATGTTAACACAAAAGCAATGTGGTGGTGCAATGGAAAAGAGAATAAGTCCCTGAGTACCAATGTAAGGGGGGCTTTCCATTCTCCTCCATAGACCTCCATACACATCTTCTAAAAATGTAAGGGTGTCACCTTACTGGGGGTATTTATAACTGTGATGAATTCATGCAGACTGGGGCACTCCCTCACTCTAACTCTACCTTCTTAGCTCTCTCTCTCTCTCTCTCTCTCTCTCTCTCTCTCTCTCTCTCTCTCTCTCTATCTGCCCCTCGATCTCGCTCTCTCTCCCTCTCTCTTTGGACGTGCCATGTGACACAGGCTGCCCTTTGATCCCCTGTTTTGCCCTACATGATGGTGAGGTGGAGCTTCCATGTTCTTGTGCAGTAGACCTGGGTGAAAAGACACTTCAGCTGGAGAGCCTCTGCCTGTCCGTCCGTCCGTCCTCCCATCCACCCGACCCCCTTCGATCACAGGACTGTCCGCAGCGCAGCCCCCATGATCCTGCACCCGAACCCGTTCCCTAAGAGATCCTAAAAACCTCCTCCCAATCACCTTCTTTCTTTTTTCCGTACCCAAGCAAAGTCTCTCGGTCTTCTCCAAAAGGAGCGTGTTTGAGGAACATCAGCAGCAATGGCTCAGAAGATGGACGTGTCTGCGTTGGAGGGTGAGGCCGGGGTACTGGCGTTGTTGGAGCGCGTGGCGGGCATCATCGACAACGTCCAGGCGTGCCAGACGCGCATGGAGGAGAGGCAGTTGGAGCTGGAGGCCAGCGTCAAGACCATCCAGACCGACGTTGCCAAGCTGACAAAGGACCACACGACCACCAACAGTGTCGTGGAGAAGCTGCTCGAGAAGACGCGCAAGGTCAGCTGCCACATCAAGGATGTGCGCGTGCGCATCGAGAAGCAGAACGAACGTGTCAAGAAAGTGGAAGAGACCCAGGGCGAGTTGCTCATGAAGAATAAATTCAGGGTCGTCATCTACCAGGTAAGACCAGTAGGTTATGAAAGACGAAAGTGGTCTGCTGTCTTGTTTGAGCACTTGGTATAACTAGATGATTCATGACTTTATGATTCATGAAAGAGAGAACTCTTTAAATTGATCATCGATCATTATTGGTCTGATTTTTTAATGAAACACAGCATAGCCGCTTGCACAGTGGCTCGGTTGTATGTCATTCAGACTTCCATTTTTGGCATGCAATTTCTGTCACCTGTCTTTGCTAGTGAGAGGCTAAACTGACACTTGTAATTTCAGTACAAGCTAAAACTGGCCACCAGGAAGGTGGATTTCAAGGAGTATGTCTGACAGTATGTTCCTGACTGTTAAGTCAGTGACTTGAAAGCCAAGGACACTTAGACTAAAAGGGAGAATCAAAATGCCACTTTGCAATTGTTTTGCTCAGCGGGGAGTCGTTCTCCCTTCACCCTCTGGCCCTGACAGTGAATGGCTGACAGCCCACCAGTGACCCGATTATTTCAGTCCAGCGCTTGACTTGGCAGTCCGCAAGATAAATGGCCAGGCACCAAAAGGTTAGACGTTGCCCTTATGAAAGTTAATATGTAGAGGCCTGGCATCGCAAATCTAGTGGGGCAGGGCTGCCAATCCTTGCAGCTCTCCTCTAAGCCTCTTTTTGGCCCTGGGGGGCAAGAAGTAGATACTAAACAAGGCCGCCATCTTGTTTTAGAAGAGGTCATTGTGGGAGGAGCCAAAGGAGTGAGTACTTCTCTCCATGTCATTCATTACATGACAAGACTCAATCATTAAATACTAAACCAATGCTGTACGGTATTAATTCCATATACTGTACGTACAGTACATAACACCTATTTATAAGACTTCAAAAAGGACAAGTAGAAGGGAAGGACACGTAGAAGGATAACATTTCCAAACTAACCTGAATGCCTAAAGTGAATTCATTAAACTAGGCTGACAAACTTAATTCTACAGCTACATATTTACAGTTCTATCAGGACCAGGGTGATAAGAGTATACTGTATGTCTATTCTCACTCTGATATGTCAATGAAATTGTATTTGTTGAACAAATTGAACTCTGCCAAGTGCCAACACATAATACACCACAGTTACCTGTTCTTAATTAATATCTAGTCTAGTGTGACATTGATTTACTGCTAAATTCCGAAAGCGAAGTTACTGAAATAAAGCAGGACTGAAGTACGCATTTGGGCTGCAGAGGCCCAGGGTCAGAGAGTTTAAAGGTGAGCCAAAGGTGTTGCAATTAGGAAATGGGGCCACATTGTTCTAATATTTAAAATTGTAACTGATTTAAGGGACTATTGCAGAAAAAAACTATGACCATATAATGCTTTTCTTTATTAATATTAAGAGCTACTAAAGCAAAAAGAGCAAGAAGTAATTCATTTTCTATTAGCGGCAAGAGCAATGAGAGTGACAGACGATGAGCATCAACTTTTAGGCTATGAGTGTCAAAAAAGTTGAAGACTGCTCAACTTTATGTAAATTAACTGTGATGTGTTTCAGCGGCACATGAAAACAATGCCCAGCAATTGCCAAATCTTGAGTGACTTGGGCAAACAAATATTTTCACACTGATGCATTTTGAGATTCTTCAGAGAGTCTTGGTGGGAACATACTATAATGTTAGCTCCGATTTTAGTTATTCACATCATCCATAGCAACTTTTCAGCAATACTAGTTGGCTGTAGGTGCAAGGTGTAATGAACTTTTATTGCTGTAATACTACCCGTCACTTTTGATGAATCTGGCAAAGAGAATGATGTATATTCTATTACTTGCTTTGACTGAAGGGATGAATTACTGTGATCCATCTCATTTATATTAGTGAACTACTACCACTACAAACTGCATTAGATCATCATGGTTTCTAGAGGGAACACTGTGGGCATGTGTATATCACATCCTTCATTGCTTCAATGCCTTAGCTATTTGTCCTTAACATCATTATCACTTTAGAAAAATAGAAATGGCTATATAGAGCAGTGCAGCACAGTCCAATCCCTCCAGTCTGGTGCAAGCTGTCTGCTGTCGCTAGTCACACACACACACACATACGGCTCAGCCGGTCCTGTCTGCTGGGGCGCGCTGCACCAGGGCACCGACTCAAGCAACCCGACAGCTGACAGTTTGTTCAGAGTTATTCTGAGAGCGTGCGCCATGAAGCCACACCATTTCCTAATATAGTACTATCATGTTTGACGCAGCTACGGTCGAAAAAGCCCCCCGCCGGAAAAAAAGGCACACTCTCCCCCCGGCTCGATGCACAAAACCCGTACCACCATTAGTAATTATTGATCCAGATTCATGGGCAAAAACATTCCGTCTGCAAATGTGCATTAAGCATTGAGAGCTATCTGTGCAAGAGGCAAAGGGGCCAAAGTAAACCGTTCAGATAAGCCTAGCCATGCCTGATGAAACGCTACTGCATAAGTGGTTGTGGTGAGCCAAGTAGAACAAGTGTTTTCCTTAATGGCTTTGTGAAATGTTCTGCAAAGATTGGGATATTGGTAACTGCCTGTGACAGGTTGGCCATAGTGGTGTGGAGGGTGCTAACATACACCCAGCAATGTGAACACAGCCAGGTATTTGTAAATGTCAATGTGTGACAAGCCGGTGTCATATATGCTTACACAACACCTCGGCCTCATTTTCAAGTTAGGGAGCCTCTGCAACTAGAACGATGAATATTTCATCAAGTGATATGTCGTCAAAATGCACACCGTCAGGTTTTGCTGACGTCAAGGCTGTTACATAAGTTTGGTAAGACTCTCTTCGACAGCCATCTCAGCACTGAAGGTGCTGCTTTGGGAACAAGCTAAAGCATTTGATTATGGCAAATTCTTAATTTGTTTCTTGTGTAAGATTATGTATGATTTAGGGAGAATTCCTTTCTGATGAATTTGTGTGACTGCAGTAATAATTGCACTCTATAGATCAAATAGTACATCTACTGATTTGTTACCTGCTCTAATCAGGTTTTTTCTTTGCTGTTTTTGCAATAAAGTGGACAAAAATAATAATATACAAGGTTTATTTTAAAAAAGGAAAAGCTCAACAGATGTGTTCTGACTAAGTTGACAGCAAGTGTCTGAGACATCAGACCTGTCAGATTTCTACAGGTTTGAAAAATGACTCATATCCCTGCCAGCTGACATTGTGTTGATATTGCACATATGGGGTGATAAATACAAGCAAATGCCTTCTAATTCCGAGGGACCAGTGAGATTTCAGTGTTGGATGTTACCATAATTAAAACATGACAGCTGTAAACTTCTTGCTGTTTCCTTCAATTATTTTTCGTACGTGTGATGAAAAATGAAACATACAAGAATATATTAAAACACATTCTATAAGGTTATAAGTTATGGGTTTCGCTCTATTAGAAAGGTAGATATTACGTCATAACATAAGCTTTGGCTTTATTGATGAAGGTGTTTTAAATGAAGTATGTCTAGTTTAGATTGGACTCACAGATAGGGGGAAAAGGTATTGGTAATTATCCAAAGGTGGCAACCAGAGACGCTAAGATCATTTTAGCAATAATGCTTTTGCAAAATGATGACAATCTTCATGAACAAGGGAAGCTATGGTGGAAGTGGCTGATTAGGTTATGTAGCCTACCGTACATTTCAGGCCAAGTGCCTATGTGCAAGGTCTATAACCAACTCATGATCATTTTCTCTGAGTTGATGGCATCTCTCTCATTTCATGATACTAGTTTAATAATTATGACTACAAGAATGATGCTAACATGAATGCTATGTTGTTGTTCCTCTAGGGTGAAAATGAAGTCAAGGCAGTGGCAGCACCTAAACCAGCTCCTAAGGAAGCAACTCCTGATGCCAAAGAGGAAACAGCCGAACCTCCTGTCGACTCCGACGAGGAATACATGGTGGTGGAAGAGGGCGACTCTGCATCTGCAGCCACCCGCATGAAGAAGTCAGGCCTGAAGCGCATCGAGAGCCTGAAGCACACCTTCTCGCGCGAGAACATGAGCAAAACCAAGGAGAACATGAGCTCCAAGGTGGGCAAGCTGGGCGAGCGTATCGTGACGGCTGAGCGTCGCGAGAAGATCCGCCAGTCAGGCGAACGGCTGAAGCAGTCGGGCGAACGCTTCAGGGAGACCATGAAGACCGTGCCGGCCAAGCTGAACCTGAAGAAGGAGAGGACTGTGGCTGAGGGTCAGGAGGGGGCTGAGGGCTCCACAGAAGGGGCTGCACCAGTCGCCCCACCCAAGGGCCGCAAGGCCAACGATGTCGCCTACACCGAGGTGGCGTTAGATAAAGAAGAAGGAGGAGCTGAGGGCAAAGGGGAGGAATCAGAGGTGCCGATGTACGACATGAAGCAGATCTCCTAAACAGGGAGCCGTGTTGAGGGGAGAAATTGTGGAGGACTGTTTGATTGCTAATGGAAGTTTGTTTTTTTTGCCGAACGGGAGTTTGGTTTGCTAACGGTTCGTATTTGGATCGAACAAATACTCCAAGAAAAGAAAGGAAGAAAAAAAGAGGGAGAGGGTCGGCAACTGAGTGGGAAAGAAAGAATAACAGTACAGAAAAGGGCCAGTCGGAGTTACACAGAAATACATTTTTAAGAAGCAAAATCGCTGTAATATTTATTTGCTAGTATTTCTCTGTTAGGAGTGGGCAAGGGTAGTGAAGGAATTTATATGGGACGAGTTACAATACTAATTAGCTGTTTTCCTGAAGTTTTTGTCTTGTTTACACCAAATATAGACTCTGAGATACAGAAGAATGAAGAGTGGTGAGGAAATCTATAATTGTTGCTTCTGGGTGTTGGGAGGGAGTGGAAATTTTTTGGACTTTTACGGAATTTACATAGAGTGGAGAGGCACTGGATGAAAATCGTCTATGATTCGCATGTAAAATCACAGATGATGCAAGTTTGAATGAACACTTTCTTTCTTTGAGGGTGAAGAGCTCACGTGTGTGTGTTTTTTGGGGTAAATGTGTAGTGAAGAACAATAAAACAACCTTTTTATGTATAAAACAGATGTTAATGGTAGACTATTTGAGATGCATTCACTTACAGTTTTAAGTCAATCTTGTAGTATTAGTTTCATATTCATTCACATCACAGGACACAAATTTAATAAAGAACTCTCTCAGCTGGTTTCTGATGAGTACCTTAAAAAGATTACCTGAATGGTGCTGAGGCAATTAAAAAACACATGGTTATTATACACATGATTATTAGATTGCATTTAGCTCCGCAAGATACATAGTTGTCATTTCTAGCATTACTAAAAGTCTAAAACTGATAAAAAAACAATTGGGTCAGTAGAATCACAATGGGCCACATATTATTTAAGATTAATAATTTATAGCCTTTAGCTTGATGCTAAAAGGTGTTTGGCCCATGCAATTTTGACCAGCTTCAGCTATATTTTAAGATGATGCACTGTGACCAGGTAATATTGCATGTTTAGGCGTTTCTTTACTGTATATAATATTGAAAGTAATAGTTTACCTTAAAGGCTATTGTGTTCTGCATGTGTTCATTTATAAAGTTCAATTAGTTTAATCTGTTAAGTGTTATCTAATATTCATGATTGATTGCACTTGATTTTGAATTATATGTCTGCTATATTAATGACTGCTGCTAGAATATTAATTTAATTGTTTTGCAATTTTAGTAAACATCTACATGTTTAGGATGAATTATAAATGCTTTTTCCCCTTTAGGTATCACAGATGAAATAGTATTCAATGATGCAAATATATTTTCTACGGGGCTGACAGACAACACTAAGTCATTAGTCATTCAAACAATGAACATTTTGTGATACTTTTTGACTTGTTTTTATTCTCTGATTACATATTTGGAAAACAGCTAATAAAAATGCAAAACATAATCATGAACCTTCACTATATTCTTCAAGTGTACATTCTGCTATTTGTGAGGAAAGAATAAAACTAAACCACTACAAAACTAAGCTAAATCTCTGTCTTAACGGGCCATTAGAATCACAAAAAGGGGCTATGCATAGAAATTGGCTAATTGACCTGGCTAACACCCAATTAGCATAATTGACCTAGTTACCAAAATATATATTTATCGGAATGAATTAGATTTTTTCTAAACAGAAAAAAGAATGAACTTTCATTGTAAGCTCATTAGGTACATCCTTTGCCACTGTCATGATCACTTAAATCCTAATTAGGTCTCTAACCAGTAAAGAGGAATACAATACAACAACGAGAGGCAATTTCATTGGCTAACTGTATGTAGAGTCACTACTTGCTATTCTCATCAGGAAGAGCATAATTGACATGCTAAATAAATTTGTTTGTTGATTAGGTTAAAGACGTTAAATGACTATTTGTTGCTGTTTGGTTGGAATACTCCAGTCCCTAAAACTAGCCATTTAAGCCCAAGTCTTCCAAGAATCTCTACAGCATTTGGGCCAAGACATTAGGCCCCCCCCCTCCCCCAGCTACTTGGTTATTTGCAGTCACAGAGCAGGGCCACTCCACGCAGCGTCCAATGCTCCACAGGCTGGCTGGTTCGCAGGAGGAGGGAGAAGATGAAGGTGAGGTCAGTGCGCCGGGGCTTCTTGTACACAGGACAGGGGTAGAGGCTCATGGCCGCCGGCTTCTTGGTGTCAGGAGGCGAGCTGTTGCTGATGGCGTAGACGTGCACTACAGGCAGCGGGGTGAAGAGGACCTGGGAGACAGGACAGGATCAGGTGACTGATTCAGGTGGTAAAGGCACGTGTGGAAGGCTGCACTTTGAGACATTTGTAAACAGAGTGAGACTGACTTGTTATTCATGTGAGAGAAAAGAAAGCAGGACTAAGATGCAATAAAATAATCATCTAAATAGATTTTATACATTCGTAAAGATACCGATAGTTAACCATATTCTATGTAACAGAAAATCAAGGTCAGCATTAGTGCCATACAAGCATAAGTACAGCTACTTTTGCTCAGTACACAGGCATTTCCTAAACAGCAGTTGCTTATGGGTATACAGCATAAAATATACCAAGGTCATTATCAGACATGTACATAGCAAGCCATTCCTAATGAGGCAAATAGCCAAAACAGGACCAATCGTTTCGGTGTCGATTGTTCTATTTCATTCTAGACATCCCAGAAAAGTGAAAAAAAAAAAAAAAATCTTACAGTAAATAAATATTTTTTGGATGGTGGCAGCTGTGTTACCTTAGGAGAGGCCTCAGTGAGTTTAGTGTTTCTCTTGTCCCATCCAGCCCCCTCCAGAAAGAGTCCGTAGATGTAGACCCCGCCCACATCGCTGGGCGGTGGGGTCGTGACGTCCTCTCTCATCATACGCGTGACGTCGTTATGGAGGACCACCGTGTCCAAAGCCCAGCCTTTGGAGAGGTTCATGCGTGTGGTTTCCTGGCGCATAGCAGTCAAAAACCCCTGCAGTTTGAGACAGGGAGAGGAGGGAAAGGAGGAAAACAACAACCAGAGGTCATTACACAAATGAAGTAATGATTTCAGGCTCACTGCTGATTCTACTAAATTGGAATAAATCCGATCCTCCTCGAGGTGCAATGCTTTTTCAATAAATCTTTTGCGGAGGATCAGACTCATTAAACTAGTAAAGTCATGCTACAAATGCAAAGTGCTTAAATCTGTAACTTGGTATTATAAAAGGATTAACAACTCAAGAAATAGATTAGAATGCAAAACTTCCAGATACACAGTTACGCCTGGAGGACAGGTTCTGATAATCAGTGCGCTGCCAGGATTCACAAGAGTAATTATATCAGAATAATCACAAGGGAAGTTTTTATAACTACTACGGTAGACATCCACAACAATGCGCTAAGGTGCCAAATAAAAAAAGGTTTTTGCACCTAAATCTCTACAAGAATCTTTAATCAGAAACCCTTGTTTATTCAGGGATAATTGACTGAGCATGAAGCTCTTTTACAGCAAAGCTTTGAGAATAAAGTAACACATTTTCCAACTGAGGCTGCACTGGAGACAAACACAAAGAAGTTGAAAAAGCATATAAAAGTATTTAGGAAGGCTAAACACAGGCATGGTGCACACACGACATGCTTCTAATGAAAATAATATAGTATAGTAATAGACAGTAGTTAGTGGATAGCTCAACGTGTGTGTGGGACCTGGGGATTGAAGAATCCGGTGAGCCAGAATTGGTTGGGTCTGCCACTGAAGGCCCAGCAGTGGAGCTGTTGATTCCTCTCCAGTAGCTCCGTGAACCAGAAGCCCAGCGTAGACGACTCCCAGGAAATTTTCTGCCAAAGCCGTGGCACTCGTGCATCATACATGCTGTCCAGCGCATCCCGGAGGTCCTCAGACATGATGATAGTCCCTGATTATTGTAAAAAAAGTTTTGTATATCAAATAAACAATGCTGCAGTTGGTAAAATATCAAAATATATATAAATATATAAATAACTTAATTTGAAGCTGTTTAGATAAATAACAAACTAACAACAATTAAACAACTAATAACTTAAGTAACAACTAAATAAATATAATAAATCTAAGCTAAAAACAACACGTATGATAATGCAACAATTAAATTAGTATGTGTGGCATCTTATTGAGAGGACCATAATGATACAGTAATATTTCAATTTATATTAAAGATATTGCACTATTATCATTTGATGACACAATCACCATCAATGGCCAGTTTGAGGTCAGTGAGGGTGCTCCGGACTCTTCCAATGATTCGCTGCATCCGGTCAATCTCTTGCCGTAGGAAGATCGTCATTGGCTGGAAAGGTCCCATTTTCTGGAGGTGGGCTCGCACCTGAGTGTACAAAACAAAACACAATTAAAAGACAAAAACAGACACACAACCAGTTTGTTTCTTGCATAACAAAAGAAGTCTTTCAGCTGTAACTGCCTTTACAGGCTGTGCTGATTAGCGTTCTCTGTTTCTTTGCTGTCAACATGCTGACACATTTTGTGTTTATTGAGCAAGTGATGGCAAGAACAAAAACAAGCAGAAACTGTATATCAAAGGCAACCAAGACATTAAGCATTCAAGTCACACCAGAGGCAAATCCACTCAGCAGCCAAAAATATAAATAAAAACTCTTCCCCCACCTTGTACAAGGCCTTTCTGACCGCAAGCGACTCTACATGATTTATTGGCGCTCTTCCCTAAAACTCATCTCCGACTCGAGCCCCTCTCTCCCTCTCCCCCCGCAACCCCTCACCTCGTGTGGCACGTAGTCAGCAGGGAGCTTCTCCAGCATCTCGTTGGCGAGCTTCTGCACGGTGCTCTCGCGCGTCTCCCCGCCCCCGCCGCCACTGTCCTTGGGCTGGACGCTGATGATGGTGCTTAGGGTCTCGTTGGCCAGGTTGGTCTGGTAGGTGATGTCAGCGTTGGGATGGAGGCCAAACACCTGCAGAGGATGTTGGGACAATGCCTGCGTTAGCAAAACACTCCGAAGTCCACTCCAAACAAGTTTGCCCTCAGTGGCAGTTGACCGCAAGATTTACTATTGGACTGTAATTACTAGTAAGCAATTTATGAAAGAAAAGTTTCCCTTTTTCCAATTTCTTTGTCCTATGTTCCACACAGGGGTGACTTGGTAAAATAAGGTGGATAAGCTATGAAATCTGTGATCATTGCAAAGTGGACTACAACATGCAGTATCAGATGTTTCAAAAAGACATGCAGACCATGTTTTATAATGGAAGGTGATGGTCCAGTGCTTGTAGAACAATAGCAATGGTATCAAATGGTAAAATGTGGATTATGCAGCAGTATTTTGCTATGATAAAAATTGCATTTGGTACAAACTCTATTAAAGACTGATATATTTCTGAAATTTGAGAGGTGGGTTAACTAGACATCCCTTCAGTCCTGGTTGCACAATGCATATCAATTCCTTCTGTTACTATGAACAGCTCCGGCAGCTCTTTCTACTGACGATGCTTGTTCAGTCATAAAAGTTTAATAAGGTTGTTGCCATTAACTGCGGTTAATTCTTATTGCAAAATATTAAACAGAATTTTATGAACAACCCCTGGTGGAGCAACACCTTTTTAATGTATTTTTGTAGGCCTATGATTCATGGCTGTCCACTTCCATCATGCATGGTTTTATATCAGTGCAATTAAAAACAGAAACAAAAACATATACAGTCAAATACCACAGTGACTATAAATTACTATTGTGTTCTGTTTCCTGTCAACAGTACTGCAATGAATGGCTCCTTACTGTAAAGCTGTGTCAATCTAATGAACAAAACCTATGTAAGCAACCAGATTCACGTGTACAGATTTTAAGACGACAGTTTTTTTTTTTTTTATTTATTTATTTTTTTTTACCTCAGGTGAGTCCACCAGTGGCAGTGTCTCAATATGACTTAGGTAGTCTTGCACAGTCTTGGCTTTTGGGATAGTGTAGCCCTTGTAGAAGCAAAACTTATCTCCAAACATGTTCTCACTGAACCAGATGCGGGCGAAGGTGTTGAGCAGACGCTTGTCCAGGTCGTCCGTCACACGACCACCGTACTGGACCTCGCCCAGCATGTAGCGTAAGCAGCTCCAGTTCACCCCACGCTTCACATCCACCTCGTCCAGGTGGTTCTGGACAAACTGCATGCTGGACGTAAAGTCGGCTTGGTTGAACTCGTACGGAATGTTCCATCCCAAGGGCCCAAACTTGCGTCTCTCCTATTGAAAATGTTAGGAATGGTATGAAGGTATATGAGACTTGGTGGAGAGCGGCTAAGTCGTTAGCTAAGTGCATTTCAAAAGGATTACACACAGTCATCATAGAGAAAAAAAAATAGAAAAGTCAGAAGTTTGAGAAGTGAAAGTATATTGAGGCTCTGAGGCAAATGTACCAAGGTGTACAAGTGCGCGGCGCACACAGGCACAGACTCATCATTTTTAATTCATTATTGCTTGTGGAAAAATTAGAGCAGAGCCAGCTTATCCTGAATAATTGAGTCGGATTCCAAATGCAGATAGAAATTAAAATTCAAAGATGTTGCATACTGTACTGTACAGCTTATAGCTCCATATTATAAGAAGATGTGGGCAATGTTTTGCACTCCATGCTGACCTGCACGGTGGTATGGAGGAAGGCCACAGCATATAGCAGCGGCCTCCACTGGGGCATGTTGGTGATCTCCAGCTGGTCCTGAGTCAGGCCGCCATATGTCCTTTTCAAACCTGCTTTCATACCTGCACAGAGCCACAATTACATTGCAACAGCATTACTCAGCACAAAATCTAACAAAAAAATTAACAAGCTGCATTGTGTTCAGAGTTAATTAACTACAACTTGCTGAATATACTGTATGCTGAAAATATTCACTAAAATATGGCGGGTAACATCAAGATGTCAGGGCACAGCTTATGAAAGAACACTGAAATATAGGGCGGTGGTAGCATAGTGGTTAAGGAGCCTTGGTCTAGTCAGCTAGCTGTCTGAAAGTTGTGGGTTTGAATCCCAGCTACAACCACTGCGCCCTTGAGCAAGGCACTTAACCCTAAGTTGCTCTAGGGAAGACTTGCCCTGAAATAATTGATAGTTGACAAATGTAAGTCGCTTTGGATAAAACCATCTGCTAAATGTATAAATGTAAATGTAGAAATACAGTATACCTATAGAAGTAACCCTCATGTGAGCTACAGATATATATATGGGCAATTCCAGCGTTATGGACGTGACATTTTCATGCATTATTGATGAACAAATTGCCACATAACCTCCGCAAAACTAGCAGTATTTCACAATTTTGTTCATATTCTTATGCAAACTCCATGGCTGAATATAGACAAACACAAAAAAATTATATCATGATTTACATTATAAGAATATGAGCCATTCAATTTGCGTTATGGACGTGACGAAAAACGGACAAACTTTTGAGAGAGCGTAGTTTTTGCTGTGAAGTGTGTGAAATTTTTAGAGAAATGTAAATATTACTGCATTCATACCAATCAGGACACCTAAGTAAAGACAGAGAAAGAATTAATTTCAAATGTAAATGTAAAAAAGTTGGTTTTCATTGGAAGAAATGGCGTTATGGATGTGACGTTATGGACGTGACATCTGGAAAAACCCTCCAAAACGATACAAAACAATTGTGAACGGTGGATTTTAACCTGTAACGACAGAAATAGTAATACAACAATAAAAAATAACTGATAGCATTGCAGCTTTGTGTGTGTTATCACCCACTTATGCCCATTATAAGCCCCTCCATAGACTTACATTATAGCTGAATAGGGTAAAAATTTTAACAAACAGATATCCTTTCGAAACTTGCTCAGTTGAATATTTACATTGAGACGATACTTTTTTGTATTGGAAGTTTTCTGAAAGAATTTGTATGTCCATGTAGGAGAGACTTAAATTTTTAAGGTGAGGTTTACTTTTCGTGGAATTGCCCATATATATATATATATATATATATATATATATATATATATATAGATATATATATATGGCCAATTCCAGCGTTATGGATGTGACATTTTCGTGCATTATTGATGAACAAAAGGCCACATAACCTCTGCAAACCTAGCAGTATTTCGCAATTTTTTTCATATTCTTCTGCAAACTCCATGGCTGAATACAGGCAAACAGAAAAAACTAATATCATGATTTGCATCATAAGAATATGAGCCTTTCAATTTGCGTTATGGAAGTGACGAAAAACGGACAAACTTTTGAATTCAGCCATGGAGTTTGCAGAAGAATATGAAAAAAATTGTGAAATACTGCTAGGTTTGCGGAGGTTATCTGGCCTTTTGTTCATCAATAATGCACGAAAATGTCACGTCCATAACGCTGGAATTGCCCATATATATATATATATATATATATATATATATATATATATATATATATATTATGTAATGGCTATATTCTAAATGCTATAAAGAAATCATAAATGTATACAGTAGTAGGTGCATATGGTATACCTGATACCTACAGTACATGTGCCACCTAATGACTGCTTCTGTCAATTGCTTTGCTAATTGTAAACGCTATAATGCAAAAGGTTTGTCACCTTGGGGAGGCTCATTGGTAAACTTGATGGACGACTGCAGGAGGTTGATGGGAAATTTGGGGTGGACCTCTGTGGTGATCCACACTCTAAATCCATCATGGACGCTCTCGGCAGTCGTGACCGTATCCAGCAGCTCGTCCAGAAAGTCCAGGCCCAGGTGACAGTTCTGCAGGAGCAGCCAGCCTCCGTCGGCCATGCTCTGGGACAGTAGTCTGCGGGCGTGCACCTCCTGGCCCTGTCCCATGGAGATAGGCCTGCACGGGACCGTCTGAGGCAGCACACACAGAACAACACATCATCACATTTAGCTCTAGGGCTATGGCTACACTAGCTACATTATGGAAGCATGGAGTTAAAGGTAAAGTCGGTGAATCTTTGGATGGCAGGCTGCCCCAAGTGTTTGTTCTCAGCTTTCAGAGTCTGTGTATCATAAAAAGACTAGATTTTTTTTTCTACAGTGACCCATGAGAATGAAGTGCCAGCAAGACATGAGGATATTATTTTTTATGTTCTAAACACATGTGAAGCCACTGACTGCACTTTTAAGTCACATCAAAAAGCATTCTTGGTATTGCCAGTTCAAGGGAAATTTCACACTGATAAACAACTAATAATTGTGTCGCTGGGATCTATTCCTTTGTTCTTGTCAGAATGCATTAAAAAATAACACTTATGTACTGTATGGGATGATTGTCTCCTGTGCCCTTCAATTAAAATGCAGGTACGGAAAAACAACATTTCTGTACATGATGATCGTCTTGTTCTGTACTCTTCGGTTCCATTAAATTTCAATATCTTTGTTTAATGAATGTTGTCTCATTAAGAACCGGAATTGTCTCAAGGCACTTCACAGAGCCCAGACATTTTCAGCACAGATTTCTCAAAGCTGAAAAATGAACTGTACCCAACAGAGATCAGTGCACTGGACTCTGAAGGACACCATTATCATTCAGAGATAAGTGTCTACAAAGGCGTGATGGAAATGTCACTGGCATATTTCACCAACATCCAAAAAAAAAAAGAAAATACAAACGGCTAAATTCAGAGTCCTGGAAAGACTGCAGAGAAGCGCACATGCTGTTTTAGTTTATTGACACACCCTTCTGTATCTTTCTAAGGATTTACTGGCTGTTGGGGTTTCACTGAGGATTTACCACTGCTGAGAACAGACAGCACATCAAACCGTTTCCCATGCTGCTGCAGCTGTTGCTGAGAGAAAGTGTGTGTGTGTGTGTGTGTTTGTGTGTGTGTGTGTGTCTCTGTGCATGCATATGTGTTGGTGGCAGTGTTGGGAGTTTTTGCATGCACGTGAGGTGCATACCTTCGATTTAGCAAGCCTCTCGATGTTCTCGGTGGGATCCGACCCCATTGAAAGGAAGCAGACCAGCGGGATCCTCTTGTCACTCTCGGCACACATGGCCTCCATGTCCAGAATCACTCCTTCAGCATACTTGCCTCCCAGCGAGTGGGTGATGTAGTGCCTCGCCTGGGTGACACAGAAACATTAAATCCAAGAGGGCCTGTAAACTGCCGCTCCAGTGTAATTATACGTGAGAAAGTCATTTTCTCACGCACAATGATCGCTACACAACCGTGATTCCCATTCCATTAAAAAACACACACCATTACCAAGGAAATTGCTTTAGGGACTATGCGGTCTCCAGTCCCAATCAGCATCAAGCTTCTATTCAGATAAAAGCACGCTTCAATCAATTTTTCTTTTAGTTTACCACAGCCACGGCCACACACATGCTTGCTGAACGAGCAGATTTGCTTTGAATTACTGTATGTATAAAGGGGGGGGGGGTTATCCTTTTACGATGAAGCTGTGCTTTTTCAGTGCTAACGTGAGTAATCACTCCCTTGCCAGGGCCACATTAATGCTCAAGCAGGTGGTTTAAACAGGAAAGAGGACCCAATTAGAGCAAAGTTTACTGCTAAACGAAGATGAACAACATCGCAGAGTAGAACTGGGACAAAGTCTGCCTTTAACACAATAATACTAATTCTATCCAACACAAGAGACTTTTTTTCTCCTTTGTCAGTTCTAACATGGCACTGAAACTAAACTAAACCTAACTACCTAAAACTAAACTAAAACCTAAACTACCTAAAACTAAACTAACTAAACTGCATTAGCTTGATCATTGCCTTTTCCAGCTGGCAGCATGAATTTCCACTCAAAAATGTGACATATGGTGTAAAACAATTGACCTCTGGTGTAGAGGGACAAAGTAATGATTATCATGGGTCATATTTCAGTTTGGTCATGAGGCTGTGAGTTAACTAGGCCGGGACACAGTGAGTCTACTGTACACTCTACAGATTCCGCTCCTCTCTGCAGTGAACTCCAATCCACTAAGGAGGAGTGTCCTAAAATTAGCCCGGTATGCCGTATGCTGAGTGACAGGGAGCCAACAGGTGTGTGTCGGTGGGCACACAGCAGCAGGAGCCATGGCACTGATCTGCACTGCTGAGCAGAACCACATAGCCTACTGGAGCTGCAGACATCCACAGGGCCTCAATGAGGGAGGGAACAGGTATCCTCTAGGACCCTGTGGATTCCCTCATGTTGTTTGGATGACACTCCAACTGAGAGTTTAATGACAATCTGCTGAAGAGTTTATTTGCATGTGCGTGTGTGTGTGTGTCTAATTAATTAAGGCCTGTCAGCTCTGAGAATCGGGTATGTTGCATATTCTTCTATGCCGAAAATGAGTAAAGTAACAAGATAAAATGCTCCCTGTTGACCAAGCTGCAACTTATTAAACCATCATCCACTAGGTCTCCGCTGTGAGGTCTCTCGGCAGTAACGTTGCCTATATTATTTTTTGCTACTGTGAGAGATGAGGTGTGACTTTTGAGTGAACCGCTGGAGTGTGGAGATGCCTATGCAGTGGCCTAAGCCTCGCTTGCGTCGAACATGACGACGCTGCGATGCCAGGATTTAGCCTGGTAATCTCCCGCCGTTTCGGACAGTCAGCTGTTCATGCTCATTCGACGGGCCTCCTTTTTATAGCTCTGCAGAGAATCCAGCAGAGGGAGGAACACACTTAGTACACCCCCCCCCCCCCCCCGACCCGACTCCCCCCCTCAACCCCCAAACCCAACGGCAACCCTCCAGTGTTCAGAAGTGCTCGGAGCTCACTAGCACACCTGTGCGGCCCTGTCCACAGTTGTCACGGTAACTAAGTTAGTGTCTCTCGGATAAGTCGAGCGAGTAGGGTGTTTTCTGAGGCAGTGTTAATCAGTTGTTGATTGCTCCATGTTTTTATATAGTCAGTGTTATTTATGGCTGGGAAGTAATTACAGCCTGCATAGAGGAGAGCAATCATCTCCAGGCAAACGTCTGTACTTGGAAAGCATTAATCTCAAAAATGGCTGCATCATATTAAATCCCACACATTGCCATATACTGTATTTATGAGAAAAGATGCATCACAAGGGTCTTATAAGGTACTGGTCCAAAAGTTTACTTTATTGTACAGCACAGTGCCTTTATGTTACTGTATACATTCATGTGGCCCAGCATGAAGTAAAAAATGTAATTTGTTGTGGCCCATTGTTGTATTAATCCAGGGGATCTCAAAGTTTTGATACAAGTAGGTGAGGGCCAATTTAGGGACCCAACATTGCAGCGAGGGCCGGCAAAGGGATGGGGGGAGAAAAGAAAAATAGTTTTAATGACCAAGTTGCTGCAATAAATAAATGCCTTTTGATGCAGCTAAACAGAGATTAATTCTTTCAAAGCAAAGTACATTTTTAACAGTTTTACAGATATGATCAGATGTTATTGAGGGCCGCCAGAAATATTTCCGCAGGCCTCCACTAGTGTTCTGAATTAATTTTGCACTGGCCCTTGGAGGCTTAGATTTTTCAGTATTTGGCCCCAAAGCATAAAAGCTTTGCCACCTCCGCTTTATATATTAACTAAAAAATCATTATAGATTACTCAAAATGTCATTTCCTTCTGACACCTAATTAATATATTTTTCATTTTTTCTTTCATTGTACTTCTCTTAATTTTCTCTGATGTCTAGTTCTCTTAATTCTGACTGTATAATTAAATGCAGTAAATAAAAGCAATTAGCAAATGTCAAAGCACAAATAAACGCATTAAATAAAGGCACTGAAGGATCAGAACAGTTTATAGTAGCCTAGTTAGTGCATAACCCATTCTGTATTTTGAATTAGAAACAGAATTGTAAAAATCCTTATTAACTAGAGATCATCAAGGTGGTAAAATACATCTCTGAAATAGGGAGATGTGTATCACATAAAAGCATATCACATTAAAGCATATTGGGAATCTTGGCCATACTTTTTTTTAAAAAACGTCCCTGACTCTCAAGGCATTTATATTTCAAGCTCAGATATCCATTTATAATTATGAATAGACATATTAGAGGCAGATAAATATAAAATCTTTCACTTCAAGGTCTTGGTGCACAAGCCCTGTGAATCATGCAAGGGTTATGCTGATGACGACTGAACGCATCATCGGACATGCCTGTTGTCTTGACAACAATCGGACAGGTGGCTCACCTGCGCAATGGTACGGTCTGGGCACCAGCTCCGAATGAGCAGCAGTTTACGGAAGGCGTCCACCAGGCCGTCGTATCCATCGGGCAGTGGCGCCTCCTCGGGGGCAGCCTCGTCAAACCAGGCCCTCCAGGCACGGTCGTTATGGGCCACCTGAGCCAGTAGGCTGGTGAAGGGGTGCAGAGATGACAGCTGCACCAGGTTGAGCCACGTCATGTCCAAGATCCAGCGACGCGGTTTGGCTTCCACTGAATTCAAGTCCAGAGAAGCTCCACCTGAATCAGAAACAAAATTGCCACTTTATTTATTATTTTTTCCCCCTTTCCATAGGGTGAATTTTCATGTTGCTTTCCTGCTGTGTGTAATTGTTTTTCACGAAACAAAAAGCATGAAACAGTTTAGATATCAACCAAGAAATCAAATCAAATCTGTGAAAAAGAAAAAAAGCATGAAGGACTGGGACATGGGGACCTAAGTCCAATTATATCTGGTGGCTGAAGCACAACCAAGAAGCTGGAATGACATTCATGAGCCCCTGCCATCAATCCAAATCACTGTCTGAAATAAAAGGCATCTTCTGTCCTTTTATGCAAGATATAAGATTGTAATTTCCTTCCAGATCAAAAATTACAGTCCAACATTGTACATAGATAATGAAATAAAATGTAATGCATTTTGTTTGATTGAGAACTTTGCTGCGGTCATCTAAAACCACTGTCAGTTATAATCTAGTCTTTATTACCAGACATTATTGGATTTTTCTCTCATTCAGATCAGCATTTACATTTGCTAGAGGAACTTTGCAAAGACGTAAGACGCAAGACTCTTTTTAGTGTCTATTCTAGCGCCACCAATCTAGTCTTTGACAACAGCATATCAGGTTTCAGGTCTTTCCCTGTCCTCGGATAGACTGAACCTCTGAATCTTCTTTTGTAACCGAAGGCATTTTCAGCTAGCCAGGGAGTTCAAAGAGAGGGATCAGAGAGGGATGTGAGATGTGGAGTGCTTTGGGTACTAATGTAGAAAATGTTAAAAAAAAAAAAAAAAAAAAGACGGGAAAGAAAATGATCTCTTAAGTAAGAACTGGCAGCTCTTCAGTTCCCAAACTGAGAAACATGGCATTCAACACCACCATTCTTTTCCATTTAAGCCACAAAGCCACCAAACACCAAAGACGACAATACGCCTCCCAAACATTCTAAATGACATTTAGATATTGGGCAACACTGCAGATTAATGCGATTTGTGCCTATTAAAACAGAATGGCTTGCCCGAGGGAGAACTCTAGCGGTAAGCCTTTCTGGAGCCAGATCAATATATCCACCGCGTTCTGAAACTAGCCATCATGAATTATGCTCCAGTAATCGCTTTATTAACTATGTAGCTGGCTTCGCATTTTTAAAGTGGCCAATGAATAATGCACTCTGTGTTAACGCCTCACGCGGGCGCACACACAAACAAACAGGATAAATATGAGACAAGGATGTATCATCAAGCATTACAAAAAGACAGTGACAATTACATTACATCCTTCACAGAAAGCAGAGAAATATGCCAGCCATCTATACAGGGTTTTAGAGGCTTCAAACGCCCCTGCTGAGACTGGCTGTGCAAAACACAGAGTGCTACCAAGGTGACACACACATATGCACACACACACACGCACGCACACACACACACACACACACACACACACACACACACACACACACACACACACACACACACACTTCCAAGCAGCGAAGGACTGAGTGCTTTCTAACTCTGCGTACGAATGCAAATGAGAGCCCCTAAGGGGTCTCCATGAAAGAACATGAATACATTTCAAGGCCGCCACCGCCACCATTGCAGCAGCAACAGCAGCAGCAGCAGCAGCAGCAGTAGCAGCAGCAGTAGCGCAAGCCTTCCACACTTCTGACAGACAGCAGAGGAGGTACTGTAGCTGCCTGCCACTTGCTCTGAGTCAATGAGGGAGATGGACATACAGACGGACGGACGGCTGGGTGGACAGACAGTTACAGACAGTTAGGCCTGTTGATGTGGCACTATAGGCCCGCCTGGGAGCAGAGGGAAAATAAAAATGTTTTCCACGCCAACACACACACACATTCCTAACTGCACCCCTGGAGGGGGGAAGGTTAGTGTGTCTACCACCAACATGTCTCCTGGGAGAGAAAAAGACTGCAGAGAAGAGAGGAGAGAAGAGAGGAGAGGAAAGGAGAACAGTGTGTGTGTGTGTGTGTGTGTGTGTGTGTGTGTGTGTGTGTGTGTGTGTGTGTGTGTGTGTGTGTGTGTGTGTGTGTGTGTGTGTGTGTGTGTGTGTGTGTGTGTGTGTGTGTGTGTGTGTGTGTGTGTGTGTGTGTGTGTGTGTGTGTGCTTGGGGGGTGTCTTGCTGCTAAAATAGGCCTGTCTTCAGTCAGCACACTGCAGTTGAGAGGGGGCTATCACCTTACCTGAGGGGGTTGTTGTATGTATGCATGTATGTATGTGCGTGCGTGTGTCTGTGTGTGTGTGTGTGTGTGTGTGTGTGTGTGTGTGTGTGTGTGTGTGTGATATAAGATCACGTGGGGTTGGAACGGGTGGAGACGATGATAGGTCAGACACAGCAGCATCATTTGTAACGTCTCTTGAGCTGTCTAACAACACTAATTGACTGTGGCATATGAAAAGCTGCTGCTGAGATGGGCTGATTTTAATTCATAGTAAAAGGGTATTACTGTAATTATTTGTGAGTGTGTATAGCTTATGGCAGAATGCAAGCATTTTGTTTGAAAATGGCTTCATTTACTTGCTAATTTTGTTTGTGTGTGTGTGTGTGTGTGTGTGTGTGTGTGTGTGTGTGTGTGTGTGTGTGTGTGTGTGTGTGTGTGTGCTTGTGTATGCTTGTGTGCTGTTTATTTGGGGTGGTAGCGTATTTGAAACAAAAACAACAGAATTAGGAAAGACTGATAGTTAACACAAAATGTCTTTCTGCCTTTTCCTCTATTTTGAAAATAATCAATTTTAACATATTGTAATTTTAAACAGTAAAAATGGTATCAGATTAGTGTACCTTTGATAAAGGTCTGGAATTCGGTGTGGGAGATATTCTTGGCCTGCAGGTCGATCTTCAGTGCCAGCAGAAGAGTGAAGAGGAACTTGTGGTTCTCGTAAAGCCCGCGGGCCGTGTAGCGGAACACCTCGTAGGTGAGATACTCCATGATGTTGGCGAGGCGCTTGGCCGTGATCTGGGACTTGGCTGACCTCTCCATGGACATGTCAAAGAGGCCCAGGAACTGCCTCAGCGATGTTTGATACATGACGTTCACCAGGCTCATCTCAACAATCAGGAAGTAGAGGATGCTGCCCCTGGTGGCCACAGGCCGGTACTCTTCGCGTGCAAAGTTGATTTTCACCTCAGTCTCTGCTGCCACGGTTAGCTTTTCGCTAACCTTTAGCATAGAGAAACATAATTTGAAATGTTGTCATTTAAATGAATGCGACACTAACAAAAGTGGGATACAAATAGCTACATTCAGTAATTTTTATTTACCATAGAAATATAGTGCTTTACCAGAGAGCAAATATCAAATGCTGAAGCAATCATTTATACTAAAAATGTAACATAAAGTGCCCAACAGGCAATAGCAGACACATTTTCCAGCACTATCTTGGAAAATGTAAGTGGTTCCTTAGAGTTAATCTTCATGGCTGCTCATTGATCACTTCTCCTTCTCCTTTCTTTCTTAACATCCCCCGCTTCAATAACCCATCTCCTGCTCCGCTAACTACCCCTCACCAAGCTGTCCTTGAAAATAAGTGGCTGGCTGTTCTGCTCTTGCCCAGTGAGGGGAAGGTTAAAAAGTAATGACGGCGCTCTGGAAGAATAACCGCGATGAATAATGTGGCCGTCGAGACCTCTCACCTCCTCCGCAGTCGTCTTGGTTACTCGGAGCACCTCGATGAGAGACTCGTCCTCGACCAGCGAGCCCTCGGTGCTGGTCAGACGGTACAGCAGGTTGTCCTCCAGTTCCTGCATCTTGCGCTTGTTGGACGTCACCTCCTCCAAGAGCTTCACTCGCTCAGACTCCAGCTCCTGAAGACGAGACACATCATTCACATTATACAAATCATCATTCACATTATACAAATCTCTTCAATATCATGTAGTCATACTGCCCTGTGCAGCCATGAGGCTTCGGGTTAAGGAAAAAGAGATGGGAACCGCCTGATGCTCCACATGGAGCGGAAAGACATAATTTCATGAAATAAAGACCTCAAACATAAAAAAACCTTGGTGAGTTGACACTATTGGCAGCAATAATGCTATTTATAACATTGTAATAAATGTATTAGAACATATTATTCCACGTATTACTCCTTACATTTTATGCTCTTAGAGAAAAGCTCCCTCAAGCAAGGAATTGCAGGGGCTTATTCACACCCGCACAATCCTGCACAAAGCACAAATAACATGCATAGATTTAAGCTCTGAACTCAGTCCCATGGCCTTTACTGTAATGACTCTCCAACATACTGTAGTCCCCTTCCTACACCATAACCCCCACCCTCCCCCCTCCCTCCATCTCTGACTGAAATGTATCCCTCAGCCTTGCATAGAGCACAAAGCTCAAGTTAGTCCCTCAGGTGGGTGGTGTGTGTGTGTGTGTGTGGTGTGGGGTGGGGGTGTGTGTGTGTGTGTGTGTGTGTGTGTGTGTGTGTGTGTGTGTGTGTGGAGGGGGGCCTGTCTGCTCTCGGGTCTCTCACTCGCCTGCTTCTCGATGAGAATGACGCGGCCAAGCAGCTGGTCCTCCAGCCCCCGCATGGTGACTGTGAAGTCCACCACAGCCGTCTTGGCGCTGACCTCGGGCGTGTAGGCCGGATTGGCCAGCTTGGTGGTGATGTACAGGGTGAAGCCCTTCATCACGTCCACCTCCTTATCTCCCACCTTCACCTGGGGAGACGACAGGAGAGGAGGAAAACAGAGAGAGAGAGAGAGAGAGAGAGAGAGAGAGAGAGAGAGAGAGAGAGAGAGAGAGAGAGAGAGAGAGAGAGCGGGGGGAAAAAAGCAAAGAGCTCACTGGGAGTCAATGGGCCGTTCAATAAGGTGGATAAAGTCACAGTCATTAGCGTCTGTGATGAACAACTGTAGGGATAGTGTGCAGTGGCTGGCCAGCTGGTGTGTTTAACCTTGCCTGTGAAACGAAGCACTACAACAACACCCTATTTAACATTTATGGCAATTCGACAATAAGGAAGAACATGAGGCAAGTTGTTCCATTAGGTTCTTTCTTGTAGATCCACTAATATAGTGTGCATTAATAATAATGATTTGATAAAAATTGCCATGATTTGCCAATGTCAGTGTTCAGTGCTAAATACGCCATAAAACACTGGTGAATGTCTTTGCTTACTTTATAAGTAGAGCCCGATTTTATAAAGTTTTTCTCCAAGATATTATCTAGCACAGGATCAAGCTCCTCTCCGACGTCTTCGATCAACAGAGGTCTGCCCAGAGACATGCAGTCTTCCAGGTGGGTGCGAAAGTATTTGTGATTTAACGATGTAACCTGCATGTGGGAGACAACAACCTTAGAAACCTGAAAGATTCTCATCAGTACAGAACATATACAATATGTGTGCGGTTCCAGCATGGTATGGGTCAAGGTGAAAAAGCCTTTTATACTGCATACTGAAGGTCCATTATTAGCATACACATGAATGTTTCTGAAGGTCCTGGTTTTAAAGGGGACATAGAACTGAAAAACCACTTTCACCTGAGCTTGCTGAATTGAGAGAGGTTGCATGGTCACAGAACTGTAATGAATATTAATTTGAACAAAGCCGGGATGTGATGTCATATATGCCTTATGGTTGCTAAAGAAGGCATCGTTTAGCCAAAATGGACCATAAATAGAAGTGGGCAATTGGGCTTGTGTAAAATTCTATTTAACTTTGTACAAAGTATACAACTCTATTCAACAAAAATAAATATTTAGAGCATAATATTGCATAATGCATAATATTGTTCAATCATTTAATAACCCCTTTAAATTTTCAAAGTAACAATGCAATAAAGAACATGGTGTTACCTGTGTATAATTTTTTAACTATGAAAGAAATAAATGGCATGCATTTAAATGGAAAAAGTAAATGAAAGGCATTAAATGTAAAGCATTTTTGGAACCTGTAGTTCATTGTTCTTCTCTCTGTTCTTGATCCAGATTTTGCCCTGTCCCTGTGGGTCGATTAGGAGTGGGTAACGAGAAGCCTTGGTGACAATGATGCCGTTCTGGATGGAGAGGTCATCGTTGGGCAGGCCCTGGAGATTCCACTCCCCGATGGTGGCATTGTCAACCAGCATGCTGATCACATTCAAGCTCTGGGCAACAATTCAAACCACATAATTTAAAAAAAAAATCAGTTAGATGGAATATTTCTAATCATTATTAGTCTGGTCATAACCAGGCCCTCGGTCTACACTGGGGTCTGGGATTGCGGCTATTGAGAAAGAATTGCTTGCTGGAGGTTTATAAATTCAAAAACATTGGATCAGCCTTTGACTGATCCTGTCTATTCTTGCGCTGCATTCTCAAAGTTCACTGATTGGGTAGGATGGAATGCATCCTGAGCAAACAAGGCCAATGGTCGGAATCCCAGACAGAGTACCGAAGGGAGATGAGAATAGAGCGGAATTGTGTGGGAAGGCAATGGGCAGGCTAAAGTATTGTTGCAATTATTTTTGTGTAGTGTAGTGTGTATACACAAATGTTACTATTTAGGCATATTTTAGAGACATTGCTATTTTATTTTTGTCAATTTGTTTTAATACTAAACATAACCTGCTAAATTTCAGACAGAAAGTAATTCAATGTGATATTTGCGTAAAGGTGATGCATTATAATAAGGGAAACAGTATGTGGCTGTACAGAATAATAATCACTATGTTCTAGAGGCATGTGTGAGGTAAAAGGTTTATTTGTGAGGCGGGCTTGTGTGGTGTGTGGTAGAGTATATAGTCCATACATCGCTGTAGGGGATGCGGCTGGAGCTCATCTCCCTCCTCCACTGCTGCAGGAGCAGGTTGCGGTACTCCTGATTGAAGGGGCCAGCGTAGGACAGGAAGCCTGTGGCCAGAAGCACGTCTCCCACCAAGTGTTTGATTTGGCTCTGGAACTGAGCACTGCTCTCTGTCCAGCGGATCTAGCATACACACACACACACACACACAGACACACAGACACAGACACACACACACACACACACACACACACACACACACACACACACACACACACACACACACACACTAATGAAAATGTATGCTGAGGATAATCCTGTTAAACTCGTTCTTAAAGTGAAATACTTTCTTTTAAAATATGTGTATGAGTTGAAAGTTTGTTTAAAAGCAAAACTGCTTTGGTAGCTGGGTTTATAACAACCATTTTCATTTACAGCCAAATAGCTTTCAAAGTGTGCACCTGTGCCACTTGGCCAGATGCATCTCAATCACTATTTTAAAAATACTGAAAAGGCTTTGGATGACTTATTCGCCTGTGCTACTGGGAATGGATCATATACATCAGTCTCTTGTATAGGTACTGTAAGTGTTGGGTGAGTGAGCCAATCATTTCCTCAGTCAACGGTTCATTTACTTTGTTTGCAAGTGTCTAATGAACACCTACATGTAATAAACTCATCACTTCCTTTGACAAATCCTAAATCCCAAACAAACATGGTTGCCACTGTGAGCTAACCTTCTCTCCCCCCAGGCCGTCGATGAGCGCCATGGCGTTGGACATCTTGCGTCGGCAGGCATCCGCGTCGTCAAGCAGGGACTGCTTCTCGCGCATGGCGGTGTCGTAGAGAGCCTGCGCGGCATCCAGCTCCCGCTGCTTAGCGTCCAACTGCTCTTGGGCCTGGGCCAGCTCGGCCTGTGCCACCACCAGACGAGCCTCCTGCAGCTTCAGGTTGGCCTGGGGAGGACAGGGAGGAAGGTGACGTGGAGAGACTCAGAGAGCATGAAACACACACACACACACACACACACACACACACACACACACACACACACACTCACTCACTCACTCATTCACAGAAACATGCCCACACATGCCCACAGATGGACTCTCTCTCACACCCATCCACAACATCCTAAACACACACACACACACACACACACACACACACACACACACACACACACACACACGCGCGCGCCCACCTCCAACTGATAAGTCATTATAAAGTATAGATGGTACTGTCTAACATCTAGTTCTTCTCTTAGACAGACTAAAGAGTGACTAAGATATTTCAAAGACACCAAGTTTGATTCGGACAAACTTTCCCTGGAAAGATCAAAAGGCAGCTGTTGCCTGAACCATCACAAACATCTCTCTCTACCAGCCTCATCGTTACTATTCATTTGCTATGTGGCTCTACAAAAATCTTACGTAAGTGTCATTGTCAGATTTCATTCAGATAAAGAAAACAGAATGTCTTTCTGTTGAAGTTTACAAAGCACCCCTGACAGAGAAAGCCATATAATGATGAGGGAATAGACATAATGGAAGGGTTTATTCTGGAAGGTTCTCTGGCCTAAATTGTAGCCTGGAGCAAGTAAGGATCTAACCTGACAAAGACCTGACACTTATACTGGATGGATGTGCTGGTTTCACATTACAGATAATGGACCACTTTATGATCATGAGGGAAAATCAGTATAATGACAATCTAGGCCAGCTACCACTGCATGATTTCCATCTTTGGGATTTCATCTGCATACAATTTGTCAAAATCCACTTGACTCTAAAAACTGTGTCATAATCGCAGTGATGAAACATCACAGGTGTGCTTTCTGCTCTGTGAAAAACCACCTTGTGAAGCCAAACGGAAGAAATTTTGTCAGAGTTGTTTTGACACACACGAGCAAGGAGAAAAACAGCCTTTGATGCATGGCGCAGCAGCATATGCCAGCCAACAAACCGGTTTGTTTGGCATCTCGCTGGAACGAGCCACCTCTAGACAAGGCAGTGCATACGGACGTGTGCATTTTTGTGCCTTGATTTATGTGCTATACACATAATGTAAAAAAATTCACACACACAACAAAAGCCTGGGGTCCGTACCACTTCAATCCACTCAGGCATGATAAATCATGACTGGCTGGACGCGCTTGATGAAAACTCTCTCTCTCTCTCTCTCTCTCTCTCTCTCTCTCTCTCTCTCTCCCTCTCTCTCTCTCTCTCTCTCTCTCTCTCTCTCTCTCTCTCTCTCATCCCCCGCATTAGATGCCACTCTAATAAGACGCTGCTCCTACTCAGCCCCTGGCTGCTGATTGGCCGAGAAATGAGGATGTCATATCCAATCTGAAGAGGGTCATGGTTATGTTTCTGCGGCTGCCCCCCTTCTCCCTATTCCCCCAATTTAAATCGAATGGTTTAGAAATTGCTTGTTATTTTTGGGCAATTTATTCTTTAGGGTTTACGAGCATGTTATGCTGATAGCAACATGCCTTGAGGTTTTTTTATGATAAGATGTGCAGTGCACGTTTCTTTCTGTAAGAAAACCAATTATTATTGTCAAACACAGACACCCTCACTCTGTGGTATTCGTTATTTGGTATACACCAAAACCAAGCTATTTCACATAGCCAATATATATATATATATATAAACCATTACCAACGTTGTTAAAGCTAAAACCATTGTTGAAAGATGAATTCCTATTCATCTGATTCATGTCATCCATCCAGTAGCTAGCAGCTAACCACCACCAACAGTTGAGTTCACCTTTAAAGGCAGCACTTCCTTGTTGATTCCAAAGAAGTCCACCATGGCTTCAGTCCAGGAGCACAGGCCAGCCACGTTGCCACAGATCCTCTTGGCCGCCTCCAGGTTGTAGTCGTCCATGCTAATGTACGGAGCCAGCAGCTCCACCACCTCCTCAGTGATAGTGTCCTTTCATAAGGAGAGAGTGGGCCATTTAATCACAGGAATAAAGTGAGCCTGTATTGGTGCTTCTACAGTTAGCATCAGGGCTAAGTGAATTGAATTGCAGTGAGTGGGACTTAGCTGACGTTTTTTTATTAATTCAAAGCAACAGCACCTTCTGGGTACTAAACAAATATTTAACCCCAGCTACAACAACTTCACAAAACAATACACTGGCATTTCAGCTGCCTTTTATGACTATTGTTTACCAAATCATACTACACCGATAGCACATTGTGTATATATAAAGACATGATCTTGACCTAGCATTGAATATTACAATATGCATTAAAATACAAAAGACCATATAAACATAATTTTTCACTTTGAAATGAAATAAAGTGTATTGAATTTTGCATGTTGAAGGTAGTATGCATGGTGCCTTTTGCTGTTAAAAATGGTATTGTACCAAGCACTTGACTTTGGGAGCTGTGTACAAATTTATCTGTATTCCATTCAAGTCAGAGTAACTCTACAGTTCAGACAGGATTATCTAGTGACAGAATTTGTATTTCTGCACTGACAGCCTCTGTAATCCTTTGCATAGCGCGAGTCAGTGTGTGATGGTGTGTGTGTGTGTGTGTGTGTGTGTGTGTGTGTGTGTGTGTGTGTGTGTGTGTGAGTGCAGGCATACCTGCGAGTCTCTGTGTGTGATTGAGTATGCATCGCTATGCGCGCATGTGTGCATCCAACCGTGCATTTGCCTGTGTATGCGTATATGTGTGTGTTGTGCGCGTGTGCATGTGTGTGAGTGTGTGTCTGTGTGAATCTCCTGACACAGCCATCCAAGCATTCATGAATGTGTGGCAAAAGAAGGACAGAGAGAGAGTGAGATAGATAGATTGATAAAGAAAGAGAGAGAGAGAGAGAGAGCGAGAGAGAGAGAGAGAGAGAGAGAGAGAGAGAGAGAGAGAGAAACATTAAGAGAGAAATAGAGAAGAGGGTGTGGGTGTGGGGGGGATAAACTACAGCAAGAAAGAGAGTGCATGCTTTGACAGTTAAGCCCCCCACCCCCACCCCCTCCCTTCACACACTCCCCTTCTCTTCTCACATACTGACAAGGGCTGAATGCCCAGGGAGATTTATGTTCCAGTGTGTGTGTTATGTGGGGCTTTCCGCTGGAACTACTTGGGCAAAAAGGTGAGACATCTCAGGCTCCAGCTTCTAGTATCCTTTAGTGCAGTCCGCCACAAAGAACCAGGCCAGGAGGGGAGGTGAATATGGGAGTAGTGAGCTCATCGTCACGGAGATAAGGTCACTGTCACTTGCTTGTGTACATACTTAAAAGGGGGTAGTATCCTGGCAACAGCCCAATGTGTGTGACAGGCACCGGGGATTTAACGTAAAGCCCCCCTGACCTACATCTGTGGTCACACGTCCAAATTGAACAAGTACCAAACAGAGGAAAAGGGCAACACTGAGAACATGCAAAGCTTCTGCCTGTGTGTGTGTGTGTGTGTGTGTGTGTGTGTGTGTGTGTGTGTGTGTGTGTGTGTGTGTGTGTGTGTGTGTTTTTATAAACACTATGTGTAGGAGCCTAACATGTCATTAATGATGTTTTGAAATGCAAATTTGACCTTTAAATATGTTTGGGTGCTCTCATGATCGCTTATGTGTGCATCCATGGGGTGCATGTGCATTTATTTACATACGTGTGTGTGTGTGTGTGTGTGTGTGTGTGTGTGTGTGTGTGTGTGTGTGTGTGTGTGTGTGTGTGTGTGGTGTGTGCGTGTGTGTGTGTGTGTGTGTGTGTGTGTGACTCACACCTTATTAAAGTTAAGGAGCATGCTGAGAAAGCCAGAGTTGTTCATGAGCTTGAGGGCTTCGGCCCAGGAGGGTCGTGGGCACGGTCGCTCTGGGTCCATGGTGACCACATCTACCCGCCGCTGGAAAAGGATCAGCACGGCGTCCATGATGCGCATGATCAGGTGAGGAGGCTTCCCCAGCTTGCGGACTGTGGCAATGTCTGCCGGCTTTATGGTCTAGACAAAGACAGGACAAATAAACTGATCTCAGATCTGCCAATGGGGTTGTGCCAAGTGTGGTAACACACACACACACACACACACACACACACACACACACACACACACACACACACACACAGACACAGACACACACAATTAACAAAGTAGTGGTTTAAAAAAATAACAACAAAAAAAGTAACAGTAATTAATGAAATACCAGTGCGGATGTCTGCATTCATATGATGATATGATGTATGCTCATAGCGATTTCATGTTACCTCACTCACGTCAGATGCAGTGCCCCCTCGGGCGCAGCGATGTTGCGTCCATTAAAAGGTATTTCAGGACTGATATTAAACGGACGGACCAACCAGGAGATGCGTACAAAGCAGTGGGCGGGATTTTTGATGTAACTCATCTTTAGCAAACTTACAAAACACATCTAACAGTTATATATGAAAGAGACATCTATATTATGCCAGTTAAATCGAGTATTGTGGCAATTATGCCGCAGATTCTAGCATTAAGGTTTGTTTGGAAGGTGAAAAACTAGAAATAGCGTGGGATCACGGGATGCAATCGGTAGGTTTCAATTTAAGTGGTTGAAGTAGGATGATTGTCAAGTGTATTTCTCTTTAACACTTGGAAAGACTTAGACCAGGCTTGATTTCACTCATCACTTTGATCAGTTTTATTTTTTGATAAAGATGGTGCAGGTGAAAACCTTAGACAAACACAATAAGGACAATAAATTAGTAGAATCCCTCACAAACACATCAACAGTGCATATTATTTCCCACTATACAATACATTTCATTATAATGCTCGTTGAAAATTGAATTACTAAAATTACAAATTTTAAAGTATTTATACTGTTCGATAAATGTTCAATGTACAATGAAATACAATAAATGTTTGCAATAAATATGTTTTTAACAATAAATGTTTTTTAACAACTGTTGCAATGAAATACAATGAATACATTTACAATGAATTAGTTTGTTTGTTTTAACTATTGTTTGTTTTAACTATATCACATTTTACAGATGATGGTTTTAACCATGTGCTTACTTAAGATTTTACCCTTTAACCCTTTCCCCTTTCAGCAGGCTATACCTATAAACACCAGTTTACATACATTTTTACAATTTTACAAACAACCATATAAATATCAAAGTTTATTTAAGTTAATATTACACGGTTTGTTTTCTCAATACTACAATCACGTAATGCACGTTAACAACGCATATCTGCGTGCACTAAACAAAAGCATTTGAGCGCTCTGACTTTCAAGCAATCAGGCCGCGTAGAGCGGTGTTCAAAGAGAATTTATAGAAAGCCCAAAGGGAGCTTACCATTAGCCTATCGAGTCCGGAAAGTAATTCCTCGCAAACCAGCGGCCGCCGTCCTCACAGTTCAATTTTTACTGAGTGAAATGAATGGGCACAGTTTTGTGGCGTCTTCGTTCGCGTGAACTAATTAGTGTGATTGTGCTCAGCTGGGGGAGACTGTGCAGCGCGCACGCAGTTGCGCTGCTGCCGTGCAGAACAGGGTTGCATGCTGGACAACGTTATTGCAGGCAGGAGACGGTTGTTGCATGCAGGAGACGGCCATATCTCCGCTGTATCAGCGCGACACCTCCCACTCAAGCTTTACATGGCAGTGCCTGGAAAGATTGTACCTCTTCAAGTGAGCCATCTCCGCCTTGCTCCTCTACTGGTACGATGACCACAAGACGTCGGACGTCCCGTTGCAGTGTGGTACCCTGGCAACCCTTGTCCTTCAAGTCGGGAGACTTACTGATGGGTTTTGGAGACATCACTGAAACACCATAGCTTGGAGAGACCCTCACATGGACATCTCGGACAATGCCACTTGAATCAGGATTCACAGCAACAACTTTTCCAAGCTTGAATTGCCCTCTGAGTGCATTCTGGTCACAGAGCCAAACTATGTCTCCAATGGCAACATTTCTCTCAGCAGTATGCCACTTACTGCGGATGAACAAATTCGGGCCAGCAAGTTGACTCCAGGACTTCCAGAAATAGTTCACTTGAGCTTGGACCTCTTGAAGTCTCTTGAAGGGGTAAGTGGTATAGTCAGTGATCTTGAAGTCTCCATGTTGAGTGGCTCGTCCAAGCAGCAGGGTGTTTGGCGTGATGTACTGTACTCTGTCTTCTCGGCTCTGGACTCTGGCGTCGATTGGTCTCTCATTGGCAAGATTGGCAGCCAACTGGAGGACAGTCAGGAATTCACTGAAGGTAAGGCCTTCTACTTTACCAAGACTTTGGAGGGCTCTTTTAGTGATCCTGACTGCAGCTTCAGCGGCCCCATTTCGGTGTGGCGAATCAGCGGGAAGAATCTTCCATGTCCAGTCGGTCCCATTTCTGGCAGCATACTCATCCAAGGACTCTTTATTCTGCTGATTCAGGTAAGTATACATCTCTTTCAGGATGGGTTTGGCTCCAACGAAATTTGTACCAGCATCGGACCAGATCTTTCGAGGATGGCCCCGGACCGCAGTGAACCTCTGGTAAGCAAGCAGGAAGCTCTCCGTTGACAGCGTGTTTGCCAGCTCAGCGTGGATGGCTCGACTGGACATGCAGCAAAACACTACTCCCCATACTTTCATGGTTGCTCTTTTCTTTACGTCATCCTTCACATGGTAAGGGCCAAACAGGTCAACTGATGTGAACTCGAAAGGAGCAGCAGGACTCGACCTCTCTTCAGGTAAGTTTCCCATTACTTGTTTGCATGTTCTTGCTCTTGCCTTCTTGCAGGTGACACACGTGTCAACAACCTTTTGGGCAATAATTCTCCCTCTGACAACCCATGCCTTCTTCCTCATCCGCAACAACGTTCCAGCCACCCCATCATGACCCTCATTGTGCGCTTCTCTGGCCAAGAGAGTGGAGATCCAGGCTTGAAAAGGTAGGAGTGGAACAGCTTTGCGGTCTTCTTTGAAGGTCTGGACTCTACCACCACAAACTAGGAGTCCACTCGTCTGGTCTCTGTAGACAACTAGTCTGTCTGTTGTGGTACTTGGGAAGGTCACGCCCTCTTGTGCTGCCAGGCAAAGGTCTCGGAACACATCTTCTCTTTCACCAACTGTGATGACACCTGATGAGAGTACAGCCTCCCACTTTTCTTTATGTCTGGTCTTGACCTGTAGGAACTTCTTAGCCGCCCTCAGCATCCATGCCACCGTCCCGATGAGCCTTCTCAGGTTACTGAAGCGCCTTTCGTCAACAAGACTTCGGATTGCCTCATGGGCGGATGGCCTTTTGGTGTCTGAACAGACTGGATCTGGCGCCACCTTCAGGTGAGTTCTTGTAACTGCAGCCACAAATGTCTTTTTCTGGATCTTGGCAACTTTGTCTCGAGCTTGTGCAGCAACGTCTCTAGCAGATTTCTTCGGCCACTCACTTTCAGGGAGTTGAAGGAACTTTGGACCCGACTGCCACTCGGAGTCCTCAGTCAAAGCTTCAGGACCAGCTCCTCTGGTGATGATATCTGAGATGTTAACAGACCCTGGAATCCACCACCAGTCCTGGACGTCAGTGGTGCTCTGGATCTCACCAACACGGTTTGCGAAGAAGGTCTGGTAACCATAACTTTCACGCTGTATTGCGCCCAGGACAGTCTGGCTATCGACAAGATGATACCACTTCTCGACCCGGATTCTGCAGTGCTTCTGGAAGTAGTTTTTCAGTCGAGCTGCGAAGACTGCTCCACAGATCTCAGCCTTCACAGGGTCACCTTTGTGGTCGAGAGGGGTCAGCTTGGCTTTCGATTCAACCAACCTTACAACAACACCATGGCTGCAGGTCCAGCGAAGGTACATCACAGCGCCATATGAGTTTTCGCTGCCATCAGAGAAAGTGATGCCACTTGCTTCTGCACAGGGATCTGGTGGTGTCAAGGCTCTGGCAAAGCGCAGCTTGCTTAGGTCTGCATAGTCTTCCAGCAGCTTTATCGCATCTTCGCGGATACCATCAGACAGGGCAGAGTCCCAGGTGTCTTCCTCCGAGCAGTACTTCACCTTGGCTTCTTGGAAAGCCCTCCTGACCAGGATGGCACCCATTTGCTTGGAGGGAGTCACAAGGCCAAGTGGATCATATAGGCCAGAGACTTGGCTCAACAGGTCTCTTCTGGTCAGTGGATCAGGAGTTTGGCGCCTCACTTCCTCTCTGCTTAGGTCTTGACCAAGGCGCATCTTTTTTTCTTCTTTGAAAAGTTGACT